>CM042055.1:85634872-86327279 GCA_023525745.1 Arctium lappa | reverse complement strand
TTCTAGTTCCCATGCCACGCCGAACATCACAATCTTCAAACCCTCTCTGCCTCTAGTGCTTACCCCGTCGGGTTACACCTCAAGGTCTTACAGGCAAGGGTGCCTATCCAATCTAGCCGAGTGTACAACTAAGGGACTTGCGCCCCCTATTGTCCACTCAAAATGCACAACGGCAATGACCATGCAATAATCATGCATACCAACTAAATCCTCGTGCACAAGGAAATAGATACAAGACTCCCAACAAGAGTTATGAACAATTATAGATGACAATCTTCATGCAAACATATATTGGCCCAAATAGTGTGATCATGCTTGATACGTATTTACCATAAGAAACTACAACTCATTTAACCACATACAAATCCCCAACTAGTATAGTGACTCCAACTGCTGATAAGAATTTAGGTATTTGACATTTCATTATGTAGAGATGAAGACCTACACCATGATTTGTCCCTTTTCTATAATACTTGTAAATAGCACTCTTCCACATGTTTAAACACTTCCACCAACCCCAAAAACCTTATTTATTGAAGATAAGCAAAACTCTAGTTTTTAGGTCAACATCATACATTTCATGTATTTCATATAAACAAATAATAGTGCAAGTATGCATGTACATAAGTTAAGAAAACTTACCTAGAAGTTAAATGAACAAACCCTAGAAGTGAGGAATGAATGGGATTGAGACTTCCACCCTTTGATCTTGAAAGAGTAACTCCTATGAACTCAAAACCTAAGAATCATTAACCATTAATGATTTACCCACCTAACAATTAATGAAGAGGGAGGAAGGGAAGAGTGTGTGAAAATCGCACCTCTAGTGTGTGAAAACGTCTTCAAGGAGCTGCAACTTCAAATAATGAACTAAACCCTAAAAATGACATTAAATGAGAGTTTGGTCGTCTGGACACCGCGCGCGATAGTGCCCACGCGATAGTGCCCTTGGCACAATCGCGGGCACAGTCGCGACAACTGTACCGAGACCTCTCCCCCTCTCGCGACCTTGACATTGTGATTGTGACCATGGCACTATCGCCGGTCACAATCGCGCCATATGTACCGTGGCCTCAAACTCCCTCGCGATAATGCCCATGCGATAGTGACATTGTCACTATCGCGGGCACAGTCGCCGAGCCCCCTTCCAACTCTGAAATCCGACGATTCGACCCGATTTCACCCAGATTCAAATACCATAAAAGAGAACTCTTAAACAAAAACTTTAAGTAATTATTTTACAAAGAGGTCTAAGATTCGGGGTGTTACAATTTTGGCGCTTGAACTATTGTTGGAAGTTTTGGGTTTATAGATGACACCCCTTTTGTAATATCTTTTCTAGATGTAGAAATTAGATTAGTTGGTTGTTGTTTATTTATCCGTTAAATTACAGAATTTTGATTAAACAGATTATTTGTATATTTCCCCTTTTTGAGAGGTTCTTGCTATGGCAAACTTTATACCACTTCTCCATTTTTGGAAAATTTTTGTTATCCCTATTTTTAGGGTGTTACAAGTTGGTATCAGAGCTTTAGTTTAAGTGAACTAGGTATGATTTAGCGTATCTAGACTTAAGCTTTAGACTTTTGACTTCACTGTCCACTTGGGTAGCAATCCTAGGTGGGGAGAGCGTTAAGATTACGGAATTACTTTAATTGAAAGTTGTGATGATGGTGACAAGAATTCTTGTGTATGGTTCGTTCATAATTTCACTTAGCTACTGCTATTATGAATGCATTGTTACGTGAGCATACTTGGTTTACTATTATTATGATAATTGATGAAGGTAGTAGTACGTACAAGTTTTTTAAAGCATTTTTGAAAATAAAAGATCCAAGTACTTTTTATATCATGTTCCTTGAAAAAATATTCTTATAAAAACAAGTGTCATATATACAAAAATATGTGTTAATAGGACACTTTTCAAAAATGTCCTGTTAAAAACATAATACGAAACTTTTTGTCTTGAAAAACTTATTAAGACATGTAATAACATCCAATAAACTAGTTGCAACATATTTTTACATGACGTACGATTGGTATGTTATATAAACTTAACGTTTATAAAACAGTCTATTAAGACATGTAAATATTTTGTTATAATGAAGCGAGATTTCCATCAAGACTAGACTCTTGATACATTCAAGCTTATAAGCTACGGGGGTGCTATTTGCACCAAAAAGTGAAATATTGAATGCATTGTTTTCCGATCCAATTATTTTTAATGAATGTCATTTCACTATATATTATTTTTGTTTATATATAAACACATTATCTTTATGAGGGAGGATCATACGAGAAGCAAACTAATTTGCGAGAATGCGAGAAGGAATGTGGGCCACATAATTTATGAATTAAAAATATCATAAATAAGAAATAAAAAATAATTTTAGAAATTAGGATAATTATCATTTTGAATTAGATAAATCCTTAAAATTCTCATTATATCTTTTAGATTTTTTTTATTTTTTTAATTTCAATTATTTCATAATTTTTTTGTTATTTTTTTTCTAAATATACTTTTAATGAAAAAAATCACAATTTTGACCAAATATCATATGTGATATCACTGTATGAATATTTATATATATATATATATATATATATATCATATTATCACATGTGATAATTGTATATATTTTAGTTAATCATATGTGATTATGTATATTTATATTTATAGATCTTTTGTGATTTAAATATTATCACATGTGATTATACGTCACTTATATTCAGACATATATTATCATATGTGATATGTATAAAAATTCACTTAGTGAGATCATATGTGATACATAATAATAGATCATATGTTAAATGAAGTTAATCATATATGATTCAAAAGGTAAATCCAAAAAATGGAGAAAAAAAATGGTGAAATGGATAATGAATTAATTGTGGATATCACATGTGATATTTGATTAAATTATGATTTTTTTAATCAAAAGTGTATCTAGAGAAAAATTATATAAATTTGATAAAAAAAATTATAAATTTATTAAAATTAAAAAATAAATAAATTTAAAAGATATAATGAAATTTTTAAAGATTATCCAATTCAAAAGTATAATTATCCTAATTTTTAAAATTAATTTTTATTTATGTATTTTTTAATTAATAAATTATGTGGCTCATATTTCTTCTCGTTTTCTCGCAAATTGATCACCTTCTCGTTTGAACTTGCCCCTTATCTTATATATATATATATATATGTGTGTGTGTGTGTTTTTTTTGATTTTATAAATTTATTAAATTTATTTATAAATTTATAAAATTTGTAACTTTTGATTTTATTTTATTTATAAATTTGTAACTTTTGATTTGATTTTATTTTATAAATTTGTAACTTTTGATTTTATTATAACTTAGTAAAATGTATTTTTCTTTTTGTAATAATTACATTTTATTATAACTTTGTAAAAGTGTAATTATTTCTTACACGAATTGAACCGTAATTAAAAAAAGCAACCAAAGATAGTTGGGGTGTTAAATCCGCCAATTAAGTAAACTCGTTATAAATATAAGTTGGTAAGTGCACGTCTTACCCGAATCGTCCCTTAGGTAGTGTTTGGTATGCAAACTAGATGGGACTGGACATGACAGAACAAGATAAGACTAATTGTTTGTTCCACGTTTGGTACAACTAGAACAAGACTGGACAAAACCGTTAAAATGACCAAATTACCCCTATATCATATAATAATTCTAAACGATCTAAATCAATTAAAAATTTAATGATTTTAATTATACAACGTAAAATAAATTATATAAATCATACTTTATAATTTATTTATGTAAAATCATTTAAAATTATATGCAACGTGGCATGAACATGTTGTTTTTACAATTGGGTACGTTAATGGTAACCATTATGTAAAATTAAATATGACAGAAGGATACCCGTTTCCGCAAATTATAGGACATTTTTTCTATTATAGTTATATGTGTGCTGTTGGATGGGTTACCCCGTATTCAGAGCGAATACAGAATTACATGCAGCTTTTACGTGTTAATTGTGTTACGGATAATGTTATTTTAGAATAATCGAATGTAATATAGATTATTTTATGTTCTATTTATATGTTAAATCGCAATATTTATTTTTATTTTTATAATTATATAATTATAAAAAAATAGTAATATTTATATTTATAAATATTTATTTCTTTTTAAATCAAACCAAAAAGTAAAAAAACCCTTTTAAAACCATATAATACAAATAAATAAAAATAAATATAATAAAAAAAGACAAAAAAAAAAAAAAAACACAATCACTACCCAAATCGTTAAGGTGCAAATAGCATTTTTTTTTGTACAAATAGCCTCCCCTAAGTTACGCATGGAAAATAGAAACAAACTAAACGTACTACAACCTCGAGAAACATTCCAAGTTCATAATTATGTGATTGTAGGTCCATGAACAATATATATACCTAATACCTACCTTTTCATTTAATTACATTCATAGAAACCACATAAATAAGATTGGTTGCCCCTTTTCAATATATATATATATATATTGGTTGTCAAAAAGATTACACTTAAGTCCATGTGTAGCTCCTCCTTGATATATTTTCCCCCTATATATCAAAGATAAGAAAAGAAAGACCTCTACATTTAGTTACATTCATAGAAACCACATAGGCAACAATTGGTTTATTTATGTACAATGTAAAATGTAGTATTTATATAGTGTTGTGTCATATGTAAAACGTTCAGAACTGTTTTTTTTTTCATATGCAAAACAGTCTTGAAGCTTTGATAACTCTTGATTTGTGAGAGTTATTTCCTATCTTTTTGTAATTGCTTCTATCTCTTTATAACCTATTTTGCCTTCTTCCCTCTTCATTTGGTTTGATTCGTTCCAACACAATGAAGTCCTAAAGTTACAAAACTCCGTTCTACTAAATTTTTGTGTAGCAAAGTGGCAATTGTGTAACCACAATGGTGACGAGGAGTAGAATCTGGTTGGATAAGCCTTGAACATTTATAAAAATTTGATGTTTGAAGCTAAGAAAAGAGAAAACTGGGGTACCAAATTTTAAAAAAATCAAAATCATTTGTGATCCATATTGCCCAAACTAAAAGCTTGTAAAATCAAAATGGGTGGGTCATTTATTGAAATTTAAATAAGGGGACAAAGAGAAGTATTATTTGTCACAAGCTAACAGATTTTTGGGATGTGCAAAAACTCAATTTTGAAGGAGTCAAAAGATAAAAATATCAAAAGATGATTAAGAAAATACAATAACCTCAAGCAAGCCCTACCGATTGAATTGAACGAGTGCATGAGCAGAAGCGGAGACAAATCCCATTTGAAATGATCTTTTTTTTTTGTAGACATTTACTTTAATATCCTTGAAAAGCATCAAGTCGTATGTTTTTAGCAGCTTAATGAGTCTAATGAGACTTACAACTTATTCAGTCAGCAAACATGACTATTCGGTAGTGGCTTAATGATATAGGAAATGACTTATTCAGTAAGTTTCCAAAGAGAGGTTTATACAAAAAATCAAGTTTTTCCAAACCTGTTCAGCCCAATTAAAAAATATACTCCCTTTTCATCTATGAAAAAAAAAAATCTCTCAAACAAAAATATTCTCCATGTATACAGATAAATTAATCTACACAAATAGCTATATCCATATAGGACTTAATGAAAACCAATAAGACATCCCTAAATCTTAGTTAACATACGTCACATACAATATATTAAAATTTTAACATACTTTAACATGAAGAATATTGAATCTTAATATTTTTTTAACGAATCTTCACAAATCTTAACATACCTTACACGCCTTAACACATTTTTATAAAAATCTATCAAAAGGTGGCCGACTGATATGGAAAAACAAAAGACCAAAGTTTTATCTTTATAAAAAAACGTGTAACTTAAAAGATTAGTCAGTATAATTATAATAATTTTTTTGTTAGTTTGCTTTTCTAGAGGTTCGTGTTTCCCAAAACAAAGTTAAAACATCATATATATTTAAGATATGCATGACTCTAAATAATTATAGTTACTAGAAACGTACTCGCGCAATGCAGCGAAAATATATCACGATTTTAATGTTTCATTTTATTATTATTATTTTTTGTCGATTTACAGTACGATTTTGGATGGTTTTGAGAAAATGATAATTTTTTTTAATAAATTTGTTTAACTTAGGCTTAATAATATAATTTTTTTATATAAAAAAATTAAGTATTTTGTTAGAATTCAATGATTATCTTTTATATTTTAATGACATCTAGAAAAATAATCAATTACATATTTAATAATATAATTAAAACAAATTTATAGTAATTAATATAATATATTAATTAATAGTGATACATAGAAATGTCTGCATAAAATGAATGTCTTGTACATACCAAATTGGTGGATGTTAGAAGCCTGCAGTAGTAATATGTATCTTGTGCTTTGATACTTGTAAATTAAGAGATTTTTAAATCTTGCATAAAATGATGGTATCTTGTACCTAATAATTTGTATTTAAGAGTTTTTTTTATCACTGCTTTATAATATAGTATAGATTGTTAGAATTCAATGATTATCTTTTATATTTTAATAACATCTATAAAAAATAATCAATTACATATTTAATAATATAATTAAAACAAATTTATAGTAATATAATATATTAATTAATAGTGAAACATGAAAATGTCTGCATAAAAGAAATATCTTGTACCTACCAAATTGTGGGTGTTAGAAATCTCTAGTAGTAATATGTATCTTGTGCTTTGATACTTGTAAATTAAAAGATTTTTAAAATCTTGCATAAAATGATGGTATCTTGTGCCTAATAATTTGTATTTAAGAGTTTTTTATCCATGTTTTATAATATAGATAGTATAGTATAGATATAGATAATTTAGTTTTTGTTTAAAAATGTTTTTATTAATTTTCAATTTACAATAAATAATATTTTGGAGGATCTGATGCTATTTTCTTCTTGACCGACCTTCAAAACAAAATACATTTCTTTTTAGCCCAAGTTCATTGTTACCAGCCCAATATTTAACAAAACCCAGTCCGATAATCAGATCTCGGTGTTTCTCGTTCATCGCCGGACGACGACGGGAGCCACCGGCGGCGATGGATGTACAATGAAGCTAAAACTTCTCAGGTTACACTTCGATTTTTATTTTCCATCTTTGCTTACACCAATTCGTTAACTAAGCTGATCATTATTTATATATTTATATGTCGATTTGCATTTATTAAATCAAGCCCTAAACGAACTCTGCTCATTGCTGTAATTGTCCAGAATTACATCGAAAATTCATCGATTTTGCATTTCTGTTCTTCACTTGAGTACTGATTCTGTTAGGGTTTTGAGGAGTATTGCATTGGAAAATTCTGATATGCTACTGATTTATCTGTGTTTGCTGTACAATTATGTGTCTCTGCAAGGTGTTTGATTGTTTATCCCTCTTTTATAAGCAATCAGATCCCAATTATGCAATTACTATTATCAAATACCAAGCATCTGTTTGTTAGCAGCTTATCGAGCTGAGATTCATAGCTTATTCGGTCAGCTATAATGACCGTTTGGTTGTGACTTAATGATATATTGAATATGGTTTATGCAGTAAGTTTTTTAGGAGAGCTTTATGCAGAAAGCTAAGCTTTTTCAAAATATGTCCAACTCAATTAAAACACACTCATTTCATCTATGAAAAAACTCTCACAAACAAAAACCTTGCCAATCTATACAGACACGTTAATCCACACAGTGTTGGAAATTTGAATGTGAGGTTGGAATGTTTCCATCCCACATTGGTAGAAATACAAAAGAAACTTGAGTTTATAAGTCTAGACTCTCAAGTGGGTCTTGAGTAAAATGATGGACTTATGGTGGGGGTCTCAAAGAAGTGCAACGCATGCGCGCGCGCGTGGCCGTGGCCGTGGCCGAGGGCGCGGTTCTCGCGAAATGACGCGCACTTCGCACGCTCGCATCGGAGCTGAGGAGCCTCGCCCCGAGCTACGAGCTTTCTTTTTGAGGATCGATATATAGAGATTTAAGCAGATAAAATTCTATTTAATTAGATAATGAGCAGATAATTAATTTTCAGATAAAGTTTTAATTTTCCAGCTTATTAAAAACGTGGCTATTAATCTGAAAATCAGTTGGAGAATTAGTCTCCAACTTAACCTCTTAATCCGATTCTTGGGGATTAAACAAGGAATATTCTCAGATTATTCCGTTTGGTTTTCAAGTATAAATTAGAGTTTTGGTTCCTGATTATTCACTGGAAAAAAAAACAATCTGCTATCTCTCTCGATCGATCTCTGTACTCTGTCTCGAACTGTTCATAAAACAGTTCCGTTTTCTACTAATCTCCTGTCGAAGCTTTGCACTGATAATCAAACACTATAGCTGTTAGTGTTAGATTAATACTGCATCAAATCCTGGGCTAAGTGATTGTAGACTCACAGCTGTTTTAGAGTGTCGCCAAAACCTTTAAGGACAGGTTCATACCGTGCAGTTTTCTTTTTCATCGTCAAAAGAAATCAGGTTGGTGTTTATTTTCTGCACTGTTTTAGTTTTCGTCCAGTAGGGTGGACACTCTATCTTCTACCCCTTCTTCTATCGTATCTATCGCGAAGGATAGATACGTTGTTAGGATTACTTTGTAAATCTGTTTAGCTTGATAATTGTCGAACTTTAATCATAAAGACTTTAAATTTATAAATAAAGCTTCAATCTTTATAAAGTTCGGATCTTTATTAATTTGTGATTTTTTATAAATAAAGCTGTGTTTTTATTTATAAAATTGGTTTATTGTTCACAACTGAATTTTTCTGATTATTAAAAAAATTCAACAATCTTAAAGGTCTTGATATGGACTTCGGAAACTCTTCCAACGTTCGAATGGTGAATTAAGAGTTTGTGAAGCTTGACCGGTTCGACGGGTGCCACTACACCCGATGGGCCGAAAAGATCAAGTTTTTGCTAATGGTTATAAAGCTTTATCATGTTCTGGACCCGAACCTCCCACCTATCCCTGATAATCCGATTCCCGAAAAAGGAAAAGAACCGGATAGGGCAAGAATAGCCGAGCTTGAAAAGTTAAGGCTACTCCGCAAGGAGGAGAAATCCTTGGCCTGCGGACATATTAAAAATACCCTATCCGATAGACTCTATGACTTGTACTCCCCGATAAACGATCCTATAGAGTTGTGGAATGCGCTTGAGTTTAAATATAAGGCACAAGAAGAGGGAACTAATAAATATCTTGTGTCCCAATTTTTACGTTTTCAAATGAATGACGAAAAACCTATTTTAGAACAAATTCATGAACTCCAGGTTATAGTAAACAAACTCAAAGCGCTTAACATAACTCTTCCAGAAATTTTCCAAGTGGGGGCGGTGATTGATAAATTACCCCCATCTTGGAAAGATTTCTCAAAGAGAATGATGCACAAGTCTGAAGACTATTCTTTGGATGACCTGCTAAAGCACATAAGGATCGAAGAAGAAACTAGAAATCGGGATAAAAGAGGCAAGTCTGTGATGGGTAGTGCAAACAGCGTGAAGGCTGGGAACACCAAAGGAAAGGGAAAGGTTGGAGGCTCTAAGAAGTGGAATCTGGGTCCACAAAAGGAGCTTTAAGAGATCCGGACAACAATCCAAACCTGTGCAACAATTAAAGAGAACTGGGAAATGTCACGTCTGCGGAGAGACGGGACACTATGCCCGAGAATGCAAGGAAAGAAAGTCCGGACCGCCAGTAGCCAACTCTGTTGAAGGAATCCAGAATCTTGTTGCAAACTTGCATATGGAGGAGATTGATATGATCTCGAAAGCAGCTACCAGAATCACTGCTAGTAGAGGAGGTTGGTACTTGGACACGGGAGCAACAGTTCACGTTTGCAACTCCCGGTCCAAGTTTTTTCAATATGGCCCTGTTCGAGAAGGAAAACAGGTAATCGTGGCAAACAACGGCAAGGCCGATGTTGCGGGAATGGGTACGGTGCTACTCAAGTTCACTTCCGGGAAGACTGTTACTTTGAGGAATGTTCTTCATGTTCCTTCCATCAATAAGTGCCTCGTTTCTGGGAACAAACTCGATGAACATGGGTTTGGAATCAACATCGAGGCAAGGAAGCTATTGATATACAAACGGAAGACATTCATAGGAAAAGGATACAACCTGTCGGGTATGTATCGGTTGAACTTGAGTGATGATGAGAATGAGGCCGGGCCAAGTGGGGGTAGTGATGTGTTAGCTATTTCTGATGAAGTTTTTGTTTCTACTATCGATGTAACTCGTACTGATTTTAATAAAATTAATTCTTTTGAGTACTTTGCTTGTTCAATATCTTTATGGCATAAACGTCTAGCACACACCAATGTTAAAAATATTGAAAAAATGCAAAATAAAGGATTAATTAAAGTTGATAACAAAGATTTTGGAAAATGCGAGACGTGTGTAAAATCAAAGTTTACAAAGAAACCTTTTCCATCAGTTAAAAGAGATACAACTATTTTAGAGTTGATTCATTCCGATATCTGTGAATTGAATGGAATACTTACCCGTGGTGGTAAACGGTATTTCATTACATTCTGTGATGACTTCAGTCGATACTTATACGTTTACTTATTACATTCAAAAGACGAAGCTTTTGATGCTTTTAAACTTTATAAATCTGAAGTGGAAAATCAACTTGAAAAACGAATCAAAATACTTCGATCAGATAGAGGCGGGGAATACTTTAACAGAGAATTTGATACTTTCTGTGAAGAGAATGGTATCAAACATGAACGCACCTCACCGTTCACCCCTCAACAGAATGGTTTAGCGGAACGAAAGAATCGTACCCTTGTTGAGATGGTCAACTGTATGTTGAACCAATCGGGTCAGCCAAACAACTTGTGGGGAGAAGCCCTATTGACCGCTTGTCATATTCACAACCGGATCACTAGTCGTGTGATTCCAACTAGTCCATATGAACTATGGAAAGGAAGAAAACCCAATCTGAATTATTTTAGAGTTTGGGGTTGTGTTGCCTACTATCGGACTCCTGACCCTAAAAGATCCAAACTGGGAGCTCGTGCTATTAAAAGTGTATTTGTGGGATATGCTAGAAATAGCAAGGCTTATAGGTTGTTGGATAAGGAATCAGGAGTAATAGTAGAGTCCAGGGATGTGGAATTCTTTGAAGACAAGTTTTCAGAAGATGCTGAAAACTCTGAGAGAAATTTGGTTTCAAATCTTCCTAGTACATCTCATGATAGTTCGAAAACCTCAAACAAGGTTGACGAACCACGTAGAAGTACTAGAGTAAGAAAAGAGAAAAGTCTAGGTGATGATTTCTTCTCCTACCTAGTAGAAGGAACACAAAAGAAAGTGACTAGAGAAGTCATTTTATCGATTAACATCGAAGATGATCCTAAGAATTTTAAAGAGGCCATGTCTTTAAGAGACGCTCCACTATGGAAGGAAGCAATAAATGATGAAATGGATTCCATTATAGGAAATGGAACTTGGGAATTGGCTGATTTACCCAAGGGAGTGAAACCCATAGGTTCCAAGTGGGTATTTAAAAGAAAGTTGCATCCTGACGGATCAATATCAACTTTTAAGGCAAGATTAGTGGCTAAAGGATATAGACAGAAAGAGGGAGTCGATTACTTCGACACATATGCTCCGGTTGCTAGAATTAGTTCTATTCGAACTCTTATAGCAATCTCAGCCATAAAAGGACTGTACATTCATCAAATGGATGTGAAGACAACCTTTTTGAATGGCTATCTAAATGAGGAGGTTTATATGGAGCAACCTGAAGGGTTTGTGATACCCGGACAAGAGAACAAGGTATGCAGACTTGTTAAATCTCTTTATGGGTTGAAACAAGCGCCTAAACAGTGGCATGAAAGATTTGATACTACTATCACTTCTTTCGGATTCAGACATAACGGGGCTGATCGATGCATTTACTCAAAATGCACAAAAGGATCCACTGTAGTAATCTGTCTTTATGTAGATGATATGTTGATCATCGGTACTAACCTTGAAGGTATCCTTGAAACAAAGGACTACCTTTCTTCTATCTTTAAGATGAAAGATCTAGGAGAAGTAGACACTATTCTTGGAATAAAAGTGAAGAGGTCTGAATCACAAATCTCTTTAAGTCAATCACACTACATTGAGAAGATATTGACAAAGTTTCAACACTTGAATATAAAGGAGTTTAACACACCTTTTGATTCATGTGTAAAACTTGATAAAAACTCTGGAAGAGCAGTGGCTCAACTAGAATATGCCAGTGCTATAGGTTGCATGATGTATGCAATGCATTGCACTAGACCGGACATTGCTTTTGCTGTGAGTAAACTAAGTCAATATACTAGCAATTCGGGTCCAGAGCACTGGAAGGCAATTAGTAGAGTATTAGGTTACTTGAAAAGGACTAGTAACCTAGAATTGACATACTCTACACATCCAGGAATATTAGAGGGATATTCTGATGCCAGTTGGATAGATCACTCAGGTGACTCTAAATCCACAAGTGGGTGGATTTATACTCTAGCTGGAGGAGCGGTTTCTTGGGCAAGCAAGAAACAAACTTGTATCGCCCATTCAACAATGGAAGCCGAATTAATTACCTTGGCAGCTGCAGGAAAAGAGGCTGAATGGATTAAAAATCTGTTGACAGATATCCATTTGTGGCCTCGACCAACTCCCTCGATTCCCATGTACTGTGACAGTGAGGCCACACTGTCAAAAGTGTACAATGCCGTATATAATGGGAAATCTCGACACATAGGCTTACGACATAACTATGTTCGAGAACTGATCGAAAATGGTACCATTAGTATTGTGTATGTCAAGTCATGTGGAAACTTGGCAGATCCATTGACTAAGCCTCTGACGAGAGACTTAGTAGGATCAACTACCAGAGACATGGGTCTGAAACCACTCAGAATCGGTTAGTGATGGGAACCCAACTTGAATTTAGTGCTCCTATATATCAAGTTTAATGGGTAACAACAAGTCATTTGACCGATAGAAGGTACTATCAAATGATAGACCCATGTAAGGTATATGATAGTACGTCGTTGCCGAGAACTAGGATGAGATAAAACTCTTAACAAAATTTAGAGGCATCTTAGCAACGAAGATGTTATAGAATTTTGCCTATAGGACCGAGAGGTGGTGCCGCCTCAAATGGAGAGTTATGGTTTCTCTTCTAAAAGGTCATGAAATAGGATTTTAGCGCATGGCCATATTCGCGCTCAGCGAGAATGCAAAGACAAAAGATGATGTGTGTGAATTAGCCGAAGTAGTTACAAGATTCAAAGTTTAAATCCTAAGGATACTTCTAAATTGATTCCTTCTTGCTTATTCACATTAAACGGAGGTTTAATCTTAGTGACACCACTGTAACATCACTTTTCTTGAAAGGCAGAAAACATTCCAACCTGGTGGGGGATTGTTGGAAATTTGAATGTGAGGTTGGAATGTTTCCATCCCACATTGGTAGAAATACAAAAGAAACTTGAGTTTATAAGTCTAGACTCTCAAGTGGGTCTTGAGTAAAATGATGGACTTATGGTGGGGGTCTCAAAGAAGTGCAACGCATGCGCGCGCGTGGCCGTGGCCGAGGGCGCAGGCGCGGGCGCGGTTCTCGCGAAATGACGCGCACTTCGCACGCTCGCATCGGAGCTGAGGAGCCTCGCCCCGAGCTACGAGCTTTCTTTTTGAGGATCGATATATAGAGATTTAAGCAGATAAAATTCTATTTAATTAGATAATGAGCAGATAATTAATTTTCAGATAAAGTTTTAATTTTCCAGCTTATTAAAAACGTGGCTATTAATCTGAAAATCAGTTGGAGAATTAGTCTCCAACTTAACCTCTTAATCCGATTCTTGGGGATTAAACAAGGAATATTCTCAGATTATTCCGTTTGGTTTTCAAGTATAAATTAGAGTTTTGGTTCCTGATTATTCACTGAAAAAAAAAACAATCTGCTATCTCTCTCGATCGATCTCTGTACTCTGTCTCGAACTGTTCATCATAAAACAGTTCCGTTTTCTACTAATCTCCTGTCGAAGCTTTGCACTGATAATCAAACACTATAGCTGTTAGTGTTAGATTAATACTGCATCAAATCCTGGGCTAAGCGATTGTAGACTCACAGCTGTTTTAGAGTGTCACCAAAACCTTTAAGGACAGGTTCATACCGTGCAGTTTTCTTTTTCATCGTCAAAAGAAATCAGGTTGGTGTTTATTTTCTGCACTGTTTTAGTTTTCGTCCAGTAGGGTGGACACTCTATCTTCTACCCCTTCTTCTATCGTATCTATCGCGAAGGATAGATACGTTGTTAGGATTACTTTGTAAATTTGTTTAGCTTGATAATTGTCGAACTTTAATCATAAAGACTTTAAATTTATAAATAAAGCTTCAATCTTTATAAAGTTCGGATCTTTATTAATTTGTGATTTTTTATAAATAAAGCTGTGTTTTTATTTATAAAATTGGTTTATTGTTCACAACTGAATTTTTCTGATTATTAAAAAATTCAACACACAGTCAGCTTTATCCATTAAAGACCAAGTTTTTTCCATACTTGTCTCTTCCAATTAAAAACCCGCTCCTTTCGTCTATGAAAAAACTCTTCCAAACAAAAACTTTTCCAATCTATACAAACAGATTAATTCACACAGACAACTTTACTCATACAGCTTTACTCATACATGACTGAATGCAAAACCAACCAAACAGCCCCAAAATTATGGATATATAAAACTCATACTAATCTATATTCTATCATGAAAAAGCACCTAAAATCATACCACAATTTCAAATCTAATATCCAAATGAGATATAGGAATCAAATATAACTAATCACAAACAAGTCTAATTAATATTTCAAACAATTTATTCTTCTTGAATTTACAAATCCCTCACTTAACCACCACGGTTTACCACCGGTAAGCTCAGTTGCCGCCTTGAATCTTGACAAGATTCGAGTACGCACCACCGCGTACACTGAGCAGATCGGAATGTTGACCTTGCTCCGCCACCTTCCCATCTTGAATCACCGCGATGGAATCAGATTTATGTATGGTGGTGAGGCGGTGAGCCACCACGATACATGTCCTCCCGTTCATCATCTTCTCTAGCGCTTCTTGAACCAAGCTCTCTGAGACGGTATCGAGAGCACTGGTTGCCTCATCCAACAATAGAATACTAGGGTTCTTGAGCATGGCTCGAGCCAAAGCTATTCTTTGTTTCTGACCTCCTGATAGTTGCACACCCCTTTCGCCACAGTATGTATCATAACCATCTTTCATTCCACTGTCGAACACACGTTATATAAGGTTAGCTCACTACAAAATCGGCTTTATAGGATGCCAAAAATGTCTAAATGTTCTAACATACTGCTTTATTGGACTTCAGTTTATAGAACCAAACAATTGTGCTTCCTATGTAAATATGTTACAATAATTTGATAGGATGATTTTTAGGTGTCGGACAAGTTTTTTAAGGACAATTATTAAAATAAAGCTGACATTATTTGAAAAAGTGTACTTTAAAACCAAGCGTAGTAAAAGAAATGTGGTCATAGGACTTTTCTTGTTCTATAAAAAGCTAATATAACACTTTGTTTCAAAAGTGTTCTAAAAAACTTGTTAGAATGTCCAAAAATGTCCTATCAACTTATTGTAACACATTTACATAGGACACATAATCGTCTAGTCCTATAAACTTAAGTTTTATAGAGAAGTTTATTAGGACATTTAAACATCTTTGGCATTTTATAAAACCACTTTCTTTGTAGTGGCTTATAGTGTTAAGATATGTGGAACCCCATTGAATCTTTCTCCAAAAGAGCCCTTACAGAGAGAGGAGAGGTCCCCCCCCCCCCCCCCCCCAATATATATATATACTTGGGATCATGTGAGACCGGCCTATTTTCATGAGACCTGTGAGACCACAAAATTACACTAAACCTTCACAGCAAAACATTTTGAAGGTATCGAAAAACACCCAAACCTTTACAGCTAAACACAGTGAAGGTTTAAGGTCTTGTACCTTCACAGTGTTTCAGTGTGAAGGTTCATGGAAACGAGCTAGTCTCACAACGACCCAACCATATATATATATATATATGCACAAGTGCATACTGTCCAGATTAAAGGCTACCAGGGTGTTCCTCAGTTTTCCGTTTTTTTGAGGTTTTCCCCTGAACCTGACCCTATATATATATATATATATATATATATATAGGATTGATGGTCGGGTGGCTTGAAAAATCAAGAAAATATCATGAACTTTAATACCTTATGAACTCATGTGCATTTGCAAGCATTGCAGCCTTCCTGATCTCTGATTCTTTAGCACCTGGTTTCCATAGGCAATGTTTTCATGGATGGTGCTTCCAAAAAGAGTTGGCTCTTGACTCAGTAACGCGATATGCAACCTCAATGCTCGTAAGTTATAGTCTTTTATATCTCGTTCATCGATAAACACCGCCCCTTTCAACGGATCGTAAAACCTCTCGATCAGCCCAATGATGGTCGATTTACCCGACCCACTCGGACCAACAAGTGCCATTGAAGTTCCTTGCCTTATTTTAAGGTTTAGTTCTCGAAAGACCATCTGGTCTGGTCTAGACGGATAAGCAAAAAACACGTTTTTTAGCTCTACACGACCCCGTATCGTTTCTTTGATCGAATCACGACCCCATGAAGTATCTGGATCGATTTCAGTATTCTTTTCGAGAATCGCGAATACTGAACCGACCGCATTGCTTCCTCTCGAGATATCCTTAGTCATGCTTCCCGCATCGGCTATTGTGTATGCTGTGAATAACAAAACTAGAAACGCTTGAAAAAGCTTTTCGGGAGCTATCGACCCTTGTGTCAATAGCCGACCGCCGTACCAATATGCCAAGGCCGTTGAAGCTGCCGCTAGAAACTGGGAGCTAAACAGGCCGATCCCGGAAAAATACGACTGTCGGATACTCTCTTTTCTCGGGCCTTCTAATGTATCCTTAAAGAGTCCAACGATCCGTTTTTGAGAAGAGAATGCCGTTATCGTTCTATGGTTAATGACGGCCTCACTCGCGAGCTGACTTCCTTCTTTTTGGGTTTTTTGCATTTTCTCCGACAAACTCTTCATTAACGCGCTTCTAGAGTAGAAGCTTCCGATGAGAAGGGGCTGTGCCGCCATCAGCATGAGGGCTAGCCGCCACGAGAGTACTAGTTCGAGTGCGTAAGCGAACACGGCCCCAAAAACGCTTGAGTTAGCGACGATAAACGGTCTCCAACAAGGGACCGGACCATGTTGGCTTTGGTTGACAAGCGTGCACAGATAGCCGCACTCGTGTTCTCGTCTTGATCGTACCACCCGGTCTCGAACGTCAAGAGCTTTTCGAGTAGTTTTTCCCTTACTCTCGTGGTTAACTTTTTCTCCCATCACCGCAAAGTTATAGTGTTGGATGACACTAGCGAAGAAGTTGAAAACTCCAAGCCCTATGAAGACGAACGAGTAAATTCTCGCATGGCTCACGATCGTTGATTTGTCAGTCCGGAAGTAGACATTGATCAAGCACACAGTACGCGTTGATGGGTTGGGGTTGAACTGCACCTGAGCCGATAGCCCCTATGCATCCCGATAAGGCTTTCCCCCATTTGGGTGCATTCATCTTCAATAACCGAAACTGGGAAGGAGCTCGATGAGACGGTCGCTTTAAATAATCATCATCATCGCTTTCATAAGAAGCGTCAAATTGGACCGAGTACGGTGCACTCATGGAGAACGCCGGGCTAAATGGGTTCAGCGACGGTGTGCCTGGTGCACTTGATCTTGCACTTGCTGGAGTCGGTGCAACCATCGATCTGTTGCGGCTAGCGTGATTACTAGATCTCTCAACGACTTCATTCTGTGGGTCCGATTGTTGTAACCGCACCATTTTGAAGTACTCCCTGCCATTCGCTTTCATCAGTTCGTCGTGTGTACCCGATTCAACGACTTTCCCTGACTGAAGCACGTGAATCAGGTTAGCCTGTCGAATTGTTGAGAGTTAAATAATAATATTTTATTTATTAAATCATTTCTTAATTGTTATTATTTTTATTATTAATTATTATAGCCCTATAAACCCGAATAAAGCCGAATGAATCCGAATAAAACCTATTAAAGCCCAACTTGTCCGGTAAAGCCCAATAAGACCCAAAAAGGCCCAATATAATCGATTAAAAACCCATCAAATTGAATAAAGCCCAATAGAACCCAATAAACTGAAAAAAGTCTAACGAAACCGAATATAGCCGAATAAATCCAAATAGAACCCATAAAACCCAAAATATCCGTTTTTTTTTTGGAAGGAGTATCCCAGACCACTTTGGCCCAGACTAATCTCCGGAAAACAGGCCTTAGGCCCGCGGGCATTCATCCCGTGGCCACATGGATGACACCCGTGCCAATATTTGGCACAAATGCTGCGTGTGAGGCTTGAACCCAAAATATCCGTTAAAGCCCAATAAGACCGAATAAGGCCCAATATAATCGATTAAAGCCCAATAGAACCCAATAAATTCAGATAAAGTCTAATTATGAAACCGAATAAACTCATTAAAGCCAAAAAGATCCGTGAAAGCCTAATAAGATAGAGTAAAGCCCAATATAATCAAATAAACCCAATAGAACATATTATAGCCTAATATACCCGAATAAAGCCCAATGAAACTGTTTAAAACCCAACAGAACCCATTATGGCCTAATGAAACCGAATAAGGCCTAACAGACCCATAAAAGCCCAGTGAAATCGTTTAAAGTCCAATAGATCCATTAAAGTTCAAAACAACACATTAAAGTCCACTAAGATCTACTAAAGCCCGATAAGACTCGTTTATGATTCTTGTTGACTTATTACATGATTGTATGCAAGTATGTGTTGCATATTACATGTGGTGTCTATTGGGGCTCGACAACACCACTAAGATCCAATAAGATCCATTATGGCACAACACGAGCACTAAGATTATGAATGCTTTTGAAGTGATAAACAACAATGGTCACTTATTACTCATATTGATATATATGGTTATATATACACACCTATACGCCTTATTTATACATTCACAACATATAGTGCGTGGTTTATTAACACATTCATATGTACATCATATATGGCTACCAATAAACAACACACAAACATATATTATTAATACATTAACATATACACATGGTTATAAACACACACACACACATATATAAATATATACAACACAACATATAAACAAATAGATTCAATCGTGGTTAGCAAACAACATGGATCGAAGAATACATAAAATACAAACATAAGTACAAATATAACACATACAAATAAACATGTAACACATGCGAATTAATGACAAAAATTGAAAAATATGTTTTCCGTCACTAATCCGACAGATTTTAATTTCCGTCACTAATTAGCGACGGATTAGCGACGGAAGTAATTCCGTCGCTAATTAGCGACGGAAGTAATTAGTGACGGAAGCAATTCCGTCACTAATCCGTCGCTAATTAGTGACGGAAATTTCCGTCACTGATACCCCCTTTTTCTAGTAGTGTATGGGTTTATAAGTTTCTTAGTAAGAGCTTCGTCATGATATATTATGCCTATAAAACAGAGTTGAGATGAATGAGAAATTGATCACCGACAAAAGTTGCACATAGGTCGGAAGTGGAAAGTTTTAGTCTCCATCAATCTTATTTCATGAACGTTCTTGTGGTATCAAGTTTACATTCAACTACTACAGATGAACTCCAAATAATACGATTAAAAAAAATACATAGAATATAAATCATGTAGGCTTAACCCAAAATGAAAATAAACATAATTGTATCTTGAACTACAAATAAAAACATATGAAGCAAACATTAATCCTCTCCAAGGTTCAGGTGTACGTCAGGCCAAACCTTTTGGCAGCACCTTTGTCTACGGGCAACCCACGAGCAACATCCCACATTGATGGCCTAGAGTGAGGACTCTGATTTAGACATGAAAATGCTACCTCAACAAGTAATTTCACTTGTTTAGCAATTGGTTCCACTGGTGGCTGCAGGCGTTGGTCCAGAAGAACTTCAGTCAGAGATGTGTTTATATACGACGATGAAGAGATGAAATCTCCAGGATGCTTTCCCATTAGAACTTCCAGTGTTAGAACCCCAAAGCTGTAAACATCACATTTCTCATTCACTTCCATCGTGTATGCAAGTTCTGCAGGAAAAAAAAGCTTAATTATTATTACAATTTATTAATTGCGAGGTTGCAGATTTTGCTATAGTTACTCACTCATGCTTATTTTGGAGTACCTGGAGCAATGTATCCCAACGTTCCAGCAAACGAAGTCCAGTTGGATGAGTCTGGTTTTAATAGCCTTGCAGTGCCAAAATCAGATACATGAGCAACCCAATCTGAATCCAATAGAACATTGCTGCTCGACAAATCCCTATGGATAATTGGTTGTGAACACTCATGGTGCATATAGGATAAGGCATTTGCAATGCCTTTAACAACACTCACTCTCTTATTCCAATCAAATGCAACAGCTTGTTCCATGTCATTCAGTACATTCCTTAAGCTCCCTCCAGCCAAGAACTCATATACCAAAAATGAGTGTCGTGGATGTGAACAAAATCCATAGAGCTTGACGATGTTCTGATGACGTATTTCTGTCAATGCTTGGATCTCATTTTCGAAACTCTTCAGATCTTGCATCTCCCCTTCTGCAGGTGCATGAACTTTTTTCACAGCAAGAACTTCGGTTGGCAATTCTGCTTTGTAAACAGTTCCGTATCCGCCAACTCCAACAATATGCTTCGGGTCAAAGTCCTCTAAGGCTTCAATGATTTTCTCATACACCATTTTCCCATCATAGCTCCAGATCGTAAAAATATTTGCCTCTATCTCTTGTGTCATGTTGGTATCATTTGGATTTCTTTTGCGGATATAAATGAATATGCCAACAATCACAAATGACAACAGCAACATGCAGCCCAGAGCAGGAATTAAAATTAGAATCACCTTTTGACCCTTGTTTTCATTTGCTTGATTTCTTCCCTGGATGGGACAGTCTAAACCCGTGTTATTTCCACATAACCGCTTGTTATTTCTAAGTGCCGCCTTTGGAGCTTCTTCAAATGCTCGCAGCTTTGGAAGTGGTCCCTCAAGTTGATTGTAAGATACATCAACTGAGGTTAAACTTACCATTCTAGTGAAACTTGACGGAATAGAGCCTGTGAGGTTATTATGAGAGAGGTTCAACAATTGAACGATCTTTAGACCCCCAAGTTGTGGCGGTAACTTCCCATTCAAATTGTTTGCACTAAGGTCAAGGGATTCTAACTTGTCTAACTTGGAAATGCGTACTGGAATAATCCCCTCGAATTTGTTAGTGCTTAAATTCAAGCTCCTTAACTTTAAGCACTCTCCTAGATTTTCGTTGATTGGACCAGTAAGAGAATTTTTTGCCAAGTTAAGGATTTCCAGGTTGTACAAATTTCCCAACTCTGAAGGAATGGTGCCCGATAGATTATTGTTGTCCAAGTTCAAGTTTACCACTGAAGTTAATCTTCCCAAGGTCTTAGGGATTTCACCAACTAAGTGATTTGATGAGAGATTAAGCTCATATAATCGTGTTGCTCCCCCTAGTTCCAAAGGTATTTTTCCTGACAAATTGTTGTTGGACATCTTTAACCTAGTCAAACTAGAACAAAGCCCCCAATTACTAGACACCTCACCATATAATCTATTGTAGCTCAAATCGATATAATCCAACTTTGGATATATCCCAAAATCTTCAGAAATGTTTCCAGTCAGTTGGTTATTTTCGAGCCGAACCCGGGATAAGCTGCTACAGTTTTTCAAGCTCTTTGGTACAGGGCCTGTGAAGAGATTCTCACCCACAGAGAAATGTGAAAGCAATCCAGAATCACAGACTTTTTGTGGCAAAGGACCAGAGAGCATGTTCTCATATACAGCGAAAACTTCCATCTTAGTTAGGTTCAGATCTTGAGGAATCGAACCTGTAAGACTATTCATGAGCAATGAGAACCGAACAAGGGCTGTTGTCTTTCCTAATTCAGGTGGTATGATGCCACTGAGTTGGTTAACAGCCAAGTATAACTCTGTTAGCTGAGTGTAGTTTGCAAAATAATTTGGAATGGACCCAGATATGAAGTTCTCACTTAAGTACATTCTTCCAAGCCTACTGAAATTTCTGAAGGAAATTGGAATGGTACCTGTGATGTGATTTCTGCCAATCTGGAGATCTATGAGATCCCGAGCCCCAACGATTTCTGATGGGATGGACCCCGAAAGTTGATTACCAGCCAGATAAAGGAAATAGAGATTGCTTAAATTTCCTATAGAAGAGGGGATGACTCCGGTAAGAAGATTTTCAGAAAGGTCAAGCTGTTGAAACTTGAGCGAACTAAGTGTCCCAATTTCTGGTGGAATGGGTCCAGTAAGATAATTCTCAAGTAGCAAAAGCTCATATAAGTTTGTTAAATTACCTATGCTATTTGGGATATTACCAGAGAGACGATTATCGTGCAAATGAAGGTACTCCAAAGATCGAAGCATTCCTATCTCTGATGGAATCTCTCTGGCGAAGTTATTATGGGACAGATCAAGATATCTGAGTTCAGTGAGCGAACTAGGTGTCACAATTTCTGGTGGAATGGGTCCAGTAAGATGATTGTCAAGTAGCCAAAGCTCTATTAAGTTTGTTAAATTACCTATGCTATTTGGGATATTACCAGAGAGACGATTATCGTGCAAATGAAGGTACTCCAAAGATCGAAGCATTCCTATCTCTGATGGAATCTCTCCGGTGAAGTTATTATGGGACAGATCAAGATATCTGAGTTCAGACTTGTTCCCAAGGTTGGAAGGAATGCTTCCAAAGAGTGAGTTACCCCAAAGAACCAAACTTTGAATATTCAGTAATGTCCCAGAATCGAGATCACCGAGTGTACCTCTTAAGTTTGAATTCCCAAGGTTGATGCTTATCACAACCTTTTCTGCAGCTGTAGTACCGTTACTGCAACCAATTCCCATCCAATCACGGCATGGATTGCTTCCAACCCATGACGAAAGAATTGATTGACTTGGTTTATCGAGGCTGGCTTTCCATTTCAAAAGAGCAGAAGCTTCATTTGTTAGCTGTGGAACCTCTCGAGCATTTGCAAATGAAGGGAGACAGAGAAGATTAAAACAAGAAAATAGCACTACTGCAATGTTGAGGAACATAGAAGATTATGAAAATAGTAAAACAGCTATTGACAAATGAGAGAAGATGGAAAAGAATTATATGTGGAACATGGACTAGATGTTTGTGAACGGAGGAGAGTAAGTACTGCTACTTAAAGAAAATTATATTACACTTTGGACCCCTGAACCTGTCATTTTTATGGAATATTGTTATGTATTTCCATTTAAATTGATTATATCGTCATTATTTCACCTTTTTTTTTGGTAACCCTGTAACATGCGTGATTTTGGTAAGCGATTTTTTTTTTACTTAGAAGCTTTCTAGAACTGATCTATTGTTTATAAATAGCTCCATTGGATTAATGAATGTTATATCGTTAGCTTCTGTGTGAAAAAATCGAATTTTCAGAGTTTGGGAGGTGTTGGGCGACAGTGCCCGTCGACTATGCCATAGGGCATTATCGCAGGGCATAGTCGTGGGGTTAAAGTCCCTCATGGTACACTCTGGACGACAGTGCCCGGTGAGAGTACCCGGGTCACTATCGTGACAAAAGCACCGGGTACGTTTCTCCTAAACTCCGTACCTTGGCTATTGATGAATCTAAACTTGATTGACAACTTGTTACACTACTTAAATAGCGTGCTACATCAAGTATTATGGAGTTTGGAAATGAATGGGTGCTTACCATAATGGTAACTTCCAGTATGGTTTTAGTAATTTGGTATGGACATATTAGTGTGTGGAACATTAGTTATGTATACTTGTAAGGTATTTGGTGCTAACTTACGATTCTTGGATGTTAGACGGAAAACGTGCATTTACTTATGTTATGCTTTCTAAATTTAACTTTTTTCTTAGATGTGGATGACTCAAGGTGAAGACTCGTATAGATTTGAACTTGGTAATTCTTGAGGAAAAGACTTGGATAGAGTTGAACTCAAAGTTATATGGCTAAAGACTCAGATAGAGTTGATGTCCAATATGAAGACTCGGTTTGAGTTGATGTCCCATATGACTAAAGATTTGGATAGAGTTCATGTCCAAAATGACTATAGACCGGGATAGAGTTGATGTCTAATTTATCAAATGTCTCACCAAGGATTGTAAGCTACTTATTGACATTTGAGAATTGTGAAGACTGTATGTTACATTTCCCTTTTAATGATCTTACTATTTGACTGTTTGATCTCACTAGGCGATAGCCTAACACTTTTTCTTGAAATGACATGTATATCAAGTTCCCTTAGCGGCGGGGGATCTCAAGAGTTGAGGGATGAGCGTGTTGGCCGATAGCAGCAACTTTTAGGGATTTTGTCTTTTGGAAACTTTTGGCATATAGATTTGGATGGAATTCTTTTGGGGAAATTTGTTGACAATTGTATGTATTAATCTAGACATAGATAGTTTAGATTAGTGTATTGTCATTGTTAATTCTCACTTATAGAACTGTGAACACTATTTACTCTTCCCCTTATTGGGTGATAATATTTTCAGAAATGTCAAGTTTACTCCAATTTTTAGGGTGTTACAACCCCTTCGTATTTAATTTTTATTGTCAATTCTTGTACTTGAATTCATTGGTCATGATAAGTTAAAACCGAGTTAATCCAACTTACCGCTATTACAATCTTGGTTATAATTGACCAGTAGATGAAACTTATTATTTGGTGGACTCGACATACACCCTAAACTGATATAAAAACTAAATTTAATATATATTAAAACAGATTAAAATTAATATAAAAATTTGTTGAACGAGTCTTTGGTTACATAATGACGACTAATTAGCTCACAAGAGTTTTAATTCAAATCTTCTTGAATATTTAAAAAGGAAAAACTTTGTCGCTTTTGATTATTTATTTATTTATTAAAATTGTTTGACCGATATTTATAATAATTGTCTTATATTTTAATACAAATAAAAAATCATTTTAACGGTAGAATTCTAGAAAACATCGTACTGAAAGGAAAATTTGGAAAAGCTCCAAGGAGGTAATCAATTTTTTATGTCTGATTGAATAAGAGGTAATATTTTTTTTGTTTAAAAATGTTTTTATTAATTTTCAATTTACAATAAATAATATTTTGGGCTTTGGATGATATGATGCTATTTTCTTCATAAAATACATTTCTTTTTAGCCCAAGTTCATTGTTACCAGCCCAACATTTAACAAAACCCAGTCCGATAATCAGATCTCGGTGTTTCTCGTTCATCGCCGGGAGCCACCGGCGGCAATGGATGTACTATGAAGCTAAAACTTCGATTTTTATTTTCCATCTTTGCTTACACCAATTCGTTAACTAAGCTGATCATTATTTATATATTTATATGTCGATTTGCATTTATTAAATCAAGCCCTAAACGAACTCTGCTCATTGCTGTAATTGTCCAGAATTACATCGAAAATTCATCCATTTTGCATTTCTGTTCTTCACTTGAGTACTGATTCTGTTAGGGTTTTGAGGAGTATTGCATTGGAAAATTCTGATATGCTACTGATTTATCTGTGTTTGCTGTACAATTATGTGTCTCTCCAAGGTGTTTGATTGTTTATCCCTCTTTTATAAGCAATCAGATCCCAATTATGCAATTACTATTATCAAATACTAAGCATCTGTTTGTTAGCAGCTTAACGAGATTCACAACTTATTCGGTCAGCTATATAAAAAATGATTTATTCAGTAAGTTTTTTAGGAGAGCTTTATGCAGAAAGCCAAGTTTTTTTTTTTCTCAATTTTGTCCTTATGAATTAAAAAGCACACTCATTTCATCTATGGAAAAACTCTCCCAAACAAAAACCCTGCCAATCTGTACAGACAGATCAATCTACACAGTGAGATTTATCCATACAGGACTAGGGGTCTAATTGTTAGCTGCTTAATGAGCTTGATGGGAGACAACTTATTCTATATATGTTGTTTGGTAGTGGCCTAATGATATAGAAAGTGGCTTATTCAGTATGTTTCTAGGGGAGAGCTTTTATGCAGAAAGTCGAGTTTTTTCCATACCTGTCCGGCTGTCCCTTCCAATTAAAAAAGATGCTCCTTTCATCTATGAAAAAACTCTTCAAAACAAAAAACTTTCTCAATCTATATGGATAAATTAATTCACACAGACAGTTTTACCCATACAAGACTTAATGGTAAACCAACCAAACAACCCCTAAATTATGGATATATAAAACTCATACTAATCTATATTCTATCATGAAAAAGCACCTAAAATCATGCCACAATATCAAATCTAATATCCAAATGAAATAAACAAGTCTAATTAATATCTCAAAACAATTTATTCTTCTTTAATTTACAAATCCCTCACTTAACCGCCATGGTTTAGCGCCAGTAAGTTCAGTTGCCACCTTGAATTTTGACAAGATTATAGTATGCACCACCGTGTACATTAAGCAGATCGGAATGTGAACCTTGCTCCGCCACCTTCCCATCTTGAATCACCGCGATGGAATCAGATTTCTGTATGGTGGTGAGGCGGTGAGCCACCACGATACATGTCCTCCCGTTCATCATCTTCTCTAGCGCTTCTTGAACCAGGCTCTCTGAGACGGTATCGAGAGCACTAGTTGCCTCATCTAGCAATAGAATACTCGGATTCTTGAGCATGGCTCGAGCCAACGCTATTCTTTGTTTTTGACCTCCCGATAGCTGCACACCCCTTTCTCCACAGTATGTTTCATAACCATCTTTCATTCCACTGTCGAACACAAGTTAAGGTTAACTCACTACAATATCGGCTTTATAGGATGCCAAAAATGTTTGAATGTCCTAATAGACTGCTTTATTGGACTTAAGTTTATAGAACCAAACAATTATGCTTCATATGTAAATTTGTTACAATAATTTTATAGGACGCTTTTTGGGTGTCCTAACAAGTTTTTAAGGACAATTCTAAAATAAAGCCGACATTATCTGAAAAAGCGTATTTAAAAAACGTGCATAGTAAAAAAAATGTGTTTATAGGACACTTCTTGTTCTATAAAAAGCTAATCTGACACTTTGTTTCAAAAGTGTTCTAAAATACTTGTTAAGATGTCCAAAATTGTCCTATCAACTTATTGTAACACATTTACATAGAACGCATGATTGTTTGGTCCTATAAACTTAAGTCTTATAGAGAAGTCTATTAGGACATTTAAACATATTTGGCATTTTGTAAAACCACTTTCGTTGTAGTGGCTAGTGTTAAAGATATGTGGAACCCCATTGAATCTTTCTCCAAAAGAGCCCTTGCAGAGAGAGGGGAGGCTCCTACACACACACACACACACATATATAGACTTGGGATTATGTGAGACCGACCTGTTTTCATGAGACCCGTGTGACCACAAAACTACACTAAACCTTCACAGCAAAAGATTGTGAAGGTATAGAAGAACACCGAAACCTTCACAGCTAAACAGTGAAGGTTTAAGGTTTTGTACCTTCACAGTGTCTTAGTGTGAAGGTTCACAGAAACGAGCTAGTCTCACGAGAACCCAAACATATATATATACACACACATATATATATAAATAGGTTTGATGGTCCGTATCTAGCTGACGTGTGGCTTGAAAAATCGAGAAAATATCATGAACTCTAATACCTTATGAACTCATGTGCATTTGCAAGCATTGCAGCCTTCCTGATCTCAGATTCTTTAGCATCTGGTTTTCCATAGGCAATGTTTTCATGGATGGTGCCTCCAAAAAGAGTTGGCTCTTGACTCACTAACGCGATATGCGACCTCAATGCTCGTAAGTTATAGTCTTTTATATCTCGTTCATCGATAAACACCGCCCCTTTCAACGGATCGTAAAACCTCTCGATCAGCCCAATGATGGTCGATTTACCCGACCCACTCGGACCAACAAGTGCCATTGAAGTTCCTTGCCTTATTTTAAGGTTTAGTCCTCTAAAGACCATCTGGTCTGGTCTAGACGGATAAGCAAAAAACACGTTTTTCAGCTCTACACGACCCCGTATCGTTCCTTTGATCGAATCACGACCCCATGAAGTATCTGGATCGATTTCAGTATTCTTGTCGAGAATCGCGAATACTGAACCGACCGCATTGCTTCCTCTCGAGATATCCTTAGTCATGCTTCCTGCATCGGCTATTGTGTATGCTGTGAATAACAAAACTAGAAACGCTTGAAAAAGCTTTTCGGGAGCTATCGACCCTTGTGTCAATAGCCGACCGCCGTACCAATATGCCAAGGCCGTTGAAGCTGCCGCTAGAAACTGGGAGCTAAACAGGCCGACCCCGGAAAAATACGACTGTCGGATACTCTCTTTTCTCGGGCCTTCTAATGTATCCTTAAAGAGTCCAACGATCCGTTTTTGAGAAGAGAATGCCGTTATCGTTCTATGGTTAATGACGGCTTCACTTGCAAGCTGACTTCCTTCTTTTTGGGCTTTTTGCGTTTTCTCCGACAAACTCTTCATTAAAGCGCTTCTAGCGTAGAAGCTTCCAATGAGAAGGGGCTGTGCCGCCATCAGCACGAGGGCTAGCCGCCACGAGAGTACTAGTCCGAGTGCGTAAGCGAACACGGCCCCGAAAAACGCTTGAGTTAGCAACGATAAACGGTCTCCAACAAGGGACCGGACCATGTTGGCTTCGGTTGACAAGCGTGCACAGATAGCCGCACTCGTGTTCTCGTCTTGATCGTACCACCCGATCTCGAACGTCAAGAGCTTTTCGAGTAGTTTCTCCCTTACTCTCATGGTTAACTTTTCTCCCATCACCGCAAAGTTATAGTGTTGGATGACACTAGCGAAGAAGTTGAAAACTCCGAGCCCTAAGAAGACGAACGAGTAAATTCTCGCATGGCTCACGATCGTGGATTTGTCGGTCTGGAAGTAGACATTGATCAAGCCGCCTACACAGTACGCGTTGATGGGTTGAACTGCACCCGAGCCGATAGCCCCTATGCATCCCGATAAGGCTTTCCCCCATTCGGGTGCATTCATTTTCAATAACCGAAACTGGGAAGGAGCTCGATGAAACGGTTGCTTTAAATAATCATCATCATCGCTTTCATAAGAAGCGTCAAATTGGACCGAGTACGGTGCACTCATGGAGATCGCCGGGCTAAATGGGTTCAGCGACGGTGTGCCTGGTGCACTTGATCTTGCACTTGCTGGACTCGGTGCAACCATCGATCTGTGGCGGCTAGCATGATTACTAGATCCGTGATTACTAGTTCTCTCAATGACTTCATTCTGTGGGTCCGATTGTTGTAACCGCACCATTTTGAAGTACTCCCCACCATTCGCTTGCATCAGTTCGTCGTGTGTA
Organism: Arctium lappa; assembly: GCA_023525745.1. NCBI lineage: Eukaryota > Viridiplantae > Streptophyta > Magnoliopsida > Asterales > Asteraceae > Arctium > Arctium lappa. Next base: position 86,297,752 of record CM042055.1, on the reverse strand, counting down.
CCCGATTCAACGACTTTCCCTGACTGAAGCACGTGAATCAGGTTAGCCCGTCGAATTGTTGAGAGGCGGTGTGCAATTACGATAGTAGTCCTCCCAACCGAGGCTTGATCTATGGCCTCTTGCACAACTCTTTCGGATTGCGAGTCGAGTGCACTTGTAGCTTCATCGAGGAGCAAAATCTTCGGATCTCGTATCAAAGCTCGAGCGATTGCGATTCGCTGCTTTTGCCCACCCGATAGTTGAAATCCGAATTGCCCAACCTGTAAAAACAAGTAATGCAAGATCATTAACATAAACTTCCTTATTCACAAACTAGGATTATCATCCCTGAAAACCAACTATTCATGATGAATATCTTGAAGGATGAATAACATTCGATGAATATTTTAGGGTTATTCATTGTGAATAACTTATGAAGTAGTTGGACTATTCATTAACATAACTTCCTTATTCACAAACTAGGATCATCATCCGTGAAAACCAACTATTCAGTTTTCATGATGAATATCTTGAATGATGAATAACATTCAATGAATATTTTAGGATTATTCATTATGAATAACTTATGAGATAGTTGGTTCTCAGGTTTTTAAAATATTTTACGGTTCCCATTCGAACCTAGTCGTGGTTCGACTTACGTTTGTTTCGTACCCATCGGGCAACTTAGCAATGAAGTCATGTGCATTTGCACCTTTGGCAGCTGCAACAACATCATCCATTGATGCTCCTTCTTTCCCAAACAATATGTTCTCTTTGATAGATGTTGCAAAGAGAATTGGCTCTTGATTAACCAAGCCCATTTGGGATCTCAACCATTTGAGATGAAGTTTCTTAATCTTGTATCCATCTAAGAAAATTTCACCTTCTATCGGGTCATAGAACCGTTGGATTAGTGCGATAGTGGTTGATTTGCCCGAACCACTGCCTCCGACCAAACCCACGGTCTTACCAGCCGGTACTCGCAGGTTCAAACCTTGTAGAATTGTGGTATCGGGTCTCGATGGGTAGCTAAAATAGATACCCTTGAACTCGATTTCTCCTCTTACGTAAGACAACGCCTTCCCTTTCTTGTCTTCGGAGTCGATCGTCGGGTTTCTGTTGATCATCTCGTTGATTCGAGTAGCAGCTCCTTGCGACTCTGTAATGGCTGTAAGATTCGGAAGTGTCGTCAAGATATTCCTGTAAGATTCAAACGACTCTTGAGATCGTTACTCGAAACTATTTAGAAACAAATTAAGCATACACTACAACGAAATGGGTCTTTTCGACGCCAACCGTCTTTTGGGTGCCTTAATAGAGTACTTAACGAGATTTTATTTTTTGTATGATAAAAAACTGTGGAATCTATACAAAGGCATTACAGTAAGTTGTTAAAACGAAGTTAGATGATCTAACCATGGATGTTATTCGGTCGGTTAAATCAGTTTTCATGTTAATTCAGTTTATGAACTTTTGCCTAACTACTTGATAACCGAACCAAATAAGGGTTGGTTATTCGGTTGGCCAAATTTGTTAATAACTTATTGTAATGTCTTTTTTCTACAAAACCCTTTGTGTATGATCGTATAAAAATAAAGTCTCATTAAATGCTCTATTAGGAGGACGACCGGTGCTCTAAAAGACCCATTTTGTTGTAATAATAAACGCATACGAGTAGGAAAGAAAATAACTCACAATCCTCCCATAAGCACATTGAATCCGGCTACGAAAACATCCCCACCCTTTTCACCATGTTTGCTTACGAGAAGAGATCCGACCCAAGCCTGAAACGCCCAACTAACGTAGATCGTTCCCATGCTTCCGAGCATCAGTCCTCGAGCTAGACCTTGCTTTATTCCTAGTTCTGTAGTCGTTTGAAGCGCCTTGCTGAACTTATCGATGGTTTGACTCTCTCCGACATACGAATACACAGTTCTTATGGAGGAAATCGCTTGTTCTGCAATACTACCCGCGGCACCATACGATGTAACCATTGCCATTCCTACGTCCATCATGTGCTTACCGAATCCGAGGGCCGGAACAAGGAACACGACGGAGAAGGGCAGAGCCGCCAGCGTAAGCCGCCATGATAGCGTGAACGCGAATATGTGGCAGAAGAAGAAGGATGACAAGTAGGCAAGACAATTTGGTATCTGTATTTAGAAAACAAGTAAATTCCAATTAGACTAGTTGTTTGGCAGTTGTTGAATGGTTTGGTGTTAAATAATTAAGTGGTCAGAATGATTAAGAGACTCTTATGATATAGTGTAAAATGAAATATGATTGTTTGGTAATTGTTCAGAATGAAATTAGGGAGCTGAATGGTTAAGGGAGGCCCAAGATACAAAAGCATTAGGAGGGTTTTAGAACCATTAGCAGTGACTTTTTTTTGCCAAACAAGATTCACCTCTTATTGGTTCAGATGTTGCCTCTTAATGAAACAATTAAGAGGTAAGTATATAGAGAAAAAAGGGACAGTGTCTAGCTGATGTGAGATTCCAACACGCACCCTCCAATGGAGGTTTGACAGAGACAGTGATCAAAAGTGTCTTGTCCCTTTTAATGGCTCTGATGTCATGTGAGATATGTGGAATCCCATCAGATAACTCTCTAAAAGAGTCGTTGAAAAGAGAAAGGAAGTTTTTTCAACGTATATAGAGAAAAAAGGACAGTGTCTAATAGATGTGGGACTCTGATATAGAATGTTTGTTTATGTGTCATCGGAAATAAAAAGGAGTATTGGGTTGGTGAAATGAAAACCTTCTCGCCGATGGTGACTTGGATTGCGTTGGAATCAGCGGAGATGGTCGAAACTACTTGGTATGTTGTGGATGAGCCCGCTTCTTGGGTGTCGAAGAAACCGACATCTTGTTTAAGGACGGATTTCAGATACTCCAATCTCATTCGAGAAGTTTGTCTCTCCGCCGTCCTAGCCCAACAAAGTCCTTCTGTGATCACACAAAAAAAAATACTGTTAGGATGCGTGGAACCCTTTTGAATTCTCTCTAAAAATGTCCTTCTAGAGAAAAGGAAGGTTGTTTATATACAGGTTCTTGTCTAGCTGATGTCAGACTCCCAACATATTTAATGATTTAAATCCTTAAAACACGAAAATATTTTATTGAAATCGAACCAACTTACCAACAAAAGCCGATACTCCAACTAATATCGCAACATAGAGCAACCGGAGAGAATACTGAAACGGAAATAACGACTTTTATCAAGTTTCGCAATATAACGCTAACAGATTCAAGAAAGGACACAAAAAAATGCTATAAAACACAAAGAATGAAGCGATGGAATCAGCGATTACCTTATCAACAGTGGCATTAGAGATGACGGCATTCGGATTCCCATACTCGTTAATGACATCGCTAAGAACATACATCATTAACGGAATCTGTAACCCATCTCCGATACTCCCCAACGTCCCCCAAAACATTAGAAACTTGTCGTACCCCTCTGCGTACCGAAACATTCCATCCGTTTTATCTTTACCAGTCTCCTCCATCTCCGATTCCGCCTTCTACCGGAATGAGTGATCCAATATAAACCTCAAAAATATACAAAGGTTGAGTAAACACTTATAGATGTTAAATAAGCAAATCCCACTTGCTTAAGTGAAATTTACAGAAAAAGTCAAAACCGGCTAATGGTTGAATTGGTTCTTGGCAATTGGCATCTGTAATTCTGGCCACCATCGTCGATTGCTACGTCTGTCTATTCTTTAATCCTTTCTACAAAAAACAAGTATGAACTTATGCACTTGTCTTTTTATTTCAAACATGTTTGTGAAGTTGTCTTCTTATATTTTCGGATCTTGTCGACTTTTGAATTCGAATCATATACGTTGATAAATTACTACGAATGCGATGAAGATGCTATCTTTTTTCGACTCTGTCTCTTGGATATTTCGAAAAATATAATATTTTCTTGTTCTTGGTCTTTGGATTGTCGATCACAAACCGGTGTGTTTACCAAATGCTTACCGGATAAGTGTTTATCAGATGTCACTTATTTTACGAGGTGAGCATGGCAAGAACCGACAATATTACCTGGTAAGAGGCATAGCAAAGAGTATAATTTTACCCGGTGAGTGAGAGAGAAAACTCTCACCCGATTAGCACTTTACCGAGCAAGAGATGTTTACTAACAATCCATTTTGATGACAAAAAAAGTTACTTTATAAGTTAAGTAAGGATGATAAGCGATTACCAAGCATTTGGTAAACAACCTTGAATGAGTTAAGTTGTCTGTCTGGATAAATTTGTATGTCTTGAGGGACCGCAGACTAATGGGTTTGAGAGAGGCAAAGAGAGTTTTTTTTTTTTTTTTTTGCATTTTTGGTATTAATTTGTTTGGGGTAACTTAATGGGGACAAGTGAGGAGTCCTGGCTTATTCCATTTAGCCATTTTAGCTTAATGACTTGATGATTAAACCGTCTCATGCATGACTGAATGAATAAGTCGTCCAAACCATTGAGCTCATTAAGTCATAAGTAAACTTCCCCTTAATCTGTTCCACGTCATAATTAATTAACCAATCATATATTTGTATATACTTATTTATATTCATACGGCAGAGTGACTAAATGCTTTGGTTTCATTATAATGATGTTAAATGCTAAATTGATCGTATCCTAATCATTCTTTTGACCAACCCCACAAAACGTAAACATGCCAAATGGCATCAAACCAACATACATACCAAATATCCATTAAAATATTGAAATTTTAACGTGTTAAAATCAGCGATGGACCCCGAATTTTTGTCAAGCAGATACGCCTTCAAGGTGAATTGAAGGCCCACAAAGTCATCCGATGTGTTTTTAGCTGAAATACATTGTTTCGAGGGATTTTTTTCAAGTAAATTTGATAGATTTCCCTTATGAAATAAGAAGTTTTGGCCTGAAGGGATAATATCAACCACTTGAGGTCCATCTGATGCATCCGCTATGGTTATTTCGTATCCCCCCTTTTCTTTTTGTAGGATTTTGGTTACTATACCAGACGTTGTAGGATTATAAACTGTATTGTAACTCTTGCTCCTGTCAGGATAAATTTGGCACATTTCCTTGTTTCTGACTACATATATAGGATATTTTAAGAAGTGAATCTCTTTCTTAGTAGCGGGGTCGGGGGAATGAATAGGAAAGGTGATTTCACTATATTTCCTTATAATTATATAGGCCGAATATAATATCAAGATATGCTCTACTCTTTTGGGTATCGTTTTCAAGTTCAAATCCAAGACCATTGGCTTCAAAACGACACTTTGGCCGGCAACACCAATACTGAAAAAAGTATTTATCAATTAAAATAACGTTAAAAGATTATAAGCGATCAATATTAGTATTATTTATAGTCGTTTTTAATATCAAACGAGATGTCATAGCATTGCGGAGAAGGATGTTCGAGAAATTGGATCAACGTGAAACGGATCTCGTGGTTTTTTCTGTAGCTCCTTGGTAAAAATGTGAAGGGATTCTAACCTTTAAATAGATTTGCCTTTGATGACATACTAATACTAGTGAAAGAAAAGGTTTTTAACAGTTACATTTTTGCTTTCTGTTTGCATATCAACTCTTTGGTTCAATTTGTAACAAAAGATTTGTTACTAACTTACTAGTGAAATGAGATTGAGGGGCTGTTTGTTTACCTCTTAATGGTTTCATTAAGAGGCAACCTCTGAATCGCTAAGAGGTAAGTCCTGTTTGGCAAAAAAAAATGGTTGCCTCTTAATGGTTCCAAAATCCTCTTAATGATTTTGTATCATGTACCTCCCTTAACCATTAAGAACCCTGATTTCGTTATGAACAATTAACAAACAACCATATTTCATTTTACACTATATCATAAAAATCTTTTAATCATTCAGATCACTTAATAATTCTGCACTAAACCATTCAGCAACTGCCAAACAGCCCCTGATTGTTTCGATATGTGCTATGGGTTCTGAGCTTGATATCTAAACCTTGAACAAAAGAAAGGACCAGGCTTTTTTAGGCCGGGGTTGGCCGGACTTTAGGGTTGAAAAAAGGTCTGATCGGATTTTTCTAGGTCAGGCTTAACCGGGCTTTTCTAGGTTGGGCTTTTTCAGACCGGGCCTATCCCTAAAATTTTGGCATGTTCGGGCTTTGAGGTTTGACCTGAACCGGGCTTCGGGCTCATTAGGCACAAACTTTTTTCAGGTTGGGCTTCGATCCTCAATCCTGGGCTTTTTTGTGCATCTATATTTGTATCACAAATAGCTAATTTATGTCACGTTAGATAAGACGACCCAAATCCTAATGAAGGTGGCAAAGCCCAGTCCAGAGGTTGAAAAGTGGGACTTGGTTTGTTTTTTTTTTGCTTTTAACAAACACAATTTCCAAGAATAAAAATCTCTTGTCCCAAAATTTCATGTCTTATTCACGTTCCACCAATAAAGTTAAGACACGTCAGATTTTATATATTTTTTATTTTATTTAATTTAAGTTCATATTCTCTCTCCGATGATGTGTATTTATGTGATTGGTGGACATGAATGAGACGTGATAATTTGGGACAAGAGATTTTTATTCAATTTTCAAAATGCTGCCAGCATTCAAGCATTCTCAAGATGAGTATACGCACAAAAAACCGCCTTCAGCCTTCTGCTTGTAATTTGTGTCTATGAATCCCTTTCTACAGAATAATTGGTCTTCATGTTTTCAAAATATTTACGGTTCTCATTTGAATACCTTAATGACATGTGATTATGATATGTAAATGTAAATAGTAGGATGGTATAGAAGTGATGGGTGTATATGAGATGCAATTTAAGTGAAGTGAAAGGTAGGGGGAAATAACCACTTGGGTTGTGGCGCACTGGTAAAGCCTTTGGGGGATGTAGTGGAAGATCCCATCTACCCAGGGTTCAAATCCAGGTGCTGCCAAAACCCTTGTGGCCATGGAGGTTCACCTGCGATGACTCCAGGCCATTCGTGGTCGCCCGGGGATTAGTCGGTGCGCGTAAGCTGGCCCGGAAACCCACGGTTACCAAAAAAAAAAGGTAGGGGAAATGGTGTAAAGATATAAAAGGAGATGATTGTTTTGTTGGTATCAAATACTACTCCCTTTGTCTCAAAATAAATATCCACAATGAAAATAGTACAAGGTTTTAGGAGTGTGTAATTATTACCATTTTTGAATAATTAAATGACATTTTTATCTTTAATAATAGAGAGATAAACTTTCTTCGTCTCATAATTAATGGCAGAATTGAAAAGTAGAAACTTGCTTTTGAAAATAGACCTTTATTTTAAAATAAATTAAAATAGAAATATGAACAGAGAATAGTAATAACACACACATGGATCCATTTCCATGTGAGAATTATGTTATTAAATGACTCATGACATAACTTTACTTATTGGCAAAGCTAACCTCATCCTCACCAAACAACTCCCTCTCATCTTACTTCTTTTTAAATCTATTTTTTAAAATATATATATATAAAAATATTGGTGTTTGAATAGATTTAATGCTATTACTGTTTAATTAAGAAGAGGGTAGATATGACATTGTAACAAAATTGGTTTTATAGGACGTCTAAGATGTTTAAGCGTCTTAATACTTTATAGTCCGAAACTATAAAGCGTTTTATCTAAGAGTGTTGTATTAGGTTTATAAGACATTTTTAGGTGTTTAACAAGTTTTTTAGAACATTTTCAAAATAAAATGTCATATTAACTATTTTATAGGTTTATTTCAAAATAAAATGTCATATTAACTATTTTATAGGTTTATAAGACAATTTTGATAAGTTTCCTATAAACCCATCTTTTTATGGGACACTTGTGTCTCATAAAAAGATGAGTTTATAAAAATACTATTTCAAATAATGTCGTATAAAATAACTAATAGAATACTTTATTTCAAAATGCGTTCTAAAACTTGTCAAAACGCCTAAAAGTGTCATATAAATCAATTGTAACGCTTTTACAGATAACGGTTTTTGGTTTGATACTATAAACTTAAGGTCTATAAAGTATTTTATTAGGACGCATGTACATTTTAAACGTCACATAAAACCAATTTTGTTGTAGTGTGACCCAAAAACCCTATAAAAACAATTCATTCAAGGTTGACATATATGATCATGTTTATATTGTATAAACAAACAAGACCTATTGAATTTATTGGCCTTCTTAAATGGGTATTTTTGTTGATACAATTACTCACAAATGACCTAGAAAAGGTATTAATTAAATATTAATCAAGACATTAATTGGAACATATCCTATTCCTATCTAATTAAAGCTTTGGGTGATGCTTATGGTTTAATGTCATGGTTTTAAATAAGACATATAAGATAAATATTTTTATATTATTTTTTCACCAATAAAAAAAACTTTGAAATCAAATCTTTAGAAAAGAGAAATAATATTTTATTAAATATATGAAATATTTTAATAATATAATCAATGTTGTAACTTGTAATCTTCAAAATGAAGAAGTTGTTGAAGTCAAATGTAATATTTCATTTTTGAGATTTTTGAATTTTGATTCTCTATTTTAAAGAAAATTTAAGAATCTGTTGGATATGTTTTTGACTAAACAAGAACCTGAGCGGCATTTCTCTTGTTGTAACAAAACAAGTTTTTCATATTTTCAACCCTCATTTCGGGTTCTTAATTAAGAAAATATTTAATGAAACTTTAAGTTTTTAGGCCCAATTATTATATATGTGTCATATATAATAATGTTATGATCAGTTATTTGGATGAAGTTAGGTAACTTTTAGCAAGTTTTATCGATAAAATTGGACAAAAGAAGTAAATCGTTTTATCAACTCTCGTTGCCTTTTCATTAGCTTGGGTTCTTAGTTGGCTTTTGTCTGTTGCTTCATTGTCTCCGTTAATTTGTTATAATATCGTGTGAATTCTAGTTGTTCGTTTTGCTTTATCCCATGGGCATGTAGTTCTAGTTGTTGTGAGTCTTGCTATAAACTTAAAACCTCATTAGTACTCAGTTAGAACGTTTAAAACAACTAAACATTCTAGAAAAACTCATTTTGTTGCGATGTCTCTCTCCATTTCAATATATATATAGAGAGAGAAAGAGAGTCGGGTTCAAACAAGAACAATACATATTTAAAAGAACACGAGAACTAACAAAATCATTAGTGATTTACATTAACACACGAAAAAAAGACTTTGTCCACGCGACTTTTTTGTGCGTTAATGTAAAATCACTAATGATTTTGTTCGTTCTCGTGTTCTTTTAAATAGTTACTGTTCTCGTTTGATCTTCCCTCTCTCTCTCTCTCTATATATATGCAATATACATAATACACACACATCCATACATATACATACATACATACATACATACATACATACATACATACATACATACATACATACATACATACATACATACATACATACATACATACATACATACATATAATATGAAGGCATGCATTTGCATTTACCTAATGAGGTTAAAGAGTTAGCATCCTGAAAGGGAATGTGTGAGGGTCATGAAACAAACACACACTTTTCTTAGTCTTATGTCGTATTCCTCGTAAAACATTAAAAAGATATATAAGAGATGCATATTAATATAATATAATATAATATATATATATATATATATAAAATAACCTAAACCTCAAGCAAGTTTAGGTAAGAGATGGCAAACCCTCAACAGATGCTTGCCTTCTCACCTTGTACTTTGCCATTTTATCCCCCCTTCCATCTTTCTTTCCCCTTCACAACCATACTAATTAACCCCTTTTACATCTATATACATACATACACACACACACATATATATATATATATATTGACAACCGGGAAACCGTTCCAATTCGATTGCACGGTCCCAGCCCAAAATGCATTTACATATATCCCCGAGTTTACGGCATGTGACGGTTTTGCCTGCCAAAGGAGTTAGGGAGTTTATAAAAGTGAAGGTTGCATCAAGAAGGGTTTCTTACAGGATGGTCTTTTATTCACTCTTGTTCTTTACTTTCCTTCTTCGATTTATCTTCGTGTTAACCGCTGTCGACACCATTGATGGTCAAACCAAATGCTCGACCATTGGTACGTATATCTACCAGTTTCTTTTTACTGTTTTCATTGGTACGTATAAGAGGTCAGGTTTAGAGAAAATCGTAAAAAAAATGAAAAATTGAGGAACATCTTAGTAATTGTTCATCTGACAGTATACATATGTGAATACAAGTAACTTAAAAGAAATTATTTCCGGTATGTACATGTGTATGTGCATAGAAACCAATAAATATATTCAATTAATTGTATGCATATGTGTAATATCGTACAAATGAACGGGGTGTTCTTCAGTTTTTCAATTTTTTTTGAATTTTTCCTAAACCTCACATAGACACTCACTCACTCTTTCTCTCTCTCTCTCTCTCTCTCTATATATATATAATATTTGACGGGTGCATATAGATTTGCGAAAATAAAGGTTATTTTCGTTTATATGGTTAAAGTTGACATAAAAATCTTGATCTCAAATCCTGCATTTCTTTGTTTGTTCGTCCATTGTCTGTTGAATTACAAGATTACGAACGATAAACCCATAATACAGATCATGTGTTTTAATGTTTCAATTTGGTAAATTTTTATTATTTTACAACTCGTTTTTATTAATTTTATTCAAAAACTTTGGATATTTACACGGGAACAAAAACACTTTAGAATAATTATATCGATATTTAAAAAAAAAATATATTTTTTATTATATTAAAAAAATATGACAGTAAATCAAAAAGTCCACCAATGGATAATTGATGGTCCAACAAATCGATGGAAAAAGGTCGATCAAATGTCACCAATCCGTACAATTACATACCAAACAATATTTTAAATTGTTTAAAGAAATAGAAAATAAATATAAACAAAAGTCTTGCATTTTTATAATTTATTCACGTTCTATGTGTAAATATGAGTTAACCATAAAATTTAAATGGATTAGAAACTCTCAATAAATGCCATCAAAATTTATCCACAGAAATACTTTTGATTTTACATGGTCTTTTCTGATCATAAAATAAATTTTAATATTAAATTAACAAAACTTATATTTTTCTTAATAGTTTGGTTGTTAAAAACTTAAAATATAAACATCAGCAAAAACTTCTTTGATTTTTCGCAAAATATTGAAATTAATTGTCAAATAAAATGAGGTCGTATTAGGCTATGTTTGGCAAAAATAGCTGATAAGCTAGTTGGTAGCTAATAAGCTGATTTTTTAAAATGCTACTATGAGTAGTTTTTCAATAAGTTAGCTTATAAGCTAGTTTATGGTCATCCAAAAATGTACTAGAAAAAAAAAACTAGCTTATAATGCCTTAGCAATCTATGAAGTCTCTGGCGGTAGTACATTCATTGATTAAATGAGGCCCAAGGCCATTTATTTCAACCACCATCATTATTATGGTGGTTGTTTGGCCTAAACATCATAAAAAAAACCCGAAATGAAGTTAATTCAAGTGTAAGCGAATCACTGAAATATCGAATAAACGTATATTTTTTAATTTTATGTCAATGTTAATAAGAAAATCGTCAAAATCGAGTTTAATTTAGGTTTCAATGATGTGGGGTCAAAGTTTGTTCCCATGTCATAAATTAGACGGTTATAACCCTATTAAAGGAAAAAAAATTACATTTCAATCCACTAACTTCGTTTTCAATTCAGTTAATTTTAAGTTTGATTTAATTTTTAAGATAACTTTTTAATCCTGTGTCGGATGACAGGTTGTTTACAGAAGAAATTAAGACCAAGCATGTTGGGTAAACACCTTCAATCAACTGTAATTTCCTAAACCCTCGTTTTTATATACTGATTTCATTCGCCTAATTGATACACTTAATCGTTAAGTCACGTTAAGGTTGTCTGTATAAACCAACCCAAATGAATCCGATAAATCCACAGTAGGATATGAGGAAGGTAAGATGTACACAATCAGTCTTTTACCCCTATGACGTAAAGAAACTGTTTCCGAAAAGACTATTAAGATTGTCTGTATCTCAACCTGAATTGTGTCTTAATGGTTTAATTTGCTTCCTAATACAATGTTATTTTGATTTCTGCAAGGTCCCAGAAGTAATATACCAAATCTTGGAGGACCCCTCCAGTAAATATGACATACCTGAAGGGTCTGAGGCTGACATTCCTCAAACTTTGGAAGATTTTGTTTCTAGTTTGAAGGGAAGTAATAGACCAGATGCAAAGACCTTTGCTATCAAACTCAAATCAATGGTAATTTCCTAACAGATTTTTAGACATTCTTATGTATGAAAACGATATTTTTCAGTAATATTTTTAAACATGTCAGAAGATTATGAATTAAAAAAAAAAACTTGTTAGAAAGTCATTTAACCAAAGAACCTTTTCCTAGACATACTGAAGAGTTATTTAGCTAAATGATATGCAAACAAGTGTTTTTTAAATCCATGACCTACTGACACTTTTCTACTTTCTAGGCATTCTTATGTATGGTAATGACATTCTTCTGGGTTTTTTTTTGGAAAAGGGTGTCCCGGGCCTTTGACCCAGACTAATTCCTTGGCAATGAAACCGACTGCTAAAGCATGCAGCCCTGAGGTTATACCCAGTGGCCACAAAATTGCGAATGCAGGGAATCGGACATTCTTCTGTTATGCAATGACATTCTTAAACCTATCAAAATGTCATGAATTTTAGAAAAACCTGACATAACACTACAACAAGATCGGGTTTATAGGACGCAAAAAGGGTTTTCGTGTCCTAATAGACTACTTTACAGGACTTAAGTTTATAAGACCAAACACTTGTATGTCCTGTCTAAAAGTGTTGTAACAGGTTTGTAGAACGTTTTTGGACGGCTTAATAAACTTTTTAGGACATTTTGGAAACAATTTCCGAAGTGTCCTGTTAGCCCTTTTATAGGACACTTCTGAGAAATGTTCTATAAACACATCTTTTTATAAGACATTTATTTTATAATACTTTATTTCTAATAATCTATACTATATTATAAAACACGGATAAAAAACTCTTAAATACAAATTATTAGGCACAATTTACCATCATTTTATACAAGATTTTAAAAATCTCTTAATTTACAAGTATCAAAGCACAAGATACATATTACTATTGCAGACTTCTAGCACCCATCAATTTGGTATGTGCAGGGTCTTGCTTTTATGCAGACATTTCCATTAATCACTATTAATTAATATATTATATTACTATAATTTTGTTTTAATTATATTATTAAATATGTAATTGGTTATTTTTTCTATATGTCATTAAAATATATAAGATAATCATTGAATTCTAACAAAATACTTAACTTTTTTATATAAAAATATTATATTATTAAGTTTAAATTAAACAAATTTATAAAAAAAATTACCACTTTCTCAAAACCATCCAAAATCGTACTGTAAATCGACAAAAAAATAAAATGAAACATTAAAATCGTGATGTATCTCGCGCAATGCGCGAGTACGCTTCTAGTGTCCTATAAAGAACTAATAGGACCATTTGTTTCAAAAGTGTCTTAAAAAACTTATTAAAACGTCCAAAAACGTCCTATAAATTAAACTTATTGAAACATTTTTAGATAAAGTGTTTAGTCATATAAACTTAAGTCCTAAAAAGCAGTCTACTAGGACACTCGGACATTTTTTGTGTCCTATACAAACTTATTACAACACTTTTAGATAGGACACACAAGTGTTTAGTCCTGTAAACTTAAGTCCTAAAAAGTAATATATTCGGACACTTGGACATTTTTTGTGTCCTGTAAACCCGATTTTGTAGTAGCGAAAGATCATTTAACCAAAGGACCCACACACAGTAAAACACATAGAAACACACACTAACACATGACTAACCATTGCTTCATTTCTGTTTTCCAGGTGACCCTTCTTGAACAGAGAACTCGAAAAGCGAAAATCCAGGAATACCTGTACCGACACGTTGCATCGAGCAGCATACCGAAACAGCTTCACTGTCTTGCTCTCCGGCTAGCCAACGAGCATGCCACCAACGCCAATGCCCGCCTCCAGCTCCCGTCACCGGAGCTTGTGCCCGCGCTCGTTGACAACTCGTACTTCCACTTTGTTCTTGCATCGGACAACATTCTTGCAGCCTCGGTTGTAGCCACGTCTCTTGTTTACAACTCGTTGCATCCTGATAACGTGGTTATTCACATAATCACGGATAGAAAAACTTACTCGCCGATGCAGGCGTGGTTCTCGTTGCATCCTCTAACACCTGCGGTCATTGAGGTTAAGGCGTTGCACCATTTTGATTGGTTCGCTAAGGGAAAGGTCCCGGTTTTGGAGGCGATGGAGAAAGATCAGAGGGCTCGGGCTCAGTTTAGAGGCGGGTCATCGGCCATTGTGGCTAATAACACCGAGAAACCTTACGTGATTGCTGCAAAGTTGCAAGCTATGAGTCCCAAGTACAACTCACTCATGAACCACGTTCGAATTTATCTGCCGGAGGTAACGTTTTAGGATAATTCTGCAAAATCCCTCTTTCAGGATTCGCTTATTTCTCGGGCTATGTCATAATTTTTATAGATAGGGAAAGTTTAAAATCGCTTGATCAAGTGCAGGTGCAAATGAGAACCATAAATATTTTAAGAATCCATAAGCCAACTATTATTCATGAATAACCCCTAACAATTATGAACATTATTCATCATGAATATCATGTATTTTCATTATGAATAATTTTCATCATAATGATATATCATGACATTCATTATGAATAAAGCATGAATAGTTGGTTCTCAGGTTCTCTAAATATTTTCGGTTCCTATTTGAACTTGCCCCTACTTGACCACGAGTCCACGACTATATATATATATATAGAGAGAGAGAGAGAGGTTCAGGGGAAACCCCCAAAAAAATGAAAAACTGGCTTAATAACTGTTCATTTGTACGGCATGCACATGTGTATACAAGTAACTGAAGATGTTTCCTTGTTTCTATGCACGTTTGCATGTTATGCACATGTGCATAGTGGAAAAATTACTTACAATTTACTTGTATGCACATATGCATACGGTACAGATGAATGGTTACAACGGTGTTCCTCAGTTTTTCATTCTTTTGCGGTTTTCCCCTGAACCTGACCCTATATATATATATGATTGGCCATAGACTCACTGGATGCTCGTTTCTGCAGATGTTTCCAAGTCTTAACAAGGTAGTCTTCCTAGACGATGACCTTGTGGTTCAAACGGATCTTTCACCTCTATGGGACATCGATATGAACGGAAAAGTAAATGGCGCAGTTGAAACATGTAGGGGAGGGGATAAATTCGTAATGTCAAAGCGGTTCAAGAGCTACTTGAATTTTTCTCATCCAATGATATCAAAAAACTTCGATGCAAACGAATGTGCTTGGGCCTATGGCATGAACATATTCGACCTCGAAGCTTGGAGAAATACCAACATAAGCCACAATTACCATTACTGGCTTGAAGAGGTAACTGAAACTACAATTTTGGTCCCTAAAACGCAAAAACTACAAGAATGATCGCTACAGTTTTCATTTCGGTTTGAAAGTGGTCGCATACACTAAGAGGGTGTTTTTTTTTTAAACCTCTTAATGGCTCTTAAGTCTGAATCCGCCAGACCTTTTTACATTCAGACTGTTTTTTTTTTCCAGTTTTCAAAACCTCTCAACTCTTAAATACATCTGAAATAAGAAGTGGTGACCTAACTCCTTAAAACATCTTATCGCCACCTCAGTTCATATGTTATCCTTTCTCTCAAGACGTCTAAAAAACAAACAGTCTTATTGATTCAGATTTCAGAATTCAACACCATCTCATATTAATCAGAAGTGAAATTCAGACTTCAGACTTCAAACCTCTTAAAAAACAAACGTCGCCTAACTCTAATAACTTGCTTTTTTTGTGCAGAACTTGAAATCAGATCTAAGTTTGTGGCAGCTAGGAACGTTACCTCCAGGATTGATAGCTTTCCATGGGTACGTTCATATTATCGATCCCTTCTGGCATATGTTAGGACTTGGGTACCAAGAGAATACGAGCATTGCAGACGTGCAAAATGCTGCCGTAATCCATTTCAATGGCCGAGCAAAACCATGGCTAGATATAGCGTTTCCGCAGCTTCGAGTATTATGGACCAAATATGTCAACTTTTCAGATAAATTCATCAAGTCCTGCCACATTAGAGCATCTTAGAATGAGCAAATCAAAGATTATGTGGCAAATTGGCAATAATTCATGTATAGGAGAAACAGAGAAAAGCAAGAAGAAGGGTTTTTTTTTCTTTTTTTTTCATTAATTCCCATTTTGTGATTTGAGGCACAAGATGAAATTCAAAATCGGGGTATGCTCGAATTTCTTGCTTAAAGTTTGTTGTTTTTTTTGGTATCAAGTATCTACTACCAGGGATGTTCTAATCTTTTTGGAGGCCCTGTTACACTTAAAACTTTTGATTACACTGCAAAATGAGACAACAAAGAAACATATATACAAATTGAAGAGGCGATGATAAGACGTATTACTTTTGCTTTATGATAGAAATTAGACTAACATGAGGGAGGGCTATATTTTTTGCATGAGAACCCTAAAAATGTAAAAGTAGGCCCCAAATTTTTGGGACACTGTTCAGAATCACACATTTAACATGCTAAAGAACGGTCCTACTACTATGTTCAACAAGACCTATTGCTGACTCATGAAAGAAGATGAAGAAAATGTGAGATGTAAAGTAACGGTTTTGTTTTACAACTTACTCGGTATTCAATACAACAAAATGGGTATTTTAGGACGCACGTGCGTCCTAATAGAGTACTTAGGGTGCGTTTGGTACGCAGACAGGACAGGACATGACAAGATGGAACAGAACAGGACAGAACAGAACAGGACAGCTGTTCAGCGTTTGGCAAGACATGACAGAACTGGACTAGACCGGTTAAGTGACGAATTTACCCCTGATGAAAAATCATAGATTACATCACATAAAACTAATTTACATCACTATTACATAGTGCAATGGATTATCAAAAACATAAAACTAATTTATTACGATCGGATTTTGGATATGGAAATCAAAACCCAAAATTTAAGTTTCGGATTTTAGGTGTTTCGGGTTTGGGTTGGTCGGGTTTCGGATTGATGTCGGTCGGGTTCGGGTATTATATAATGCAAAAGTTATATATAAATTCAATCGTTTTTTAGGATGAATACAATCGATTGAAAGATTGATTAAATCGATAGCAAGTTTAAAATTTAGAAAATATTTCAACAGACTATAATTTACGATTTTCAAACAATAATTAGTATATATATATATATATATATATATATATAGTATTTAAAATATAGATTTATGTTATTTCGGGTTTTCGGACGGGACAGGTTGGATATCCTCCTAAATGTCGGGTTTCGGATTATCGGATTTCGGGGTATTCGGGTTTTGCAAAAACACCTTTTCGGTTCGGATGCGGATTCGGATTTCAGACTATTCGGATTTTGCACACCCCTAGCTTGGAGGCGTGGATGATGAGAAGACATGTTTTATGTTTTTAACAAATGGTATATTAGTCAAAGTATTGTTGTTCTACTTAGTTTCAGGGGGTTGGAGTGGGACAAGTGTGTCCCATGCTTGTTCCACTTAGTTCTAGCGTGTCCCACATATGGTCACGCCAAACATGGGACAAGCATGTTCTGTTCTGTCCTGTTCCACTCTGTTCTGCATACCAAATGCACCCTTAATGAGACTTTAGGTTTATAGGACCAAAGTCCGGTGTCCTATATGAAGGCATTATAATAATTAATAGGTTGTTAGGACTTAGGACAAGAACCCATAAAATTGTGAGAACCTTGAGAACCTTTGCATCATGTGCTATTTCATATGATATTTTTTTCCATCTAAGACTAGGATTTAGGATATTAATGAGCATATATTTGTTTCACAATATAAAAAGTTTATATTGTAGTTTTATTATTATTATTATTAATATTTAATAAATTACATAAATGAGCCAAAATATAAAAATCGTTTAAAAATAATATTTTGAGGACAACAAGTGAAAAGTTTAAAGAACATAAAACAAAATCAATAAAATTTAAAGAATGAATAAAATGTAAGGAGGAAGACGTATTTGATGTTTTAGAATAGAATTATGTTTTATTTTGAGATTATATTAGTAAAAAGGTATGTTCCACCTTGTTCCACTCTGTTCCTATTTGTTCCACATAAAAGTTGTAAACATAGAATAGTGATCCATGTTCTCTTCTGTCATGTCCAGTATACCAAACGCAAAGTAACTCAAATTGCAAGGGACTTATCAAGCCATTGCTTCTCATTGCAATGGACAAACTTAATAAAGAACAAACAAGAGAATGAAACAAGACTTTCATGTTTAGATCAAAACTTACTTTTTCCCGGTTACATTTGAAACCAATCCTTTCAAGAACTTTGCAGACTTGGTGATGGGAGAATTAATGGCCATCAAATTATACAACACATTCTCAACTTCAGTAATTGGAGGTCTTGATTTGAATCTTGAAACCACTTTCAATTCACCTTCTTCTTCAACCAACACACTCCACTTCTCTCCACTCAAAACCCCATCTCTAACACACTTGAACACCACACCATTTCTCTTACTCAACAACCCTCTAACCTCCAATCCCATAAACGAATAAATCACTTCGAACGATCCCAAAAAGCCACGAAAATCACCAAGATTGCTCTCCTCCTCCTCATAACCCCACCTCGGGTTGAACATTACCACCGGCTTCGGATACAAAGAGTCGGTGATTTTCTCCATTACTTCCATTTGTGAAGCTTCTGGTGTCAAAAACACCACCACATCAGCAGAATTCAAAACAGTGTTCACCCCATTTCCCATATTCGTTATCGAAGAAATGTCTACATGTTCAACAGACCCAAATCCTACTTTATTCGCAGCTTCTGTTAGTGTAGAATTGGGCCATAGTATTAATATCCTCCCATTAGAGTCTTTTCTCTTAAGGGGCGTTTCATCGAACACTTGGCGTGCAAGCTGTGATAAGGAATCGGGTGAGTCATCCATCACCGGGATTTCAACACGGAATCTAGGCTGCTTTGGCTTCTTGAGCTTGCCAATGGGAACAGCAAGTTTGGGGTTGTTGAGAGGCTTTTGTAAGGTGGATGAAAGGCAGGTTTTGGCTTGGATTATAGCTTCTTCTTTGGAGGTGGGTGGAAAAGAGAGATTGCAATGAATGGATAATGAAGGAGGGATCTTTTTTGGTTTTCGGATCTGGGAATTTGATGATGAAGCGAAGGGAAAGGTGGGATTGAAATGGGATTGATTTGAATGATGATGTATGAAGGGATTCAGATGAAAAATTGGGAGATTTGATGTCATTTTTGTGGTTTTGAAAACAGAAAATGGAAAAGAAAACAGAGTCTAGTGATTTGAGCAAAGGTGCAATTCGGATAGAAGCTAACAGCCACATAAAAAATGGAAAGTAATACGATTGGATTTTGCAAGATTATGAGATTATGTGTTCAATTAGCAGAAGAGATTTTGTTCATTAATCCAAATCATATTTTCTATTTTTCTTCGATGTTAAATCATTAAAACCCTAAAAAACAAACACAAAATAAAATAGAAAGAGATAGTGGCAGACCCAGGATTTTTGTCGAGCTGAGACCTTTATGGTAGATCAAAGGGCACGCAAAGTTGTCCGATGTGTTTTTAATAGAATTCCACCGTTTCGAGGGTTCTTAAAGCTTTTTTGGTTAAATTCGAGGGACATTTTCGGTTTTTTTGTTGATTTCAAGAGATTTTTTTTCAGTTTTTTTTTTGTTGATTTCGAGGTACTTTTTTGGGTTTGTTTGGTTGTTGTTTCTTATATAATCTAATTATCTCGAAGGACCCCTTAAGATTTAGCAGGTGCATCTTTCATACCTCAAGAAAGATTCTACTTGCGAAAATAAGTTGAACGGGTGTACAGGTGCATGGGAGTCCCGTTCGGACATACATAGGTCTACTTGCGAAAATTGTCTCTTAATGGTTCCAAAACCCTATGAATGATTTAGGGGTTGTTTGTTTTTTTTTTAAAATCTCTTAATGGCTCTTAAGTCTAAATCGTTCGGACCTTTTTACACACCACCTCTTATTAATCATTACTAAACTAATACTTCAGACTTTAGACCTCTTAAAAAATTGTTAGTAAATTTCTTTACTATATGTAATATTACAACGAAAGTAAAAATCAAATGTAATCAACAAAATGATTAGATAACGGATATAAGGGAATCGACTAAAAGAATTAAAACGAATAAACCGTATATCGATTCAAACGATGTTGAGGCTCGTGTTGAACATGATTCCCTTAAAAAGATTCGTCGTCTGTTCCCAGGGTACAACAGCGTAAGCAGACAAGCAGTGTGTACTGCCAGATATATTACTTGCCTGAAAATCCCACCTGAGATAAAGAACGTATGCAGAGAGAGATGAGAGAGGTATGTGTGGTCGGTATTCGGGAACCTTTGGAATGAATCCGGACTCCTCTATTTATACTTGAAAATGAAAGCGACAGATTAATATGTTATTAATCAATAATTAACAAATAATTAACTGATCATTAAGCACATTGGCCGATTGTATATTGAAATTGATCAATCGAAAAGTAAACCCAGGCTTTTGAGAGGCCTGATCTCTCCCTAAAAGCTTTCGCTTCAAACAAAACAACAGAATGAATTCCCCACCGAACTAACCCAACTACTTAAAGGAGTTTCCTCCTTTATTACAAGGAAATACCAAAAGTACCCCCCAACCAAATACGGCTTATTGAAATAGTAAAAAAACAAAGACACTACACAATTACTACTTTGCCCTTCTCTTGTATGTAAATCTAACAGGAGGTTGACCAATACTTTCCCCCCAAGCTTTCACCTTGTCCTCAAGGTGGTGATTGGGAAACTGAAGTAAGAGAGCTTCAAGCAATTCCCAAGAAGCTTCAAATTCAGACAATCCTCTCCATTTAACCAGCCCTTCCAACTGTCCCGCATCTCCCTTTTCCAATGGTCGTATATCTAGAATATCTTATGGTCAACCTATACGCCACAGTTCCAGTCTTTTCCAAAAGTCGATACGGCCCATAAAACCTTGCCAACAATTTGGGACTGTTTCCTTTGATCAGCGACTTCATACGATACGGTCTTAGTTTGAGAAAGACCCAATCTCCCACCCCGAAAGCTACTTCCTTTCTTCTCAGATTCGCTTGTTGTTTCATTCTACACTGAGCTTTCAGTAAATGCATACGGGTCTCATCCCATATTTCTTCCCTGCTCAACAGTTCGTGTTCCACAGCTTGAAGTCTAGCTGAATTATCTTTGTAGCGAAGCAAAGGCGGTGGTTCCCTTCCATACAAAACTCTAAAAGGAGAACATTTTAAAGAAGTATGAAAGGATGTATTGTATGATAACTCAGCCCAAGACAGCCATTTCATCCATTGTTTTGGACGATCTGCTACCCAACACCTTAAGTACTGTTCCAAGCACTTGTTCACCACTTCCGTTTGGCCATCAGATTGAGGATGATAAGTTGTACTATACTTCAACTTTGTACCTTGAAGTTTAAACTCTCTCCAAAATGAGCTTAAAAATACCTTGTCTCTATCTGAGACTATCGATTTTGGTATACCATGTAGACAAACTACCTCTTTAACAAACACTTCTGCTACTGTAAGAGCTGTGAAAGGGTGTTTGAGTCCCACAAAGTGAGCGTATTTACTCAACCTATCGACCACCACCAAAATAGAATTCATCCCGAGCGATTTAGGTAATCCCTCAATAAAATCCATCGACACTTCTTCCCATACGACTTCAGGAAGGTTGAGCGGCTGTAACAGTCCTGCTGGTGATCCCGATAAACTCTTATTTCGTTGACACGTTTCACATTGCTTCACAAGGTCAACAATATCCTTATGCATGCCAACCCAAAACAGTTCTGAAGCGATTCTTTGATACGTTCGATCTTCCCCCGTATGGCCACCAATAGGAGAACTGTGAAATTCCTCAAACAATAACGGGATCATCTTCGATTTTCTTGGAATAACCAACCTGCCCTTATATAGCAACAGTCCCTGTTGCAACTCAAATCCTTTATGGAAAGAAGCATCCGCGAGTAAATCTGCTTTCAATTTCATCAAAAAGTCGTCACTTTCGATTTCCTGTAAAAGGGTGTCCCAATGCCTCCACCGCGGACCACCGATCGCAGCACACTCTCCGTCCTCAATTTTACGAGACAAAGCATCAGCTGCATTATTACTTTTCCCGGGCTTATACACGATGGAAAAATCATAACCCAACAGCTTAATAACCCATTTTTGATACTCCGGTTCAACCACCCTCTGTTCCAACTTCCAACAGAAATCGGAGACTTTTCTGATCACTACGAACAGTGAAATGCTTACCCAATAAGTATGGTCGTCATTTTCGAACCGCAAAAACAATCGCCATTAACTCCTTCTCATACACCGACTTTTGTTTGGCCCTCAATCCCAAAGATTGTCTAAAATAAGCTATTGGTTGCTCATTCTGCATTAATACCGCTCCCAAACCAAAACCCGATGCATCCGTTTCTATCACAAACTCCTCCTTGAAATTTGGTAAACGTAAGACTGGAGCATTCGACAGCTTAACCTTCAATTCCTCGAACGCATTTTGGGCCGTATCTGACCAAGCAACTTGATTCTTTTTTAACAAATCAGTAAGGGGAGCTGCAATACTACCGTAACCACGTATAAATTTCCGATAATAACCGGATAATCCCAAAAATCCCCTTAATTCCGTAATGTTGCTAGGAGTTTTCCAATCATTGATCGCTTGAATTTTAGTGTCATCTACTTCCACCCCTTTTCCAGAAATGATGTGACCCAAATATCCCAGTCTATCTATCCCAAATTCACACTTCTTCTTATTTGCAAACAACTGATGTTGGGTCAGAATTTCAAAAACGATTCTCAAATTCTTAGCATGTTCTTCCAAGGATCTGCTGTAAACTAATATATCA
This sequence comes from Arctium lappa, assembly GCA_023525745.1. Classification (NCBI taxonomy): domain Eukaryota; kingdom Viridiplantae; phylum Streptophyta; class Magnoliopsida; order Asterales; family Asteraceae; genus Arctium; species Arctium lappa. The sequence goes on along the minus strand of CM042055.1, from coordinate 86,274,727 downwards.
TCAAAAAACACAAGCACGAATTTGCGAAGGTAAGGACCGAATACCTCATTCATAAGACCTTGGAACGTTGTCGGAGCATTCACCAAACCTAAGGGCATTACCAAGAACTCGTACTGCCCTTGATGTGTATGAAACGCCGTTTTTTGAATGTCCCCTTCCTTCATTCTAATCTGATGATAGCCGGATTTCAGATCCAACTTTGAAAAATATTTGTGCTCCATTCAATTCGTCAAGCAACTCTTCGATAACAGGGATCGGAAACTTGTCCAACACTGTCACTTTATTCAAAGCTATGTAATCAATACAAAATCGCCAGCTCCCGTCCTTTTTTTAACCAATAAAACAGGGCTAGAAAAAGGACTTGAACTAGGTTGTATGACGCCCGCTTCAAGCATTTCCTGAACCAACTTCTCAATTTCATCCTTATGGTAATGAGGATACCAATAAGGACGAACATTGATCGGACCTGCACTCTCTTTCAAATTAATACTGTGGTCCTTCCTCCGAAAAGGTGGTAAACCTTGCGGCATGTGAAACACCTTATCAAATTCTTGTAGTAACGATTCCAGTGCACCTCCCATCTCCGATAACTCTTCTTTTTCGGTCATACACAAACCGAACTCTACCAAAACTCCGTAACCTTCTTGTTGAATTACTTTGCCCATAGCTTTTAACGACACCTTCGATCTGCCCAAAGCTGGATCCCCCTTCAACGAAACTGACTTATTGTTCACTGTGAACTTCATAACTTGCTGCTTCCAGTTGGTATACGTAGCCCCTAACGTTTCCAACCACTGTATCCCAAGGATAACATCACTGTTTCCAAGTTGGATAGGTAAGAATTATTCTCTGATCTCCAATTCTTGCAAAGACAGAGTTAATCCCCTGCAAATGCCATTACCTTTTACCATATTACCAGTCCCCATAGTAATAGTATATTCCCTGGTATTCTCCACCACCAATTGCAATCTCTCAACCACTTCTGTCGAGATGAAGTTGTGCGTAGCACCACTGTCAATCAACACTACTACCTTCTGTCCTTGAATTGTTCCTTCCATCTTCATTGTTTTAGGATTGGTGAAACCAATCACTGAATTAAGATGAACCTCCACTTTTTCCCCTACTGCCTTCATATCCGCTGTATTCAGTATGGCCTCTTCCGTCTCCTTAATCGTTTCCTCTATCGACTCCTCCTCTTGTATTAATATGACGTTCAACTCTTTTTTCTTACATTTGTGGCCCGGGGCAAACTTCTCATCACATCTGTAACACAGCCCCAACGAATGCCGCTTTTGAACTTCTTGTTCGGATAATTTTCTGAATTCCGAATTAGATTTTGCAGTAGACACAACAGTTGTTGGCGATGAAGCTACATCGCTTGTTGAATCAATCGGCGAACTCCAAGTCTTCTTTCCCGAATAAACTGTTTTCCCGACCAAATTATTCCATACTTCAATCTTCGTAGCCAATTCCATTGCCTCCCCCAGCGATGTTGGACTCATAAGATGCAACTCAGCTTTGATCGTGTTATTCAATCCATTAATGAATTGATTGAGAAAAATTTCCTCCGGAATCCCATCCAACGGCGCCACCAACTCCACAAATTTCCGGCGATAGTCATCCATCGTACCTATCTGTTTCACAGCTAAAAATTGCTCGCATAAAGAACCCAACGCCAACGATCGAAATTGTCGAAGGATCAAACGCTTCAAATCCTCCCATCGAGTAATCGGATGACGTTTGTTCTCCCATTGGAACCACCTCAGAGCATCGCCTTCAAAAGCATGAAAGAGACATCGATCTGCTCTTCTGGACTTAATCGATTCAATGAAAAATATCTCTCAGCTCTCAAAATCCAACCATCTGGATCTGAGCCATTGAAAGTTGGAATTTCCAGTTTCCTACCTTTTACCGCCAAAAAACTACTAGCATCGGATTTCTTACCTTTTTCCGCCCGATCCCGCCGTATCTTCTCCATCAGACGAAGGAGATGAATTAAATCGACTCGCTACCTCTTCCTGACGTTTATTCATCTTCTCGATTTCCAGAAAAATCCGTTCCAGACTTTTCTCAATCGTTCCGACGCTGCTTTCCAAATCTTCGATTCGAGCATTAGCGCTCCTGGTCGACATCGTGACTGCTCTGATACCAATTTGCTGTAAACCGAACCAAAATTGGCCGATTGTATATTGAAATTGATCAATCGAAAAGTAAACCCAGGCTTTTGAGAGGCCTGATCTCTCCCTAAAAGCTTTCGCTTCAAACAAAACAACTGAATTCCCCACCGAACTAACCCAACTACTTAAAGGAGTTTCCTCCTTTATTACAAGGAATACCAAAAGTACCCCCCAACCAAATACAGCTTATTGAAATAGTAAAAAAACAAAGACACTACACAATTACTACTTTGCCCTTCTCTTGTATGTAAATCTAACAGGAGGTTGACCAGATTGTTGTAACCGCGCCATTTTGAAGTACTCCCTGCCATTCGCTTGCATCAGTTCGTCGTGTGTACCCGATTCAACGACTTTCCCTGACTGAAGCACGTGAATCAAGTAAGTCTGTCGAATTGTTGAGAGTTAAATAATAATATTTTATTTATTAAATCATTTCTTAATTGTTATTATTTTTATTATTAATTATTATAGCCCAATAAACCCGAATGAATCCGAATAAAACTTATTAAAGCCCAATAAGACCGAAAAAGGCCCAATATAATCGATTAAAACCCATCAAATTGAATAAAGCCCAATAGAACTCAATAAACTGAAATAAAGTCTAACGAAACCAAATATAGCCGAATAAATCCAAATAGAACCCATAAAATCCAAAATATCCGTTAAAACCCAATAAGACCGAATAAGGCCCAATATAATCGATTAAAGCCCAATAAATCGAATATAGCCCAATAGAGCCCAATAAATTCAGATAAAGTCTAATTAGGAAACCGAATAAACTCATTAAAGCCAAAAAGATCCGTGAAAGCCTAAAAAGAAGTAAAGCCCAATGTAATCAAATAAACCCAATAGAACATATTATAGCCTAATAAACCCGAATAAAGCCCAATGAAACTGTTTAAAACCCAACATAACCCATTATGGCCTAATGAAACCGAATAAGGCCTAACAGACCCATAAAAGCCCGGTGAAATCGTTTAAAGTTCAATAGATCCATTAAACCTCAAAACAACACATTAAAGTCCACTAAGATCTACTAAAGCCCAATAAGACTCGTTTATGATTCTTGTTGACTTATTACATGATTGTATGCAAGTATGTGTTGCATATTACATGTGGTGTCTATTGGGGCTCGACAACACCACTAAGACCAACTATAGCTTAGTAAGACCCAATAAGATCCATTATGGCACAACACGACCACTAAGATTATGAATGCTTTTGAAGTGATAAACAACAATACAACACGACCACTAAGATTATGAATGCTTTTGAAGTGATAAACAACAATGGTCACTTATTACTCATATTGATATATATGGTTATATATACACACCTATACGCCTTATTTATACATTCACAACATATAGTGCGTGGTTTATTAACACATTCATATGTACATCATATATGGCTACCAATAAACAACACACAAACATATATTATTAATACATTAAAATATACACATGGTTATAAAACACACACACATATATATATACAACACAACATATAAACAACTTGATTCAATCGTGGTTAGCAAACAACATGGATCGAAGAATACATAAAATACAAACATAAGTACAAATATAACACATACAAATAAACATGTAACGCATGCGAATTAATGACAAAAATAGAAAAATATGTTTTCCGTCGCTAATCCGTTACTAATTAGCGACGGATTAGTGACAGATTCTAATTTCCGTCACTAATTAGCGACGGAAGTAATTCCGTTTCTAATTAGTGACGGAAATTTCCGTCACTGATACTCCTTTTTCTAGTAGTGATATGGGTTTATAAGTTTCTTAGTAAGAGCTTCGTCATGATATATTATGCCTATAAAACGGAGCTGAGATGAATGAGAAACTGATCACCGACAAAAGTTGCACATAGGTCGGAAGTGGAAAGTTTTAAGTCTCCATGTAATATACCGTAATTTGCGTGACATTATTTTAGAAATAAATGTTTGATTTAAATTTGGAAGCCTTTATATAACTAGAGGGACTAAGTATACCAATAAGCAAAAGTTTAAAAAATTAGGGATAACTTATACTTGGAGAGGGAGGCCGTATGGATTCTAACAAAATTAGGATTTATTGATTTATTCAATAATTAGTTTGATGAAATCATATGAACAAGGGGAAAAAAACGAGAGTCAGACTTGAAATATTTGGAGTTTCAAGCATTAATAGTAGGGTTTGAGGTTAGAGTGTGTTGGAAGTTTTGATCGTGATTAGAGACTCGTTGAATACATTTGATGGAGTTTCGCTAGCGGTTTTCATATTTTAGTTAAAGGTACGGATTTCTTATTCTTCCCTCATTAATTTGTGTTTATTTGAGTCGTTATATATATATATATATATATATATATATATGTGTACGGATTCTTCATGTTCCTCACTTTTGTTTTTATTCGATCCGTTGTTTATGTGCTAATTCCGTTTACATTTATTTGATTCGTTACATATATGTACGATTTCATTGCTTTTTCTTCCGACTCTTCCGTTCGATTTGGTTAATGTGTTCTTTCTTCCATCAATTCGGTTTGCTTTCTCGTCCGGTTAGGTTACCGTTTAGTTCTCTTTTGGTTTTGCATTCGATAAATCGAGGTTGGAATATGTTAAAAACGTCAAATTCAATTTATAAATCTGCTGATTTTCGCTTTGAAATTTTCGTGTTATTTGTAAAAATCATAACAAATCACTCGTGTATCGGATTAAGGCATACGATAAGGTTTTGAAAAGCTGGAGATGTCGTCTACGATTTACTGTCACACGAGAAAACTGTAATTTTAATGCTAAGGTGTCTAAAATCTGGGTTTTTCAAAACTGGTCTCGTTTTAGGCCAGAACAGCGCAACTGTTTTCGAAAATTCGTATAAAATCTATTTTAGATTCGATTTAGTCCATTCTTGATTCGTTGGAATCCTAAGACGTATATTCAAAACTTTTGCTTAAATATAGTTTTCTAAAACCTCTTGGAAGTATGAGGAAATGTTGGATTTGTAAACGTGTAAAGTGCTGAAATTATAGTACGACACGATTTCGAAAAGTTGTGAGTGTGAAATTCCTAGTCTATGTTCGGGTTTGATTCGCCGTACGTTTTTGGTTTCAACTCTTTTGTAAAGGTTCGTACATGAAGTTATGTCAATGGTCTATTAAACTCGTCCCATTTAATTTTCTTTTCGATTTGTAATTCTCTTAGTTTTAGAGTGTTCGAAAAATGAAGTTTTTAAGTGGCCAGCGGTCAATATTTTTGTACGTTCAAATACCCTTTTTATTCGTTTTGTAACTCGTATGATTTGATATTCATTTAGTATGATCACATGTGTTGTGACATACTTTTGAAGTTTATACGTTAAGGTGTATCGAGCTACTAACCACCTATGGGGGTACCATAGGCACGTCATTGTGGCACCGATGGCGTGACACCATCCGTGACGGTGTGATCAGTCTACGGCGTCTCTTTTTGATTTTGTGTGCTCTGATGAGAGCTGGCGTGGTGTAATGGGAGGAGTATGAGTCGGCCCTAGTTTGTAGGGTGGATGACGGTGTAGTGCCCAACACCGCATCTCACATTATTTAGTACAGTTGGATGTGAATGTCCGACGTACGTGTCTATGTGGCTTATGTCTGACACTTGTTGTATCTGTTTATGTGTGACATGAAACTCAAGTGTATGCGATTATTTGTTCGAGCTCGTTATGCAATCTTATGATATGATTTTGATTTAAGCTTCTCAGATTAGTTTGGTATTTAGTTGACAATATTTGTTTTGATTTGACAATCTTGAACTTTGACAAAATTACTGTCTCGATATATGAATTTGGATTTATTCATTTTGTTTTGACTTTTGATTAAGCAATTAAATTTGAGTCTTTTGGTCGAATTTCTTTTGGTTTCGTTTTCTTTGTTTTGGATTAATAAAGTCTGTAGTTGAAGTTAGATGTGGAATGATTATACTCAATTTAGCTTTCGTAAACACTCAAAAATTCAAGGCTCTTGTCCAAAATTCATATTTTTATTATTTTCGGTATTGGGTTCGATTATTCGTTTGTATATGTGCACTGAGCGTTTGGCTCAGCCGCATTTCTTTGTTCGCGGCAGGTATTCGAAGGGAATCTAAAGAGTTTAAGGAATTCAGAGCTTCATCCTATATAAGAGGTTTGTTGGTAAGAAGTTTTAGGTTTTATTAATGCTTTGAGGTAAGTATTGGAAGAAAGAAAGTGTATCGTTTGAGTCGATTGTTATTTTTGTTGGCGTTTATTATAATTAAGGTTTAATAATGCTCTGTATGCTTTTATTTGGCGGCTTGTTTTAGGTTCGGATGTAACCTCCTTTTCCATCTCGGGAAGGGGGTGTTACACTCCATCAATCTTATTTCATGAACGTTGTTGTGGTATCAAGTTTACATTCAACTACTACAGATGAACTCCAAATAATACGATTAAAAAAAATACATAGAATATAAATCATGTAGACTTAACCCAAAATGAAAATAAACATAATTGTATCTTGAACTATAAATAAAAACATATGAAGCAAACATTAATCCTCTCCAAGGTTCAGGTGTACGTCAGGCCAAATTAACCTTTTGGCAGAACCTTTGTCTACGGGCAACCCACGAGCAACATCCCACATTGATGGCCTAGAGTGAGGACTCTGATTTAGACATGAAAATGCTACCTCAACAAGTAATTTCACTTGTTTAGCAATTGGTTCCACCGGTGGCTGCAGGCGTTGGTCCAGAAGAACTTCAGTCAGAGATGTGTTTATATACGACGATGAAGAGATGAAATCTCCAGGATGCTTTCCCATTAGAACTTCCAGTGTTAGAACCCCAAAGCTGTAAACATCACATTTCTCATTCACTTCCATCGTGTATGCAAGTTCTGCAGGAAAAAAAAGCTTAATTATTATTACAATTTATTAATTGCGTGGTTGCAGATTTTGCTATAGTTACTCACTCATGCTTATTTTGGAGTACCTGGAGCAATGTATCCCAACGTTCCAGCAAACGAAGTCCAGTTGGATGAGCCTGGTTTTAATAGCTTTGCAGTGCCAAAATCAGATACATGAGCAACCCAATCTGAATCCAATAGAACATTGCTGCTCGACAAATCCCTATGGATAATTGGTTGTGAACACTCATGGTGCATATAGGATAAGGCATTTGCAATGCCTTTAACAACACTCACCCTCTTATTCCAATCAAATGCAACAGCTTGTTCCATGTCATTCAGTACATTCCTTAAGCTCCCTCCAGCCAAGAACTCATATACCAAAAATGAGTGTCGTGGATGTGAACAAAATCCATAGAGCTTGACGATGTTCTGATGACGTATTTCTGTCAATGCTCGGATCTCATTTTCGAAACTCTTCAGATCTTGCATCTCCCCTTCTTCAGGTGCATGAACTTTTTTCACAGCAAGAACTTCGGTTGGCAATTCTGCTTTGTAAACAGTTCCGTATCCGCCAACTCCAACAATATGCTTCGGGTCAAAGTCCTCTAAGGCTTCAATGATTCTCTCATACACCATTTTCCCATCATAGCTCCAGATCGTAAAAATATTTGCCTCTATCTCTTGTGTCATGTTGGTATCATTTGGATTTCTTTTGCGGATATAAATGAATATGCGAACAATCACAAATGACAACAGCAACATGCAGCCCAGAGCAGGAATTAAAATTAGAATCACCTTTTGACCCTTGTTTTCATTTGCTTGATTTCTTCCCTGGATGGGACAGTCTAAACCCGTGTTATTTCCACATAACCGCTTGTTATTTCTAAGTGCCGCCTTTGGAGCTTCTTCAAATGCTCGCAGCTTTGGAAGTGGTCCCTCAAGTTGATTGTAAGATACATCAACTGAGGTTAAACTTACCATTCCAGTGAAACTTGACGGAATAGAGCCTGTGAGGTTATTATGAGAGAGGTTCAACAATTGAACGGTCTTTAGACCCCCAAGTTGTGGCGGTAACTTCCCATTCAAATTGTTTGCACTAAGGTCAAGGGATTCTAACTTGTCTAACTTGGAAATGCGTACTGGAATAACCCCCTCCAATTTGTTAGTGCTTAAATTCAAGTCCCTTAACTTTAAGCACTCTCCTAGATTTTCGTTGATTGGACCAGTAAGAGAATTTTTTGCCAAGTTAAGGATTTCCAGTTTGTACAAATTTCCCAACTCTGAAGGAATGGTGCCCGATAGATTATTGTTGTCCAAGTTCAAGTTTACCACTGAAGTTAATCTTCCCAAGGTCTTAGGGATTTCACCAACTAAGTGATTTGATGAGAGATTAAGCTCATATAGTTGTGTTGCTCCCCCTAGTTCCAAAGGTATTTTTCCTGACAAATTGTTGTTGGTCATCTTTAAGCTAGTCAAACTAGAACAAAGCCCCCAATTACTAGACACCTCACCATATAATCTATTGTAGCTCAAATTGATAGAATTCAACTTTGGATATATCCCAAAATCTTCAGAAATGTTTCCAGTCAGTTGGTTTTTTTGGAGCCGAACTTTGGATAAGCTGCTACAGTTTTTCAAGCTCTTTGGTACAGGGCCTGAGAAGAGATTATCACCCACAGCGAAAAGTGAAAGCAATCCAGAATCACAGACTTTTTGTGGCAAAGGACCAGAGAGCATGTTCTCAGATACAGCGAACTCTTCCATCCTAGTTAGGTTCAGATCTTGAGGAATCGAACCTGTAAGACTATTCATGAACAATGACAACAGAACAAGGGCTGTTGTCTTTCCTAATTCAGGTGGTATGATGCCACTGAGTTGGTTATCAGCCAAGTGTAACTCTGTTAGCTGAGTGTAGTTTGCAAAATAACTTGGAATGGACCCAGATATGAAGTTATCACCTAAGTACATTCTTCCAAGCCTACTGAAATTTCTGAAGGAAATTGGAATGGTACCTGTGATGTGATTTTTGCTAATCTGGAGATCTATGAGACCCCGAGCCACACCGATTTCTGATGGGATGGACCCCGAAAGTTGATTACCAAACAGATAAAGGAAATAGAGATTGCTTAAATTTCCTATAGAAGAGGGGATGACTCCGGTAAGAAGATTTTGAGAAAGGTCAAGCTGTTGAAACTTGAGCGAACTAAGTGTCCCAATTTCTGGTGGAATGGGTCCAGTAAGATCATTGTCAAGTAGCCAAAGCTCTATTAAGTTTGTTAAATTACCTATGCTATTTGGGATATTACCAGAGAGACGATTATCGTTCAAATGAAGGTACTCCAAAGATCGAAGCATTCCTATCTCTGATGGAATCTCTCCGGTGAAGTTATTATGGGAAAGTTCAAGATATCTGAGTTCAGTGAGCGAACTAAGTGTCCCAATTTCTGGTGGAATGGGTCCAGTAAGATCATTGGCAAGTAGCCAAAGATCTATTAAGTTTGTTAAATTACCTATGCTATTTGGGATATTACCTGAGAGACGATTATCGTTCAAATGAAGGTGCTCCAAAGATCGAAGCATTCCTATCTCTGATGGAATCTCTCCGGTGAAGTTATTATGGGACAGATCAATATATCTGAGTTCAGACATGTTCCCAAGGTTGGAAGGAATGCTTCCAAAGAGTGAGTTACCCCAAAGATCCAAACTTTGAATATTCAGTAATGTCCCAGAATCGAGATCACGGAGAGTACCTCTTAAGCTTGAATTCCCAAGGTTGATGCTTATCACAACCTTTTCTGCAGCTGTAGTAGTACCGTTACTGCAACCAATTCCCATCCAATCACGGCATGGATTGCTTCCAACCCATGACGAAAGAATTGATTGACTTGGTTTATCGAGGCTGGCTTTCCATTTCAAAAGAGCAGAAGCTTCATTTGTTAGCTGTGGAACCTCACGAGCATTTGCAAATGAAGGGAGACAGAGAAGATTAAAACAAGAAAATAGCACTACTGCAATGTTGAGGAACATCGAAGATTATGAAAATAGTAAAACAGCTATTGACAAATGAGAGAAGATGGAAAAGAATTATATGTGGAACATGGACTAGATGTTTGTGAACGGAGGAGAGTAAGTACTGCTACTTAAATAGCGTGCTACATCAAGTATTATGGAGTTTGGAAATGAATGGGTGCTTACCATAATGGTAACTTCCAGTATGGTTTTAGTAATTTGGTATGGACATATTAGTGTGTGGAACATTAGTTATGTATACTTGTAAGGTATTTGGTGCTAACTTACGATTCCCGGATGTTAGACGGAAAATGTGCATTTACTTATGTTATGCTTTCTAAATTAACTTTTTTCTTAGATGTGAATAACTCAAGGTGAAGACTCGTATAGAGTTGAACTTGGTAATTCTTGAGGAAAAGACTTGGATAGAGTTGAACTCAAAGTTATATGGCTAAAGACTCAGATAGAGTTGTTGTCCAATATGACTAAAGACTCGGATTGAGTTGATGTTCCATATGACTAAAGATTTTGATAGAGTTCATGTCCAAAATGACTATAGACCGGGATAGAGTTGATGCCTAATTTATCAAATGTCTCACCAAGGATTGTAAGCTACGTATTGACATTTGAGAATTGTGAAGACTATATGTTACATTTTCCTTTTAATGATCTTACTATTTGACTGTTTGATCTCACTAGGCGATAGCCTAACACTTTTTCTTGAAATAACATGTATATCAAGTTCCCTTAGCGGCGGGGATCTCATGAGTTGAGGGATGAGCGTGTTGGCCGATAGCAACAACTTTTGGGGATTTTGTCTTTTGGAAACTTTTGGCATATAGATTTGGATGGAATTCTTTCGGGGAAATTTGTTGACAATTGTATGTATTAATCTAGACATAGATAGTTTAGATTAGTGTATTGTCATTGTTAATTCCCACTTATAGAATTGTGAACACTATTTACTCTTCCCCTTATTGGGTGATAATATTTATAGATTTTTCCAGGTTTAAATTACTCCTATTTTTATGGTGTTACACCCCCTTCGTATTTAAAACCAAGTCTTTGTGAATTTACATGCAAACGTATAAGGCACGATGGAAAAGAAAAACAAGCACAACGTACTCAAAACTCTAGAGACTTTCAAGTGGTGTAAGTCAATAGTCAATACAAGTCAATTCATCATAAAAACCAAATCTCACTGTATATGTATATGCGTGTGGTCCATAGAAATTAATAGAAATAAAAGTTGATAAAAACGAAAAACTTAGAAGGCAATTTAAATTACAATCAATTTAACATAATATTCAAATTTAGAAATCATGTTTTTAGGAGAAAATTATGATCTCAACCCGGGATGGATTCATAATTTTTTTATACGGTGATACCATATAATATAGAAAAGAAATAATTATAAAAAGTACGGTTTTTATCGATGCGTCTTCATCTTTTTACCGACGTGCAATATTGTTTTATATGTTTTTAGCCTAATTCCACCATTTCGAGGGATTTTTAAAAAAAATTTGTTGATTTCGAAGGATTTTTAAGTTTCTCTCTTTTTTTGTTGAACTCTTTTAACTGATTCATATATGAATCTGTATGAATCATAAAGACTCATATATGAATCTGTATGAATCACAAAGATTCATATATGAATCAGTTGAACTAATTAACAGATTCATATATGAATCAGTTGAACTAATTAACAGATTCATATATGAATCTTTGTGATTCATACAGATTCATATATGAACTCATCCGTGTATTTTACGAAATTACCCCTTTACCTTCAATAGACCACACAAGGAATTATCCGGTGCTTCGCGGTCAAAGCCGCAAATGTTGACCAGATGAATGGCTAAGATTACTTCTCTATTTCTCATATATTTACCATTTCTCAAATGAACCTCTTCCTATATATATATATATATATATATATATATATATATATATATATATATATATATATATATATATATAGGGTCTGCTTGTTAGCAGCTTAATGAGCTTAATGAGACTCACAAGTTATTCAGTCAGTTATATATGACTGTTTGGTAGTGGCTTAATGATATAGAAAGTGACTTATTCAGTAAGATTTCAAGGGGGAGCTTTATGCAGAAAGCCAAGTTTTTTTCTAAACCAGTCTCTCTCATTAAAAACATGTTCCTTTCATCTATGAAAAAACTCTCTCAAATAAAAACCTTCTAAATTTATACAGACAGATTAATCTACACAGACAACTTTATTCATACAGAACTTATGATACAGGGAGAATTCGGGAGTTAATAAGGATTCTCGAAAGTAATTGGAAAAGAGGAAAACGAGATTGAAAGAAAAAACGTGCTCGCAAGAGACTCGGAATTTGGCATCAGAAAAAGAGGCAAAGAGAAAACGACAAATATAGAAAGGATTACAATAAAGATCGAAAAACAAGTCGAGAACCGCAAACAGAATTGAATGCGAGTTCCATGCGACTTGGGTCGCATGAAACCCGCGTAGAACACTGTGGTGTGTGGGAATTGCCTACTTCCATATTACTTAGCCACCATCCACGTGGCCTCCTATTTTCCTCATCCCATTCTATTTCCTTTGTTTATTTATTTATTAGATTTAATTTAGGATTAATTTTCATAATTATCTTAGCTAGTAAATTAAGATTAGTTTTAATTAATTTCTTATTTATCTTTTTTAGTTTAGATAATAATTTAGGATTATTTAGTTTCCTTTTATTAGTTATTTAAATAGCTTCCTAGTTAGTTTATAATTAGGATAGTTTACTTTCCATAGTTATTTCTTAGTTAGTTTAGCTATAAATAGGATAGTTAGGATTCATTGTTAATCAATTTAATCAAGTTATCAATTAATAAAAGTTTAACTTTTTAGAGAGTTTTCTCTTAATTTTGAGTTTTACGCATCGTAATTCTCAACCGTTAAAGGGTTTAGACGCTTGTCGATCCTTCCGCAAACCTACGCTGCGTCAGTTGGTATCAGAGCAGGATTCGCCTGTCTTTTCACTAACAATTGCAGATCGACAGCCGACTACCAAAGCGGGTTTAGTAGGGATGAATGTGGCTTTATCCACATCACTCACTAATCTGACAGCGGCTGTTAACAGGCTTCAACCAAACATCGTCAACGACAACCGTCGGAGAAGAGACAGGTTTGAAGGACCGGATATGGCGCCATGCAATGGCAACCGTAACCGGGTCGATCTCTCGAGTTCCGAATCCGAAAAGGAGGAGGAAGAAGAAAAAATCCATATCGTACTTCAAAGAATACTTCTTTCATCAAAAGAAGAAAGCCAACACGAAGATCTTTTTCGATCGCATTGCTCCGTTCATAAAAAGGTATGTAACCTCATCATTGATAACGGGAGTTGCGAAAATCTAGTATCCCAAAAATTGGTCGATTACTTTAATCTACCCACTCAACCCCATGAATGTCCTTATTCTCTTGGGTGGATCAAGAACGGTTTTCAAGTTAAAGTTACAAAACTTGTCGAGTACCCATCTCAATTGGCAAATACTATCGAGAAGAGGTACTATGTGATGTCCTTGATATGGATGCTTGCCACATTCTATTGGGCCGACCGTGGCAATTCGACAATCATGCCACTTACAAGCGTCGATACGACCTCGTACTATTCCATTGTGGTGACCAAAAGATCGCAGTGACTCCGGTCGATAGCTTCGATGCGGGCACCAACAAGAAGAGCAACATCAACAACCATACTATCGGTTCGGTTACTTCTCTGGTCAGTCAACCACCCATTCCGGAGGAGCCATTGAAACAAGACGACAAAGTCTTGCCGGACAAAGTTGAAGATGAAGTCGTGACCGAGTCACAACTAGAAATTGTTATCGAGGCCAAAGTGTCGGAACTAGATCTCGAACCAGTCACGGAAGACACCGAAAGCAAGATAGTGGAAGACATTCTCGAGCCAACGAAAGCGTTGTCACAAGAAGTCAAGAACAGTGATTCCGAAGGTGACACTTCAATTATTACTGCACCAAAAGCTCCAGTTCAAACAGAACAAATCCCGGTAAAGTTAATTTAATCCCTTACGCTTTTGAATTTGATAAAATATCGCTCGTATGGAGACGATCACGACAACCTCAATTTGGATTTGAAGACTGGTCAAGATTTTTGAATTTTGAAAACCGGGATGTGGATCCAATTATTTCGCAGAAAAGAATGTTCTACGAGTCGGAGGAAGACGTTTTTCAAGTGAACTCGAGGACGAGTTCTTTTCAAGTGAGGATGACTGATACAGGGAGAATTCGGGAGTTAATAAGGATTCTCGAAAGTAATTGGAAAAGAGGAAAACGAGATCGAAAGAAAAAACGTGCTCGCAAGAGACTCGGAATTTGGCATCAGAAAAAGAGGCAAAGAGAAAACGACAAATATAGAAAGGATTACAATAAAGATCGAAAAACAAGTCGAGAACCGCAAACAGAATTGAATGCGAGTTCCATGCGACTTGGGTCGCATGAAACCCGCGTAGAACACTGTGGTGTGTGGGAATTGCCTACTTCCATATTACTTAGCCACCATCCACGTGACCTTCTATTTTCCTCATCCCATTCTATTTCCTTTGTTTATTTATTTATTAGATTTAATTTAGGATTAATTTTCATAATTATCTTAGCTAGTAAATTAAGATTAGTTTTAATTAATTTCTTATTTATCTTTTTTAGTTTAGATAATAATTTAGGATTATTTAGTTTCCTTTTATTAGTTATTTAAATAGCTTCCTAGTTAGTTTATAATTATGATAGTTTAATTTCCATAGTTATTTCTTAGTTAGTTTAGCTATAAATAGGATAGTTAGGATTCATTGTTAATCAATTTAATCAAGTTATCAATTAATAAAAGTTTAGCTTTTTAGAGATTTTTCTCTTAATTTTGAGTTTTACGCATCGTAATTCTCAACCGTTAAAGGGTTTAGACGCTTGTCGATCCTTCCGCAAACCTACGCTGCGTCAACTTAATAGAAAACCAACCAAACAACCCCTAATGGAAAACCAATAAGACATCCCTAAATCTTCACAAATCTTAACATACCTTAACATACGTCTCATAGACTAATATTAAAATTTTAACATACTTTAACATGAAGAATATTTTTTTTTTGAAAGACAAAATTAATTAATATAACCCAACAATTACAAAGTATCAATGGAAATGTTTGCAAGTAGCAAACTACCCCATTGACAAACCCACAAAGTTGCCTACCACAATGTCTACCAACAACAAAAATACAGTACAATGCTAACTGCTAAGACCACGACCAAATTACAAACTAACAGCAGCATAATCAGTTGCAATCTGCACAAAAACAACAACTAAATCGATCCTCGTCAACACATCAACCTCTCGCGAACCATTAATCACGATCTTCCCAATCATTGTCTTGATAATTCTCCATTTTTACGACATCGTTTGTGGCGTTGTGAGCCATGTAGTCCAATCCATCTTCCGTCCTCGTTGTCTCCGAGAAATCCATTCAAAACTTTTCCGTTGGAACTCGAAAAATAGATCCGCTATTCGTCGTTTATCCTCTTTGAATATGACCCGATTTCGGTGATCCCAAATTAAATATAACATGCTCCAAACCATTTATTTCCAAAGAGAAGATGTGTCGTTGCTTTCTACCAATCCGTTGAATGACCCAATCGAACTGTTGTGCATATTCCACCAACTTGATACTCCCTCCCAAATCTTTGTTACCTCTTCACACTCGACCAATGCATGATTTACCGACTCCACTATTTTTTGACATCTCGGACAAAGTATTGACGGTATATCCAACCCCATCTTATCCAACACTTCTCTACACGGAAGCCTTCCTAGTCTTGCCCTCCACATAAAAATGTTCACCTTTTTAGGTACCTCTTTTAGCCACTTTGTTTCCTTTACAATTTCACCTTCCTCGACCACCCTCTCCTCAATTAGATTTTTTAATTCATGAACCGTGAACTCTCCACTTACACCACACAACCACTTATTTTTATCTCTCAATTGCGGTTTTGGATTCCAATCACCCACCAAACCAATTAATGCCTCCAATTCTCCCTTCTCCCTCCCCATCGGTTCCCTCCTCCATGCCCATTTCCACACCCATTTACCATCTACCCATTCCCCTCTCTCCCTAATTGTTGCGTCTTTCTTAGTCTCCAACCTCCATAATCTTTCAAATTTTTTCTTTAGCACTTCCTTTCTTATCCACCTATCCGACCATATTGATGTCTCACTTCCACTCCCCACCTCCTTTCCGAATGAATCGGCCAAATTAACCCCCACTTTATCTAACTCTTCCTTGATCCTAATAATGTTGCTCCACACCGATCCCCTCCCTCCTTTGACTCGGCTACTCTCTTCCTCTATACCGCCCCCCTTCCCGTAAATACTCTCTACAACTTTTACCCATAATGCATCTCTCTCACAAAGAAACCGCCACCACCACTTAGCCAACAAGCTCCAATTTGAAGCACTAAGACTTCCCACCCCAAGCCCCCCCGCTTTGAAATCTCGAATCACTTTTGGCCATTTAACCCATGCCACCCCTTTAGAAGATGACCCATTTCCCCCTCCCCAAAAAAATGTTCTTCTCGCTCTCTCTAACTCTTTAATCACTCCACTCGGGGCACGAAAAAGCGAAAAAAAATACAGAGATAAGCTACCAAGAACAGATTTTACCAATGTATGGCGACCGCCGAAAGAAATCAATCTTGCTTTCCATAATGCCAACTTGTTTTTCAATTTTTCCACCACCTCTTTCCAACTTTCTACTTTGCTCATTACCGCACCAACCGGAAGTCCTAGATACATAAACGGAAGGACACCATGCCCACAACCGATACCACGCGCCCAAGCTTGTGCCTCTTCCTCCTCCACGCCAATCCCATAGAGCTTGCTTTTGGAAATGTTAATCTTTAGTCCGGATGCTTCGTAGAAACAAATAAGTATCTTCATAAGGTTTTTGAGATTCCTTGTACTCCATTTACCAAAGAAAATGGCATCGTCGGCGTATTGAAGATGGGAAATTTCCACTTCTTCCTTCCCGACTTTAACACCTTCGAATAAACCTTCGCCTTTTGCTTCCTTCATCATCGTATTAAGACTCTCCGCTACAATTAAGAATAAAAACAGTGCTAATGGATCTCCTTGACGAAGTCCTTTTTTCATCGAGAATTCCTTTGTCGGTGACCCGTTGACCAAAACCGAAATGGTAGAATATTTTAAGCATGCCTTAACCCACTTACACCATTTAAATCCAAATCCCATTTCATTCATCGTATTTAGGAGAAACTCCCATTCGACGCTATCATAAGCTTTATCAAAATCCACCTTGAGTACCAAAGCTTTCTTCTTTGTTTTCCGAATGAACTTCACTACTTCATTTGCTATGAGCACCCCGTCAAGAATGAACCTCCCTTTTAAGAAGGTTGTTTGTGTGCCGTCGATTATCCTCCCCAAAACTTTTTTCATTATCTCCGATAGGACTTTTGACAAAATTTTATAAGCAATACCAATCAAACTTATCGGCCTAAACTCGTTGAGTCCGATTGGGTTTTTTTTCTTCGGAATGAGAGTTAAGAATGAAGCATTGCAACCCCGGCTAATCTCGCCCCTTTCCCAAAAGTTGTCTAAAACCACCATGAAGTCGTCTTTGATCGTTGACCAAAATTTCTTTATAAAAACTATTGTAATACCATCCGGACCGGGAGATTTATTGCTTCCACATGCTTTAACCGCCTCCCAAACCTCCTCTTCCGAGAACCTCCTTTCCAAGATCTCCGCCTCCTCCCTCGTTGTTTTATTTATCTTACCACTTTTTAGTTTCGGGCCCTCCGATATTCTTGACGTGAACTTCCTCTTGAAAAACTCAAAAACACCCTCTTTAATCTTTTCCGGTTCTTCCGTCCATTGAGAATTGATATTTGATCCCCGTATACCATTTTTCCTTTCTTTCTTTCGTATCATCGCATGAAAATACTTTGAATTCTCGTCTCCATCTTTCACCCATTTTACTTTTGCCTTTTGCCATGCAATTTCCGTCTTCTTTTTTTCCGCTTTTAACCAATTATTCCGAGCCTCCAACCATCGACTTCTTTCATCTACATTCAAGCTTCTATTTTCCAATAATCCTTCCAACTTCTTTGTCTCTTCCTTGAATTTCTCCAAGTCTCCCTCCAATACCCGGAATTTTCCATTGCTTATTTTCTTCAAAGCTAGTTTGACATTTTTTAATTTATCCCTAAAGATGCAATCCGGAGACGTTGAGGTCACATCAATATTCCAAGCTTCTTTAACCGCCTCTTCCACTCCTTCTTCTTCTAGCCACGTATCGAATATTTTGAACGTCTTCGGACCAAACCCACCACTACTCACATGAAGCATAATCGGATGATGATCCGACCACTTTCGATCAAGTGCCTTCACCCCAAGATTTCTCCATGCCATGTAGAAATCGTTTGTCATGAGAAATCGATCCAACCTACTACATTTCTTCCCGTCATCACTAATTCTTGTGTATTTTTGACCCCCCATTGGAATTTCCACTAATTGGCTATTCCTGATAAACTCATTGAACTCCTCCGTACCCCTCTCATTTGTTATCGAATTCAATCTTTCATGACTACTCCTCACCTCATTGAAATCCCCAAACACACACCATTTGATTTCCTCCTTATTGCATAAGTTCTCGATGATCTTCCATAATTCTAGTCTCTTTTTTTGCTCTCTCGGTCCATAAATATTAATAAATCCCACATGCCCACTTACCCCTTTCCACTTCCCGACTGCCACTATAAAATTATTTTCAATCACCACATCCTCACAATTGAATTCATTTTTGTCCCACATCAAAAGAAGACCACCCGAATTTCCAATGGGTTCGGCTTGGACGAAAGCTACCTCATCGCTTCCCCATAATTTTATAATTTGATTTTCCTCCCAACCCTTATGTTTCGTCTCTTGTATACCTAACATGCTTATTTTTTCTTTGACACATATTTGTCTGATCCAAATTCTTTTTTCCATCGACCCTAATCCTCTTATATTAATTGAAACAACTTTCATCCAACTTTTTAATTCGAACTTTACGTACCTGGTTTGATCACCTCATCGCCCTGCTTCCTTGTCCCAAGACAAGCCAATTCTCCTTCCAAATTCTTTCAAGTTGCTCGTCCCGTCTGAGCTTTTTAATTCGTCGGACGCCGCTGTAAAATTTCCCGATGAAAGTCCTGTTCTATTTTTCCTCTTTCTCCTTTCTAAATTTCTTTGACCTTGCTTCTGCCCACTTGCTCTCGCCATTTGCTTCAGTAAATGAAAACTTACCTTACCCCTGCCGAGCCCCCCACTGTCCATCTTTTTCAAATTTTTTTCTCTTCCACTCGCATTCCTACGATCTATCGATTTAAGGCTCATTGCAACTCCTTCCTGCAGATGAACTCCTTCTATGATTTCCTTTTCCAGACTTACTTGTCTCCTCCTCGCATCAACCTCCCTCTGTTTATTAATTGGGCCTTTTAATTTTGCTTCTCCTTGGGCTGGAAATTGATTGTTAAATTGCTTTGGTTCTGCACCTCGTGGGCTTCCATTATATTTCTCTTTTTGGGCTGCCGTAAGAGAAGTATTTTTAAGTCCCACTATATTATTTGGATGATATGATTCAGCCTCTTGACTCACTTCCACATGCCCACATTTGTTCACCTCATTTACTGCTCTGTTTCCTTCTTCCCCTACATGTGCGCCGTCATCGAGATGAGAGTTGTAATTATTTCCTTCCTCTTCCCGAAAACAATTTGAATCCTTCCCCTGCGACGTTCTATCTTCCTCCTCGATCATCATCGCCGGAGCTTCTTCTCCGGTCACGCCTTTTTCCGACGATTCTCCATTTTCATTTACCATATGATCGTTTTCTTCTCTACTGTCACGTTCTCTTTCTTGCAAGCTAGGATCTTTCAAATCCTCACCGCTTCTTCTATCGTTAAAATACTTTCCTCCACGCACCAATCCTCATCGTCCTCCCCCTCCTCTGTCCATTCCGACGGTATCGACGAATCGTCCGTCTCCTCTTCACTACTCATATCAATGTTCTCCAAATAAATTGATTGACCCACCTCCTCCTCCGTTACCCATATTCTATAGTATAATTGTCCAACTTTAATACATCTAAGTTCGTCGATGTGAAGACGGATTGATGTCGCTACTTGAACTCTTCCGTACTCAAGAATTGAACTTGATTCCCATTCGCAATTGATTAGTTTCGTTGTATTACCCCACTTACTTGCGATCTCTTGAAACATTTTCTCGTTCCACACATGCAAAGGGACACCATAGATCCTAAGCCACACTAGTCTTTCCGCCGAGCAAAATCCTACCGACCACCGTCGTAGATCGTTAATCCAATAGTGAAAACCGTGCTCTTTATTGTTTAAAATCTTCGACATCGCTTCCTCCTGTTCAAATTGTAGCATAACGTTTCTGCCCCCCAAATACTTCACTGAGCAGTCCCCATTATCTCCCATTTTACATAGCTTTTGTATATGTTCTATATTTTCCATTGTTTTCACATTACCTACCAAACATTTTTTCAGCCTATCTTTAGACTTTTCACACGCTTGCCAACTTCCGATCACCTCCTTGTTCCTTGCCTCTTCCAGATTAGCCTGGGTTTTTTCTCCCGCAACCACTCCGTCGTTGTTTCGACCCTGCCTAACAACCTCACTAAAAGATCTCGTATCGTTTTTAACATTCCAGTTCACCAAGTTTCGAGCCTTGTAGGTTGTTCCGTGTGTGTTGATCAGATTCCTCCGTCCGGCTTCATCCGTTCTTGCTCCTTTATTCGCCATGAACACTCTCATCCTGTAAGTTCCGATCCATAAATCGTTTAATCTTTTCTCCAGTTCCCCGCTGTCCCTAACGTGCTTAAATCTAACGAACCCAAATTTTTTTCCACACCTCATTCTTCTTTTTGCCATGTACACATCTGCTACTTCTCCGTATCGTTTGAACGATTTCCACAAATGAGGTACCTCCCAATCTTCGGGGAAGTTGAAGAACATATACGACGTTAGATTCCGGATGTCGCTATTCCATTGGTAGACTCTCGTTTGGTCGCATTCTCTGTATCTAGCTTCGCTTAAACCTGCCCCTAATCTCACAGACTCTCTCCTCACTCCCCTCACCTCACCGGCTCTCACTCTCCCTCTCCTCACACTCTCCGGCAACCCCTCGCCTTCCCGGCTCTCTCTCTCTCTCTCTTTCTCATGTTTTATATCAAATTACATGAAGAATATTGAATCTTAATATTTTTTTTAACTAATCTTCACAAATCTTAACATACCTTACACACCTTAACAAAGTTAAAACATAATATATATTTAAGATATGTATGATTATAAATAATTATAAAATTTTGGCGTTTCTCGTTCATCGCCGGACGACGACGGGAGCCACCGGCGGCAATGGATGTACTATGAAGCTAAAACTTCGATTTTTATTTTCCATCTTTGCTTACACCAATTCGTTAACTAAGTTGATCATTATTTATATATTTATATGTCGATTTGCATTTATTAAATCAAGCCCTAAACGAACTCTGCTCATTGCTGTAATTGTCCAGAATTACATAGAAAATTCATCGATTTTGCATTTCTGTTCTTCACTTGAGTACTGATTCTGTTAGGGTTTTGAGGAGTATTGCATTGGAAAATTCTGATATGCTACTGATTTATCTGTGTTTGCTGTACAATTATGTGTCTCTCCAAGGTGTTTGATTGTTTATCCCTCTTTTATAAGCAATCAGATCCCAATTATGCAATTACTATTATCAAATACTAAGCATCTGTTTGTTAGCAGCTTAACGAGATTCACAGCTTATTCGGTCAGCTATATAGAAAATGATTTATTCAGTAAGTTTTTTAGGAGAGCTTTATGCAGAAAGCCAAGTTTTTTTTCTCAAATTTGTCCTTCTCAATTAAAAAACACATTCATTTCATCTATGGAAAAACTCTCCCAAACAAAAACCCTATCAATTTGTACAGGCAGATTAATCTACACAGTCAGGTTTATCCATACAGGACTAGGGTCTAATTGTTAGCTGCTTAATAAGCTTGATGGGAGACAACTTATTTTATACATGACTGTTTGGTAGTGGCCTAATTGGTAATGGCCTAATGATATAGAAAGTGGCTTATTCAGTATGTTTCTAGGGGAGAGTTTTATGTAGAAAGTCAAGTTTTTTCCATACCTGTCCCTTCCAATTAAAAAAGATGTTCCTTTCATCTATGAAAAAACTCTTCAAAACAAAAAAACTTGCTCAACCTATATGGATAGATTAATTCACACAGACAGCTTTACCCATACAAGACTTAATGGTAAACCAACCAAACAACCCCTAAATTATGGATATATAAAACTCATACTAATCTATATTCTATCATGAAAAAGCACCTAAAATCATGCCACAATATCAAATATAATATCCAAATGAAATCTAGGAATCAAATATAACTAATCACAGTTAATAAACAAGTCTAATTAATATCTCAAACAATTTATTCTTCTTGAATTTACAAATTCCTCACTTAGCCACCATGGTTTACCACCGGTAAGCTCAGTTGCCGCCTTGAATCTTGACAAGATTCGAGTATGCACCACTGCGTACATTGAGCAGATCGGAATGTGAACCTTGCTCCGCCACCTTCCCATCTTATCGCCACCTCAGTTCATATGCTCTCCTTTCTCTCAAGACGTCTCCATACTTTTACAAAAACAAACAGTCTTATTGATTCAGATTTCAGACTTCAACACCACCTCATATTAATCAGAAGTGAAATTCAGACTTCAAACCTCTTAAAAAACAAACTTCGCCTAACTCTAATAACTTGCTTTTTTTCGTGCAGAACTTGAAATCAGATCTAAGTTTGTGGCAGCTAGGAACGTTACCTCCAGGATTGATAGCTTTCCATGGGTACGTTCATATTATCGATCCCTTCTGGCATATGTTAGGACTTGGGTACCAAGAGAATACGAGCATTGCAGACGTGCAAAACGCTGCCGTGATCCATTTCAATGGCCGAGCAAAACCATGGCTAGATATAGCGTTTCCGCAGCTTCGAGTATTATGGACCAAATATGTCAACTTTTCAGATAAATTCATCAAGTCCTGCCACATTAGAGCATCTTAGAATGAGCAAATCAAAGATAATGTGGCAAATTGGCAATACTTCATGTATAGGAGAAACAGAGAAAAGCAAGAAGAAGGGTTTTTTTTTCTTTTTTTTTTCATTAATTCCCATTTTGTGATTTGAGGCACAAGATGAAATTCAAAATCGGGGTATGCTCGAATTTCTTGCTTAAAGTTCGTTGTTTTTTTTGGTATCAAGTATCTACTACCAGGGACGTTCCAATCTTTTTGGAGGCCCTGTTACACTTAAAACTTTTGATTACACTGCAAAATGAGACAACAAAGATACATATATACAAATTGCAGAGACGGTGATAAGGCGTATTACTTTTGCTTTCTGATATAAATTAGACTAACATGAGAGAGGGCTATATTTTTTGCATGAGAACCCTAAAAATGTAAAAGTAGGCCCCAAATTTTTGAGGCCCTGTTCAGAATCACACATTTAACATGCTAAAGAACGGTCCTGCTACTATTTTCAACAAGACTTGTTGCTGACTCATGAAAGAAGATGAAGAAAATGCGAGATGTAAGGCAACGGTTTTGTTTTCCAACTTACTCGGTATTCAATACAACAAAATGGGTATTTTAGGACGCACATGCGTCCTAATAGAGTACTTAATGGGACTTTGGGTTTATAAGACCAAAGTTCGGTGTCCTATATGAAGGCATTATAATAATTAATAGATTGTTAGGACTTACGACAAGAACCCATAAAATTGTGAGAACCTTTGCATCATGTGCTATTTCATATGATATTTTTTTCCATCTAAGACTAGGATTTAGGATATTAATGAACATATATTTGTTTCACAATATAAAAAGTTTATATTGTAGTTTTATTATTATTATTAATATTTAATAAATTACATAAATGAGCCAAAATATAAAAATCGTTTAAAAATAATATTTTGAGGACAATAAGTGAAAAGTTTAAAGAACATAAAACAAAATCAATAAAATTTAAAGAACGACTAAAATATAAGGAGGAAGACGTATTTGATGTTTTAGAATAGAATTATGTTTTATTTTGAGATTATATTAGTAAAATACAAGTCTGTTCCACCTTGTTCCACATAAAAGTTGTAAACATGGAATAGTGATCCATGTTCTCTTCTGTCATGTCTTGTATACCAAACACAAAGTAACTCAAATTGCAAGGGACTTATCAAGCCATTGCTTCTCATTGCAATGGACAAACTTAATAAAGAACAAACAAGAGAATGAAACAAGACTTTCATGTTTAGATCAAAACTTACTTTTTCCCGGTTACATTTGAAACCAATCCTTTCAAGAACTTTGCAGACTTGGTGATGGGAGAATTAATGGCCATCAAATTATACAACACATTCTCAACTTCAGTAATTGAAGGTCTTGATTTGAATCTTGAAACCACTTTCAATTCACCTTCTTCTTCAACCAACACACTCCACTTCTCTCCACTCAAAACCCCATCTCTAACACACTTGAACACCACACCATTTCTCTTACTCAACAACCCTCTAACCTCCAATCCCATAAACGAATAAATCACTTCGAACGATCCCAAAAAGCCACGAAAATCACCAAGATTGCTCTCCTCCTCCTCATAACCCCACCTCGGGTTGAACATTACCACCGGCTTCGGATACAAAGAGTCAGTGATTGTCTCCATTACTTCCATTTGTGAAGCTTCTGGTGTCAAAAACACCACCACATCAGCAGAATTCAAAACAGTGTTCACCCCATTTCCCATATTCGTTATCGAAGAAATATCTACATGTTCAACAGACCCAAATCCTACTTTATTCGCAGCTTCTGTTAGTGTAGAATTGGGCCATAGTATTAATATCCTCCCATCAGAGCCTTTTCTCTTAAGGGGCATTTCATCGAACACTTGGCGTGCAAGCTGTGATAAGGAATCGGGTGAGTCATCCATCACCGGGATTTCAACACGGAATCTAGGCTGCTTTGGCTTCTTGAGCTTGCCAATGGGAACAGCAAGTTTGGGGTTGTTGAGAGGCTTTTGTAAGGTGGATGAAAGGCAGGTTTTGGCTTGGATTATAGCTTCTTCTTTGGAGGTGGGTGGAGAAGAGAGATTGCAATGAATGGATAATGAAGGAGGGATCTTTTTTGGTTTTCGGATCTGGGAATTTGATGATGAAGCGATGGGAAAGGTGGGATTGAAATGGGATTGATTTGAATGATGATGTATGAAGGGATTCAAATGGAAAATTGGGAGATTTGATGTCATTTTTGTGGTTTCGAAAACAGAAAATGGAAAAGAAAACAGAGTAGTGATTTGAGCAAAAGATGCAATCGGATAGAAGCTAACAGCCACACAAAACATTACAAATACCTATATGATAAAACTGAAAAATAAGTGGTAATCATTTATCTCGACGGTATCTCCATGTTCATATAAGTAATTAAAGTTGTTTTTTTTTTGTTTTTATGTACGTGTGCATATGTGCATACCGGACAAATTGCTTATAAGCTACTTATATGCAAATGTGAATACGGTCCAAATGAATCTGACCCTACCCTAATAACCGTTCATCTGACAGTATACACATGTACATACAAGTAATTTATAAGTAATTTTTCCGGTATAGAAACCAGCATGGACGGACCTATATTGGTGGTTATGGTGGCACGTGCCACCGTATTATTTCTCCGACGAATCGTAAAAAAAAATTAGGTTCGTGAAGGGGTGCAACCGACTCGTTCTGGAAGGTGCTACCGTATTATTTTAGAAACTTCAAGAAGGTGCAACTGTACCTCGTAATCAACCAAAAAAACTGAAGAAAACCCTCGAAATCAATAAAAAAAAAACTTAAAAATCCCTTGAAATGAAGCAAAAAAAACTTTAAAAATCCCTCGAAATGGTGAAATTATGCTAAAAACACATGAGATAATATTGAACGTTGGAAAAAGACGAAAACACGTCAATAAATGTCGTACTTTTTGTAATTACTTTTTGTAATTACTTTTTGTCTATATCATATGGTGTCACCTATGAAAAAAATTCTGGATCCGTCCCTGAAAACCAGGAAACATCTTCAATTACTTGCACCAACAAATCTTGTTTGATAAAGCCTGATTGTTGATCCTTGTCCAAACCCTATAGATGCGGAGACCTTAACATGGAGGGTGTCGTGCTAAAACTGTCATAACTTTGTTACGTGTCTCTGTTTCAGGCAGTGGCGGACCCAGGATTTTAGATGAGCGAGTGCACAAACGAAAAGCTTAAGAAACTGTTGTCGCTGTGTTTTTAGCCGAATTCCCCTATTGGGGGTCTTTTTATGTTTTTGGTTGATTTCGATTGATGTTTTAAGTTTCCGTGTTGATTCGATGGGTTTTTTTGGTTTTTTTGTGTTGATTAGAGGGATTTTTTAGGGGGGTTTTTATTGATTTCAAGAGATTTTTTCCATTTTTTGATTAATTTCGAGAGTAAATTTTGGTTTTTTAGAGACTTGTGCACCTTTCACCCTTCAAAAACGTATATATCACGAAGCACCCCCTGTAGTTGAACGGGTGCACCTTATGTACCGAAATTTTTTTCGCCCTTACGAAACGAACTTGAGCGGGTGCACGAGACCCCGTGGGAAGGGTAGGCCCGCCCCTGGTTTCAGGTTCATGATACGCCAAATCAAAGCTAAGAACAAGGAGCACACTCTAGGTACGCTCCAAAGGGGCCTAGGGGGGTTTTCTGACCCTAAAAACGTCGTTTTGGCATGTTTTGAAGCACTTTTATGTTTTTTTTTGTTTTTTGCCATTTTTATCATTTTTCATTTGGGCTTTTTATTTGGCCAATTACCTTTTTCCGGCCCGTTAACTTTTGAGCTCCTTTATGTTTGTTGGATTTTGAAAGTGGATGACCATAATGAAACAGTTTTCTCTTCCGATCCAAAATTTGGAATTCTTGAATTCGAATTTGAGCCTAAACTCATGGAATCAACGAGTTTTAGAAGAGGCTTTCTTGGGTATTCATAAAATCAACAGGACTAGTCTTACCGTCCATTATGTAACATACTTTTTGTACGTATAATAATAACAACATAACTATATCAAGAGTAAATAATTATGTGACACTTTACACCTATAACAACAAAAAACCCAACATTTATGTAACATCTATATATATATAATGTTGTAATTAAAACTGCAAAAAATACATTATACATGTCCAAATTAATCTATTAACCAAGTGGCTCAATCAAATTATGATATTTAGAAAATGTTCAAAACATTCATCTATGCACAACATTTGACCTACTTTTCTTCAATCTTTCTTTCTGGTATACACATTGATGACAAGTTGTTAGGATTTTTCGAAAATCTATGTCGATAATTACGAAGGCGTTTTTTTTTCTTTTTCTCAAACACGGTCTTTGATAGACGAAGCATTAGCCGTAGTTGAATCGAGCATCCAATTGCCTCACGGACGTTTGTCGCCTAGGTGTTCCGATCTCGCAAGCATTGACTCTTGCGGCAAATCGGAGAGAACAAAGCGACTCGTTGATCGAGCTCGGTGCCGGAGAAACGTTTACGACCATCAACGTCTTGGAATCCCCACCTAAGCAAGGCTGATCAAATTCAACCATGGAAATTCATCAGAAACGTATATTAAAATATGTGAAACCTCATTAGATTACCCTCCAAAAGAACCCTTAAAAACAAACAGAAAAAGGGAGGGGGTCGAACATATTTGTAGAAGAAATTGTTCAAATCTAGCCGATGTGGGACTCTAACACACACATGCAAAATAACCGCTTATCATTAATTCAACGGTTCAGATGTGGGTTGCATGGGTTGTAAGATTTACATGGGTTGCAAATTAACCTCGGCCTATATATATATATATAGGCGAAGGATCGTGTCAGAAGTTGAGTTAACAATGAGAAGCGTGATAAGTGGATCTGAACCGTTGATCCCTTTTAATCTCAAGTTCTCCCATAAATTGCGGCTTAGAAGGGAATTGATCTGGTGCATCTCATCCTAATGTGCGTCTATTTCTCATCCAATGGTCGATAACCACTTCTCACGCTTCTCACCATTAACTCAACTTCTCACCGGAACCCAACCCTATATATATATATATATATATGTATGTATATATATATATATATGTATGTATATATATATATATGTATGTATATATATATATATGTATGTATATATATATATATATGTATATATATGTATGTATATCTATATGTATGTATATGTATATGTATATATAGGTAGACTCATGTTTTAGAAGAAAACCGTAAAAAATGGAAAACTAAGGAACATTCTAATAACCATTCATCTGTACAGTATGCACATGTGCATAAAAGTAATCGAAAATGTTTTCTAGTTTCTACGCACGTATGCATTTTTATGCAAATGTGCATAAAAGTAACTGAAAATGTTTCCTAGTTTCTACGCACCTATGCATTTTATGCACATTGCATAAAAGTGATTTGAAAATGTTTCCTAATTTTAACGCACGTATGCATTTTATGCACATGTGCATACCGGACAAATTACTTTTATGCACATATACCATACAGAAGAATGATTATTAGGGTATTCATCAGTTTTCCTTTTTTTTAACTTTCCCTTGAACCTGACCCTATATAGCCATATGAAAATCAAAATCATTAGGTGTGTACCTGAAGAAGATATGTAAGTTTTGAGTTCCTAAAAGGTACATGTTCTTCCTTTTTCGCTAGCGCAAATATAACATCGCTTAACGACGATAGACTCTTGTTGATGGCTTGAGTTTCTTTTAAACGATCCCCGGTTGATCCACTCTTCGAAAGACGTTCACTACCCGCAAGATCGATAAGGTTAAGAACACCTTGCACTTGTTGGTCCATGCTCTACAAAGTAACCAAAAAGTTCATTGTTAGCCATAACCACGAAGTACATGATGATATAAATCAAAGAACCCGAAATAGTCGTTACCTCATTAACACCGATTATCCTGAGGGTGAACACGAAATGGCTTCTCGAGGATTGTTCGTTCATTTGAGTCTTACCCACAGACCTAAATAAGGAAAGATCGTTTAACACGAATTATTGAACGTCAATGATCGTTGATTGTAACACAGTACAACAAAATCGGCTTTATAGTACGTCAAATATGTCTAAAGGACTGTTTGGTTGGTTTTTCATTAAATTATGTATGGATAAAAATTGTATGTGTTAATTAATCTGTCTGTATAGATTGAGAGGGTTTTTTCATAGATGGAATGAACGTGTTTTTAATTGGAAGTCAGGTTTAGAAGTATTTTGTCTTTCTGCATAAAGCTCCCACCTATAAGAGCATCTCCAACAGTTTTCCTATAATTTCTCTAAAATAGATAACCAAAAGTGAAAATCTCTAAAAAATATTATATTCAACTCCAACAGATTTGCTATTTTAGAGATTTTAAAACAACTTATATTATTATAATATTCTCTAATTTATCATTCCAATACATTTTTAAAAAACTTAATATAAAATGATAATAATTGGATTGAATAAAATAATCATTTTTCTCTCCTACCATCAAGTTTTAGAGAATTCTCTAAACTTTGAAAATTTTCAAGTTTTTTCTATTATAGCAAACAAGATAGCAAAGTTGTTGGAAAGGTTTAGAGAACAAAAACTTACTTTTTTCTATTTTAGCAATGTTGTTGGAGATGCTCTAAGTTTACTAAATAAGTCACTTTCTATATCATTAAATCATTAATTCACTACCAAACAATTATATCATATATAACTGATCGAATAAGGTGCGAGTCTCATTAAGCTTATTAAGTTGCTAACAAACAAGCACTAAATATCTTAATAGACTACTTTATAAGACTTAAGTTTACAGAACCAAACAATTGTGTGTTATGTAACGTGTTACAATAAGTTGACATAACGCTTTTGAGCGGCCTAACAAGTTTTTAAGAATATTTTTGAAATAAAACGTCCTAGTAGTCTTTTTATATGACACATTTTTAGAATGTTTTATAAATAAATGTGTTCATCGAATACATGACACCTCTCAAAAGTGTCATATAAAAAGACTAATAGGACACTTTATTTTAAAAGTGTCTTAAAAAAAACGTGTTAAGAAACCCAAAATCATCCTAACAATTTATTGTAACACCTTTACAAGGTAAGTACAATTGTTTGGTATAAAACAGATTAATTAATATGACATTTAGATATATTTGTCGTCCTATAAAGCCAAGTTGGGTATATGTCGATACCTGCTTTGTGCAGCACGGCTTAACAGATACGAAACTTCTCTACTGCTGCGCACATCGAATATGGTCAGATCGGAGACATGTGTGTTGCCATTTGCATCATGTTTAATCGTATGTTGCTTCGTACCACCCTCCGGTGGCCCGGACCGGTTTGTTGACAACAGATCACGTATCGTCTCGTTGTATATTTCCAACATCGAAACCTGAATACGTTATTTGTAAAAACACTTTTTTCGGGTTCTAAACACGAAAAGGGATAAAATCGATTGCAAATGCAAACCTGCATTTCGTACTTCCATCCTTGGTTTTGAAGCGTTTGCTTCGACTCGAATATTTGTTCTAAAGAACGAGGTATCAATCCTTTGTCGTCGTAGTTGCCTGGCGTACCCATCATCGTGTGCGTTTTTCCCGACCCTGTTTGACCGTAGGCAAAGATACAAACCTGAAAATGTAATCAAGTCTAATTAAATGCTCGTTATGTTAAGCAGAATATATGAAGCTCCGTCAGATTACTCTTCAAAAGAGCTCATAAGAAAATAATAAAAATTCTAGTATATATATATACATATACATATATAGGGTCAAGTTCAGGAGAAAACCTCAAAAAAACGGAAAATTGAGGAACTCTCTGATAGTCATTCATCTAGATGGTATGCACTTGTGCATTCAATATATATATATATATATATATATATATATATATATATATATATATATATTGTAGATAAATGGTTTAAATCTAAGTGATATGGGACTCCAACAGGTTCACATCGGTAATACATTACCTTATAACCATCTAGTGCACTTTGTACAAGTTGTGAGACTTCCACAAACACCTCTTGTTGTGATGATTCCGGAACGAATACCTTATCGAACGTAAAAGAATGTTTTTGCCCTTTTTCACAAGAAAAACCGACAATAACAAAACAGTTAAATTTCAGAAAACAAATGTCACCTAAACGTGAAATCGCATAGAATTTACGCTTGAGAGATGAGTCTTTAAGATACCATGTTGCAATAATTCAATGCCTCGGCCAAGAGTTTCGGTTGTCGTAGGAAAATAAACACTTTTTGTTTCATTATCATCGACATCATCCGTCAATAGAGGTCGCACCCTACAAAATACTCGTATATTTCCTTTCAATTCCTGTGGCAAAACGTAAGCTCATTATAGTGATAATTTGTTAATGTGAAAATATGTGAACCCCATTTAGATTATCCTTCAAAAAAATAAGAGTAAATTATGTTTTTCGTCCCTGTGGTTTGTTAAAAATTTCGGATTTCGTCCCTGTGGTTTAAAATTTCGGTTTTCGTCTCTATGGTTTGCAATTCATTTCTATTTTCGTTCCTAAGGCCAAAACACTAGTTTTAAGTATGAAGAACTAAAATGAAAATAGATTGTAAACTATAGGGATGAAAAAAGTAATAAAATTTAAATTATAAGAACGAAATAGCTAAAGATTATAAACCATAGGGATGAAAGTTGTAATATCAAAACCATAAGGACGAAACTAGAAATTTTCAACAAACCATAGGGACTAAAAATGTAAATTACTCAAAAAATAATAATGTAATAAGTATGCAATTTCCAATATATATCAAACATAAATGGTACAAATCTAGCTGATGTGGAACTCTAACGGTTAAAAATGGAAATTAAAACTCACCAATATTGTGTTGTGCAACTTTTTGCGCAAAGCTTCTCCTTCAACAAGTTTTAATTCTGTCTCGGCTAAACGAAGTTGTAAGTCAGAGTTAACTCTCTTTTGTTCTTCGTATCCCGTTCTTGTCTCAAATGCGGATACGTCGGACATCTATGACATAAAAGTGAATCAAGAACCGATCAAACGTCAACTAAAAATCATTCAAAATAATCGAGAAAAAATTTAAACGTTTGTTGTTGATGGAATCACGCTTGTAAAATCAATTATACCTCTAGTTTATTCTCTGCGGCCGCAAGTTTTTCTTGCAATTTTCTTATTTGATCGCGTTGCGAAGAGCACATAGACTGAAAAACAATAATAATAAGCATACAACCACAATTATAAACAACTCTATCCGTCCCAAAACAAGTGTTCATTTTTAGAATTAAACTTTCCAATTTTACCCTTGACTATGAGATGGAGAACTGCATTACCCCCTCTATTATTAAGAGTAAAATTGTCATTTAGTTAATTAAAAGTGTAATAATTAATTACACATTTCTAAAACTGTATGCATTTTTCATTGTGTACATTAGTATAACATGAAAAGAGAGTTGTCAAATAATAACCTCGAGCTCAGTTGACTTTGTCGTTAAGTTACCCAATTCGGCCGCTGACTTCCCGGTCCACTCCTTATATTTCAAAACTTCAGCCGATAAATCTTGTACTTGTAATAGTTGGCGGTCACGATCATCTCTCACTTGTTGTAAATCCACTCTCAGACATCTAACTTCGCTCGATAAAGCTTCTTTTAGCTTCATCGTCTCGTCACCACTTGCCTAAAAATATCTCTATAGAATGAGAATGCATTTTAGATACGAAAAATGAAATCAGAATAATCAAATACTTAAAATACCGACTTTAGTAGCAGTCAGTTGATCTTGCAAATAAGTGCATTGGCCCTTTAAGTTGCCGAGGTTCTCCAACGTAGAAACCTTTTCTTTCTCCACGTTCTTGAGGATCTCGTTGGTTTGATTAAGCTCCGATTGAAGCTTACTGTTGTATTGTTGTAAGCTCGTGTTGTATTCCTGCAATCTTTTGTACATATCGTTGAGCGATAATATCTGAAAACCAAATAAATGTGAAATGAAATTGTTAGATTCTCTTATGTGTGTGTCAGTGTGTGTGTGTGTGAGAGAGAGAGAGAGAGAGAGAGGGGGGGGGATGATCATTTGAGAATATGTGGAACCCGTTTAGATTATTTTTTAAAAGAGCCCTTGAAGAGAGAATATATTTTTTTTATGTAACCGTGGATTTTCGGGTCAGCTTACGCGTTGAATGCCTAAAATGTCTAAATGTCCTAATAAAATATTTATATGACTTAAGTTTATAGAAGCAAATCAAAAGCATTCTATCTAGAAATGTTATAATAGGTTTATAGGACTTTTTTAAACGTTTCAACAAGTTTTTTAGAAAGTTTTTAAAATAAATTGTCGTATCAGCTATTTTATAATATATTATTTGAAAATTGTCCTATAAATAGAACATTTCTCAAAATTGTCATATAAAATAGCTAATAGAACATTTTATTTTAAAAACGTCCTAAAAACTTGTTAAAACACTCAAAAACATCCTATAAACCCATTGTTATACTTTTAGATAAGATGTTTTATAGTTTGGTCCCATAAACTTAAGTTTTATAAAGTATTTTATTATAACGTTTAGACATTCTAGGCATCCTATAATGTCAACTGAAAGAATGGATTCTTTATATCATTAGCTCTCATCTACATAACCTTTTGATTTGCACTTGAACTCTCTCTTTGAGCTCTTTCGAGTTCTTCGGCGATCGAGGATTGTGATCTCTCTGCAGACAGTCTCGCATCCTTCTCTATCGTTAATGTTTCCATTGCAGTCTGTGATAATTTCGACCATTAAAACAGTAAAATTGACGAGTACCAAATTACTTGACGATGCTCATGAGGATTCAGTCGTACCAATTTATCTGATTCTTCTTTCGCAAATTTGTCTTGTAAAATGGTGTAATTCTTTCGCAACTCCATGATTATCGAATTCAATTCTTCTTCCTTCTCATTCATTAGCATTTCTTGAAAAAACAACAAAATAGAAAAGGTTTATGTTACAAAAAATAATCTATAGCTATAAATATTCACAATGAAAAATGCATAAGATTTAAAAAATGTATAAATAAGTGTAATTATTACATTTTTTATGAGTAAACTATATGTTTTTAGTCCCGGTGGTTTGTTCAAAATTTCTATTTTTCATCCCCGTAATTTTGAAGTTACAATTTTTATCCCCATGGTTTATGATTCATTATTGTTTTAGTCCTTATAATTTAATCTTTATTGTTTTTTTCGTTCCTATGGTTTGCAATTTATTTATATTGTAGTCTCTAATACTTAAAAGTAGTAGTTAACCTTAGGGACGAAAATAGAAATAAATTACAAACCATAAGGACAAAAACTGCAATTTTGAAACCATAAGGACGAAATCCATAGTTTATAACAAACCACATGAATGAAAAACGTAATTTACTCTTCTTTAAATTTATGAGGTGACAAATTTACCCTTTATAATAGAGTGAGATGAATTTCTTAATCAACCGAAAATTAGACATTATTTTAGGATAAAATAAAAATATGAACACTTGTTTTGGGGCGGGTGAAGTAAATAGCAAAAGAAATCTATGAATACACTACAACAAAATCATGTTTATAAGACGACGTCAAAAGTGTTTAAGTGTCCAAATAGACTAATTTTTGGTACTTAAATTTATAGGACTAAACACTTTTGTGTTATATTTAAAAATGTTGTAATAAGTTTATACGACATTTTTGGATGTCTTAATAGACTTTTTATGACATTTTCGAAGCAACATGTCTTATTAGCCATTTTATAAGACACTTTTAAGAAATGTCATATAAACACATTTTTTGTATATGACACTTGTTTTCTTTTCTAAGACAGTTTTTCAAATAATGTCTTATAAAATCACTGATAGAACCTTTGTATCAAAAATGTTCTAAAAAACTTATTAAGACGTCCAAAATCATCTTATAAACTTATTACAACACTTTTAAATAAAATATACAAATGTTCGGTCCTATAAGAAGTAGTCATTCTATTTGAACATTATAACATTATTAAACCTGATTTTATTGTAAAATGTAATATATGTTATTGAAGTTATAATCATATATACATACCCATATCTTTGCATTTCCTTTCTGCTGATTCCAACATCTTCCCAAGATTTTGTTGCTCCAATAAAATATCTCCTTCAAGTTCTTGAAACCATCTAATACACATTCTCAACCTTTTGATATACTCCATCATTGAGTCACATTTCTCCTATAAAAATCCCACAAAATTATAGAATTCTTTATCAGCAGCTTAATAAGCTTAATTATGCAACTTACAGTTTATTCAGTTAACTATACATGATTGTTTGATAGTAGCTTAATATTATAGAAAGTGACTTATTTAGTAAGTTTCTACTGAGAACTTAATGCAGAAAGTCAAGTTTTTTCCAAACATGTTCCTCCCAATTAAAAAACACACCCATTCCATATATTTAAAAAAAAAAACTCTCAAACAAAAAATTCTCAATCTATACAAGACAAATTAATCCATACAAACAGTTTTATCCATACAAGAATTGTTACCAGCTAAATGAGCTTAATCGGTAAGCTATATATTATTGTTTGACAGTGACTTAATGATATAGAAAGTGTCTTATTCAGTAAGCTTCTAGGAGGAAGCTTTATGCAGAAAACCCAGTTTTTTCTTTTCCTGTCGGCTGCCCCCTCACAATCAAAAAACACATTCCTTCTATCTATGAAAAAAAAAAAAAAAACTCTCTCAAACAAAAACCTTCTCGATTTATATCGACATATTAGTACATACACTCAACTTTATGCATACAAGACTTTATGAAAAACAAACCAAACACCCACTTACGCATTGTTTGGCAAAAAAAAAAAAAAAATTGTACATGTTTGGATGACCCTAAACTAGCTTATTGAAAAACTACTTATAGTAGCATTTTGAAAAGCTAGCTTACCAGCTATCAACTACCTTATCAGTTAGTTTGCCAAACATATCCTTGTTTAAAAAAACAACCAAATAACCTCTAAGCATAACATATAATGCAATTTTTGACATAAATTCCATGAAATCAAAAACTTCAAACTAACCTTGAGACTATACTTGTTCTTGGTTCTTATCTTCTCATTCAACAATGCTTCAACATCTTCTCTCGTAAACTCGATTGCTCCGCAATCCGAACCCGCACTGCTACCCGGCCCGACGAGCTGCATAACCGGATCTTGACCGCCATTCACAACCGAAAACACTTGCCGAGGTATTCTACCACCGTTCGCCGCCCCAACCATCGCGTTAAAATGCCCCTAATCTTTCAATGTTGTTGAACACAATCCAAATTATCAAAATGCAATTAAAAGCCAGAAAATTGGTAGCTTTAGAGTTGATGAATTAGGTGGTACAAAGAAGATATATGATTGCAGTTTCATGTTACTTGTAAGGAAAGGTGGGTTATAAGAGGTGGGAGAGCTTGTTAGGTGGGTCCATGAATTGAAATAAAAGCTACCAAAATTTGAAATTGAAATTAAAATTGATTGCTTATATTTGCAGGGAAGTGGATGATGGAGACAATGGAACTGTGATGGTGAAATGGGTTTTTTAAATTCTTGAAATTTAATAATCTTGGATTGTTATGATATAAATTAAATCAGGATTAATTAATTAAGGTTTTGTTTGTGGGCTATCTTAATTGATGAGTATATATTGATTCTTGTTCAAAATTAACTCCGGCCGGTGGAGGGTGGCCGGCCGGTGTCAGTTGTGGCCTTGACTGCTTCTTCTCCAAATGGAGCAGGCTCAATGATATAATATATATACACACGTGTGTGGGGAGGTAGTTTCGTTTGCAAACCATCCTAATTTTGCCAATCGTATAAACCGTTGATTTTATTAGTTAAGTTGATGAAATTGTTGTATATAAATCTTTTCTTGATGAAATTGTTTCTTATAATTGTGTTTTTTTATGTAGTTTCATGTAATGAAATCGTTTCATTTATTTTCTCAGTCTGATGAAACATTTTCATTTTTACATAAAAAAGACAAATATATGAAACAATTTTATCAAGTATTACGATAAAATACCCATGTTATGGAACATGGGTATTTTATCGTAATATCAAGAAAATAATTATATGAAACAATGTTATCAAGTATTACGATAAAATACCCATGTTATGGAACATGGATATTTTATCGTAATATCAATAAAATAATTATATGAAACAATTTCATGAACTTAACCAATGAAATTGACGGCTTGCACGGTTTACAAAATTAGAGTGGTTTGCAATTGATCTATCCCCCGTGTGTGTGTATATATATCTATATATATAGCGTTGGGTTCCGATGAAAAGTTGAGGTTAACATGAGAAGCATGAGAAGTGGTTATCAACCGTTGGATGAGGAATGAATGCACATTAGAATGAGATGCACTGGATCAATTCCCTTCTAAGCCGCAATCCATGAAAAAATATTTGATTAAGAAATTGAGGTTAACGTGAGAAGCGTGATAAGTGAATCAAAAGTCTAAACCGCTTATCACTTTTAATCTCAAGTCCTCCCATGAATTGCGGTTTAGAAGAGAATTGATTTGATGCATCACGGTACATTTTATATCGGTACATCTCATCGTAATGTACATCCATTTCTCATTCATCTTATATTGATTTATTGGAAAAAATAATAAATATTGGTTGATTTTTAAAATCAACAATAAATATTGGTTAAATCATAAATAGTGTAAATAAATATTGAACAAACGAATTTGATTGAAATATTAATAAGATGGTGAAGGTGCATCCGACAGCAATTTAATTTATAGAAATGTAAAATAAGCAATCACCGATTCAATTTCCCTTATTTTATTTTTATTTTTCGTGTTTCTTTTCAGATATTTAGTTTTTGTGAAAAAAAGAATTTTACCTGATAAATAAATACAAATCTTTAATATAATTTATTAAGAATTTGACAAAATATTTGTCAACATATTACACCCGGCTATGTTTGGCAAACTAGCTGATAAACTAGCTGGTAGCTGATAAACTAACTTTTTAAAACGCTACTATGAGTATCTTTTCAATAAGTTAGCTTATAAGCTAGTTTATGGTCATCCAAACATGTACAAAAAAAAAATTAGCCAAAATGTCAAAGTAAACTTGGTCACTATGGTTTGTCAAAAATAACATTTTTTCCTTACAGTTTCAAAATTACAAAAAAGCAATCATGGCTGGTATTCGGTAAAAACATTTGGATTTGATCGCTTTCTCTATCGGTCATTAAAATATTCCTTTTAATGAGAAGCATTTTAGTATTTTATCGATTATTTTTGTCTTTTATCCACTCAAAAACCACATGGTCCAAAATCATAAAATCGATTTTGATTGGATAAAATAAAAAAAAATAACGAAAATACCTCTTATTTAACAAAATATTTTAACGGTAATTAGAGGGTGAAACCAAATCTGAACGTTTTTTTATAAATCATAATGACCATTTTATAATTTCAAAACTGCAAGGACGAAAATACCATATGGATCAAGTTTGTAGTTTACTCTAGATGCAAGAAATTACCAAATAAAGCACATGAACCAAATTTGTAGTTTACTCTAGATGTAAGAAATTACCAATTAAAGTAAAACAAAAAAGTGTAAGAAATTAAAAGAGTAAATTACTTTTTTAGTCCCTGTGGTTTGTTACAAATTGCGAATTTGGTTCCTGTGGTTTTGAAATTTCAGTTTTCGTCTTTATAGTTTGCAATTCATTTCTATTTTGGTCCATAAGGTAAAAACACCACTTTTAAGTATGAAGGACCAAAATAGAAATGAAATGTAAACCATAGGGATGAAAAAACAATCAAGTTTAAACCATAAGGATGAAAAAAGTAATGAATTATAAATCATATGGATGAAAATCATAATTTCAAGACCATAAGGATGAAAATAGAAAATTTCAACAAACCATAGGGACTAAAAATGTAATTTACTCAAATTAAAAGATGGAGATGCGGGGTATCGATCCCCGTACCTCTCGCATGCTAAGCGAGCGCTCTACCATCTGAGCTACATCCCCATGTTGCTAAAGCTTTTAAATACAATATATTAATGAATATGTTTTGCCATTAAATGTTGAAATAATGCTATTACTAAAATGTTATTTATATTATATTATAAAGCACGGATAAAAAACTCTTAAATACAAATTATTAGATACAATATACTGTCATTTTATGCAAGATTTTAAAAATATCTTAATTTACAAGTATCAAAGCACAAGATACATATTACTACTGCAGTCTTCTAACACCCACCAATTTGGTATGTGCAGGGTCTTTCTTTTATGCATATATTTTCATGTATCACTATTAATTAATATATTATATTACTATAATTTTGTTTTAATTATATTATTAAATATGTAATTGGTTATTTTTTCTAGATGTCATTAAAATATATAAGATAATCATTGAATTCTAACAAAATACTTCATTTTTTTATATAAAAAAATTATATTATTATGCCTAAATTAAACAAATTTATAAAAAAAACATTATCACTTTCTCAAAACCATTCAAAATCGTACTGTAAATCGACAAAAAAATAAAATGAAACATTAAAATCGTGATGTATCTCGCTGCATTGCGCGAGTACGCTTCTAGTTTATAATTAAATGTGGCAATAGATAAGGGTAAGCTCGTTACTCATTGGACAATGATAATGGATAAACTGTTTTTCGTTATCCATTATCTATTACCCGCTACGGTTTTATATTGTCTTTAAAATATTATACTATTATTATATATCTAAAATAATATTAAAATGTTTACTAGACGTGAGGTTTAAAATAATCACTATATATTTATGAATTTATGTTCTTATATGTTTGAGATTTAAATATTCTATTTGTACTTAAAAATGATTTTTTTTTACCATTTATTCATTATCTTTTTCGTTATTAGCTATTTTAATTTTAATGGGTAAGGTAGGATATAAATAAGAGTTTTATGAGATAGACAGGATAGCAGAATAACTCTTACCTTGCATATACCCTACCTATTATCAGTCCTATTTATGATTAAATATTTAATGACATGAAAATATATATACTTAATTTCAACACAATATTTTTAATACCATCTTGAAATCTTAAATATGTCAAATAGTTCATTCACAATCTAATAACGCATATAAGTCATATTTATTCTCTTGATAACTTCATTTTCTTTCATTTTTTCTCTATCACTTTCTTCATCTAGGTTATGTTTGACAAACTAGCTGATAAGCTAGCTTATGACTAATAAGCTAGTTGATAGCTGATAAGTTAGCTGGTAGTTGATAAGCTAATCGATAAAAAAATCACGTTTGGCGAAAACTAACTTATAAGCATTTAAATTACCAAAAAGAACATTAATTATTTATTTATAATTAAAAGTTAATATGTAATTATGAATATTAATGAGGGACATAATTGGAATAATCACAAAAAATTCTCATAAACTACTCCAAATAGCTTATCAAAAAACTAACTTATGGTCATCCAAACATGT
Organism: Arctium lappa; assembly: GCA_023525745.1. Classification (NCBI taxonomy): domain Eukaryota; kingdom Viridiplantae; phylum Streptophyta; class Magnoliopsida; order Asterales; family Asteraceae; genus Arctium; species Arctium lappa. The sequence goes on along the minus strand of CM042055.1, from coordinate 86,233,921 downwards.
ACCCAGAAAATAAATTATCTTATAAGCTAGCTTATTTTTGCCAAACAATACCGTAGTTTTTCGAGAGTAGACATGGTATTATTTGTTGTTTTTAGGTTTGCATTCAATCAACATTGTATATAGTATATACTATTTTAATATCCATTTTTTTGTTTTACGATAAAGATAAAATCGAATTACTATTAGGGTCCATTTGGTTTGTAGAAATGGAAATATGAAATGAAATGAAATGGATTGGATTTCATATTGGGATTTGGATTTGAGAGAATTTGGAAAAAATTTGTGTGTTTGGTTTGTAGGATTGAAATTGATTTGATTTCCATTATTTTTTAAAAAATCATTAAAAAATAATGAAAAAATATAAAAGTAATTAAATTATCTTTTATTTAGCTGATTATTAGAAAACATGTACTTTTAACATAACTAGTGTTGGGTCCGTGCATTGCACCGGAGGATAAATTTTTTGTTGGAATATTGAACCGAGTTAAAATGAAACGTAATTTCTCTGTTAAAAATTAATGAAATACAATGTGAAAAACGAATGTATTTTCATAAGTGTTTAACTTGCATATATTCTTAATCGTTTGTTGTTATGAGTTTGTGCAATAATATTGGTAATAGTTTTGTATTATATTATTTAAAACTCAAACGACATGTCTCACAACATATTTATCTGACTATTGACTTCAAGACCTCATAGTATTAATCGATAAAAATAAAGATATGTATATATATATCTTATTCCCCTACTTCGAAAAATATGATTGTGGGTTTTGAAAAATATAAACAAATCCTCAGAAAATAAAATAAAATATAAAAAAGTAGTTTTTCAAAGAAACAAAAATATAGTGGAATACCAAAAATATAGTGGAATACCTTTTGTTCAGTTGCAGGTTCCGTCATTGACACCCGACCGTTCGTCTTCTTCTTGTACTCGGATGATACATAGAGAAGCTATATATATTTATAGTGAATGTAGAGAATATTTAAAAAAAATTTATTTTCATTTTCGATTTTACATTTAAATTTAAATATATTAAAAATATGGAAGAATATTTTTATACCTACATCGTTTATATTTTATTTTCTTTACACTTGGTTAATTTGGAAAGTATTGCAGAATATTTTTATTTTAAATAATATGATAATTTATTAGTGTATCTCGTTATGTTGTATTTTTAATTCATATCAACCTTCTTTTTTTTTCTTTTAATACTCGTGAAAAAAAAATACGTGTAGATTTTATATTATAAAAAAATACGTGTAGATTTTATATTATGCTAATATAAAATACGTGTAGATTTTATAAAATAGAATAGATTTTATATTAGCAAAAAAAATACGGAAGAAAAAAGATTTTATATTACATCTCATTATGTAAAAAGATTTTATAAAATAAAATATGGGGAAAAATTTTATAAAATAAAATATAGAAAAATCATTATGAGATGTAATATTAAAAAAAAATACGGAAGAAAACAGATTTTATATTACATCTCATTAATATAGATATAAATGTAAAATCTAAATTTAAAATAGATTATGCTAATATAAAATCTATTTTATAAAATCCTCCACCAAAAAAACAAATAGTTATATTAATAAATGAGTATCCATTTCACAAATAAATACATTTAAAATAAACTATGCTAATATAAAATCTATTTTATAAAATATTCCACAAAAAACAAATAGTTATATTAATAAATGAGTATCCATTCCACAAATAGATGATTATGTGAGATACTGTGATTGGAAAAGTTGTACCAAAGCATTAAGAAATTGTAAATTAAGTAATTGGCTTTAATTAGTTGTAACTTGTGCTTAAAATGTTGTAATTAAGAGTTTTTTATACCGTTTTTATAATATAGTATAGATTTTAAACATTATTATATACAAATCTTACTAAATCATTTGAAATCCTAGCCATTCCATTGGGATTTCAAAATCCTATGTTGGAGAAATTTCAAAAAAATCCTAGGATTTCAGATCTGGACAATCCTGCAAACCAAACACGAGATTGAAGTGGATTTGAAATCCAAATCCCTACAATTTCAATCCATTCCGGCAAACCAAACACGCTCTTACTGTTTTTATTCTGAAATACCTTTACTTGATGTGAGCATAAAGGAGTTCAGCCATAAATTTTTGTTATAAGTACTAAAATCGTATTTGGATCACCAAAGTAGTGTAAACATAAATTTTTACTATGTTATTTAAAAACAGTGATGGGTTCTTTCCCTAACGAGGATAGAGCAACAAAAGTTTTGAGAATTCAAGAGAATGTCTAAAATTTTAAAAGATATACTTGTATTAATTTTAAAAGTGAAGTACAACTTTTATCACATGAGGAAAATATGTGAAATGATCAAACATATATGTTGTCATCCACAACTCCACACAAGTGATTTCATCATTTTAAATAAAACAAACAAACAAATCTATATGGGAGAGGCTAATGACACCCTTTACTTTGCTAATGACACCATTATAAATGATTTTCTTCTCACACACATCTACATCAAAACCTGTTTTTTACATTCTCAATGCATGAATTGACCTGATTTTGACATTAATAAGGGTGTCATTAGCATTTCCCTTCTATATCCATCTTTTGTACAATGTAAAATTTCAAATGCTTCAAAGATAACAGTTGTTAACAAACTATATCCACCATCGAGAGGTAAACATCCAAGGGGAAACTCATAGTTTCCGAAAAACAAAAAAGGAAATCAACAACATTAGACAACTTGTTGAATATAAACCTCAATTTAGTAGCATCCATGAATGCTAGTTGCAGAAGAAAATAACCAATTCAAACAGCTATTATATGTCCAAACCCAAGTTACAGAAAAACGAACCTTACAAATTTCACAAAATCATGCAAACCATGGCAAACGATGATTGAGCTAACCTCTTGCTTACAAGATCTGAGCAATAGTGTCCAATGTCTCTGCCAAGATGAGATTGTGTCCTTGTAATCAGGGGTGGGTCTATTAAGCTCCAAGCAGAGTCACGTGCATCCACTCAACTTATTTTTAAGTATAACTTTTTTGGGGTATGAAAGATGCACCCGCTAAACTTTGAAAGGTGTTTAAAAATATTAGAAAATAAAAGGGAAATCAACCAAAAAACTGGGAAAAAAAAAGTCGTTAAATCAACCAAAAAAATCTTTCGAAATCAACCAAAAAAATCTTTCGAAATCAACCAAAAAACCAAAAACTCTCTCAAAATAGCCAAAAAAAAAAAAAAGAATCCCTCAAAATCAACCAAACAAGTTGAAAAATCCCTCAAAATGGTAGAATTAGGCTAAAAACACATTGGACAATTTTATGGGCCATTAATAGGTACACCTGATCGACAAAAATTTTGGGTCTGCCACTGCTTGTAATGCTTGACAATCCTATAATATAAGAAAGAAGACAACATACAACTCAAAAAATCGAGGCACAATTATATGGTTTAGTGGTCCTCTTGTTCAATCTTAATCAAACTCACCTTAATATGAAGGTTTTGACCTTGAAAAATCTACGATTTTGTCTCTTAGTGTCTGGAAAAATATTCATCTTTTGCTATTGCAATTATACCCGATGGGTCAATTTGTTTTGTCATGACACACATGGTCCAAATCACAAGCATATTTGACAACAATGGTCAAATTAGAATTTTCGTTAAGAACAAAGCAAATACACAAATTCTAATGCATCGAAGCAACAATAAACCTTTCAGTTCCTTATTTCAAAATATTATCAAAACATCTTAAAAGTATAATTCATAAAAGTAACAAATAAGTCGAATATAATCACATCAACAATTTACATTATAATTAGTTCACATTCCATTAACATAGCATCGTTGAATGGCCTAATAGTTTGGTCGTATTTCATTTTGGGAAATACATAATTGCTTATCATCATGCATGTTTTAACTAACTAAGAAGTGTATATGTGTAACGTATCGTGAACCAATCTTGATTATGAAGCTATAAACTCAAACATCAATCATGTTTCATATACCTCCCTTTATGTCATTTCTTTCTTTGTCAGCGTGAGGAGTCAGATCGGATTATGTTTCGTTTGATTATCTGTCTCTCTCGATTTTTTATGGTTTTGTGTGGTTTTAAGAACGCAAAAGTCATTGGTTAGTCATCAATTTTATGTGATATAAAATTGTTTTTGGTGTTCAATATGGCTTAATGTTTATCATATGTATAAACGTGTTTATCAGTTGGTCATCAATTAGTTTTTTGAAGTTCAAACGTGGAACTTTATGAAGTTATATGTATACAGTAATAAGTTGTGAACTTGAATTTTAATGATTTTAAAAACATATGGAAGATAACAATTTTTCATCCCTACAATTTTGAAATTATAAGATGGCCATCGTGGTTTGCAAAAATGTTTGAATTTGACCCCTTCCTCTAATGGTCGTTAAATAGGGGGCATTTTCGTCCATTTATTAGTTTTTTTTGTCTTTTACTCAATCAAAAACCACAAGGGACCAAAATCATAAAATCGGTTTTAATTGGGTAAAACACAAAAAAAAACGATAAAATAACGAAAATGCTCTCAACTTGACGGAATTTTTGTAACAACTAACAACCATTATAGAAAGGGTCCAATCCAGACGTTTTTGCAAACAATGGTGACCATCTTATAATTTCAAAATTGAAGAGGTGAAAAATTGTTATTTTCCACAAACCACATGAACCAAATTTGTAATGGGTTGGATTCCAGTAAGAATGAAAGTTACGGTGAGAAATGTAAGTTTGGATCCCCACCTTTGGATGCACATTAGGATGAGATGTACCGAAGTACATCTGATCGATCCTCATATCAAACACGATTCATAAATTAATTTGAGATTAAAAGTGATCAATGGTCACCTTCTCCCCTTAAATTTTTTCTCACAAAATCCTCGTCATTCGTAATTTACTCTATTTATAATAATAAACAGTATTTGTTTTTTTTAATTTTAAATACACTAGAATCGTACTCGCGCAATGCAGCGAGATACATCATGATTTTAAGGGAGTTAAAGTGGTTATAGATAAGGATTGAAATTTAATAAATAACATTAAATGTAGTACAAAAAGTTTTAATGGTTGTTTTTAAGAGATCTTAAATAATTATCATTAAATAACGGTACATTAACTTTTAGCAATTGTTTTTAATAATTTTTATATGTGCTTTATAATATAGTATAAAAGCTTAATAATAATGTAATTTATTTTATATTTAATAATATAATGTTTTTTTTAATAAACATTAAATATTATGTTATATTTTCTTAATTATATTTTAGATTTTTTATAGTATTTAAAATTTGATTTTTATTCTTTATTTAATTATGTAGGGGAGTGATTTTAGGGGAGTTAAAGTGATTAGAGATAACGATTGAAAGTTAATAAATAACATTAAATGTAGTATATAAAGTTTTAATGATTGTTTTTAAGAGATTTTAAGTAACTAGAAGCGTACTCGCGCAATGCAACGAGATATTAAATAACGGTAAATTATGCTTTAAAATTTGTTTTTAAAATTTTTGTATCCGTGCTTTATAATATATTATCTATACTATATTATAAAGACAGAATAAAAAACTCTTAATTACTACTTATAAAACATAAGGTACTACCATTTTATGCATACATTTCAAAAATCTCTTAATCACAACTTAGTATGCATAAGGTACAACTCATTTGAAAAAAAATCAAACTTTACTTTTTCACTACTTTCCATATTCAAGTTTTTTTCCTTCCATTTGGGATTTCTCCAAAAGAAGAAAAGTTATTTACTTGCTTAAATTAACATATTTATTTAATTATGATGGTACATGTATTTTCTTCATGTATACAAGTTTTTAAAGCCTTTTAAATTCTATAAAACTAACTAATAATGAACCTATATATACGTTTAGATACAAAATAATACTATCCAACATTATATTTGTTATTTTTACCTATTCTATATTTCAATATTTTGAAAAAATATTATCATTCGTTAGATATCGCTGATTAATACATGTTTTTAAAATTCAAATATACATTTAACGATTACTTTAATATAATTTCTTAATGCTTCATGATTGAAAAAACTCAAGTTATGCGTTTATCACTACTAATGCTACATAAATTATAAATATATTATTTACTCCATATATATATATATATATATTTTTTGATAAGCTATTACATTAATTTTTTATTTTCATTTACAATTGTTCATCCGATGCATTGCACGGGTACTATGCTAGTAGATTATATAAGTTAAACACATTTGTTTCCTTATGACTTTACCTATGTATGTGATGACCCGACCGGACCCGTTTGCATTATTTCGAGTACCCGTGAGGTGTTGAGCATCTTGCTGAGTCATGGGCACGACCAGGGTGGAGCCCACAAAACAAATATTAAATTCTAGTGGAACCATGATACGTTGTCGTTTTCTTCTCCCCACTTGAAATAGTCCAAGAACCCGGTTCGCTTCCCCAGACCGGTTCCTTTTACGCGTTTTATGGAATTCCTTTTCCAAAACCAGGCGCGTGACCAAAGACTCAAAAGCCCAATCAATCTGAAAAGGTCCTCTTTAATAGCGGCTTTCAATTTTCATCCTTCAAATTTTATAGTTTTGCACATTTGACCCTTGATAAAAAAAATATATGCTATCTTCATTTTAAACGAAAAATATCATTCAATCATATTAGTTCATTCCTCTGTATATTACTCCATCCGTCCCAAAATAAATGTCCACAATGAAAATGACACACAGTTTTAGGAATGTGCAATTATTACACTTTTTAAATAACCAAAATACACTTTTACCCTTGAAAATAAAAAGAGAAACTTTCTCCACCTTATAATTAAGGGTAAAATAGGAAATTGGAAACTTACTTTTGAAAGTGGACATTTATTTTGGGACAAACTAAAATAGTAATGTGGACACTTAATTTGGGACGGAGGGAGTAAGTTATAGTAAGTTAAATAAGGCAAGAGTTAATTCAGTCGAGCAGTCGAGCTTCTTTTGTACCCCATGCCTCAACTTCACTACTTGACTACTAATAATGAATAGGTATATATAGATGATATTGGTTCTCGTTCTTGAAAACTGTTAAAATGAATACAATAGAAATTAAGTTGATAATATGTCTTTAGTTGAAGATAGATACTGGCACAAGAGATTGAGGTTAAAGGATGTTGAATAAGTACATATGTGAATGGGATATGATTTGTTTTACCAATTCAATGGTGATAGCATGGTGGTGTTGTATACTTACGAGAAAGGTTATCTTCATCAATCTATCAGACCAATATATGAAAATGTAATCAGTGAGGCCCTCACGACAATAAAAATAAATGTTCACCTTGAACACATTAAGATCTTTAACTTTCTTAAGTATATATATATGTGTGTGTGTGTATGTATATATATATATATATATATATATATATCTTCATTGTATTATCAATAAAAAAAACATTTTTTTCATTTACTCTCATCAGTTTAAGGGTCATTTACTGAATGCTCTCGTAAGATCGTCACCTTTAGTTACCTTGTCGGGTAATATTATTAACCATCAGAATAGATTATTTGTAAATGTCTCTTATCCAATAAGTGTTAACAGGGTAAAAGTCTTCTCCATTTTTTGTCGGGTTAAAAACCTTGGTTGTTGCTATGCTTCTTACCAGGTAAGCTTTCCGATCATTGACATGCTCACTCAGCAAACATTGTGTACATGACCCTTTAGTCTTGATCTGTTGTAGCATGGAAGACAATGATGATAGTGTCATTGTCAATTTCATGTACATGTGCAACATGTTATACGCGTTATGATGTTCGTCGAGATCTTAACTTCGAGACCTCATATCAATGATGGTCACTGGTTCGAGTACATATAATACTAAGCAACCTTAGAACACAATTGAAACAACTTATGTTTTTATCATGTTTCCAAAACTATAAAGAAAAATGAAGAACGACGACATAGACAACCTTCAATTGAAACAAGTCTCGCAACATCAATAATTTCACAAATCAAAGAGTCATCTAGAGAGAGATTTTGGTAACGAGGGACCAAAATCGTAAATTATTTTCATTAAATGTCATAAAATGCAAATCAAGAAATAATCCAGGGACTATCATTGTAAATTAACTCTTCCTTTTTACAAATCAAAGCAAAAACCTCGGTGACCTCTTGGCGGCCTTGTTGTAATAACTTTGAAAGATCCATGAAATTCATCGATCTTTACTGCTTCTTCGTTGGATATTCGGTCAAACTAAATCAAACCCTCGAAAACCCATCATTCTTTTGCTCTCGATCACCCTAATTTCAAGTAATTTCAGTTATTTCGATTTCTTAGAAACCGAGATTTTAGGGTTCAATTCGGCAGATTCAGTACTCAAAAACCTCACAATCACAAGCTTTCTTATCAATTTCTTGATTATTGATCAACGAATTCACTTGGGTATTTGATAGAACACTCGTAGTCACAACCTTTCTTGTTAATTTCTCGATTATTGATCAACGAATTCACTTGGGTATTTGAGGAACACATGTTTTGATAATCGGATATTATGATTTTATGAGATGAGCGTGATTACACCGATTCCGATTTCAAATTCTGTTAAAAATGGGTGTTCAATTGGTTTCATTCATGGCGATTTTTGTTCTAGTTTTCCCTTTGTCAGCAATTTCAAGAAACACCATAGATCCCCAAAATCTGCCACTTGATAATCTCATCAATTTTGAGGAAATGATGGATAAAGATACGGTAAACTATGTTTTTTTCACTCATTTTTCACTAATTTTATACTAATTTGAGATCTAATGAAGTTGGGTGTTTGCAGGTTGAGCTAATTTGGGTCAATTGTGGAACAGAATTGATGAATTTGATAGAATCTTTTCAAGATCTTCAATCAAGTAACAATTTTGATACAACCCTTTTAGAACATGAAAGAATACTGAAATCTTTAGCTTTTCAAGATCTTCAAATCAAGAAAATGATATTAGATTGTTTGAGGTATAAAAGTTTTGGTTTTTTAGAATCAGGAGAAGATAAACATCCAAGAAAATGGTTTCTAGAGTTCCTAGAGTATTTTTCATCTGGGGTTTCTAGTAATCATAGAACGCGTAGATTAGTCGAGACCGAAGCCGATGCACCGGCTTTTAGTCCTTCTCGTTCACCGGCTGCAGCTCCCGTAAAACTTCCTAGTCCTCCGTTTTTTCCGATACCGGTTAACGATTCGTCGTCGTCTTTGGGTAATGCTCAATCGCCTGTAGATTCTGGTTCGAATGCGGAGTCGAAATCTGGAAACAATGGCAGCCATAAAAAGATTGTTATCGCGGTTGTTGTTACTGCCACGATAACGTTTTTTCTTGCTGCGTTGTTCTTCTGTTGTTATACTAGGATTTGTAGGAATCGGCGTGGACAGAATGACGATCGGCCTCTTCTTAGTTTGAGTTTGAGTGATTATTCGATTAATGGTACGTGTTTTTCGTTTGGTTTCTTGATCAAGATTCGTGCTTTTAGTTTGTAAAGATTTGATTTAATTGCTTGTGGGTTGTTCTTATTTGAGTTGATCTTTAATCTTTTCAGGTGCTTCGTATAAATCGTCGTACAATTTGAATAATTCCGTGCACAATGTCGGGAATGTAGGCGATGAATCGTTATATGCCAACTCGAATTTACATAAAATGGATTCGAGTTTTGATTCTAGAGTTTCTGTAGGCTCGAGTATCCCTTTAGGAATTCCGTTAAGGCCTCCACCAGGAAGGGTAGAAGTAGAATCATCGTTAAGACCGCCACCTGGAAGGGTAGAATCGTCATTAAGACCGCCACCTGGAAGGGTAGAATCGTCATTAAGACCGCCACCCGGAAGGGTAGAATCGTCAAAACGCCCTTCTGAGATAGGAGCTCCTGGAAGGGTAGAATCGTCATTAAGGCCGCCTCCGTCCACCACACCTCCACCGCCCCCTGCCGCTAGTCCACCACCACCTCCGCCCCCACCTAGAGGACCACCACCACCACCACAACCACCTAAGCCTTATGGCGGAAACGCAGGTCCACGCCCGCCGCCGCCGCCTCCTCCAAGCGGCGGTGCACCACCGCCTCGACCGCCAGGTGCACCACCGCCTCGACCGCCAGGTGCAAGTGCAAGCCTAAAACCGCCACGCCCTTCGGCTGGACCTAGTCATTCTAGTAACGATGACGCTGATGCGTCTAAAGCTAAGTTAAAGCCGTTCTTCTGGGATAAGGTTATGGCGAACCCCGATCAATCGATGGTTTGGCATCAGATAAAATCAGGATCGTTTCAGTAAGTTCTCCGCTTTCTAGCTCTAGAAATTATTATGTCGATATCTGAAGTCTTTGTAACATCGTGGGTTTCTTTAAATCAACAGGTTTAGCGAAGAAATGATAGAAACTTTATTTGGGTATAACGCGACCGACAAAAACAAAGATCACACCCGGAAAAATTCTGCATCCCAAGACCCCGGTTTCCAGTATATTCAAATAATCGATCCGAAAAAGGCGCAAAATTTGTCTATTCTTCTAAAAGCGCTGAATGTGACAACCGAAGAAATTTGTGACGCACTAAAAGAAGGTAAATTGTTTTTCTTGCGGGTTCAAATCGAGAACTGTAAAGATGTTTGAGAATCTGGGAACCAACTATTCATGTTTTATTCATAATGAATGTTGTGATAGATATTCATGATTAAAGTATTCATAGTGAATAAAGGGTCATTCATCATGATTAATACATAAAATGGTTGGTTCCCATGTTCTTTGAATATTTATGATTGTCATATGAACTTTCCCCTCGTCTTACAAGATTTAACGACGCAATCTTGATGGTTTAGATATAATCTTGATGATGTTTGATGCGCTGAATCAGGAAACGAGCTTCCTGCTGAGCTTGTTCAAACTCTGATAAAGATGGCACCGACTGCCGATGAAGAACTAAAGCTTAGAATGTACAACGGGAATCTTTCTCAGCTTGGAACAGCAGAACGGTTTTTAAAATTGGTGATTGAAATCCCGTTTGCGTTCAAGAGACTAGAATCGTTGCTCTTTATGTGCACGTTCCAGGAAGAAGAATCGATGATCAAAGAGTCTTTCGTAACTCTAGAGGTAAAACTTTGAATCTTTGCTTCTAATATCATATAAAGTTTTTATCCGCAACTAGTTTGAATCAACTGTTTGCAAATTGCAAAATATAACGTACTTTAATCTGATTCATATTAAGGGAATGGTACTTTAATCTGATTCATATTAAGGGAATGGTACTTTCAAAATCTTTATTTTGGTACCTCTGATGTGACATGTCAAACATTTAGGTTTATGGTTTACCTAGTTACCTGAAAAAGTCAGACAAGATCAGGTTTTTATTGACGTGACATTGATTTTTTTTTTAAAATGCTAACTAATAAAAAAAATCACGTCAACAAAACACATGATCTCATTCAACATTTTCACGTTATCAGGTAAACCAGACACCTTAAATGTTTGAGATATCACATCACAGGTACCGAAATGAAGGTTTTGAAAGTACATTACTCAAAATATGAATAGACTAAAGTACGTTACATTTTCATGCAATTTGCCCTAAACAGATGTGTTTTTGTATGCTAATTGTATGGTGTTTTCGCGAATTCTATAGGCTGCTTGTGTAGAACTTAGGAAAAGCCGATTGTTCCTCAAACTCTTGGAAGCCGTTCTGAAAACGGGAAACCGTATGAACGACGGAACTTTCCGTGGCAGTGCACAAGCGTTTAAACTCGATACACTCTTGAAGCTATCGGATGTTAAAGGAATCGATGGGAAAACGACGCTTTTGCACTTTGTGGTTCAGGAGATCATTCGTTCCGAAGGTATAAAAGCCGTCCGAGTTATCCGCGAATCTAAAAGCTTCAAAACCGATGATCTCCTCACAGAAGCTTCATCATCTTCGCAAGAAACCGAAGAGCGTTATCGCGTTCTTGGTCTTCAGGTGGTTTCTGGTTTGAGTAGCGAGCTCGAGAATGTGAAGAAAGCCGCCATTGTCGATGCCGATGGGTTGACCAGTTTGGTCTCGAGGCTTGGTCAAGCACTCGTGAAATCCCGTGAATTCTTGAATACGGATTTGAAGAAGATCGACGAAGATGGCGATGAATTCCAACGGGTGTTGTCGAACTTTGTGAAAAACGCGGAGAAGGAGATCATGTGGATGCTCGAGGAAGAAAAGCGAATTATGTCGTTGATTAAGAACACGGCGGATTACTTCCACGGGAAATCCGGGAAGGACGAAGGGTTGCGGTTATTCGTAATTGTTCGTGATTTCTTGATAATTTTAGATAAGGTATGCAAAGAGGTTAGTAACGATCCCGTAAGAACACCGAGAACACAGAAAAACGACGAATTGCAAGGCGGGATTCAAAGAAAAGACGATCAACCGGTGGCGGGAGGTTCGTCGGAGCCTCGTCGGTCTCCGTTTTTCGATCAACATCAACGGCTATTTCCGGCGATCGCGCAGCGGCGGATGGAGAGTTCTAGTTCAGATGAGGATTAGTGTGTAGTTTTTTTTTTTGGTTATCAAACAACAAAACTTGATTCTTTTTTTTTTCTTTGTTTTGAAGGGTGTAGGTGTTGTATATGAACCCTAATTGTAATACTATATGTGCATTGATTTGATTACCAAATGACATTAGAGTCTTTTGTGCATTGTTTATGTTAATATTATTTAAAGAAGGATATTTTAGTCTTTTTATCGTTTTTGGTATGGTTAGTTTTTCATGTTTTGGACATTATTGCTCTTGATTGGTTTTGATGTGCCTAAGGGCCTGTTTGTTTACCTCTTAATGGTTCCATTAAGAGGTAAATCTTGTTTGGCAAATCCAAAATCCTCTGAATGATTTTGTACCCTGACCCTTCCTTAACCATTAAGCGCCCATGTTTCATTATGAACAATTAGCAAACAACCATATTTCATTTTACATTATATCATAAAAACCTCTTAATCATTCAGACCACTTAATCATTCTGTATTAAACCATTCAGCAACTGCCAAACAGCTCGTAAATGCACTCTTCTTGTTTGGATTTTACATTTTGAGGGGTGTAATAGATAAATGTCCAAAATGTCCCTTTATAATGTTTTTGTATTTTCTTGCTTAAATTAAAAATAGAGTAAATTACAAATTTCGTCTATGCCGTTATTGAAAATTTTGGATCAAGTTTCTAAAATGAAATAATTACATGTACAATAACCATGGTTTCAATTTTGTTATGGATTGAGTCCCTCATCCTAACTTCACTAACTGTTGCTATGTTAACTCAGGGGTAATATTGTCATTTTACTCATTTCTTTAAAAACATAAAAAAATGTATATATATGAAAGTTAGTAGATAAACTACTAACTTTTACTACTAAACATGACTAGTTTGGACCAATCCGTAACAGAATTGAAACGACGATGATGATATATGTAATTAATTTGTTTAGGGGATCTAATCCATAATTTTGATATAACTACAAGGACTAAATCCATAATTTACTATTAAAAATACTATATATTGATATTTGGCAGTAGTGGTGGTGGTGACGACGACAGTGGTAGCAACGGTGGTGCTGTTAGTTGCAGTGACGACAATGGTTGTGGCGGTGGAGTTTGTGAGGGTGTTGGTGTTGGTCATAGGAGGTTTTTTTTTTTTGGATAATTTTGTCATTTTGTAAAATTGGGTAGGAATGAAATTCAATTCCATCACGTATGAGATGGAATCTATGAAATTCAATTTCATTTCATAGATAAGCCAAACAGCTGAATGAAATTTGGTCAAAATAATACAAGGTTGGAGTTTCACTTGTTTTTATAGAATATTTTTTCAAATAGTATTATATAAAACAGTTAACACAATAATTTATTTTAAAAAAATATACTTAAAATTTGTTAAAACGTCCAAAAGCATTTATAAATCTTATTGTAACAACACTTTTAGATATGTTTTTAAGTCTTATAAAACACTCTATTATAACACTTGTATATTTTAACTTTTTAAGCATCTTATAAACCAGATTTTGTTATAATTAGATGGAGTTCATGGTTGTCATCCCATAGATTTATTAGTTGTTATCAGTTTCTAAATTTCTAATAGTCTGTTTTATAAAACTAAATTTATAGGACCAAAAAATAAGACGTCATATCTAAAGGCGTTGTAATAAGTTTATACGCCGTTTTTTAGTGTCTAAACAAGTTTTTTATGATACTTTTAATACAAAGCGTCACAATAATTATTTTACAGTACACTTTTAAGAAGTGCCTTATAAACCCATCTTTTTATAGGACAATTGTTTTTATAAAACCTTTTCAAATAGTGTTCTATAAAGTGACTAATACGACATTTTTTTTAATCAAAATTGTCTTAAAAAACTTATTATGACGTCCAAAAACGTCTTGTAAACTGACGCTTTATTTTTTGGTCCTATAAGTTAAGTTTTATAAAAAATTGGATCCTATAAACCCAATTTTGTCGTAGTGACTGAAGTTGAGTATTGTGTCATATCAGATATCTACCACTTAAGAGATCGTTTGGTTACTGTGGTTATTCGTAGATATAGATGTCTCTAACTATGGCCCCCTCTTATATATGTATTGTGACAATCAAAGTGCCATCCAAATTGCTCACAACTCAATTTTCCGTGAACACACCCAATACATAGAGATAGACTGTCATTTTACGTATCACCATCTAAAGCTTGGTTGATTTACCTCGTGTCCCAACCTCTTCTTTGCAGATTTAACTTTTTTACTAAGCCACATATGATTTATCGGTTTCATTTTCTAGCAACCAAACATTTGCTGCTTTTTATTTTGAATTTTTATTAAGATAGACTGTTTAACATCAAGGACAAGTCAGATAAAAATTGTTGAGTAAAAGAATTCAGAAGGTCATTATGCTAAATAGTCCCATATTTTTAGGCCCTAACGCTTTTGTATTTCCTCCTTTGTATTTTTTTGAATGGCAAGTTAACACACGCACTAGCACACGTTCCCGGGGTATTCGGGCTCCCACTTAAGGGTGCCACCCGACTAATCCCCGTCGATCACGACCCAACCCAATTAAGGGTACCACTATGTGGCAGACCCATGATCATGGATGTCACAGGATGCTCACCACGGGGTTCGAACCTGGGTAGTCAGGGATACCATCCACTAACCCCCCAAGATGTTACCTTACCACTTGACTACAACATGAAAAACCATCCTCCTTTGTATTTTTAATCCTTCATATTTTTTTTACTATTGGAAACTGTAGTTTCTCCAACAAATTCTCTAAATTTTTTCCAAAATGGAGAATTAAAAATCAAAATCTTTAAAATGAATTACACTCATCTTCAACAGTTTCTCTATTTTGGAGATTACAACATTAGTTATATTTTTTAAAATATTTTATACTTATAATAAAATAGTATTTCTATCTCATAACATTTTGGAGAATTTCAAACTCTATCTCATGTTTTCTCCATTTTGGACTTTAGAGAATTGTTTTAGAGCAAAAATTTTGCCCAAAATCTCCATTTTCTCTATTTTGAAAAGAGAATATAATACTCAGAAAGACAAGTTCTTACGGCTAAAATGAAAGCTGACTTGTTATGTAGTTGATAATAAATCTCATTTTGAGAAGATGACATTGGTTCAATCTAATTCGAAACCACTTTTTGGTCGCAAAATCAGTTTCTCAAATCTTTTATAAGTTGCGGGTCTTTATGAAAACAACCTCTCTATCCTATATGATCATATAGAGGTAAACTCAAAATCTTAGAACTCCGTGAGAGATTCATTGGCTTGGCTCGACTATGGTTCGAGCCGAAGGCGGACCTACATAGAGGCGCTTCATGGTTCCATTGTAATAGAAAAAAATACATTTCTGAATGGTGCCAACGTATATCGTCTCGTTTGATGCAAGTTTGTAATAGCTATTTTATAGGATATCCTCAACAAGTTTTTAGGACGCTTTTGATACAAAACGTCGTATTACCTATTTTAAAAGACATTTTTGAGAAGTGAGTTATGAAGTATGAACACATCTTTTTATAGGACACTTGTTTTTATAAGACATTTTTTCAAATAAGATCTTATAAAGTAGCTAATATTACATTTTTTTTAATATAAAAATGATATAAAAAAACTTGTTACAACATCCAAAAATGTCTTGTAAACTTATTACATCACTTTAAAATATAACCTAATAATTATTGTTTTATTATATAAAATTAAGTCTTATAAAACAGTTTATTAAGATATTTCGACATTTTTGTCAAAAAAAAACCAATTTGACTATAAAGAAAAAAAAATGTTACATTTTGTATATAGTCAAATGATACCACCACTTAAAACTCGTTCGAGTCCGCCACCGGTTTCACATACAAAGTAAATTTACAATATTTCCCATAGATGGTATTTATATACAACATCCAAAAATGTCTTATAAACTTATTACAACACTTTAAAATATAACATAATAATTATTGTTTTATTCTATAAAATTAAGTCTTATAAAACAGTTTATTAAGATATTTCGACATTTTTGTCAAAAAAAAAAAAAAACAATTTTGTTGTAGTGATAACATTCTATAAAGAAAAAAAATTATAACTTTTTGTATATAGTCAAATGATACCATCACTTAAAACTCGTTCGAGTCCGCCACCGGTTTCACATACAAAGTAAATTTACAATATTGCTCATAGATGGTATTTATATATATAGTTGTAGTAAATTTTATTCACATTCAAATCAAATCCTGAATACACTACAATCATCCAAATCGCTCATAATTCAATCACCTCCATTTCAAGAAACTTTCCCTCCTTTTCTCCAACAATTTTTCTGAAACCCTAAAAACCCACCATCACCAAATTCACCATCTTTCCAATTTTCATGGCGGATCAAACCAACAACTCGTTATCTGACTCAAAACTTGATGCCACTAAATCCACCAACAAAAGAAAGAACACACCTCCGATCGATATCGCAGCCATATCCAAAAACCCGCAACTTGATCATCATCAAACCGATTATCCACCACCACACAAATGCCCTCATGAAGATAAACAACCTGCGAAAGAAGAAGATGAAGATATGAAAGATACCGCAACAAGTAACCCTAAAAAGATTGAAAAAGAAAAAGAAGAAAAGAAAGAAGATGAAGGTGTAACTGAGCTCCCGGATATCGATGTTTTGGAGGCGATTATTCGATTTCATTCGCGAAATGGGGTTTACCCGTTTGAGAATTCGTCCGCCATGCGAGACTTCTTGTCTCCTTTGATTCGATTAGGGTTTGGGAAACCGAAGGAATTGGTAGCGAAAATCGAACAAGTGAAGAACAAATTCAAGAAAGAGGATCATGGTGGTGGTGAAAATGTAATTGTAGAGGCTGGAAAAGAGAAGGAATTTGAGTTGTGGATGAAGATTAATTGGGGAAAGAAAGCAAGTGGTGATGATGGTAATGAAGGTGGGTGTTCTTGATAAGATGAGTAAGTGTTCTTGTGATTAACTCCCATTTCTTGAAATGTTTCTTTAATTCACTTGTAGAACAAGAAAATATGTTTTTTTTTTTGAATTTTAGTCTATAGTTCGAACTATCATAGCGAAAAAAATTGTACGATTTGAAGGAGTTTGAGTGATTTGAATTGATTCATCAACATTTTTTTTTTGTTATCTTTTCTTATAAATTTAATAGTATAGGATTATGGGTAACATCATCCAATTTCATTTTTTTTCTAAACAAAATAATGTATGGTTTAATTAATTAGGGTAGTTATAAATTATAACCCGGCATCAAATCGTATTTTTTATATCATTTTATTTTCATCTAATAATATACGGACGTTTTATTATTATTATTTACACCCATTTAATGTTATTAAATAGTACTATGTAACAACAAAATTAATATTTTAATATTGACTTCTATCAATTTGGTCGTGGTGTATATTTAATTACAAAATATCCTTTAAATTTGATATTTATATAGTTATATTTATTTGATTGAAATTGATATTTGAGTTATAAGGGTAATTAGGCTATGTTTGACAAAAAAAAACTAGTTTATTAGCTAGTTTTTTTTTCCTGGTAAACGTTCGGATGACCATAAGCTAGCTTATTGAAACGCTACTCAAAGTAGCGTTTTAAAAAGCTAGATTATCAGCTACAAGCTAACTTATAAGCTAGTTTGTTGAACGTAGCCTTAATATTATATACTATTTATTATATTTGTATTAATTTATGATACATAATAAATTTTATGCTTATGTTTCATTTTTTTAAAAACTTTAGAACATTTAAATGCGTGTTATAATGCAACTTTTTTAATTAATATATAATGAGAATTAATTATGTGATAGTCACTTATTTTGGTTACAATTATATAATATTACTAGGTTGGACCCCGTATATTACACGGGGTAATTTAAAAAATTAAATCATGCCTGAAAACTTATATTGCAGATATGAATGATTATCGAAAGTACATTACTACTTTTCCAAGTTTTTTTCCCTTCAGAGTTGTTTTTTTGCAGTTAGTTACAAAACGTCCTTGTTTTAGGCAGTTTTCACAAACGAAGTTTTGCAAAAAATTAATAAAAGATATGAATAAATATTAAGAATTTATAAACAAAATTTATAATATAACGTAAATGTAAAATGTAGATGTGTTAAATGAACTTATAATGTAAGGTGTAGATTTGCTAAATAAACTTATAATGTAAAATGCGTCCAGATATATGTTTGGATGGGAAAATGAAAAAATTGGATCACAAGAAGATGACATGTGTCATTCTAGTTACTTATTTATTATATGTATATATATATATACTAAATATCATAATGTCAAGAAAATAAAATTAAAAATTAAAAAAGTTATTTTATAAAACTCCATGATAGAAAAAAAATATATATATATACTAGATATCATCACGACATATTAATTCATATATATTTATGATATTTAATTATATAATGAAATCCAAAAATATTTAATATTGGACTAATTTCGAAGGTAATGACGAAACGATTACAATTGTATAATTTATAAAAAATAAAAATGTTTTTTTCAATGCAATTTATTTCATATACATTATTTATGTTTATATGATAATAGTCTAAAATGAAAAATAAAAAGTAAGGGATTCAAATTAACTACCTATCTAATTATAAGGGTAGTAAATGAAAAGTATAAATTAAAAAATTTGAATTAAGGAAAGATTAAATAAGAAATGAATGTGAATTTGCTAAATGAACTTATAGTGTAAAATGCGTCCAGGTTCATGTTTAGACGGGAAAATGAAAAAAATGGATTCACCAGAAGACGACACATGTCCCTCCAGTTACTTATTTATTATATATATAGATAGATAATATAATTGTAATAGAGAAAAAAAATAATTTATAAATATAAAAGTAATATTAAAAACAGTTGGGAATAAAATATATATTTGAATTACTCTATTTTGTGTTAAAAATGACATAATAAATTACAAATATGTTACTCTTTACTTATTTTAGTGTATGGGGTAAAACAAGCATGTTGAATTCTACATTTTTTTTTGAACGACAAGTTAACACACACTCGTTTCCGGGGTATCTGGGCTTCCACTAAAGGATATCAACTAATCCTCGTCGATCACGACCCGACCCAATTAAGGGTACCACTAAGTGGCATACCCATGATCTGGATATCGCCACATGCTCTCCACGGTGTTCGAACCCTGTTAGTCAGGAATATCATCCACTGACCCTCCAAGGATGTTACCTTACCGCTAGGCTAGACATGTTTTGATATGTTGAATTCTACATATGGGTTGGAATACAACTATTTTTAACAAATTCTTTAAAATAAAGAATATTGATATTTTAGGCAAATATTTTGTTTTAACCGATTTTTTAAAACTTTATCTAAAGTAGAAAAAAAAAAAGTAGGAGAACTAAAATTCTCTCATAGTGTGACAAACTTCTAAAGTTGATTAGCATGAGAGAAAAATAAGTTTTTACTATATTTCATTAATAAAAAATTTCATAAAATTAAATGTTTAAAAGAGATAATTTTTTGTTATTCCACAAATCATAAATCTTGAAATTAAATGAATAAAAGAAAAAAATCGTATTTTATTACATATATGAAATATTTTAATAATAAAATTAATGTTGTAACCTTCATAATGAAAAGTTGTTGTATTTTGTTTAATAGCATTAAATAAATTATTATATAATAATATTTCTGGATTTTTTTCTATGATTTTGTGGCTGTTTGTTTACCTTAATGGTTACATTAAGAGACAACATCTGAATTGTTAAGGGTCAATTTTGTTTAAAAAAAAAAGGATTGTCTTAATGGTTATAAAATCTGTTGAATGATTTTGGCTATGTTTGCAAACTAGCTGATAAGCTAGCCGGTGACTGATAAGCTAACTGATGAAAAAGTCACGTTTGACAAAAACTAGCTTATAAACATTTAAATTACCAAAAAGAACATTAAATATTTATTTATAATTAACAGTTAGTATATAATTATGAATATTAATGAGGGCATAATTGAAATAATTACAAAAAAACTTCTCATAAACTACTATAAGGCTATGTTTGGCTAAAAAAAAAACTAACTTATAAGCTAACTTATAGCTAGTTTATGACCATCCAAACATGTACCCATAAAATAAGCTAGCTTATTTTTGCCAAACAATGTCTTTGTATTTTGGTACTCCTTTAACTATTCAGTGTCCTAATTTCAATGTGAACCATTAACAAACAACCATATTTCATTTATTATAAGAGCCACTTAATTATTCTGATAACTTAATCATGTTGGACCAAACCATTCACCAAGACATTGTTTGACAAAATAAATACCTTATTTTCTGGGTATATGTTTGGATGAACATAAGATAACTTATAAGTTAACATTTTGGTAAGCTATTTGAAGTAACTTACTAGTTTATGAGAAGCCTTTTTATGATTATTCCAAATATACCCTCACTAATATTCATTATTGTATATTAACTATTTATTATAAATAAATATTAATTATTAATTAATATTATCTGAAAATTATAACATAAATTTTAATTATATATTGATATTAATTTTTAATTATTGATACTTATATCAATTTTTTTAATATTGATCAATATATTTTACTTATCAATTATTATTATTTTTGTAATTATTATTTGATTATTATTTTTATATTATATGTAATGGTTATTTAAAATCATAGGTTAATATAGATTTTTTTTTAAATTTGGTTAAAATTCAAAATTTATAATATGTATAATAATAAATTTAAAATTCTTCTAATTAACTTATTACATTATCTACTACCTTATTTGTATTAATCTATACTATATTATAAAAGAGACATAAAAAACTTTTAATTACAACATTTTAAGCACAAAATACAACTAATTAAAGCCAATTACTTAATTTAAAATTTCATAATGCCTTGGTACAACTTATCCAAACATAGTATCTCACATCATCATCTATTTGTAGAATGGATACTCATTTATTAATATAAATATTTGTTTTTTTTATATTTAATGCACGATTTGATCAATATTATCTACTATTATCAATATTTATTTTTTATATTTATTGGACGATTTGATCAATATTACTATTATCAATATTTATTTTTTATATTATGATTTGCTCTTAATATATCTATATTAGTTATAATCTCATAACTAATATATTTATACTATATTATAAAACATGCATTGATCTAATAAATATATTTTAATAAAAAATAAAACATGTAGTTTATCTCATAGTTTTTATCCTGTATTTAATATATTTATTTGCAGTTAGTTATATAAATAAAAACATGGAACTTTAATAAGTTATAATTATGTTTCATTAACTTGTAATTTTGAATTTTAACTAATATATCTATACTATATTATAAAGCATTTACGCTAAACTCTTAAAAACTAATTTTTATTAATTAGATACCACTTATTAATGCATATTACTTAAAATCCAAAAGTACAAATTGATTAAACATAAGTACAACTTATAAAAGCTCAATGTTTGAATTCGTGTAACTAACTGCAGATAAGTACTTATTTTTATTTTCTAAAATATCTAAAAATTTTAACTATTGATATAATTAACCGATAAATATAAGAAAATTTGAGATAAAACACTTTATTTTTATTTTTTATTGAAGTATGTTATTTTTTTAATTTTAAATATAAAATATCTTAAATATAGTTATCATTTAAATTAAACATTTTTTGACCCGTAACAAAATATATTTTATTATTATTATTTTTATAAAAAAACATAATTAAACTAAACTAAAATATATTTTTGTTTTAAATCTTGGTTTCTCAAAATCGTAAAATAAAATAAAAAAAGACTAAGTGATACAGGGAGGATTCAAAAGTTAATAAGGGTTTTCGGGAATAATTGAAAAAAAGAGGAATGAGGTCGATGAGAAAAACGAGCTCGAAAGATGCTCGGAATTTAGCATCGAAAGAGATGTAAAAATAAAGCACAGAATATAGAGAGAGTTGCGATAGAAATTAAAGAACGGATCGAAAACCATAACAGTGTCCCAAGCGACTTGAGCCGCTTGATACCGCATGAACAATGTACCAGGCGGCTTATCAAGCGACTTTTACCCGCAATGCAAACCGCGTTGCTCACTGTTTTTCCAATCCATTATCATGCACGTGACCTCCACTACTAATTCATTCTATTTCATTATTCATTCTATTTCCTTTGTTTTTTTTATTGTTAGACTCTTTAGTTATCTTTAGGATTAGATTTAGTTAATTCCGTAATTATCTTATTTATCTTTTTTCTAGTTTAAGTTATAAATAGGAAAGTTAGGATTTTTTGTTTTGGAATTCAATCAAGTTTTAATCAATAAAGTTTATATTTTAGAGAGTATTCTCTTGAGTTCTCGAGTTTTACGCGTCGTAATTCTCAACCGTTAAAGGGTTTAGACGCTTGTCGATCTATCCGCAAACCTACGCTGCGTCACTAAGGCTATGTTCGGCAAAAAAAGCTAGCTTATAAGCTAGCTTTTTTTCCTGGTACACGTTCGGATGACCATAAGCTAGTAGCTTATTGAAACGCTACTCAAAATAGCGTTTTGAAAAACTAGTTTATCAGTTACAAGCTAGCTTATAAGTTAGTTTGCCGAACATAGCCTAACAAAAAGTATGAATAATGATTGAGGGTTCGAGTTTTAGATTTCAGAAACCCGCTGTATTGCGAGGGTACATTTGTAGTTAGTATATTATATTATTATAAATTTGTTTTAATTATATTATTAATTATTTTAATCGATTATTTTTTATAGATGTTATTTTTGTTAATTTTTACATTTAATAAGCTAGATTTTGGCAAACGTGATTTTTCATCAACTACCAGCTAGCTTATCAGTTACACGTTAGTTTAACAGGATTTTTGGCTAACGTGATTTTTTCATCAGCTACCAGAGAGCCCAAATGTCAAATAGCCATTGTTTAAGGTTTGTTTTCATTAACACACATGGAAAACAAAAATAGCGGGAAATATTGCATGCATGGAATCTTAATAGAATCCGTGATATCTACCATTCATCGAGTTGAAAAATCAACGGTCTATATTCACAATCCGCCTAATCTATTCCTATTGGTCCAATTTCACCACCACGCAACCTATAAAGCCCCAAACACCGTAAAACTTCAAAAAATCACACCGCAATCTCCTTCAATTTCAATCTCTCTCCGATCGATGGCCGGAAGAGGAAAGTCAATCGGCGCTGCCGCCGGAGCTAAGAAGTCAACATCGCGTAGCAGCAAGGCCGGACTCCAGTTCCCCGTCGGTCGGATCGCTCGATTTCTCAGAACCGGAAAGTACTCTGAACGGATCGGAGGCGGTGCGCCTGTGTATCTAGCTGCCGTCATGGAATACCTCGCGGCGGAGGTACTGGAGCTAGCCGGAAACGCTGCGAGAGATAACAAGAAGACTCGAGTTGTGCCGCGACATATACAGCTGGCGGTGAGGAACGATGAAGAACTGAGTAGATTGCTCGGTGCAGTTACGATCGCTAATGGCGGAGTGATGCCTAACATTCACGCTAACTTGCTTCCGAAGAAATCCTTCGTTGTCTCTACTAAAGGTGATGATTAGGTTTCCGATTGATGTTGAATTGAAGCTCTAAATGATCGATTTGACTAGATTTAGAATTTTTGATTGATTTTTTTTTATCTGTTAGGTTTTGTTTGGCATAGATTGTGAATTGAGGATTTGTGAAATTTAGTTTATGCAATTGAAATTCGAATTCCAGTTCCAATTAGTTTTTGATTTTGAATCTCCTCGATCTCAGTGAAATGGAATCGGTTATCATTTTGATGAAATTGAATTATGTATGTATTTTTGTGATTTTTGGATGATTGTTGTGGACATGCTTATTGCCTCTTAAAAGTGTGATATTTGAGAATTCTTGGAATGGAGGGAAATTTCTGAAATCAAGTTGTTTGAATTTTACTTGGGATAAACTAATTATTTAAAATGTGTTTATCAACTTATGTGGTTAAACCAGAGTTTTTAAAAAAATGTTTGAATTAACTTATTGTGGTACAAAAACATAATAAACTAATAAGTTGTTATTTAAAAGTGTTTGAGATTGCTTATGCATATTAAATAACCAAAAAGTCATAAGCATTTTTAAAATAAGTTGATAAGTTAAAACTCTCTTTTAACGGTTTGACATTGCTATAAGCATTTTTAATTTTTCTCAATCTAAATACTAGAAATTGTTACAATAAGCTAAAAAATAGTTCAAATAAGTAATCCCAAACACCCTCTTAGTAAAAGTTTATAGATAAGGTAGATGAGAATAAAAAATAAACTATATAACTATGGGGCTTCTGGTCATTTACATATAATATATGGTATATATTTGGAAGATGAAAAATGAATGAAGAAACCCTTTAAACTTTATTGAAATGATGCTCTCTAAAATAATTATTGAGAATAGGTATCAACTAAAACTTTTAATAGTAAATGATATACTTAGGTTATTATTTGGTAAACTAGCTGATATGTTAACTGAAAACTGATAAGCTAGTTGGTGACTACTAATCTAGCTGATGAAAAAGTCACGTTTAACAAAAACTAGCTTATAAACATGTAAAATTATCAAAAATAATATATAGATAAAATAATCAATCACATAGCTATTCCAAGTAGCTTATTAAAAAGCTAGCATATTTTTGCCTAAACGATGTCTTAATTCCTTAAATGCTTTTACATGTCCGATTATTTTGATCATCAATAATTTAAAAATCAAAATCAATATTTCCCAAACATTTAAAACTCAATATCATGATCTGTTTCCTTTTAATCATTTTCACCCTAAAAATTAAAATCCAAATATATTTTTTGTAAATCAACTTTCAAAGACTTGTATAAATACCAACCCTCACTCATAATTCAATCAACTGTTTTTCAAAAAATTCCCTCTATTTTCTCCAATTTGATCTCCCATGGCGGACCGATCATTCGCGGGAAAATTGACCAACAAGCCGAAAAACAATCCTAAAAACGACAACATCGAAGATACTGCCACCAGCAAACGGAAGGAGATCGGACAAGATGTTGATGTCGAAGACATTGAAGTTTTGGAGGGTCTTCTTGATTATCGATCCCGGAAAGGCGTATTCCCATTTGAACATCCGACCGCCATGAAGAACTTCCTCCGGCCGTGGCTCATTATTCATATCGGAAACGAAGACGGATGGAAAACGAAACTCGAACGGGTGAAGATGAGGTTCACGATAGCGAGTGATCCGATCGAAAATGGAGAACGAAAGGAGTTTGAATTGTGGAAACAAGAGGCAATGAATTTGTTTAAGTTGGTCCATCTATGCTCGATAAGGTGATATATATATATATATATATATATATATATATATATATATAGAGAGAGAGAGAGAGAGAGAGAGAGGGCATGTTTAAACGAGAATAATAATAAAATAAAAAAACTAAGAAAACAGTGAAATCACGTAACGTATCAATACAAGGGTGTCCAGGTGACGTGGTCAGTGGTCGCGACAAAAGTTGCGTGAATTACATGTGGCCAAATCACACATATGGATCAATGTAAGGTTGTGCGGGCAACGTGACCCGCAACCATAGGTCACTGCCAAAGTCGCATGAATCACATGTGATTTTAGTTTAAAAAGTTTTTACTGTTCTCACACGTGTATATATATATATATATATATATATATATATATATTGTAGGGTTTTATTAATGCAATTTGTAACCGTTATACGTAGCGGAAATTAAAATAATTTTGGTTACAATGTAGAAAACTTTTCTGAACAATTAAAACCAAACGGATCCAATGATGTATTTAATTAAAACTTAAAACCACACCATAGGGTGTTTAGAGATGTACCTTTCAGATATGTTGTGGTTGAACTAGTTGAGCACTTAGAAACCAATCTAGGTTACCTCTAGCGGTATCCACATACAAACACACGAAATTCCACCGGGTGCTAGCCCAATAACCCTAGATCTATATATGTGTTTTTACAGAAAAGAAAAAAGTTTCTTTTTCTGTATTTTGTGAAAGGCTATTCTAACTTAATTGTGTATCAAATGGTTTAGCCTAACCCCTTATTTATACCAGAAAAATTATAGTTTGACTATAATTCAATTAAAGATTAAATAATGTTTAGTAATTATCTGTAATATTCAAATTCAATTATAATTATATAAATACTAGAAGCGTACTCGCGCAATACATCACGATTTTAATGTTTATTTTTATTTTTTGTTTTTTATTGATTTACAATACGATTTTGGATGGTTTTTATTGAGTGATAATGATTTTTTTATATATAAATTTGTTTAATTTAGGCTTAACAATATAATGTTTTTTATATAAAAAAAATTAAGTAGTTTGTTAAAATTCATTAATTATCTTATATATTTTAAATTTTTTATATTTAAATTGAGATGTTTATTCTGTTTTGATTATGTTTATCAGAATTCAAATTTCATAATTTTAGGGTTTGGGGATTAGAGATAAGGATTTTGGGGATAAGGATGAAATTTATTAATTAGAGTTAAAAGAATTTAAAAATAGTACATATTGCTTCATTAATTGTTTTTTAATTGAGTGATAATGGGTTTTATATATAAATTTGTTTAATTTAGGTTTAACAATATAATGTTTTTTATATAAAAAAAATTAAGTAGTTTGTTAAAATTCATTAATTATCTTATATATTTTAAATTTTTTATATTTAAATTGAGATGTTTATTCTGTTTTGATTATGTTTATCAGAATTCAAATTTCATAATTTTAGGGTTTGGGGATTAGAGATAAGAATTTTGGGGGATAAGGATGAAATATATTAATTAGGGTTAAAAGATTTACAGGTAGTACATTAGGCTTTAGTAGTTATTTTTAAGAGATTTTAAGTAGATAGTTTTAAATGATAGTACATAAAGCTTAGTGAGTTGTAATTAAGAGTTTTTTATGTCATATTTATAATATAGTATATATATATATATATATATATATAATTATTCTTTTAAACTTTAAAATATAATTATATAAATATATATATATAGACGGAGGTTCAAGGGAAAACCTCAAATAAATGAAAAACTAAAAAACATCTTATCAACCGTCAGATTAAGATGATCTGATGGATATGATTAAACAGACGGTTACAACAATATTTTATAAATTAAAAAAACCTTCACCCTCTATTTTTTATTCGAAAAAATACGAAAAATGAACAAAATTCGAGTGAAATAAATTACACCAAATAAACGATCATATTTTTTCATCAATTTGACATCCATATTCCTATACATTTTCATTCGTTTTTTCGGTTTTTCATTTATTTAGAGTTTATATAGGGTTTGTTTAATTTGTAACCCTTAAAAATGTTGCAACCTTTGCAACCCAAATCTTAACCGTCGGATTCATGGACGGCGGTTATAAAAGATATGGACCCAATATTTTTAATTAAAAAAATAGAAAAATAAAAATACAATAACCGTTGATCATGAATCCAACGGTTAAGATGTGTGTTGCAAAGGTTGCAACCTTTTTAAGGGTTGCAAAATATTATTCCACTATATATATATATATATATACACATATATATATATATATATATATATACATATACATAACATATATACATATATATATATATATTGGACGATAATCAAACGATAATCAAACTATATAGTGAAAAGATATTTTGCAACTCTTGAAAATGTTGCAACCATTGCAACCCACATCTTAACCGTCGGATTCATGATCGACGGTTATTTTTTTTTTTTTAATTAAAAATATTGGGCCCCATATCTGTTGTAACCGTCGATCATGAATCCGACGGTTAAGATGTGAGTTGCAACATTTTCAAGGGTTGCAAAATATCCTACCCCTACATATATATATACACACATATATATACATATACATATATACATATACATATATACATATACATATATATATATATATATATATATATATATATATATATATATATATATATAGGACGATAATCAAATGAGAACCAAAATAGGTTGAGAACCGTGAAAACCGATATAAGCCATAATTTGGTTTTGATCCTATGGTTTTAATTAAAAGTTATTTCATTTCCAACTTATTTTAAACTTGCATTACCTTTAATGACCATGGATTAAAATTAATCAATTGTTTAGATTGGTTCTCAATCTTTTTTGGTTCTCACATGATTTAACCCTTGTATATATATACACACTTCTCTCTTGTTTGCTAGTATCTTGCTAGCCTTTAATAAAAGTATATATATAAATGAAACGGACCATAGGTGAAGGATTGTGTGAAAAGTTGAGTTAATACTGAGAAGTGTATCTGAACAGTTGATCTCTTTTAATCTCAAGCCCTCCCATTAAATGCGGCTTAGAAGGGAATTGATCTGGTGCATTTCTTTATAATTTGCGTCAATTTCTCATTCAACAGTAGATAACCATTTTATCACGCTTCTCACCATTAACTCAGCTTCTCACTGGAACCAAGTTCCAACCCATGAACCATATATATATATATACTATGTTTGTTTAGCCTATTGACCTTTTATGAGAATTTTATTCGCAACATAACCTACTAACAAGTTTGGTAGCATTTTTCTGTTAAGCACTGATATTCACAATTAAATCTGTTAAAAGTACATAGATTTAAAACAAACTTAATTATAACTCGGATTCTATCCAGCCAAAGTCCTTGTGGCAACCTGCGATAACTCCAGACAATTTATGGTCATCCGAAAGATTAATGGGTGCCTTACTTATCTAGTAACATTCTCAACCTCACTATGAATTTTGCTGGTAAACATCTTTTACCTAATAAGCACTTACCAGTAAAAGTATTTTCCCTCATTTACTGACTAAGATTCACAGTCATTTATTATATCCCTTACCAGATAAAATTATTAGTTATTGTCATTCTCACCTGATAAATGAAATGTAAACATTTAATAAACAACCCCAAATATGATAACCTGTTTTTATAATTATATATTATGACATTAAACAATTAAAATCTGATATATATTTTCGTATCACACAGAAATAAATAAATAAACCCTAAAGAAATCCGTTTCAAATTCATCTTAACAACTTTTCAAATCACGTATAAATACTAACCGATTCATCATATTTCAAAACCCAACAAATTTCTCTAACAATTTCATCTTCTCCACATTCTCTCTGAAATTTACTCAAAACAATCACCAAAAACCACCAATTTCATCTCCAATGGCGGATCCACTTCACTCCCCACCCTCCTCACCCCCACCTCACCCAAAACCTCCCACTTCACCCGCCAGAAAATCACCCAACAAACGAAAGAACACCACCGCCGGCGGTCCGAATTCTCCGGCAAACAAACGCCCTAACATCGATCCAATCAACCCGGCCGCCATGGCCGTCGGTACCATCGAAGATACCGCCACCAGCAAACGGAAGATGCTCGGACAAGATGTCAATGTCGAAGACATCGAAGTGTTGGAACGTCTTCTCGATTATCGATCCCTGAAAGGCGTATTCCCGTTCGAAAACCTGACCGAAATGACCATCTTCCTCCGGCCGTGGCTGATCCGCCATATCGGCAACGCAGACGGGTGGAAAAAGAAGCTCGAACACGTGAAGACGAAGTACACGAACACAAGTGATCCGATCGAAGACGGAGCACGGAAGGAATTCGAACTGTGGAAGAAGATTTGGGGGAATGAAAGAGGTGATGATGGTGATCAGAGTGGGGGTTCGTAAAGATTTTTGTGCATCCAACATGAATTCTTTTCCATCTTTTTTGAATTTTTTGGTAGAACACGAAAATAAGATTCAGTTTGTAATTGAATAATAATCCTGATTTGAACAAGATTAATTCTCCATCCGCCGCCGTGTGTGGTGGCCGGAAATAGGTGTTGATATTGATCGGAGAATTAGCATACAAAAGCTAATGCATTTCTTATCCTCATGTAACCATTCAAAGATTAATTCTCCATCCGCCGCCGTGTGTGGTGGCCGGAAATAGGTGTTGATATTGATCGGAGAATTAGCATACAAAAGCTAATGCATTTCTTATCCTCATGTAACCATTCAAAGATTAATTCTCCATCCGCCGCCGTGTGTGGTGGCCGGAAATAGGTGTTGATATTGATCAGAGAATTAGCATACAAAAGCTAATGCATTTCTTATCCTCATGTAACCATTCAAAGATTCAAGCATATTGCCATGTCAACATTTTTTTTTGTTTTTATTATTATTATTATTATTATGGTCAGGTTCTGAGTAAAAACTCAAAAAAATGAAAAATTGAATAACATTTTGGTAGCTCTTCATCTGGACGATATGTATCTGTGCATAATAATATTTTTTTGCTTTTTATGCACATGTACATTATGCACTTGTGCATGTTACAAATTAATTGTATGTACAAGTACATACCGACACCGTCCCGATGAAGAACTATTAAAATTTAAAACGTTATTCAGTTTTCCATTTTTGAGGTTCTCTTGAACCTCCACTTTTTTATTTTTATTTTTATTATTATTATTATTATTACATAGTATTTTATATACGGCAAACTGATATTTACGGGTGTTCGGTTCAGGTGGGGAATAGAAATGGGAATAAAACTTAAAATGAAAGGGAACGAAAATGGGAATGAAATTTGGGCTTATTTTGGGAATGTACTTATTATACTGTATAAAACAAACAGTTTTTTTTATTATCATTTTCATTGATTATTGCTTAATACCTCTAGCCAAACATCCCTTTATAGTATTTGGTTTCCATAAAGGTTGGGATCTATCGTTAACCTGAATACAATACAGTTGGTAGTCTCAGCAAAAAAATGAGTTTCCGTATTCAAATATGGCATCACCTCGTATGACACTGTGATTTTACCTCTCGATGATAATCGTGGGTCTGATACGGTGGGAGCGATTTGAAAGGTTGTGATTTTTATAATATACGAAGATTCAAAGATTAAATGGTACTAGACATATCATTTTGGACACTCAACAATGAATACGGACTTAATTGTATTTTCTAATAATAATTGTTACAATAGGTTACTAGGTAAAAGACTCTTACTATCGAGATAGACCCTGAAAAAAACGCCGTTATCGAGATAGACCCGCTAACAACGACGACATCGAAGATACAACCACCAGCAAACGGAAGGAGATCGGACAAGATGTTGATGTCGAAGACATTGAAGTTTTGGAGGGTCTTCTCGATTATCGATCCCGTCAAGGCGTGTTCCCATTTGAACATCCGACCGCCATGAAGAACTCTCTCCGGCCGTGGCAGATTCTTCATATCGGAAACGAAGACGGATGGAAAACGAAACTTGAATAGGCGAAGATGAAGTTCACGAAAGCGAGTGATCCGATCGAAAAAGGAGAACGAAAGGAGTTTTAATTTGTTTAAGTTGGTCCATATATGCTTGATAAGATGATACATATGTATATATACCGGAGAGAGAAAAGTTCAAACGACAACATTAATAAAATAAGAAAACAGTTAAATCACGAAACGGATCAATACAAAGGTGTGCAACTGACGTGGTGCTCAGTGGCCACATGTCCCGGCAAGAGTCGTGTGAATTATATGTGATTTTACACGTGATTTTTGTATAAAATCAAGAAAATAATAAAACAGTTAAATCAAGTGCAAAATCACATATGATTTTTACACATATGGATAAATGTAAGGGTGTGTGGATTTTTTAGTATTTATTTATGTGTGATAAAAAAATATTTTTTTATTTTAATTGTTTAATGTTATAATATCTAATTAAAAAAGCAGGTTATGATATTTAGGCCATCTTTGGCAAAAAGAAGCTAGCTTATAAGTTAGCTTATCAGCTAACTTTTTTTTTTCCTGGTACATGTTTGGATGATCATAAGCTAGTTTATTGAAAAACTACTCATAGTAACGTTTTAAAAAACTAGCTTATCAGCTACCAGCTAGCTTATAAGTTAGTTTGCCAAACAATGCCTTAGCTAGAGGTTGTTTATTAAACAATTACATTTCACTTATCATGTGACACTTTTCACTAATCAGGTGAGACTGTTCGGTTTAGGTGGGGAATAGAAATGAGAATAAAAAATAAAATGAAAGGGAACGAAAATGGGAATGAAATTTGGGCTTATTTGTGAATGAACTTGTTATACTATATAATAAGTTCAGAGATTAAATGGTACTACACATATCATTTTGGACACATTGTATATTCTCCCAACTTACTCTATGTACTCTCAACAATGAGTACATACTTAATTGTATCTTTTCTTTGGAATGATATTCTAGGCTATGTCTAGACTAATGCTTTGACAAATTATGTTGTAAGACATTAATCTTGATTAAAACTCAGTGTCCACAATTGTTGTGTACGTCTGGATTTGAACCCTGAGAGATGGGATATTCTACCACATCTACCAAGGCGTCACAACCCTTGTGGTTACTTAATTGTAAAAGATTGTTACTAACAATTTCTACTATGACGATAATGTTACCCAATAATGTAAATAAAGATGGTAATATACTTTTACTAGTAAACGTTTATCCGATAATTATTGGGTAAATGGTACCTAAGAATACCCGAAAATGACCCTGAATAAAAATACATGATTTTAGTAAGAAAAATAATCCCCTCATTATGTCTCAATAGCATATTAGCATTTCAAGGCTACAATCGTCCATTAATCATAAATTTCATCATAAATAATTTTCTTCCAACTTCATTTTGATCTAATTAAGCAATTAAAACAATATATATATATATATATATATATATATATATATATATATATACATTTTTCTCAAAAATTCAAATATAAATCAGTTACAACAAAATCCCTCTTAACCATAACAACAACTTTCAACCGCTGACTCATTCAGTGGTTATTCAATCAACCAACCTTTCTCAACAATTTTCCCTCCATTTTCTCCTCCCATGTCTGACCCACTTCCCTCCCCACCACCCGCCGGAAAATCACCCAACAAACGGAAAACCACCGCCGTCGCCAGTTCTCCGGCAACCAAACGCCCCAAAAATTTCCCACTCTCCACCCCCCCCACCACCACCGATATCGAAGATACCGCCACCAGCAAACCGAAAGATATCGTAAAAGAAGTCGATCTCGACGACATCGAAGTGTTGGAGAGTATTATTGCTTATCGATCGAAGAAAGGTGTGTCCCCGTTCGAAAATCCGACCGCCATGAAGAACTTCGTTTTGCCGTGGGTGATCCTCGGCATTGGGAACGAAAACGTGTGGAAAACGAAGCTCGAACGGGTGAAGACGAAGTTTACGAAAGCGAGTGATCCGGTCGAGGACGGAGAACGGAAGGAATTCGAGCTGTGGATGAAGATTTTCGGGGATGATGATCGTGATCCGGGTGGAGGTTTGTAACGATTTCTTTCGTTGTTATTGAATTCTTTCGGTAGAATGCGAAAATTCAGTTTAGTTTGTAGATGAATTTTTTTGTTGTTGATGAGAAAAAGCTAGTGAGTAATGTTTGTTTGAAACTAGAAATCTCCCTCCGCCGTCTGTGGTGGCCGGAAATAGGTGTTTTGAGTGTTGATTTTGATCGGAGAAGAGGTGGTGGCTAGGTTCAGAAGGAACTCCGGCCACCGTGTGATCATTTTTACATGATAATTGCTTGTTCGTATTTCAACATCGTGCTTTGAATTTTGTGGTGATTTTTGTTCTCCTTGCTAACAATTGATTCAGTTCTAACCCTTTGAGCATCCACATTGTGGTTATTAGGAGGTTTTTTTTGGGAGGTTTTCAACGCGGTGGAGAGTTTTTTTAACTTGAGGTTATTTGTGTGGTTTTTCGTTATAGGTTGTAACTTCATCAACTGCATTTTTGTAGATTTTTCGTATTTAATC
The DNA here is from genome assembly GCA_023525745.1 of Arctium lappa. Taxonomy (NCBI): domain Eukaryota; kingdom Viridiplantae; phylum Streptophyta; class Magnoliopsida; order Asterales; family Asteraceae; genus Arctium; species Arctium lappa. The sequence goes on along the minus strand of CM042055.1, from coordinate 86,199,468 downwards.
AGTTTTAACTTTATAGAATTTTATAAAAATTTTGTATTTAATCAATTTTATTTATTAACCACTTTTATTTATTAATATATTTAAAGTAATTCTATTTAAAAATAATTATTAAATAAATACATAATGAAAATAATTATTAAATAAATACATAATGAAAATAATTATATTTTTATATATTTAAAATAATATCTTAAATTTGACATATTTATATAATTCTAACAGTTTTCTTAATGACTCAATTTTTATTTTTGGCTATACATAGTTTTAAGTTTAACATTTTCTAATTTTTATTTTACATAATTTTTATACAACTTTTATGTATTTCTTAATAACCTAATTTTTATTAATTTTATTGTACATACTTTTATGTATTTGTATGAACTTTTATGTATTTATATGAATTTTAATGTATTTATTTTTATAAATAAAAATAAAAATGATATAAAGTTAAAATGGTGAGACCCTAAATAGTTTAAAAAAGTAATGAAAAAACTTAGGTGAGGTTTTTTCACATAGTGGAAATATATAAAAGACTCATGGGGGTGTTTGGTTCATTTTGAGGAATGTGAATGAAAATGAGAATAGGAATATAGAAAAATAGGAATAGGATTGAGAATTGGATTAATGTTGTTTGGTTAATCTATACTATTATTTTAAAATTCTATTACGGTTATTGAAAAAAGTATTTATTGGAAAACGGTTTTTGAAAGCTATTAAAGTTAAATTTTATATTTATCACCCTTACAATTAATTATCTAATTTACTTTCTATCCATTGTTTTTTCATTTTTCATTTTACACTCTTATTATTCTAACACAAATAAATCGTATATATTAACAAAAATGCAATGAAAAAATTCGTTTCTTTTTTTACCAATTATACCATTATAATCGTCTCGTCAATACCTTCAAAAGGAGTCCAATATTGAATATTTTTAAATTTAACCGTACTATTAAATATCATGAATATCTATGAATTAAATCTCTACTACTATATAAAAAAACTAATACGGTTATTGTACAAACTTTTGTACAATAACACTTATCATTTTAAGCTTTTATACAATAACACTTATTACCCTAAGTTTTTATACAATAACACTTACCACCCTTATAATGTTACATTTGTCACCTTACAATTACTTATTTAATTCATTTTATATCCCTTATTTTTTAATTTTTTATTTTACTTCATTATCATATTAACACAAATAATCGTATATGAACAAAAATAAAATGAAAAAATAAGTTTCTTTTTCTACAAAGTATACTATTATAATTGTCTCATCAATAAACGAGCCTAATATTGAATATTTTTTAAATTTAACTGTACTATTAAATATCATGAATATCTACGAACTAATTTGTTTTCTATCCATACGTTTTATTTTTTTCCACTATTAACACATTAAAAATACATAATCGTAAAATACGTTTCATTTTTATTATAAATTATATCATTATAATTTTTTTTGTCAATAATTGTAATATAAACTAATTATTGAATATCTTTATGGGTTCAGGGTTTCATAAATTGTGATTCATAGGTCATGGTTGATTGTTGATAACATGTCTATAAGAAAGTAGCATTAATTGTTTGTTATTTACTTGCATTCTGCTGCATCGCGCAGGTATATGCCTAGTACTTATTAATCACAACAGTTGCAAAAAGGGGTTAGGGTTTCTGCAGAATCCAAGGTTGGTGTTTCGTCTCATTCACAAACCATCATTCCCTCCCCCACGCACTCGTTATTCCCCCTTCTTCTTCTTCACCAACATACCAACGTCTTCTAAGAATCGAACATATTTCGTATGGTGGCTAATGTCTGAAATCGAGAGATTACACAAAGAGGAGGAGGAACAACGCCTCCATCATACCAACGTCTTCTAAAAATCGAACAGATTTTGAACAAATTTTGAATTGATTCTGTATGCGTTGTTCCCTTCTTCTCCTTCTTCACCAACATACCAACGCCTCCGTCGTCGGTCGCCGTCTACGTCTCCGGCTGCACCATTAAGAATCGAACAGAGACGAGACAACACAGAGAGGATGTTTGTTTGATCGGAGATAACACCTCTCTCTCATTTTGGTGGTCGGAACCACCATGTCTCTCTCGTCAAGATAGAGTGATAAGTACTCAATTTTGAGTACTTAAGCACATTTCTTTTAGTCTTTTAGATAGGATTTTTCATTTTCAAATCCCACTTTGAGTCATTTTCTATCTTATTTTTCATTTATTGTGTCTTGGAGCTTAAATTGTGTGATTTGCTTGTTCTATGAAGATTGTAGGCTAACTTGGTTATCTTTTAAAAATCTATTTGGAAACAGGGCATGCTGCAGCATCACCACAGCATGGAGCTGGTTGTTTTTGAGGAAAAAATTGAGAAGAAAGAAGGCTAAGCTGATTTTTGGCATGGAACTAATCTGATTGTAACCTCTAAACATTAGTTAATCTGGTTTGTAATATGTTGGTTAAATGGGGACAAACTTTGGTAACTCTAGTTAGGTGTAGACTAGGTAAGTACAATTAGATTCTCCTTAATTTACAACTTTGCCACTCCCTTTGGTTATAAAAGGAGGGTTTAGTTGCTCTTAAGGAGACATCTTCTTCTATCATCTCTTATCATCTTATGTTTATGCTCTTTCAAGCCTTTTGCATCTGATCGATCGAAGCTTGGGGTTGTTCTTAAGTCGCTTTCTAGTTAATTAATTTTAAGAAGTAGATTTTAATTACTCATCTTGCTCTTCATATTTTTCTTTAAGCTTTTAATCTTGTTATGCTTAGTGTAATCTTTTACTTTCTGTCTAGCTCACGAACTGGTCCTATTCCAGTCTAGTGTCCTTCTTTAATTTCCAGAATTTATGCTTATGTTCTTATGATCTTCATCGTGTTCTTCATCATCCTTATATAATCTTCATGTTTGAATATGCATGCTGCAACATCCAAACAGCACCCACCTGCACATTTCTTTTAGTTGTATTTTATTTTTCCATCTTGCATCTCTAGCCTTTCCTTTACTCTTTTGTTCTAGATTTTAGTAGTTAAAGTTTATTGTAATCATCTTCAAGTTTACTTTCTTGTCATTTCCATTTCCTTGTAATTTACATTCTCGTCTTTACATTTTTAGTTACATATATATATATATATATATATATATATATATATATATACTTTCAAGTCATTTACATTTCAAGAGCAATTTCCATTATGTTTATTGTTGTAATTCTTAGTAGTAGTTTTTATTTTTTTATTGTAATGACCAGCTAATCATCTAGCTTGGGTGTAAGACAAATGGTGGTTATGTGGATCTAAAAGAAAGTGGTTTTTTGTGACTTTAACGAAATTTTATTATTCCAACTCAAGTTTTATTGTAACACCCCAAAAATTGGGATTAACAAAAATTTCCGCTAACATGGAAATGTGGTAAGTAAATTGCCAAGACAATGAGCTCATATACCAAAAGATCATAAATGCCAGTTGATTACAAGTTTGTAATAAGAAGCAATAATAGATGACAACACTCTAATCTAGGCCTCACTAGACATAAGATTACAAAAGGTTGTCAACTACGTTCAAAGGTATAGTCTTCAATATTGGCATCCCAAAAATGCTCCCAAGCTCACCACTAAAGACGTCTAGGCCTCCTTGGCGCTCGCGCCGCTAGAACCTGAGATGCATACCAACAATCAAGTGTTAGACCAAACGGGTCTAGTGAGTTACATCAAACATAACATAATTATATAAAGCATGTTATGAACAATTAAGACACTTCCAACACCAAAGTCCATACGGGGTCAATCATGGGGGAGACCCATCACACCAGTGAGTTTTACCTCGAGTCAATGTACCTTGATGTTCACTCGCTTGAGCAACACCCCGAAGGCCCGGCACACTTGAAGACTACCTCCCAGGCATTACTCCAAATGGCGGAGGTCTAGGCGCATACCATCATGGTGGCACCTAAGACTACATCCTCCTAGCACTTACTCCTGGTTCGTTCTGTGTACTTACAATGTCCGTCTCTATACATCACTTCATACCCATAAGATACATGTACAAGACCACAACCATTCCAAACATACTTAGGTACAAAACTCTACGGTATGTAAATACCCAATATAATCCATGGCTCACCAAGACATATATATATATATATATATATATATATATATATATATAAACATGCTCAAAACATCAAGAGTAATAACCTCATCCATGTCCATAGTCATATCCAAGTCTAAATACCAATAACACCAAAATTAATAGTTAGGTCCAACTTATCAGGTGATCAGATCTTATCATAACAATGACACATTAGACATGAAAGCATATAAAGTATGTATCTCATTTGAAAATAAGGTAAGAAACTTACTATCTAGGGTTTCACACAAAACCCTAGAAACTTGGAAGAGAGGATGAGAACTTGAATGTGCCTTAAATACTTCACTTGATGACTCTTGAAGCTTCCTCAACCACCAACAAATGTCCCCAACTAATCTAAGGTTTCAATAAATGTTTGGTAGGTTTAGAAGTAGAAGAAAATCGCCTAAACCAGCTCCAAGTCGGCCCCAAAACGATTTAAGATGAAAAGTGAAGTCAAAATGGTCAGAGTGGGATTTTTATACTCTCAGACCCCGCCGGCGATAGTGCCTGGCGATTGTGCCAATGGCACTATCGCGGGGTCACTATCGCGCCACTCCACGACTCTCGGTACAACCCAGGCGATAGTGCCTGGCGATTGTGCCAAGGGCACTATCGCGGTGGCACAATCGCGACCACCACCGAACCTACGGTACCACTCCAGCGATAGTGACCAGCGATTGTGCCCAGGGCACTATCGCGTGGCACTATCGCGCCATACCCTTACAGCACCAAAACTTGACTTTTCTAAGATTCATGAAGTGGAACTAAATCTGCAGATGAACATGCTATTAACAGATTGGTATATCTCATATTAGGCACACAAAGGGATTCTCAAGTTAACCAAAAGTCAAGGAACGAAGGAAATACTCACCTTAGATTTTCGGGTGTTACATTTATCAAGATAACAAAACTCTTTGACCAAATGATCATTTTGATAGTGTAATAGTGTCATGGACCTAGAGATAGGCCATCAAATAGCACGTCAATTTAGTAACATGGGAGGTAATATCGAAAGAGTTACTTGCAACGAGAGTTGTTACTTGTGTCATTTAAATTGATCCATTCTTGATAAATTGTCACTTTTTCAAAAGGTTAAAATGAAATAGACTTAGAGATAAGCTATTTGGAATCCATCAACTTGGGAGGTACGGGGGTTATTTCGAAAGAGTAACTTTTAACGAAGAGAATTTGTTTTGCCGTATATTTTGAGAACTCCATTCCTATCATTCCCTTATCTGGAATCTTACTCAGAGATGAGATGGTTCATAGCTACTGGAATAATGGGATGGTGAGAGTCCGAAAGGAACGTGTCTTAAAATTGATAATGAAACTAGTTAGAGTCAGAAGCATGTTGCAGCACTCAAATAGCATCATGCTATAACAGGTGCTGTAGCATTGACCTACTGGAATTTGGATCCATATACCATCAAAAGTCTTACACCCTTGCTTCTCGTTTATTCTTGTTTAGTTAAATCTGTGTTAACCAACCTTCCAAAATATTGCTTCAAATTCGTCATATGAAATCTCATCTTTCATTATACTTTTAACACACTTTTTAATCCAATCTCTGTGGGACGATATCTGGTATTTTACCACTTTTATTACTTGAAAGGCGACATAGTACCAATTTGTATACTTGCTTTTTGGTATTATCAGTCTCACCCTAAGGTACACAAAAGGGCCTGTCAAGTTTTTGGCGCCGCTGCCGGGGATTGGCAAGTCAAAAGTGTTTAAAAGTGTTTTAAAAGATTTGGTTTTTCTACCACCTTTGGGAATTTCAAAAGATTTTTAAAAGTGGTGCATGCCAAGAATACAACGCGGGGAACTTTTTGAGTTAGATCCAGATATTGAGAGAACCTTCCGTCAAAGAAGGAGAATTCAAAGAACTTTTCAAAACATAAATCCTCTCAATATGGAAGGACCTCCCCCAGGCTTTGAAAACATGCATCTTAGACCACCACTTTTGGAAAATCAACCGCCACCTTTGGAAAATCAAATGAGACCACCTTTAATGAATCAAATCAGGCCGCCACCAATTTTTGCAAATAATGCACCAATTTTTGGAAATCCTCCACCTCATCAGTTTCAAAATCACCAAAATCATAATGATGAGAAAGATGAGGCCGGATCTGTTGGTAATGTTGAACCACAAAACATCATTGATCTTGCAAACTCGAAAGATGGAAGAATTATGGACTATGCAATTCCTAATTTTGAACAATTAAATTCTGGGATTATTAGGCCACAATTAGAAACTTTACATTTTGAACCAAAACCCATCATGTTTCACATGTTGCAAGCCAATGGTCAATTTGCCGGATTACCATCGGAAGATCCACATTCACATTTAAAATCTTTCATGGAAATCACCGATGTTTTTCTAATCCCTGGAGTATCTGTTGATGCCTTAAGGCTCACTCTATTCCCATTTTCTTTAAGGGACCGGGAAAAAGTTTGGTTCAATTCATTGGCACCAGGTTCAGTACCATCATGGAGTGATATGGCTGAAAAAATTTTGCGAAAATATTTTCCACCTACCCGGAATGCTAAGTCCAGAAATGAGATTTGCATGTTTTAACAAATGGATGATGAAGCTATTCCGGATGCATGGGAAAGATTTAAAGAATTGTTGAGAAAATGCCCTCATCATGGCATTCCCTACTGTATTCAACTCGAGACGTTTTACAATGGGCTTGTTCCTAATGCAAAACAGATGCTCGATGCGACTTCAGGAGGGGCTTTTACTTCTAATACCTACAATGCCGGGTATGAGATTCTTGAAAAGATTTCAACAAACAATGGACACTGGGCTGATCCAAGGGCCCAAACTCAAAGGAAAACTATTGGAATGCATGATGTGGATGCATAGACTGCATTGAAAGCTCAACTTGCTTCCATGACCAACATGCTTAAGAATCTAACTTCTGGTCAAGGAGCACAACCGACTGTCCCTACACCTGCTTCAGCAGTTCTTTCTGTGCAATGTGTGTGTTGTGGTGGAGAGCATTCTTATGAAAACTGTCCACATAATTCTGAATCTGTAAATTTTGTTCAAAACAGAACTACTCCCCACTCCAACCATTACAATGCAAGCTGGAAACAGCACCCAAACTTCTCTTGGAACAATCCATGTTTGAATCCACCAGCACCAAGGGAACTCCAATTTTCAAAATCAAGCAAGTAGTTCTCAAAATCAGTACAAGGGAAATTTTCAAAATAATCATCATCAGAATAATCGTAATCAAGGTTTTCAAAACAATCAGCACACTCAACCACCTTTTCAAAATCAACATCACGCACCTCCACATGATGACTCAAATCTCTCTCTTGAAGCAATGATGAGAGGATTCATGAGTCAGACACAAGCAACTCTCCAGAGTTTGGAAACACAAGTCAGTCAAATTGCACTTAATCAGAACAACAGAGCCTCAGGCACTTTGCCTAGTAATACATAATTACCCAAGGCTCCTGGAAAAGAACATGTGAAAGCTGTCACACTTAGGAGTGGTAAAGAATTACCTGAGTCAACGGAAAAGGAATCAAAAACCAAAACATATTTTGAGAAAACACCTGAGTCTATTCCTGATCCAGAGATTCCTGTAATTCCAATACCAGAAATTCAAGTAGAAAGTCAAAACCCTAAGATCACAAGTTCAAGTCCATCTTTGACTAATCCAAAGACCACAGTTGTGATTTCACCTAATGAAACCAAGACCAAAAGCATACTGGAGCCATCTTGCTCAAAACAATCAAACCAAGCAGTGATCAAACCAGTTCCCCCTTACATTCCTTACCCCCAAAGGTTAAGGAATGAGAAGGAGGAATTGCAATTCAAGAAATTTTTGGATGTTTTCAAAGCATTGCATATCAACATACCTCTTGTTGAAGCAATTGAGCAGATGCCCAGTTATGCCAAGTTTTTAAAAGACATATTGAGCAAGAAAAAGAAGTTGAATGAATATGAGACTGTTGCCCTCACAGAAGGTTGCAGTGCTCTCTTGACCAACAAGATTCCCCCTAAGCAAAAAGATCCAGGGAGTTTCACTATTCCTTGCTCCATAGGTGGGAAAGAGGTTGGGAAGGCACTGTGTGATTTAGGTGTTAGTGTCAACCTTATGCCATTGTCCATTTTCAAAAGCCTAGGCATAGGAGAGGCCAGACCTACCACAGTCACACTCATTCTAGCTGATAAGACCATTGTATATCCCAAGGGTAAGATTGAAGATGTGTTAGTCCAGGTTGACAAGTTCATTTTTCCGGCTGATTTTATCATTTTAGATTTTGAGGCTGACAAGGATATTCCCATACTTTTGGGAAGACCTTTCTTAGCTACGGGTAGAACTTTGATAGATGTCCAGAAGGGTGAGTTGACCATGAGACTACAAGACTAAAAAGTCACATTCAATGTCTTCAATTCTTTGAAATACCCTAGTGATCTAGAAGACTGCTCAAGCCTAGGTGTCATTGAGGACTTGTGTCATGAGGAGGGAGTCAAACAAACTTGTAGGATAGAAGAGGAGGATGAGGAAGACCTGACCTTGGGAGACTTAGACAAGGACTATGATGATGATGATGATGATAAAACCTTGGAGAAAGAGTCTGTCCCTTTGGATGCTGCAGCATTTGAGCTGCTGGAAAGTAATGAACAAAAGTCATTTACTCCTTCCATAATCTCACCACCTGACATGGAGTTGAAACAACTCCCATCTCACTTGAAATATGCCTTTTTAGGGGAAGAAGACAAATTGCCAGTCATTATTTCTGCCACCCTAGAATTGCATCAAGAAAAGAAGTTAGTAGATATGTTGAAGTTGCACACAAAAGCCATAGGATGGACCATTGCTGACCTTAAAGGGATTAGTCCCTCTATTTGTCAGCATAAGATCATCTTAGAAGACAAGAACTTCACTTCCATAGAGCCACAAAGAAGACTGAACCCTGTCATGAAAGAGGTAGTGAAAAAGGAAATTTTGAAATGGTTAGATGCAGGAATTATTTTCCCAATAGCCAGTAGTTCTTGGGTTAGTCCAGTCCAGTGTGTACCTAAGAAGGGAGGGATCACTATCATTTCCAATGACAAGAATGAACTCATCCCTACCAGAATAGTCTCCGGATGGAGAATTTGCATGGACTACCATAGGCTGAACAAGGCTACTCAAAAGGACTATTTTCCCTTACCTTTTGTTGATCAAATGTTGGACAGGTTGGCTGGAAAAGAATACTACTGCTTCTTGGATGGATACTCAGGATACAACCAGATAGCCATAGCACCAGAAGACCAGGAGAAGACTACCTTCACTTGTCCTTATGGCACCTTTGCCTTCAGAAGGATGCCTTTTGGACTTTGCAATGCTCCTGCCACTTTTCAGAGATGCATGATGTCCATATTTTCTGATATGCTTGAAAAATCCATTGAAATATTTATGGATGATTTTTCTGTTTATGGTTCATCTTTTGATCAGTGTTCGGATAATTTGAAACAAAGTCTTAAAAGGTGTGAGGAGACTGACCTGGTCCTTAATTGGGAAAAATGTCATTTCATGGTAACAGAAGGGATTGTCCTTGGTCATTTAATTTCTAAAAGAGGAGTTGAGGTAGACAAAGCTAAACTTGAAGTAATTGAAAAACTACCTGAACCAACAACTGTCAAAGGTATCAGGAGCTTTCTTGGCCATGCTGGATTTTATAGACGGTTTATAAAAGACTTTTCAAAAATTTCAAAACCTTTATGTCTATTATTACAGCATGACCAAAAGTTTGATTTTAATGATGAATGTAGAAATGCATTCCTCACTTTAAAGAAAGCTCTGGTAACTGCACCAGTGGTTGTGGCTCCTGAATGGGACAAACCTTTTGAAATCATGTGTGATGCCAGTGATTGGGCTGTTGGTGTTGTGTTAGGTCAAAGAAAAGAGAAAATTTTTTCATTCCATCCAAATTTTTCATCCAAAACCCTAAATGAAGCTCAAATTAATTACACAACAACTGAAAAAGAATTATTGGTTGTGGTGTTTGCATTTGAAAATTTTAGATCATATTTGATGGGAGCAAAAGTCATTGTACATACCGACCATGCTGCAATTAAATATTTGATATCAAAGAAAGATGCTAAACCTAGGCTGATAAGATGGGTTTTGTTGTTGCAAGAATTTGACCTAGAGATTGTTGATAGGAAGGGGACTGAGAACCAAGTGGCTGATCATTTGTCCAGGTTAGAGAAACTTGTTGAAAGTAGGGAAGGTGGAAGCATTACTGAGACTTTTCTTGATGAAAAGATTCTTATGGTGCAGGCACAACTTCCATGGTTTGCTGATATAGCAAATTATTTGGCCTGTGGCATCATACCTTCTGATTATACTCATCACATGCTTAAGAAATTTCTCCATGATTGTAAATTTTACTTGTGGGATGACCCTTTTCTGTTTAAACTTGGTACAGATCAATTGTTGAGAAGGTGTATCCCAGAAACTGAAGCTGCAGCAATTCTACAACATTGCCATCAATCAGCTTATGGAGGACATTTCGGAGGCCAAAGAACAACAACTAAAGTGCTTCAATCAGGATTTTATTGGCCAACTCTCTTTAAAGATTCTCATAATTTTGTTCAAAGATGTAATGAATGCCAGAGAAGTGGTTCCATTTCTCAGAAAAATGAAATGCCTTTGAATGGGATCTTGGAAGTTGAGTTGTTTGATGTTTGGGGAATAGATTTTATGGGACCTTTTCCTCCTTCAAACAATTGTCAATATATCTTAGTTGCTGTTGATTATGTTTCAAAATGGGTAGAAGCAATGGCATGTGTTTCTAATGATGCTAAAACTGTTGTAAAGTTTTTACAAAAACAGATTTTTACAAGGTTTGGTACCCCCCGGGCACTAATTAGTGATGAGGGTACCCACTTTATAAACAATTTGTTGAGTAAAGTTCTTGAAAAATACCATGTGAAACACAAGGTTGCCACTGCATATCACCTACAAACCAATGGTTTGGTTGAGCTCTCAAACAGGGAAATAAAAGGGATTCTTGAAAAAGTTGTTAAACCAAACAGAAAAGACTGGGCTTTCAAACTAGATGATGCTTTATGGGCATACATAACTGCTTTTAAAACACCTTTGGGTATGTCTCCATACAAGCTAGTGTTTGGAAAGGCCTGTCATCTCCCTTTAGAACTTGAACATAAAGCATATTGGGCTATAAAGGAATTGAACATGAACTTAGATGAGGCTGGCAACAAGAGAAAGTTACAACTCTGTGAGCTAGAAGAACATAGGAACTTGTCCTATGAGAATGCCAAGTTATACAAAGAGAAAACAAAAAAATGGCATGACAATAGGATTAGGCACAGAGAGTTGAAAGCAGGCCAGAAATGTCTTTTGTTCAATTCTAGGCTAAAATTGTTTTCAGGCAAACTTAAGTCTAGATGGTCAGGCCCATTTCTCATCCACAAAGTATATCCATATGGGGCTGTAGACTTAGTCAATCCGGAGAACAATAGTGTGTTCAAAGTGAATGGACAGAGAGTAAAGCTGTACCATGATGCTGTAGCATCTCCACAGCATGGCTCTGTGGAGATGGTCACTCTATGCTAAAAAGCTTCAATCAAAGATAGGAACTATCTCAAAGTTCCACAATCTGTGTATATAATCTTTGTTTAATTAGTTTAGAAATTTTCTTTATTAGTTTTGTGTAATTTGTTTGTTAGTGTGCAGCCTTAATATAGGAAAAAGGAGGAAACAAGAGGATGCTATTCCAATGCTGCAGCACCAGAGATCTGAGTCTCCAAAAAGAAAAAGAGAATGTCCGGCTGGAAGTTTGGGGATTATATCAGATAAAAATTTTGGGTTTGTTTAAGGAAAGTACACTGGGTGACATCATATTTTTAGCTATTTTTATACTTTATGTCTAATTTATAGCCTCAATAATGAGGAAGCCTCCAAAAGATACCTTTTAAGTGCTCTTCCTTAAAAACCCAAAGGTCTTTACCCATTTTACACCCAATTTACAGCTTGCATTTTCCTAAGTAATCAGATAAGGACACCATCAAATCACCTTTTGTCTTTTCATTTTCCAAGAAAAACCCTCTTTTTGGACTAAACTGTTTCCTATCTCACTCTCTGTTTCTTCCCTCCCAAACCTAAATCCTCTCAAGAACTACCATTTTTTTTTCTTTCCTCTCTCTCTACACTCAAACCATCTTCTTCCCCTTGTCTCCGTGATTCGACCTGTATCATGGCAAAGGTAAAGAAAGCCAGAACTCGAAACCCTAATAGCGAAGGAAGAAGACGAAGCCAACAAACCAGGGATGTCGAGCAAAGCCCGAACTCGAGAAACCCTCGACATTCAACGGTTTCGGAAGACAACTCCAACCCTGCACAAGCTCGACCATTCCTCCACATTCTCACTCCGCAAACCCTATTCCCTAATGCTTCTGACATCGAGGGTTCTCTAATGGCCGAAAGAGAAGAAATTTCTGACAAAGCAACAACAACAGGGGAGATTCCAGCAAGTAATCCGTTTGCGGTTATTCTCCATCCCAACTTCATTACCATTGCAGACTCTCAGGTATCTCCATCTGCTCAAAAATCTATGATCGATGGCCTAATCACCTCATGTTCAGAGGACGAGTCTGGAGTACCTATCGCTTCAACAAAGGTAAATGTTGATCATTTCAGAAAGTTTGAGTTCGATTGCTCATTTGGGCCATTGAATTCTACTGACAAACTGGTCACCATTAACCCAATGCCTAGACCAACTGTTGAAGAAGTGGGAGTAACTGTTGAGAGTCTTGACCCATTTGAGGGATTCACTGTTGGAAAGAATGTTGAGAGCCCTGTTGATGACATTGGGATAGGAAGAAGTGAGGAAACCATCATTGAAAATATGAATGTGGATAGAGATATAGGAGAAAACCATGAGGACCCATTTATGGATTTCCCTCTGAATGATGTTGTGTGGACTGAGGAAAAAGAACCAGTGGTAGTCAAGCCAACTAAGAAAAGAAAGAGATTGGGAAAGGTCTTTGCCAGGAAAACCATCAGGGAAGGGACTGGAAAGAGTGAGAGAACCAAAAGAGTGATGACTGAGGGAGAACCATCTGGAACAAAACCCAGTGACACCAATTGCTATGCTGCAGCATCTTTGCAGCATGAGCAGTCTGTGAGAAGAAAAGAGAGAAATGAGGAACCTGTTGTAACTCTGTTGCCAAGGCCTACCTCACCTCACAATGGGTTTAGTTCCAAGGCTGCAGCCAAGATGTGGCCTAAATTTCAGACCAAGATTGGTTTCCCTGAGAAGGGAATAGATGAGCATAGTTTAAGGGAATTCCATTTCATCAGACAAGTAGTTGACACCCAAGGTCTCAATAAGTTGTGCCGTGTGTATGATTCCTACAACCTCACCCTCATTCGAGAATTCTATTGTGAAATGTCTGTAACCTCAGCCTCAAAGATTCATGTTAGAGGAACCACTGTACCTCACTGCTAAAAGAATCATTCAATTCCTAGAACTCAACCCACCAAAGAAAACAGAGTACTATACACTTGTGCATAAGGCCACTGCCAGTGACCTTGCTGAAGTGGTTGCAGTTTTGGGAAGGCCTAAAACTAATTGGGAAAGCCATACAAATCTGATGTTAAGGACCTTCAGAGCCTCAAACCTCACAGCTGACTCCAATGTGTGGATCAATTTTGTGAGGCACACCATCTCACCAACCTCTCATGATACCTTTATTACTGTGGAAAGGATGCTTTTACTCTATTGTCTTGTAACAGGAAAAACCATCAACTTCGGAAGGATCATCATGAGGAGCATAAGAGAGTGCTCTACCAGATCAAAATCCAGGGGAAAACTCTACTTCCCTGGGATGTTAACCAAACTGCTAACTGAGATGGGGGTGCCTAGGTATATTGATGATTTGGTTGTGAAGGAGCAAAGAGAAAGGTTCCTGATGGACATGAAGGCAGTACAGAGGCTGATGGACAGAAAAGAGAAGGGAGTTGGGGCCAATGAGATGATAAGAATGATGCAGGAAGTCATTGCTCAAAATAGCAATTTGATGGACACAATCCTTCAACAAAGGACTGAGTTCATAGAAAGGCTGGAATATCTCAAGGTGGAGGTGCAGTTGATGGTTGATAGCAGAATGAGAAGGGGTCAAGAGGAGGAGCATGCAGAAGTGAAGAAGCTGAGAAAGATGGTGAAAAGACAAAATAAAGAGATAGCAGATTTGAAGGTCAAGTTGGCAGCAGAAGAGAGTGCTCACATTGGTGCTGCAGCATCCAGCCTCTTAGCAGTCTCACTTGCAGCCCCTGTTGGCCACACACAGCCTACTCAACCTGAGTAGGACAGGTTTAAATCACACTCTTTTTGCTCCATATCTGTTTATTTTAGTTTTTAGTCTGGGATGAGTCTTTTAATTTTTATAGGTTTGTTTTGTTTGCATTGGATCATGTGTTGCTATGATTGGTTAAGTTGTATATCCATAATAATTTCATGAGTCCACATCTCACTATTAGATAGGGATGGGAATGGGACCCGCCCCATTGGGGAACCCGGTGTACCCGCCCCGACGGGGATGGGGATTCCCCGCAAAACCGGGGATCGGGGATGGGGACGGGGATCCCCGAAAGTTAAAAACCGGGGATGGGGACGGGGACGGGTAACGTGATCCCCGCCCCGCCCCGTCCCCGCATATTAAATATATTATATAATTATCACTAAATATTATGAATATTTATTACTAAATATATAGTATGTCTATTTCTAAATATATTATTTATAAAGATTTAGATATAACTTTCATATTTAGAATGGTATTTTGATATTTTTTGTTACATTTTTTTTATTCGTGTTACTTTTTTAGATAAAAAAAATGGAGAGTCGAAAGCGTTTGATCAAATAATTACGTATGACGTTGTGACTTTGTTCACATCAATATTTGGTAGTATGTAGCAACATATTTTAGAAATATGTGAGATTTAGACATCGGCCATTATCGATCGAGTATATATAGTGCTCAATGCATTTCATTTAAAATATATCAAATAAGGGGGAAAATCCCCGATTACCCGTTGGGGATCCTCGTTCCCCGGTGGGGACGGGGATGGGGATGTGTTCATATTCCCCAACGGGGACGGGGACGGGGATGGGGATAGAAATTAGGATCGGGGACGGGGACGGAGATTGGGGTCCCCGCCCCATCCCCGCCCCATTACCATCCCTACTATTAGAAGAAATGCATGCTAGAACTAGCCTAATAGTTACTTGGGACACATTTTGGATCACATTCTACACATATCACACTCAATGGTATATATCCTTTTCTTGCACCATAGCCACCCAAATATCAAATACAAAACACTTTTCCTTCCTACAATGAGGACATTGCAGATTTCTTAGTTTGGGGTGGGGGTGTCTAATATGGCACAAGAAAAGCCATGAAAAGTGGCAGATCAACACCACAAAAGTCCCATAGGGGCTGGTGTATGTACCAACAGAAAATGCACAAAAATTTGAAAAAAAAAATTCAAGTGTTGGTACATGTGTGAGAAAAGGCATGGAGAGAAAAGAAAGAGCCAAAAGAGAGAAACCCATACACTCAAGCCATGAAAGAGGTGTGATGTAGGAGGTGTGTCCATAACAAAAAGAATATAAGGCTAGCATATGGTTCATGTTGAAACACATAGGATGAGATTGTTGGTTACTTTGGATTTATGAAAGGCTATATGATGTAGACTTGGCATGCTCAAACTCATGATATACACCTAATGTATTCCAATGCAAAACTTTCACATTTAATGTCTTTTCTTTTGTTCTTTGTATTGCTTGGGGACAAGCAAAGTTTTTAGTTTGGGGTGGTGATAAGTACTCAATTTTGAGTACTTAAGCACATTTCTTTTAGTCTTTTAGATATGATTTTTCATTTTCAAATCCCACTTTGAGTCATTTTCTATCTTATTTTCCATTTATTGTGTCTTGGAGCTTAAATTGTGTGATTTGCTTGTTCTATGAAGATTGTAGGCTAACTTGGTTATCTTTTAAAAATCTATTTGGAAACAGGGCATGCTGCAACATCACCACAGCATGGAGCTGGTTGTTTTTGAGGAAAAAATTGAGAAGAAAGAAGGCTAAACTGATTTTTGGCATGGAACTAATCTGATTGTAACCTCTAAACATTAGTTAATCTGGTTTGTAATATGTTGGTTAAATGGGGACAAGCTTTGGTAACTCTAGTTAGATGTAGACTAGGTAAGTACAATTAGATTCTCCTTAATTTACAACTTTGCCACTCCCTTTGGTTATAAAAGGAGGGTTTAGTTGCTCTTAAGGAGACATCTTCTTCTATCATCTCTTATCATCTTATGTTTATGCTCTTTCAAGCCTTTTGCATCTGATCGATCGAAGCTTGGGGTTGTTCTTAAGTCGCTTTCTAGTTAATTAATTTTAAGAAGTAGTTTTTAATTACTCATCTTGCTCTTCATATTTTTCTTTAAGCTTTTAATCTTGTTATGCTTAGTGTAATCTTTTACTTTCTGTCTAGCTCACAAACTGGTCCTATTCCAGTCAAGTGTCCTTCTTTAATTTCCAGAATTTATGCTTATGTTCTTATGATCTTCATCGTGTTCTTTATCATCCTTATATAATCTTCATGTTTAAATATGCATGCTGCAACATCCAAACAACACCCACCTGCACATTTCTTTTAGTTGTATTTTATTTTTCCATCTTGCATCTCTAGCCTTTCCTTTACTCTTTTGTTCTAGATTTTAGTAGTTAAAGTTTATTGTAATCATCTTCAAGTTTACTTTCTTGTCATTTCCATTTCCTTGTAATTTACATTCTCGTCTTTACATTTTTAGTTACACACACACACACACACACACACACACATATATATATATATATATATATATATATATATATATTTAAATACTTTCAAGTCATTTACATTTCAAGAGCAATTTCCATTATGTTTATCGTTGTAATTCTTAGTAGTAGTTTTTATTTTTTTATTGTAATGAGCAGCTAATCATCTAGCTTGGGTGTAAGACAAATGGTGGTTATGTGGATCTAAAAGAAAGTGGGTTTTTGTAACTTTATCGAAATTTTATTATTCCAACTCAAGTTTTATCAAGATAACAAAACTCTTTGACCAAATGATCATTTTGATAGTGTAATAGTGTCATGGACCTAGAGATAGGCCATCAAATAGCACGTCAATTTAGTAACATGGGAGATAATATCGAAAGAGTTACTTGCAACGAGAGTTGTTACTTGTGTCATTTAAATTGATCCATTCTTGATAAATTGTCACTTTTTCAAAAGGTTAAAATGAAATAGACTTAGAGATAAGCTATTTGGAATCCATCAACTTGGGAGGTACGGGGGTTATTTCGAAAGAGTAACTTTTAACGAAGAGAATTTGTTTTGCCGTATATTTTGAGAACTCCATTCCTATCATTCCCTTATTTGGAATCTTACTCAGAGATGAGATGGTTCATAGCTACTGGAATAATGGGATGGTGAGAGTCCGAAAGGAACGTGTCTTAAAATTGATAATGAAACTAGTTAGAGTCAGAAGCATGCTGCAACACTCAAATAGCATCATGCTATAACAGGTGCTGTAGCATTGACCTACTGGAATTTGGATCCATATACCATCAAAAGTCTTACACCCTTGCTTCTCGTTTATTCTTGTTTAGTTAAATCTGTGTTAACCAACCTTCCAAAATATTGCTTCAAATTCGTCATCTGAAATCTCATCTTTCATTATACTTTTAACACACTTTTTAATCCAATCTCTGTGGGACGATATCTGGTATTTTACCACTTTTATTACTTGAAAGGCGACATAGTACCAATTTGTATACTTGCTTTTTGGTATTATCAGTCTCACCCTAAGGTACACAAAAGGGCATGTCATAGAGCAACAAAGAAAGATGGCAGATAACACAGAAAGGTGGAAAATAACTAAGGAACTTGTGAGAAATGAGGATAATAGGAAATAAAAATTCATTCCCCCCAATTTGGTTGGGTATGGAAATTAATGAGTTTATGGTAATGAATCCATTATAATATACTAGAAGCGTACTCGCGCAATGCAGCGAGATACATCACGATTTTAATTTTAATTTTTAATTTTTGTTTTTTATTGATTTACAGTACGATTTTGGATGATTTTTATTGAGTGATAATGGTTTTTTTATATATAAATTTGTTTAATTTAGGCTTAACAATATAATGTTTTTTATATAAAAAAATTAAGTAGTTTGTTAAAATTCATTAATTATCTTATATATTTTAATTTTTTTATATTTAAATTGAGATGTTTATCCTGTTTTGATTATGTTTATCAGAATTCAAATTTCATAACTTTAGGGTTTGGGGATTAGAGATAAGGATTTTGGGGGATAAAGATGAAATATATTAATTAGGGTTAAAAACTTTATAGGTAGTACATTAGGCTTTAGTAGTTATTAAGTAGATAGCTTTAAATGATAGTACATAAAGCTTAGTGAGTTGTAATTAAGAGTTTTTTATGTCATCTTTATAATATAGTATAGATTAAACCAAACACACTTTTCATTCCTATTTCCATTCCTTACCCTCCAATACCCCCAACCAAACACCCCCTAAGTATCCACAATTTGATTTATCAGAGCATCTCCAACAGCATTGCTATAATAGAAAAAAATAACTTTTTCTTTGCTATTTTTCTCCAACAGCTTTGCTAAAATAGAGAAAGGGCAAAAAATCTCTAAATATAGAGAATCTCTATAATCCCTAAAGTAGAGAGAGAAACTATTATTTTAATCAATCCAACCAATAAGATTCAATATTTAACATTTTATTTTAAGTTTTTTTTTAAAAATGTATTGGGATGATAAATTATGGAATATTATAATAATATAAATAATGATTGATTCTCTAAAATAGAAAAGATGTTGGAGTTAGGAAAAAATGTTTTTAGAGATTTTGACTTTCCATTCTCTATTTTAGAAAAAATTTAGAAATGCTGTTGGAGATGCTCTCATGACTGATTTGTCATTTCTTACTAATTTGTCATAGTCGAATAAAAATCTTTGAGTAAACTCCAATTTTAGTCCCTGACGTTTAGTGATTTTTTTGAAAGAGCTCCTTATGGTTTCATAATTCAAGTTTACATCCTCAGGGTTTGGATTTTGCTCTGAAAATGATCCCTGACCCCTGACGACATCAAAATGGTCCGTTAGTGCCAGGGGCATTTTCGTCCAACCAGATTTGTGTCCCCTTTTTGCACTTTTTCTTTGTTTTTTTTCTTGTTTTTGTAAAAGCCATCAAATTTTAGGGTCAAACTTCTAAATTACAAAAACTTTTTCTTCTTCCTTCTTCTTCCCCAAATACCATCTAAAAAGGAAAAGAAAAAAAAACCAGACATCATAATTCATCTTCATCAGATAACTCAAATTATATATACATAACACACACACACACATATATATATACATACAAATATTCATACGTATATATATACATATACATACATATATATATATATACACACACACACACACACACACACATATATATATACGAACACAGGGACGAGCCCTCTCCGGGATCCCCCATCCTCTTCTCCCTCCTCAAATCTGGTTTTCATTCTCTGTTCCTCTCGTTTTGGGGGGTGGATGTGTATGGAAACCCACCTCTAATATATATATATATATACACACATACACACACACACACACATATATATATATATATATATATATAACACATAAACCTGCAAATCAACACCCACCCTTACAGTGATTGAATTTTAGAGCTTTCGTTATCAAAAGTGTTCAATTCATGTGAAGAAAAACAATTAAAAGGGTAGTTTGGACTTGGAGATCTCCGATCATCACCATCACCCACCCTTCCATGGCTCCACCATCACCATAACCCAAATCAACGACAACACTCATAACCCAACACCAAACAGGGGTGGGTTTGAAATGGGTTTGTGGGTTTTGAGTGTTAATGGTGGGAGGAATTTGGGTTTGGAGGAGAAATAATGAGGATAGGGGTGGGTTTGAAATGGTGACGGAATGGATGGTTAGAATTTGAGGGAAATAATGGTTGTCGCCATTGTTGTACCTTCAATCCATGAATATACATAGATACATAACCAAGATATATATATATATATATATATATATATATATATATATATATATATATATATAGGGAAAGGTTCATTTGAGAAACACTAAATATATGAGAAATAGAGAAGTGATCTTAAACCATTAATTCGGTCAAGATCGGCGGCTTTGACCGAGAATTAAGGGATAATTGCTCCCATGGTCCACTCCCGTGTTCCTCACATTTTTTATTATTCGAAGGGTATTTTTGTAAATTATCCAAACGCATTCATATATGAACGCATGCGTTCAGATATGAATATCACTTTTTTTTTCTTTTTTTTTTAGCCGTGTGTGTTCATATATGAATGCATGCAAAAAACAGAAGTTCATATATGAATGTTAGTAGACGTTCATATATGAATGTTAGTAGAATGTCACTATTTTTTTGTACGTATTCATATATGAACGCATGCATTCATATATGAAGGCATGCAAAAAACAGACTTTCATATATGAATGTCACTCTTTTTTTTTTTGCATATATTTTTGAAAAATGTTTATCAACTTATTTGGTACCAAAACGTAATTAGCTAATAAGTTGTTATTAATTGTATTTTCTAATAATAATTGTTACAATAGGTTACTAGGTAAATGACTCTTACTATCGAGATAGACCCGCTAACAACGACGACATCGAAGTTACCGCCACCAGCAAACGGAGAAGGAGATCGGATAAGATGTTGATGTCGAAGACATTGAAGTTTTGGAGGGTCTTCTCGATTATCGATTCCGTAAAGACGTATTCCCGTTTGAACATCCGACCGCCATGAAGAACTTCCTCTGGCCGTGGCTGATCCTTCATATTGGAAACGAAGACGGATGGAAAACGAAACTCGAACAGGTGAAGACGAAGTTCACGAAAGCGAGTGATCGGATCGAAAATGGAGAACGAAAGTAGTTCGAATTGTGGAAACAAGAGGCAATGAATTTGTTTAAGTTGGTCCATCTATGCTTGATAAGATGATACATATGTGTATATATAGTGAGAGAAAAGTTCAAACGAGAACAATAATAAAATAAGAAAACAGTTAAATCACATAACGGATCAATGCAAGGCCAACTGACATGGTCAGTGACCACAACAACCGGCAAAAGTTGTGTGAATTACATGTGATTTTACACGTGATTTTTGTGTAAAATCAAGTAAATAATAAAAGAGTCAAATCAAGTGCAAAATCACTTATGATTTTACACGTATGGATCAATGTAAGGGTGTGTGGACGATGTGACCCACAACCATAGGTCATGGGGGTAAAGTCACGTGAATTACATGTGATTTTTAGTGTAATTTTTTTTACTGTTCTTGTATATATATATATTACTTTTCTTCTCACACGATCTTTCGTGTATATATATATATACACACTAGGTTTATTTAGCCTATTGACCTTTTATGAGAATTTTATTCACAACATAACCTACTTACATCACAATTAAGGGGGTGTTTACATGGAGCTTAAGGAGCTTAATGACAAAACCGACTTGTTTGCACAGACGTTTGGAGTGTTTACTTGGGGCTTAATAACAAAATCGGCTTATTCGCGCAGACATTTCCGGCTTATTCACTAAGTAGGGGAAAGATGTGTTGTCCCCATTAAGACACATCTTTGACATTTCTACCCTTAAAAATAAAGACATGCCTACCCTTTTACTCAATAATCACACAATAAAAACCTAGCTGCTCGATTTTACTTTCATCGCTCGTTCGATTTTACTGCTTTGAGTTCATTGCTGGTTCGATTACACTATTTCAATTCACTGCCGGTTTGATTTCAACCCTAGACAATAATTTCCTTTGGTCGATTTCTCGTAATGATTTTACTGATTGTTCGATACTTGTTTCCTCTCTATATTCGATTGTTGTTCCATACTTGTTTCTTCAGTCGATTGTTGTTCCATACTTATTTCTTAAGTTGATTGTTGTTCCATACTTGTTTCTTCAGTCGATTGTTGTTCCTTACTTGTTTTTTCAGTCGATTTTTGTTCCATACTTGTTTCTTTTCCATATCTGTTCGGCATTTCTGTAATGTAGATTTTTGTAACCATGATTTCTACAATGTCGATTTCATACTTGTTTCATACTTGCTACTTTTTGTTTGAACTTGGAAGTTTAAGTATTTAATGAACTTTTGTTTGATTTTTGGATTTTATCAATGAATTTATGAATATATCGCTTAAAAAATAAACAACAATTTATAAAACAACTTAAAATTCATATTCAGGGGTAAATTGGTCATTTTTGTTATTCAGACTGTTAATTCAGATAAAAAAGTAAACAACAACATCAATTTATCCAGACAGACAAATTTATCCAGACAGATACATTTATTCATATAGGACTTAATGGAAAATTTGGTATACAACCCCTAAATCTGTTAAAAGTTCATGAAGTTAAAAGAAACTTAATTAAGGCTAAGGGGATATATCTGAGCACCATCAAAACCCTTGTAACCACCTGATATAACTTTAGACCATTTTTGGTCATCCAAAGGATTAATTGGTGCCTTCGTAATGTTATCAGATAACATTCTCAGCCATCAAAGTTAATTTTGTTGGTAAACATCTTTTACCTAATATACAATTACGAGATAAAAGTCTTTTTTCCGTCACTTATCAGCTAAAATTCTCCATCATTATTATATCTCTTACCAAATAAAATTGTTAATCATTACCATTCTCACGGCGAACACCCGTAAATATGAGTTTTGCCGTATATAAAATACTATATAATAATAATTAAATAATAATAATAAAATAAAATAAAAGAATGTTGGCATGGCAATATGCTTGAATCTTTGCATGGTTACTTGAGGATAAGAAATGCATTAATTTTTGTATGCTAATTCTCCGATCAATACCAATTTCCGGCCACCACACACGGCGGCGGATGGACAATTTTATTTCAAATGAAGATTATTTCTATACATTTTTGTTATCAACAAAAACTTCAATTACAAAAAACTAAAACCACGTACATTTTCTTGTTTCCACCAAATGAATTCAAGAAACATGAAAGAATTTGTTATGAACCCCCATTTGAATCATGATCATCACCTCCTTCCAATTCATTCATTCCCCCCAAATCTTCATCCACAGTTTGAATTCCTTCCGTTCTCCGTCCCCGGTCGGATCACTCGCTTTCGTGTACTTTGTCTTCAACGTTTCGAGCTTCGTTTTCCACCCGTCTTCGTTCCCGATACGGAGGATCAGCCACGGCCGGAGGAAGTTGTTCATGTCGGTCGGGGTTTCGAACCTTTCCGGGATCGATAATCGAGAAGACCTTTCAACACTTTGATGTGATAAAAAATATATATTTTTTATTTTAATTGTTTAACGTCATAATATCTATACTATATTATAAAGCAGAGAGTGAATTGTGGATTTGGTCCCTGTGGTTTAGTGAATTCTTTGACCATGGTCCTCATTCTATGTTTATTGTGGATTTGGTACTTGTGGTATTCAATTTATTTTGGTCATGGTCCTTCTGACTAACACTTCCATTAACTTTATTAAATCAAGGAATATTTTAGTCATTTTGCCTATTTTTTGTCCTTTTTTTATAAGAAAAATATAAACAATATTTTTATACACACAAACACACATGCATACACACATGTGTATATATATATATATATATATATATATATATATATATATATATATGTGGGCATAATCAAATGAGAACTGGTTATTTTATGGTAGCTGTGAGATCCAATCTCAACCACACATTTAAGATAATTAATATCAATTTTAAATAAATACAAAAGGGTATTTTGGTAACTTTGTTTTCTATATCTAATTAAATGAATTAATCCTAAAATATCTCCTTTCTTTCCCTTATACGGCTCCTCCTCCTCCTCTCTCTCTTCCATATACATAAACCCTAAAAAACTTCTCTTCAAGAATGTGCCGCCATGCCCTGAAGCTACGCTGC
The DNA here is from genome assembly GCA_023525745.1 of Arctium lappa. Classification (NCBI taxonomy): domain Eukaryota; kingdom Viridiplantae; phylum Streptophyta; class Magnoliopsida; order Asterales; family Asteraceae; genus Arctium; species Arctium lappa. The sequence continues at coordinate 86,175,224 of CM042055.1, read as the reverse complement.
AACATCTCCCGCTGACAAAGTCATTCCGACCATCTTCCCTTATCCACCAGACCCTCTTCTCCGTGAATCTATTCCCCTCCACTGCCTCCCTCTCGACCTCAGTGAAGCTCCTTTTCTCCTTCCCTGTCTTTCGGTCTTCTCTCATTTAGAGCTCCTATCATCCCTCTCCACTTCGGTGTAGCTCATGTCATCCAAGTTCAGATTAGAATTCCACCCTCTCCTATCCCCGTCTACTCCAATGGGGTTTGTTAATTTTATTTGTTTGTTTGATTTAGAATTGGGAAGTCGTAGGTATGTGTTTGATTTTAATTTTTTTGTATGATTTGGAAATCAAAACTTATGGATGCGTCTTAGATATTGATTTTTTTGGTTTGGTATATTTTTGTTTTTAGTTCTTGGATTTCGATGAAAGGGGAGTGGGTGGGGAAGGTGACTGGTTTGCATTTTTGGGGAAGGGGTTCAGTTTGCAAGTGGGAGGTGGTTGTTTGGGCTGTTGGAGGGTGGGTATCACATAATATACATGTGGTTTACATTCCAATATAACCCATTTTAAGGGGTGGTTCATCTCAAAATCTTTCTTTTTCTTTAAATATAGATGGGGTATCACAATGGTATCATAGTGGTTATGTGTGATTTAAAACCCAAATCAGACATGGTCTCAACACATACTCAAAATGGTATCACAGTGGTATCACAGTAGGTTTTTTTTTAAAAAGGAAAGAAATGGTTGGTCATGGTTATAAAAACAAAATAGGACTGCGCTGGTATTTGGGGGAGTTCTCGACCGAATAAAAAAGCCACAGGAGCTAGAGTTCTCTGGTCCAGATGCTCCATGTTCCTTCAACTCTTCCATGGTGGCTTGGGCTTTTCAGAGTTACTAAGCTTTGGACCTGGCATTCATCTCTTCCATGGCGGAGAAGATGATGATATCATCGTTGTAGTCGGCCACCTGGTTGGAAGAGGGAAGAGGCGGTGTTGTTGGCTGTGAAGGTGGTTTAAGGGTGGTTGAGTACAGTGAGAAACCAAAATTGTGGGTTGGTCGATGCCGGAATCACCGAGGTACTCTTTTTTTCCAGCGAGAAACCAAAATTAGAGGTGTTGTTGGCTGTGAAGGTGGTATCATACGTTGTATCACAGGTGGTATCACGGTACAGTTGGTATCACAATGATATCACAGTTTAAATGACAATGGTATCACAGTTTGTATCGCACTGGTATCACAAAGCTGTATCATATTATGTATCACAATATCACAATGGTTATTGCATTTATTTTGGGTATCACAGTCGTCGGAATACGGAATAAGGTTAACCGGAGGCCGGAGAAAGGAAGTCGTAGAGAGGAGAGAAGAGGAGAGAAGAATTTTTTTAAAAATACCTAAAACGCCCTTTCATTAAATATTTAAATAAAATTACCAAATTTATATATTTCCTAAATTATTATTTGATTTGTGGTTGAGATTGGATCTCACGGTTACCACAAAAAAGTCAGTTCTCCCATGAAGGGCCCCCTATATATATATATATATATATATATATATATATATATATATATAATAAATTAATTATATTAAATAAATAAAATAAGACATTATTGTATGATTTAATTGTTTAATTTTTTTAAAATTAATTATATTAAATACGATTTAATTTTATTATTTTATTGTAATTGTGAAAAAAGATATAGTTTTATTGTTTTAATGTAATTAAAATTTCAATTTAAACAAATCAGATCATAAAACTATATCTTATTTATTTAGATCGAATAAAATAAAATATGGTTTTATGATTTGATTTATTGAATTAAAATTTTAATTAAGTTAGAGACGATTTAATTATATTGTTCTTTTACTATCATTGCAACAAACAAACTTATTGTTGATATTTTAACACCAAAAATCATTGAAAACCGTTGAGAAATGAACTATAATTTTATCATATTAAAATTAGAAGCTCCAATTTTCATATTATTTTTCAGTCAAAAACTCAAAATCAATTTTCATATTGTTTTTAGTATGATAAAATTAAAGTTCATTTCTCAACGGGTTTTAATAAAATTTTTGTGTTAAAATATCAACAATAAACTTGTTTGTTGCAATGGTAATAAAAGAAAAATATAATTAAATCGTCTTTAACTTAATTAAAATTTTAATTCAATAAATCAAATTATAAAACCATATTTTATTTTATTCGCTCTAAATAAAATAAGAAATAGTTTTATGATCTGGTTTGTTTAAATTGAAATTTTAATTACATTAAAACAATAAAACTATATATATATTTCAACAATTACAATAAAATAATAAAATTAAATCGTATTTAATATAATTAATTTAAAAAAAACTAAACAATTAAATCATACAATAATGTCTTATTTTATTTATTTTAATATCGTTATATATATATATATATATATATATATATATATATATATATTATATACATGTGTGTATGCATATGTGTATAAAAATATTGTTTATATTTTTCTTGTAAAAAAAAGAACAAAAAATAGGCAAAATGACTAAAATGGTTCTTGATTTAACAAAATTAATGGAAGTGTTAGTCAGAAGGACCTTGACCAAAATAAATTGAATACCACAAGAACCAAATCTACAATAAACATAGAATGAGGATCATGGTCAAAGAAATCACTAAACCACAGGGACCAAATCCACAATTCACTCTAAAGCAGATATAAAAACTCTTAAATACAAATTATTATGTATAAGTTACCATCATTTTATGCAAGATTTTAAAAATCTTTTAATTTACAAGTATCAAAGCACAAGATACATATTACTACTGCAGACTTCTAACACCCACCAATTTGGTATGTGCATACCATTCCTTTTATGCAGACATTTCCATGTAATATATTAATTAATATATTATATTAATATAAATTTGTTTTAATTATATTATTAAATATGTAATTGGTTATTTTTTATAGATGTCATTAAAATGTATAAGATAATCATTGAATTATAACAAAATCGTACTGTAAATCGACAAAAAAACAAAAAATAAAATGAAAATTAAAATTGTGATGTATCTCACTGCATTGCGCGAGTATGCTTCTAGTATATTATAAAGCACGGATAAAATACTCTTAAATACAAATTATTAGACACAAGGTACCATCGTTTTATGCAAGATTTTAAAAATCTCTTAATTTACAAGTATTAAAGCATAAGATACATATTATTACTACTGCAAACTTCTAACACCAACAAATTTGGTATGTGCAGAGCCTTCATTTTATGCAGATATTTCCATATATCACTATTAATTAATATATTATATTACTGTAATTTTTTTAATTATATTATTAAATATGTAATTGGTTATTTTTTAGATGTCAGTAAAATATATAAGATAATCATTGAATTCTAACAAAATACTTATTTTTTTTATATATAAAATCGTTATATTATTAAGTCTAAATTAAACAAATTTATAAAAAAACATTATCACTTTCTCAAAACCATTCAAAATCGTAATGTGAATCGACAAAAAAAATAAAATAAAACATTAAAATCGTGATGTATCTCGTTGCATTGCGCGAGTACGTTTCTAGTACAATTAAAAAACCAGGTTATGCTATTTAGGGGTTGTTTATTAAACGTTTACGTTTCATTTATCAGATGAGAATCGAAATTACTAATTACTAAGAATTTTATCACGTAAGATATATATATAATAATGACCGAGAAATCTTAGTTGAAAAGTGAGGGAAAAAATTGTTACCTGATAAGTTCTTATTAAGTAAAAGATGCATGTTTACCAATAAAATTCATATTGATGGCTGAGAATGTTACCATATAAGTAAGACACTCGTTAATCCCTCGGGCGAACACGAATTACCTGGAGTTATCGTAGGTGGTCAAAATCATGGAAACCGAAATTCATCAAAAGCACATTCTGAGAAAGAAAGAAAAACCCATATACGATTTCATGGCGGATCGCATTCGATTTTGAAGGAGATTCATTTATCTTCGGCAAGATCTCCAACAAGAACTCTCAAACTTCATCATCTTCTCGATCTCGAAACCATGAATATGGAGGCTTCACTATCATTCGATGATTCGGGAACTCGTCTCCCTCGATCTAGAAACCAATTATCATGGGTTTCATTTCTCTTTCATTCAACGAATATCGAGGCTTGCTTTTATGATTCTGGGTTTCATTTATGTTTCATGATCTGAAAATGGGTTCATGCATTCCTTAAATCTTCATCTTCATCATCATATCTGAAACTTTATCTTCATCATCTCCAGCAAACCACTCCCAAGCTTCATCATCTTCTCGTAAGAAAAACTCCATCTCCACCATCATGGAGGCTTTGATGTCATTCGCTGATTCTGGAACTCGTCTTCGTCCATCTAGAAACCATCGATCCAACTTTCATGATCTCCGGCCAACCATCCCACTACAACTTCGGACGAATTCATATCGGAAGAAACAACATCACGACAACTAGATGAAACCATGGAAAATGGTTTGTGTGGATTAAATAAAACGGAAAAGGACGCAGGATATGTATTCTTGACACGAAGAAGATGATGGTATTCTTCAAATGAAGAAGATGATGATGGGTGTAACTGCCAAAAAAAATGTTCTTTCCATGAAAAACGGCCTAATTGAATCATTATCGACCGTTGGATGACAAATTGACGCATATTAGGATGAGAAACACCGAGATGTACAAGATCAATTATCTTCTAAGTCGCAATTCATGGGAGAGATTGAGATTAAAAGAGATCAATGTTTCAGATCCACTTATCACAGTTCTCACCGTTAACTCAACTTCTCATACGATTTTTCGCCTATATATAGAGAGAGAGGAGCGATCAAACACAAACTAATATCAACCGTCCATCTAGTCTAATTAATATCTAATTTTATTTTGTTTTCTTAATCAATGTCATGATCATAATAAATGAACCTTATCCTCTTCCATATGTATCTCAATCGTATTTAATAAATAATGATTATTATCCATAAATATCTCAATTATTTTCTAGAGTAAATTACATGATTGGCCCCGTGGGTTACACAAAATTGCACTGTGTGTCCCTAATTTGAAATAATTATGGGAAACATCCTTGTGGTTTACATTTGCACACATCTTTGGTCCCTCTGACCTAAAATCGTTAAAAGATTCTGTTATATAAGTAAATTAGGAGAGTAATTTAGTCGTTTCATATTTTTTTGAGTAAATTACAAATTTCATCCCCATGGTTATTAAAAATTTTGGATCGGGTCCTCCAAACCAAATAATTACATACATGGTCACTGTGGTTCTACCTTTGTTATGGATTGGGTCCCTTGCCTAACTTCACTAACCGGTTCTCAGTTAAGTTAGGGATAATTGAGACCCATGTCAAATTCTCATTTATTCCGATTGAAGCCGGAAGGTCTTCACTTTCAAAGCAAATGTATACAAAAATAGGTTTTGAGAATCTCATATGACCAGCTTGAGCAGTGCTTTCATAGACTCGTAATCAAGGGAAACTGAAAACACGGCTCAATATTCATCCTGATGCATTGTCCATCAGTCTGATTCTCAAGCATGGCGCTAACCTACTTGATGTTTTGGAACAACAACTTCCTCTTGTCAATATCATATGTATTATCTTTATTACTCTTTTGAACAAATACATTCCTCCATTGTCACTACCTGGTTGCCTTTAGCCAGACAGAAAGAGGCTAAAAGTGAAAGAACCCAACCGTTGTTCGGTTATTAGCAGACCAAAACCAAACAAATTGTTCAATTGTTGTGCATAAATCGGATCTGTTGAGACTCAATCTCCATCTCCATCGAATCTATTGCATAAATCGAGCGCCCTAGATCTACATCGCCATCAAAGTCGACCACCACTATTGAGTCTCCATCTCCATCGAACCCACAACTGAAAACCCCATATCGCAATCAAAAGCAATATGAAAATCCAAGATGGGAGGGGGTAACTCGATTCTCTTTGTTAATGAGGAGAACAAGAGATTGTTCCTAGAGAACCACAAGGGCTGTGGTGTGGTGGTAAAGGCTTGGGGAGTTCATAGCGCTCAACTCGGGTTCGAGCCCCACTAGCAGCACTTGTGGCCACTGAGGATAAACTCAGGGCTGCACGCTTTAGCAGCTGGGCCAAAGGCCCTAATTGCCAGGGATTAGTCTGGGCCATAGGCCCAGGTTACCCTTTCCAAAAAAAAAAGATTGTTCCTAGAGTTGATTAGAATATTGAAATCATCTAGAGATGATGTACATGGGACCCCCCCCCCCCTTTAGACCATAGCACACCCGAGAAACCACCTCGTCATCTTTGATTTTGTTAATTAGGAAGTTGTTTGATTGTTTTAATCTTTTGCTCCATGGTAAATTGATTTATGGGAAAAAACCGAAATTTATGTCTAAGTTAACCAACCTCATCATCTGAACTTTATCCAACAGTCTATTATTACCTTCTGAATTTGGTTGATCTTTGAAGCTGCAAGGGTTGTATTTGAGGAACAATAATTTCACCGGAATCATACCGACGAAACTTGGCCAACTCCACATATTTGAGATGGAGATCACCAGAAAAAAAAGCACAAAGCGGGACGGAGATTGCTGGAGAAAGCACAAAGGGAAGGGAGTTCTCGGGAAAGGGAGGCGTGGAGATTGGGGAAAGGTCATGGACTATTGATATGTTTTTATTTAAAAAAAATTGTAAAAAGACAATATTAGCCCTGACTTAATGTAGCACCGGTTAGTGGAGTTAGGACAAGGGACCCAATCTATAATAAAAGTAAAACCATGGTGACCATATACATGTAATTATTTTATTTGAAGAACCCAATCCAAAATTTTCAATAATCACAGGGACGAAATTTGTAATTTACTCTATTTTTTTGTTTTCTATTAAAACCATAAGGACTAAGAATGTAATTTACTTTATTATACATACATATATAGGAATGAAACCCTGAAAAAGGTTGCAACCCTTGCAACCCACATTTTACTGTTGGATTCATGATCGACGGTTATTTTATTTTTATTTTTCTGTTTTTTTAACTAAAAATATTGGATCCCATATCTATTGTAACCGCCGATCATGAATCCGACGGTTAAGATGTGGGTTGCAAGGTTTGCAACCTTTTTAAGGGTTGCAAATAAAACAACCCCTACATATATATATATATAGACAGAGGTTCAAGGGAAAACCTCAAATAAATGAAAAACTAAAAAACACCTTATCAACCGTTAGATTAGATGATCTGATGGATGTGATTAAATGAGCGGTTACAACAATATTTTTTGAATTAAAAAACTCTAGCCCCCTATTTTTTTATTCGAAAAAAGAGAAAAAATAAACAAAATTTGAGCGAAATAAAATACACCAAAAAAAACAATCATATTTTTCTCGTTAATTTGACATCCATATTGATATACCTTTTCATCCATTTTTTCGTGGTTTTTCGGTTTTCTATTTATTTAGGGTTTTCCCCTGAACCTGACCATATATATATATATATATGTATGTATGTATGTAAGGGCTAAATCAAATGAAAACCACAAATATGTTACAAACCTGTGAGAACCGATATAAATTTTTTGTTTTACATGATATATTTTCACCAAATGCTTGGATTTAAAATATTGTTTCACATATATTTGTTTCACTACATGAATATTTTTTACCTGTATTTTTCATTTCACTAGGTGAATCAAAAATCAAATTTCACGTGCAATCATTTCACAAGGTGAACAAAAATATAGGTGAAACAATATCTTAAATCATAGGTTTTGATGAAAAAAATCATGTAAAAAAATATTTTTATATCGGTTCTCAAAGGTTTGTAACATATTTTTGATTTTCATTTGATTAAAGACCTATATATATAGGGTCAGGTTGAAGGGAAAACTCTAAATAAATGGAAAACCGAAAAACCACGAAAAAACGAATGAAAAAGTATATGAATATGGATGTCAAATTAACGAGAAAAATATGATCGTTTATTTGGTGTAATTTATTTCGCTCGAATTTTGTTCATTTTTCGTATTTTTTCGAATAAAAAATAGGGGGGTGGAGGTTTTTTTAATTAAAAAAATATTCATGTAACCGCCCTTTTAATCATATCAATCAGATCATCTAATCTAACGGTTGATAAGATGTTTTTTATTTTTTCATTTATTTGAGGTTTTCCCTTGAACCTCCGTCTTTGGTTCATTTGAGAAATGGTAAATATATGAGAAATAGAGAAGTGATCTTAGTCATTCATATGGTCAAGATTGGATTTAATTGGTCAAAAGTTACGGCTTTGACTGGTGGTCAAAAATTACGGCTCTTCCAAAAATATAAGGGTATTTACGTAACTTTGACAAAAACACGCGCGTGTTCATATATATGAAGGCATACAGTCATACATGAATGCATGCGTTCATATATGAATGTTCATAATTTTAAATAAACACTGACTGCATGCCTTCATATATGAATGATGCGTTCATATATGAATGCATGCAAAAAAAAAAGAGTGACATTCATATATGAATGCATGCAAAAAAAAGAGTGACATTCATATATGAATGCCTGTTTTTTGCATGCCTTCATATATGAATGCATGCGTTCATATATGAATGTTCATAATTTTTACATAAACACTGACTGCATGCCTTCATATATGAATGCATGCGTTCATATATGAATGCATGCAAAAAAAAAGAGTGACATTCATATATGAACGCCTGTTTTTTGCATGCCTTCATATATGAATGCATGCGTTCATATATGAATACGTACAAAAAAAAATAGTGACATTCTACTAACATTCATATATGAACTTCTGTTTTTTGCATGCATTCATATATGAACACACACGGCTAAAAAAAAAGAAAAAAAGTGATATCCATGTCTGAACGCATGCGTTCATATATGAATGCGTTTGGATAATTTACAAAAATACCCTTCGAATAATAAAAAATGTGAGGAACACGAGAGTGGACCATGGGAGCAATTATCCCTTAATTCTCGATCAAAGCCGCCGATCTTGACCGAATTAATGGTTTAATATCACTTTTTTATTTTTCATATATTTAGTGTTCCTCAAATGAACCTTTCCCTATATATATATATATATATATATATATATAGTGGAAGGATATTTTGCAACCTTGAAAAAGGTTGCAACCCTTACAACTCACATCTTAACCGTTGGATTCATGATCGACGGTTATTTTATTTTTATTTTTCTATTTTTTTAATTAAAAATATTGGGCCCCATATCTATTGTAACCGCCGATCATGAATCCGACGGTTAAGATGTGGGTTGCAAGGTTTGCAACATTTTTAAGGGTTGCAAATGAAACAACCCCTATATATATATATATATATATATATATATATATATATATATATATATATATATATATATATATATATATATATATATACACACACACATGTCCAGGCGATCGTTCACTCTCTTGATTGAAACCTCCCTTCTCCTTCTCCTTCTTCTCCATCTCCTTCAGTTTGCACTCACGGCACCATATCATCGAACACACATATATATATATATATATACATATGCATTCTCTCTCTCTCTCTCTCTCTCAAGCATACAGAAACATAGATCGCTCAAACACACTGGTGGAGAAACGATGGAAAAAACCGATCGAGCGGGGTGGGTTTTATTGGGTGAGTTGTTTCTCGTCGACGGTGTCAGAGTTAGGTGGGACTTTATCGCTGTATAAGGTATATTACTTAATAAAAGCATGCAAAAGCTCTTTCATCTTCATCGTTTAATTGTTCGTTTCATATCTAAAGAAGTGGAAGTTCCTTCATCTTTTCTTCGTCTTGATATAAATAACAGAAGCAAAATCACAACCCTATATATATATATATATATATATATATATATATATATATATGAGATGGGGTTTTTTTACCAATGGTTACTTCCATAACCAAACATGGAGATCGATGAAGACTTGGAGTTTAGTTTAGAATGATGAGAAAGTTGCAGGTCATGTGGTTATCAAATACAATATATATAGGGAAACTTTGATATCCAATCATTCTTACTGTAGAAAAGTTAAAGAAAAGAGAGGGAGAGGGTGTGGAAAAATCTTGATAGGTGGTGGTGGAAAAAAACATATGATGTTGATCGACCGACTTAGGGGTTGTTTGTGTTTTTTTAACATCTTAATGGCTCTTAAGTCTGAATCGTTCAGGCCTTTTTACACACTATCTCTTATTAATCATAACTAAAATAAGATTTCAGAATTTAAACCTCTTAAAAAACAAACGGCACCTTAGTGTAGGGAATACGGTGCCGTTTGTTTTTACGATTATGAAAGGTGCAACCATATTTCTCCATCGAAGGGTTAAAGTTTTTACGATTATGAAAGGTGCAACCATATTGTTTTAAAAGGCGTCACCGTATGATATTCAAAAGTTTAAGAAGGTGTAATCGTACCTTGTAATCAACCAAAACCCCCAAAAAAAAAACTCTTGAAATCAACCCAAAAAACCGAAAAAGTCCCTCGAAATTGACAAAAAAAAAAATTAAAATCCCTCGAAATCAAGCAAAAAGTTATAAAAATCGCTCGAAACGGTGGAATTAGGCCAAAAACACGTCCAACGATATTGAATGTTGGTAACACATCGATAAAAATTGTGCTTATTGTAATTATTTTTTATCTATATAATATAGTGCCACCATATGAAAAAAAAAAATTGGGTCCGTCCATGACGATGGCGTGGTGCTTAAGGCTTAATCTCTATGTATATATGTTCTGTGTATACATGATATATATATATATATATATATATATATATATATATATATATGTATGTATGTAGAGAGGTTCATTTGAGAAATTGTAAATGTATAAGAAATAGAGAAGTAATTTTAGTCATTCATCTGGTCAACATTTGCGGCTTTGACCGCAAAACACCGGATAATTTCTTGCGTGGTCTATAGAAGGTAGATGGGTAGTTTCGTAAAATACGCGGTACAAGTTCATATATGAACCTATATGATTCACATATGAACTATACGTTCATATGTGAATCAGTTAATTAGTTCATATGATAATCAATTAATTAGTTCATATATGAATCTGTTAATTAGTTCAACTGATTCATATATGAACTTACGGTTAATTAGTTCATATGTGAATCAGTTAATTAATTCATATATGAATGACAAAGGTTCATATATGAATCAGTTAAAAGAGTTCAGATGTGAATTACATTGATTCACATATAAACATATAGTTCATATGTGAATTATACAGGTTCATATATGAACACAACTCGTGTATTTTGTAAAAATTACTAAAGTGACCTTCTATTTTTGAAATAGTCACAACTTTTAATCAGTCAAAGCCGAAATATTTGACCAGTCAAATCCGATCTTGACCGCATGAATGACTAGGATTACTTCTATATTTCTCACATATTTATCATTTCTCAAATGAACCTTATATATATATTATGAAAAAAGGTGAGAGAGAGAAAAGGTGGGGCCCAAATAACTAATAGATTACATTTTTGTTCCCTATAATTTTAATAGAAAACAAAAATATATGAAGTGACTAACTTCACCTATATAACATAAGGACGTTTTTCGTAGTTGTTTCAAATTAGGGACGTACACTATAATTTTATATAAATCATATAGACCAATCATGTAATTTACTTTATTTTCTAATAAAATAGTTTGAAAAATTTATACAAATATCTTGGTTTGCATTATATCTTTATATATATATGGTAATGTTGGTAAAAACAGATACTCTTACTTTTCAATTTTATTCTTATTTATAAGAGTAGAAGCGTACTCGTGCAATGCAGCGAGATACATCACGATTTTAATGTTTCATTTTATTTTTTTGTCGATTTACAGTATGATTTTGGATGGTTTTGATAAAGTGATAATATTTTTTTATAAATTTGTTTAATTTTGGCTTAATTATATAATGTTTTTTATATAAAAAAATTTAAGTATTTTGTTAAAATTCAATGATTATCTTATATATTTTAATAACATCTAGAAAAAATAACCAATTACATATTTAATAATATAATTAAAACAAAATTATCGTAACATAATATATTAATTAATAGTGATACATGAAAATGTTTGCACAAAAGGAAGTCTCTGTACATACCAAATTGGTGGGTGTTAGAACTTTACAGTAGTAATATGTATCTTTTGCTTTGATACTTGTAAATTAAGAGATTTTTAAAATCTTGCATAAAATGAAGGTACCTTGTGTCTAATAATTTGTATTTAAGAGTTTTTTATCCGTGTTTATAATATGATATAGAATATATAGATAAATAATTGAAAAATAATCTTAAAGTGATCTAAAGGTTACACACAAGAATATTAGATAAGTTTATATTTATTTTAATAATAAATGTTGTACTAAATATCTTTAATGCTTTTACATGTCTCGATTATTTTGATCATGAATAATTTAAAAATCAAAATCAACATTTCCCAAACATTTAAAACTCAATATCATCTTCTGTTTCTTTTTAATCATTTTCACCCTAAAAATTAAAATCCAAATATGTTTTTTGTAAATCAACTTTCAAAGACCAGTATAAATACCAACCCTCACTTATAATTCAATCAACTGTTTGTCAAAAATTTCCCTCCATTTTCTCCAATTTGATCTCCCATGGCGGACCGATCATTCGGCGGAAAATCGACCAACAAGCCGAAAAACAACACTGCCGACGGTTCTCCGGCAAAAAAACGTCGTTATCGAGATAGACCCGCTAAAAACGACAACATCGAAGATACTGCCACCAGCAAACGGAAGGAGATCGGACAAGATGTTGATGTTGAAGACATTGAAGTTTTGGAGGGTCTTCTTGATTATCGATCCCGGAAAGGTGTATTCCCGTTTGAGCATCCAACCGCCATGAAGAACTTCCTCCGGCCATGGCTGATTCTTCATATCGGAAACGAAGATGGATGGAAAACGAAGCTCGAACAGGTGAAGACGAAGTTCACGAAAGCGAGTGATCCGATCGAAAATGGAGAACGAAAGGAGTTTGAATTGTGGAAGAAGATTTGGGGAAACAAGAGTCAATGAACTTGTTACATCTATGCTCGAAGATGATACATATATATAGAGATATGAGGTTTAAACGAGAATAATAATAAAATAAAAAAATAAATAAGAAAACAATGAAATTACGTGCAAAATCACATGTAATTTTTTACTAACTGATTGTTAGAAAAATAGAGTAATTGACAGAAAAGATGTAGATAACAATGATTAAAACGTGATAAAGATCACTTTCCTTAGGATATTATTAGCCTCTACTATCAAGGTTATTTGGGTTATGGCTGATACACCCCTAGAAATTATCTAATCAATATAACATGTTTTAGGACAAAAACATACTTTCAAGAACACTTCGACAAAATTTCATGAAGAGAAGAGGCAACATCAAGAAAGGATTAAGAGACTAAAAATATGTGTTAGAAGATGATGATGAATGAAAGAGAAAATGAAATATGTTGAAGGCTTGAGTCTTCGATATATTGATTGAGAGAATAAACATACAATACGGCAAAATAATAATGAGAAAGTTAACCTAGACTAGAGGATACAGGGAACTTATACAGAGACTATATGGGCCTGGGCCTTATACACAAATATATACTAACATCCCCCGCAAACTCAATCGGGAGAAGAATGGGCTAGATGGAGTTTGGAAACTAGATCACAAAACCGTCCGGGTAGATGAGCTTTAGTGAAAATGTCGGCCGGTTGATCAATCGTTGAAATAGGAAGAAGTTGGATAGTCTGACGAGTCACGTGTTGACGAACAAAGTGACAGTCAATTTCAATATGCTTCGTTCGCTCGTGAAAAACATCATTGTGAGCGATCTGAATCGCACTGTTGTTGTCGCACCACAATGGAGTTGGAGAATGTTGAGGAGCCCCCATGTCAGAGAGTAGCCATCGTAACCACATAAGTTCTTGAGTCGTGTCAGCTAGTGCTCGATACTCAACTTCAGTATTGGATCGAGCGGTGAGAGATTCTTTCTTGCTCCTCCAAGATATTAGTGAGTCTCCAAGAAAGAAACAGTAGCCGGTAGTGGAGCGACGATCAGTCATGTCACTGTCTCAATCAGCATCAGAAAATCCTCGCAAAGTCAATGATGATGAGGATGTAAAATGAAGACCGTGAAACATGGTTCCTTTTAAATATCGAAGGATGCGCATGACAGCAGCATAATGATCGGAACAGGGTGCAGACATTAACTGACTAACGGTAGGAACATCATAGGCAATGTCAGGGCGAGTCACTGTCAGGTAAACAAGTGAACCCACTAACTGTCGATACAAAGTAGGATCACGCAGAGGAGGTCCAGCATTCGGAGCTAAATGAAGGTTGTGCTCAAGAGGAATGGATGAAATTTTGTTGTCAGTAAGCCCAACTTTTGACAAGAGATCTGAGGTATATTTGGCTTGACAAAGATAAATTCCCGGTGGATCTGAGAGCACCTCAAGACCAAGAAAATAGTGTAAAGAGCCAAGGTCCTTCATCTCAAAGCAGGAGCTGAGAGATGTCTTGAGATGAGTTATGCCTGTAGAGTCACTGCCAGTAATAATCATAACATCCACATACAAAAGAAGTAAGATTGTGCCAGCCTCAGTGGTCCGAGTAAACAGTTCGGAATCATAGTTGCTGGGTGAGAAACCCAGAGAGGTGACTGTGGAACTGAACTTCTCAAACCAAGCTCGCGGAGCTTGCTTGAGTCCATAAAGAGCCTTCCGAAGACGACAAACATGACCTTGTGGAAGTCGAACACCTGGAGGGGGTGTCATGTAGACTTCCTCAGATAAGTCGTCGTTTAAGAAGGCATTCTTAACATCCATCTGAAAGAGAGGCCATTGTTTGGTAGCTGCGATGGCTAGGAGACTGCGAACAGAAGTGACTCGAGCAACATGTGCAAATGTCTCTTCATAATCAATGTCGTACTCTTGATTGAAGCCCTTGGCTACAAGGCGAGCTTTGTATCAATCAATAGAGCCATCAGATTTGGTCTTGATTTTGAATACCCATTTGGAACCAATGGGTGACTTGCCCGGTGGAAGAGGGACATATTCTCATGTCTGAGCTTTGTCAAGAGCCTGAAGTTCCTCACCCATAGCTTTCTGCCAATCAGGATTAGAGGAGGCTTCCTTGTAGGAAGTAGGTTCATGATTGGACAACAGAGTAGCATAAACATGATAATCACGAAGATGAGAGGGAACCTGTCTTACCCGATCTGATCATCTAACATTCTGAGATTGAGACGTTCCAGGAGCCAAAGACTCAGCAGGCAGCTCAGATGTTGGCGGTGCGTATGGAACAGATGATTGATGTTGATCAGGAACACTAGAAGAGGTAGGCTGTGTAGAGGCAGGAGACTCTGAAGGAGAGGCGAATTCGGAAGGTGTTTGAACAATAGGTGGAGACGAAGTGATGTCAAATTGGAGTGAGTCCAATGAGACGGAAGCATCTGTAAAGAACGGAGCGGTGAAGGTAGGGGACTCACGAAACTTGGATATAGAAGAAAAAGGAACATGTTCCCAGAAGGTAACGTGATGAGATATACGAAGACGCTGGTAGATAGGATCCCAACAGCGATAACCCTTGTGTTCAATACCATATCTAAGGAAGCAGCAAAGTCTGGAACGAGGTACAAGTTTGGTATGTTCATGAGGTTGTAACTGAACAAAACAAGCACTACCCTAAACTTTTAGAAGTTCATAGGCAGGGGTGATCTCATGAAGAGCCTCATAAGGAGACTTATTATTAAGGATGAGAGTAGGATGACGATTGATAGTATAAACTGCAGTGAAAGCAACTTCACCCCAAAAACATTATGGACATTTTGCATAAATGAGAAGAGTGCGAACCGTATCAAGAATATGACGGTGTTTGTGTTCGGCACGACCATTTTGAGGAGATGTGCCGGGACAAGAGTACTGAGAGAGAGTCCACTGAAATTGAAGAAAGGAGAGAAGAGAGGACTCTTTGTATTCCATGGCATTGTCAGCCCTAAGAATCTTTATAGGTTTTGAGAATTGGGTGTGAATCATTCGAACAAACATAATATAAATTTTAGGTAGCTTCGAATGATGTTTCATGAGATATATCCATGTGAAATGTGTATGATCATCAATAATAAATAACAAAATATCGAGCACCCGCATGGATGGATGTGGTGCTGGTCCTCATACATCAGAATGAATAAGATCAAAAGGAGAAGTAGAATTAAACTCATTTGTTTCAAAAGATAAAGCATGATGTTTGCCAAGTTTGCATGATAAACAAGAAATATTGTCAGTTGACATACAATTTCCTAACACCCCTAAATTAGCTAATGATTTTATTCTGGCTAGAGATAAGTGAGCTAGTCGGGCATGCCACAAGTCAAAAGAAGAAGTGTTGGAAACCGAAGCAACAAGACTTGAGGAGGGTAATGGAAGATGAAGGTAGACCACTTCAATCATCCGTCCAACTTTACGGCCGAGTCCAAGGATCTGCTTGGTCTTTGGATCCTGTACAACACAACCAGAAGAATGAAATAAAATGATCAGATTAGATTCTATAAGTTGCGCAATCGAAACTAAGCTCAAAGATAGTTTCGGAACATTTAGAACATCTGGTAATTGTATATGAGGAGTGGATACATTTCCACTAAAAGATACCGGTAGCCCAGTGTTGTCAGCAGTTCGTACTGACGTAAAATGCTGAGGTGGTTTCTTAGAAACAAAACCATCAGTGCAGGGAATCATATGATTGCAACACCCAGAGTAAAAAAGCCATGAGTTACCTGATGCAGTTGAGTGTTGAGAATTCATACCCATAGCACCAGACATGATCTGCTCCATGAGCTCCTGATTGCGACGCTTCAGTTCCATGAGATCAGGTAAGGAGACTGGAGAAGTGTAACACCCTTAAATCTGGAAATAGCAACTTATTAAAAAATTTACTAAATACATCAATAAATAAATCATCTTCAACCGCAAACTATGACTTAACCTCAATACAACCATTCATTCTATACAAAAGTCTATGATAAGGACGGGTGCTACTAAAACCCCATAATAGTTACTATCTCCAACGCTGCGGAAGACTTCACCAACTACTTACATTTGCATAAAGCTAAGGCTCAACTCTTCATAGGATTGCTAGGACCAACTCCCAACCTTGAAACCTGATGCACATGCCGACAAATAAAAAGGTTAGGCTTAACGCCTAGTGAGCTCAAGAGTTTTTCAACATATATAAAATATTCGTTTAAAAGAGAAAGAATGCAGTTAAAGTTATAGCCCTTCAATATGATACGTCTTACAAGAGAAAAAGACTAATTTTCCAATAATATGCAATTTAGACAAAGAACGCCAATTTAGATATTTTCCAAAACCAACTACTTCGAAGATAATGACACCAATGTAAGCCGCCCATTCATAAATTAGCTTTAATCCAAAACTCACGCAAAGTGTAAATATAAATTGAACTCTCCATTTAGGAAGATACGGTTAAACCTTATATCTCAAAACACCCAAAACACGGGTGGGGCATAATACTCAACCCATAAATCAAGGGTAAAACCCAAATATACAAAACGTCACCGAAAACTTGGATACTAAAACTCAATACCCAAAAACAACACCTTTCGGTGACGGGGGATTCCCGATTCCATAAAATGTGACGGTCCACAAAGTAAGTCCATTTTATGTTGTTATGACTAGTCATATAAACAAAGTACACGCAAGGAATGTCAGGCTCAGTAGCTTTAAACGTACACCCACGGAAACTCGAGTTCAACCCCGAAGGGTTGCTAGGTCGAGCTCCTCATCCAATATCGTAATACTTGAACACGAAGGAACCCACATCCGGTACCTTAACGTGCAGCACGAAGGTCTTACACCCACATCCGGTGCCTAACGTGCCTCGACGTGGAAAACTAATCGTCCCAACGCCGGACAATAAGAGCACGAAGGAACCCACATCCGGTACCTTAACGTGCAGCACGAAGGTCTTACACCCACATCCGGTGCCTAACGTGCCTCGACGTGGAAAACTAATCGTCCCAACGCCGGACAATAATAAACCAAATAATACACATAAGGCCCAACAAGGCTCGAAGTCGAGCTACCAAAACTGGACTATTGTCCAAAAACCCCATCAAAATAACAATGCCAAGCCGCAGACTTAGCAACCCATTGACTCATTAATAAATGGAATAAAAACATGATAAAACGCACTCACCCAACGGATATGCAAACATCACGACCAAAAGTGAGATTAGTTCAAAACTCAACATTAGTTAAGGCAATCCATTTTCCAAATGAACTCATAACACAAAATATGCATTTTCCAAATTTAAC
Source organism: Arctium lappa (assembly GCA_023525745.1). Lineage (NCBI taxonomy): Eukaryota > Viridiplantae > Streptophyta > Magnoliopsida > Asterales > Asteraceae > Arctium > Arctium lappa. The sequence continues at coordinate 86,156,822 of CM042055.1, read as the reverse complement.
TGCTGATAAGAATGAAAATCATAAAATGAGACTATAAACATTCTCTCAAGTTACCTCACATAAACGTGCAAGTGTTACTTTATAAAACACTCCATTTCATGACGATGCATAAGACTCGACAAACATTTAAAAGTGTATTTCTTTGACCAAAGATCCATTCATGTAAAAAAGACTTCAAAACACATTCGTTTGTGACACATATAACAAATGCCCAAAAATCTCCAATGTGGGTGTTATACAAGGGTTGCAAAGTTAGATAATTCAAATAATCAAAGATTAGCAAATAACCCAACATTTGATAATTTCATGTAAGACACATAAAACACTTTAAAATAGACATTTTGGCATGTACACCGTTTTCACAAATCAACTTGAACTCACCTTGCTAGATTTAGGCTAAATCTAGATTTTACCCCGCTTTGAGCTCCTTTGAAGAAACTTGAATCTTCAAGGTCAAAACTTTCATAACCTAGATCCACAAGTATCCAACCGTAAATAACCGTAATCAACCACAAATAATCGTTTCCCAAACCATGAACATGAATACCTCAACTAATACCGAAACCCTAACTTCCATAACCGAAGAGGGTAGAAGATTACCTTAACCCAAGCTTGAATCCACCAACCAAAACACTTCTAGTTCACCAAAATGGTTACAAAACTCCAATCTATGAAAGGGAGAACAAAGGGTGGATGAAAACCAAGAAAACTTTGGGGAAGAAGATGAATAGTGAGAGATGAGAAGATTACCACCACCAAATACTCTAGTATACTCTAATATACTTCCAATATCTTTCCATATCCTTGAAAAGCTCTCAAAAACGAAACCGTAGCAACTTGAATCGCCCAAATCGGAGTTGAAATGAGAGAGTTATGAAGAAATGAAGTTTGGGGCTGAAAATCGCGATTTTAACGCCCTGAAACACCCGGGCGATTGTGCCAGGCTATAGTGACCATGTCACAATCGCGGGGAAAAATCGCTGAGATTGTACCGAGAGTTCTCGGGCTCGGGCGACCTTGACAGGCGATTGTGACACTGTCACAATCGCCGGGCACTATAGCCTCGGGCGTACCGAAACTGTTTTGGCCATAACTTCTTCGTTATAGCTCCGTTTTCGCTCCGGAAAGAACCGTTGGACTCGTAATTGAATCCTTCATCCATCTAGACTATAAAATCCAGGATCCAAGTCCAAAATTAAATATCTTATTTTTCCTCGATATATCGGTTTCTGTATTAACTTGAAATGATATCTTTCAAGAATCGGGGTGTTACAAGAAGCCTCGTTATCAGCGAGAGTAGACCCAACAATATCATGAGTTCGGTTCTGAGGGACAGTGTGCTTTGAGTTCTTAGGGCAGTCAGACTCATAGTGGCACGGATGAGTGATGCCACACCGACGACACTTGCGAATAGGACAATCAAGGACAAGATGAGCAGTAGAATGGCAAAAGGCACACTCAGATGTGTTCGTCTTTCCCACATATTTGGAATGGTTGTTGTTGGTCCATTTACCTTTGGACTTGGGATGAGACGTGTAGAGAACGCTATCAGTAGTGGGCATCTCTGAGCGCATGTGAAGACGGGTTTCTTCACTTAACAATTCTGATATGGCTTCTTCAAGAGTAGGTAGTGGTTGCCTATGAACAAGAGAAGCACGAACATTCTCAAATTTATCAGTAAGACCCATCAGAATAATGATCAAGTGTAACTGGTTGAAGTAGGCTGTGAATTGTTGAGTTGTTTCATCAAAGATTTGTGGATCTCCAAGACTTATATGATCTCTGAGAGACTGCATTTCAGAGATATAAGAGTTTACGGATTGATCAGGAAGCTGACGTTTGTTCTGAAAGGTGGTCCACAGTTGATACTGATGAGATAGGCCCGATGACGTGTACCGCTTGGCGAGAAAATCCCAGAGACTTTTGGCGGTAACATAGCCAAGAAACTGTTGGTTGATCTCAGGAGTAGTGGAGGCATTAATGAAACCCAGAATACGAGCATTATTGATGTCTCACTCATTCATGCGTTTTGCAAAATCAACAACATTCTCAGTTGCTTCCTGAACTGGAAGTTTGGATGCACCAGTAACATAGGTGTAAAGCCCGTGGGATTTTAGCAGAATTGTCATATGGTGATGCCACAGGATGTAGTTGCTACCATTGAAAACAACCGAGATGGGATTTGAGTGACTGAGATTGGCAGCCATGGATGTGACGAGAAACTGTTCACTGAGATTGGTAGGGTGTGCGATCGGTAGTATCGACCGGTATGGACCGGTAGGGTGAGCGACCGGTATGGACCGGTGGTAGTGTGCGACCAGTATGGTGTTATCGACCGGTGTTGACCGATATGGTGTTATCGACCGGTATGTTCCGGTCGATGCTTGATTCGACCGATGTATCGACCGATGTATCGACAAAAGATGTATCGACCGATGTTATCAAGGAGATGTATTGACCGATATTCCCGTGCGATTTGAGGCGGCAGACGACGATGAGAGCCAGGAAGAACAGCGACTGCGATGAGAGACAGAGAGGGCGGCGACGGCTAGGGTTTTCGGTTGTCGGCGGCGACGGCGAGAAAAGGATGGTGACGATGAGAGTGAGGAAGAAAGCAAACCTACAACTCTGATACCATGTTAGAAGATGATGATGAATGAAAGAGACAATGAAATATGTCGAAGGCTTGAGTCTTCGATATATTGATTGAGAGAATAAACATACAATACAACAAAATAATAATGAGAAAGTTAACCTAGACTAGAGGATACAGGGAACTTATACAGAGACTATATGGGTCTGGGCCTTATACACACATGGGTCTGGGCCTTATACACAAATATATACTAACAATATGGAGGTATAACACACACATATATATAGGCTTTGGCATATAACTGATTTTGATAAGGTTAACTACCTTCAAACTTTATCCACAATCAAATTATAACAGAAAACCTGTCAAAACAGTTAGAAAAAACGTCTACAGTGTTGCAGGCGACTTTCTGGTGGGTTAAGTTGCCTAGAAGTTGCTTTAGACACTGTGTTTCACAACAATAATAGCCTAGGCGAGTTTAAAGCGACTTAGGTCGCATGAAACCCGCATTGCACACCGGATACAATCACTAAAATGTATGTGGGACATGTGATAAGCCTAAAATGCTTATATATATATATATAGGGGTGGTTTAATTTGCAACCCTTAAAAAGGTTGCAAACCTTGCAACCCACATCTTAACCGTCGGATTCATGATCGGCGGTTATAAAAGATATGGGGCCCAATTTTTTTAATTAAAAAAAGATAAAAATAAAAATTAAATAACCGTCGATCATGAATCCAACGGTTAAGATGTGGGTTGCAAGGGTTGCAACCTTTTTAAGGGTTGCAAAATATCCTTCCACTATATATATATATATATATATATATATATATCTCACAAAATCAATTAAAATTCCACTATTATATCTATGTGGGACAAATCTCACTATAAATACTATATATATATATATATATATATATATATATAACAAGCAAAGGTGTGTTGGTGGACGTGGTCATGACCAAAATCACGTGAATCAAATGTCATTTTACAAGTGATTTTAGTATAAAATCAATAAAATAATAAAACAGCAAAATCATGTGTAAAATTGCATGTGATTTTACACATATGGATCAATGTAAGGATGTGTGGGTGACGTGGCCAAAGTCGCATGAATCACATTTGATTTTACACGTGATTTTAGTGTAAAATCACATATGATACAACCGTTTTCTTATTTTCTTATTTTTTTTACTGTTCTCGTATGCACGTGCACACACATATATATAGACACACACACTAGGTTTTTATGAGAATTTTATTTGCAACATAACCTACTAACAAGTTCGGTAGCATTTTTCTGTTAAGCACAGACATTCATAATTAAATCTGTTAAAACTTCATGAATTTAAAAGAAACATAATTAAAGCTCAGGGGATATATCGGAATCTCAACTTCCGGGGATTCTATCCAGGCACTATCATAGTCCTTGTGACCACCTGCGATAACTACAGACAATTTGTGGTCGTCCGAGGGATTGATTGGTGTCTTACTTATCTTATCGGGTAACATTCTCAGTCATCAAAATAAATTTTGTTGATACACTTTTTTTTACCTAGTAAATGCTTACCGGGTAAAAGTCTTCTCCCATTGTTACCGTTTAAGATTCCCAGTTATTATTATATTTATATTTTTTACTAGGTAATATTCTTGGTCTTCTCATTTTTAACCAGGTAAGTAAAAGGTAACATTTAGGTGCCGTTTGTTTTTTAAGAGGTCTAAAGTCTGAAGTCTTATTTTAGTTATGATTAATAAGAGGTGGTGTGTAAAAAGGTCTGAACGATTCAGACGTAAGAGTCATTAAGAGATTTTAGAAAAAAACAAACAACCCCTTAGTAAACAACCCCTCTTTTATTATTATTATTATTATTATTATTATTATTGTTATTATTATGACATTAAACAATTAAAATCAAAATATATATATATATATATATATATTTCCTATCACACAAAACTAAACCCTAGAGAAATCCGTTTCAAATTCATTTTAACCATCTTAACAACTTTTTAAATCATGTATAATTACTAACCGATTGATCATAATTCAAAACCCAACAAATTTCTCAACAATTTCATCTTCTCCACAAATTCTCTCTAAATATTACTGAAAACAATCGCTAAAAACCACCAATTTCATCTCCAATGGTGGATCCACTTCACTCCCCACCCCCACCCCCACCTCACCCAAAAGGCCAAAACCACCCACTCCGGACGCCGGAAAATCACCCAACAAACGGAAGAACACCACTGCAGCCGGCGGTCCGAATTCTCCAGCAAACAAACACCCTAACATCGATCCAATCAACCCGGCCTCCATGGCCGTCGGTACCATCGAAGATACCACCACCAGCAAACGGAAGGTGATCGCACAAGATGTCGATGTCGAAGACATTGAAGTATTGGAACGTCTTCTCGATTATCGATCCCTGAAAGGCGTATTCCCGTTCGAAAACCTGACCGAAATGACCATCTTCCTCCGGCCGTGGCTGATCCGCCATATCGGCAACGCAGAGGGGTGGAAAAAGAAGCTCGAACACGTGAAGACAAAGTACACGAACGCGAGTGATCCGATCGAAGACGGAGCACAGAAGGAATTCAAACTGTGGAAGAAGATTTGGGGGAATGAAAGAGGTGATGATGGTGATCAGAGTGGGGGTTCGTAAGGATTTCTGTACATCCAACATGAATTCCTTTTTGAATATTTTTGGTAGAACTTACGAAAATAAGGTTCAGTTTGTAATTGAATAATAATGCTCATTTGAACAAGATTAATTCTCCATCCGCTGCCGTGTGTGGTGGCCGGAAATAGGTGTTGATATTGATCGGAGAATTAGCATACAAAAATTAATGCATTTCTTATCCTCATGTAACCATGCAAAGATTCAATCATATTGCCATGTCAACATTATTTTTTTTGTTTTTATTATTATCATTTATTATTATTATTATTATTATTATTATTATTATTATTATTATTATTTAGTTTTTATATACGGCAAAACTGATACTTAGAGTATCTTCAATGCAAGGTTCTTATAAGCAAAAAGTGCATTAACTTGAAGGAACTAGCATTGTGAAGAATTCTTATAAAAATTCAACCCCTTTAGGTTCTTAAATAAGACCCTTGGTTTTTTACCATGAAATTTGTGAGATTTTACATTTCCCTTATTTTTTATTTTATTTTATTGACTTTATAATTATTATTAATATCATAAAAATACATGGGACCTACAAAAAAAGGTATTTATAAGAGCATCTCCAATGGTAAATTTAATAGCTTGATGAAGACTTGATGCCAAATTTCACTATTGGAGCAAAAACTTGAAGAATAGTTTGACATCCATGACTTGGTATTTGGTGTTTTGTAAGCCTTGATCTGAATTCCAGAAAGGTTGAGATCTACCGTTAACCTAAATACAGTTGATATTTGTATGCAATTCACTTACTTGTCTCAGCAAAAAATTGGGTTTCCACAAGAAGTTGCCTCGCCCCGTATATGACACTGTGATTTTACCTCTCTGATGATAATTGTCAAGGTCGGGCATTAGGGTGTGCAAGTGGATACTTGGAACAGGGCCCCAAATTGTTTGGGGCTCATTTTGTAGATATATTTTAGCTTTATATTTATGATTGCTCCTAATTTTTTTCTTTATAAATGATAATTTGTTTGATTTGCTCTTATATTTGTGATGAATATGATTCTTAACAACTTTGTTACATAAACCATCACCTTTTTTTCGGAAAGTTGGTTACAAAAAAGCCATTGAATATTTTGTTTCGAATAAAGTTGAAAGAACGATAATATTTGCTTAAACTCGTCAAGTTGGTCTATAGTCTCGGTATAGCCGGTAGGGCTGTAAATGAACTGAACGAACACGAATACAAGTTTGTTCATGTTCTTTTGTTTAAGTTAACAGAACAAATGAACGAACACAAATGGTAAACAAACGTAATTTTTTGCGTTCATGTTTGTTCATTAGAAAAATGTGTTTGTTCTAGTTCATTCGTTAAGATAAAAAAATGAATGAATGTAAACGAACTTAATGAATTTAAACAAACCTAAATGAAAATTAACGGACGAACACAAATGAACAAGAAAAAACTCCATTACTTTATTATTTCGTTCATCTAAGATAACATAACAAAATGTAAAATCTGGTAAACTTAGCTAGGAAGGATACAAATGGAATACTAAAAACTAAAATTAATTAATCAGTTTACATAAGGTCATAATATATAAGCATATTTATATAAATAAACGATGATCAATGAACAAACAAGGCCATAGTTAATGTTTGTCCATTTAATTAAACGAACAAAAAAATGTGTTCATGTTCATTCATTTATTAAATAAATGAAATTTCAGCCGAATGGTTTATGAACAGCTTGTTAAACTTTCGTTTCGTTTACAACCTTAGGTACAAATGTAACAGGGCCTCCGAAAAGATTGGAACGGCCCTGATAATCGTGGGTCTGATACAGTGGGGGAGATTTGGAGGGTCATGATTTGTTTTAATATACGAGGATTCAATAATTAAATGGTACTAGATATATCATTTAATTTGGACACAATGTATATTTTCCCAACGTACTCTATGTACTCTCGACATCGAATACTGACTTAATTGAACATCCGACCTCCATGAAGAACTTCCTCCGGCCGTGGCTGATTCTTCATATAGGAAACGAAGGCGGATGGAAAACGAAACTTGAACGGGTGAAGGTGAGGTTCACGAAAGCGAATGATTGGATCGAAAATGGAGAACGAAAGGAGTTTGAATTGTGGAAGAAGATTTGGGGAAACAAGAGGCAATGAATTTGTTTAAGTTGGTCCATCTATGCTTGATAAGATGATACTATATGTATATATAGTGTTGGGTCCGTGCATTGCACGGGATGATAAATTTTTTGTTGGAATATTGAATCGAGTTAAAATAAAACGTAATTTCTCTGTTAACAGTTAATGAAATACAATGTGAAAAACGAATGTATTTTCATAAGTGGTTAACTTGCATATATTCTTAATCGTTTGTTGTTATGAGTTTGTGCAATAATATTGGTAATAGTTTGGTATTATATTATTTAAAACTCAAACGACATGTCTCACAACATATCACTATTATTGAAATAATTATAAATATGAACATACGTTTTTACAGATTTTGCAATTTTTCTGAAACTTTCTCGACAACACTTGACAATCACTTTGAATGTATAAATCTGTATATTAATTAACAACATTCAACCCACATCAAATATGACAAAGAAAATAAATGATTTCTATCTTTTGTAACCGGCAACTCAACTGGTATAGTTCAAATTCACTCAGTACCACTTGAAAATTTATCTGACTATTGACTTCAAGACCTCATAGTATTAGTCGATAAAAATAAAGATATGTATATATATATATATATATCTTATTCCTCTACTTCGAAAAATATGATTGTGGGTTTTGAAAAATATAAACAAATCCTCAGTAAATAAAATAAAATATAAAAAAGTAGTTTTTCAAATAAACAAAAATATAGTGGAATACCTTTTGTTCAGTTGCAAGTTCCGTCATTGACACCCGACCGTTCGTCTTCTTCTTGTACTCGGATGATACATAGAGAAGATATATATATATATATATATATATATTTATTTATAGTGAATGTAGAGAATATTTTAAAATCTTTTATTTCATTTTCGATTTTACATTTAAATGTAAATATATTAAAAATATGAAATAATATTTTTATATCTACATCGTTTCTATTTTATTTTATTTACACTTGGTTAATTTGGAAAGTATTGCGGAATATTTTTATTTTAAAGAATACGATAATTTAGTAGTGTATCTCGTTATTTTTTATTTTTAATTCATATCAACCTTCTTTTTTTTCTTTTAATGTTTGTGAAAAAAAATACTTGTAGATTTTATATTAGCAAAAAAAAATACGTGTAGATTTTATATTATGCTAATATAAAATACGTGTAGATTTTATAAAATAAAATAGATTTTATATTAGCAAAAAAAATACGAAAGAAAAAAAAGTTTATATTACATCTCATTATGTAAAAAGATTTTATAAAATAAAATATGGAAAAATATTTTATAAAATAAAATATGGAAAAATCATTATGAGACGGAAGAAAAAAAATTATATTACATCTTATTAATATAGATTTAAATGTAAAATCTACATTTAAATAGATTATGCTAATATAAAATCCTGCACCAAAAAAACAAATATTTATATTAATAAATGAGTATTCATTCCACAAATAGATGATTGTGTGAGATACTGTGCTTGGAAAGGTTGTACCAAAGTATTAAGAAATTGTAAATTAAGTAATTGACTTTAATTAGTTGTACCTTGTGCTTAAAATGTTGTAATTAAGAGTTTTTTATGTCGTTTTTATAATATAGTATAGATATAGATAGTGATAGAGAAAAGTTCAAACGACAACAATAATAAAATAAGAAAACAGTTAAATCACGTAACGGATCAATGCAAGGGTGTACAACTGACATATGATTTTACATGTATGGATCAATGTAAGGGTGTGTGGACGACGTTACCTACAACCACACAGATCACGGGGGGCAAAGTCACGTGTAATTTTTTACTGTTCTCTTATATATATACTAGATTTATTTAGCCTATTGACCTTTTATGAGAATTTTATTCGCAACATAACCTACTTACATAACAATTAAATCTGTTAAAGTTCATGAATTTAAAAGAAACTTAATTAAGGCTCAGGGGATATATATGAGCACTTCCGAAACCCTTGTAACCACCTGTAATAATTCTAGACCATTTTGGTCGTCCAAGAATTAGTTGGTGCCTTACTTACGGATAACATTCTTAACCATCAAAATGAATTTTGTTGGTAAGCATCTTTTACCTAATAAGCACTTACGAGCTAAAAATATTTTCTCTCACTTACCAGCTAAAATTCTCTATCACTATTATATCTCCTACCAAATAAAATTGTTAATTTGCCGTATATAAAATACTATATAACAATAATAATAATAATAACAACAAAAAGGAATGTTGGCATGGTAATATGATTGAATCTTTGCATGGTTACATGAGGATAACAAATGCATTAATTTTTGTATGCTAATTCTCCGATCAATATCAACACCTATATCCGGCTACCACACACGGCGGCGGATGGAGAATTAATCTTGTTCAAATGAGCATTATTATTCAATTACAAACTGAACCTTATTTTCGTACGTTCTACCAAAAAATATTCAAAAAAGAATTCATGTTCTACAAAGATCTTTACGAACCCCCACTCTGATCACCATCATCACCTCTTTCATTCCCCCAAATCTTCTTCCACAGTTCGAATTCCTTCCGTGCTCCGTCTTCGATCGGATCACTCGCGTTCGTGTACTTCGTCTTCACGTGTTCGAGCTTCGTTTTCCACCCGGCTAAGTTCCCGATATGGAGGATCAGCCACGGGCGGAGGAAGTTCATCATGTCTGGCGGGTTTTCGAACGGGAATATGCCTTTCCGGGATCGATAATCGAGAAGACCCTCCATTATTTCGATGTCTTCGACATCGACATCTTGTTCGATCACCTTCTGTTTGCTGGTGGCGGTATCTTCATCGGTACCGACGGCGATGGCGGGGTTGATTGGATCGATGTTAGGGCGTTTGTTTGCCGGAGAATTTGGACCGCCGGCGGCGGTGGTGTTCTTCCGTTTGTTGGGTGATTTTCCAGCGGGTGGAGTGGGTGGTTTTGGGTGAGGTGGGGGTGGGGAGTGACGTGGATCCGCCATTGGAGATCAAATTGGATTGTTTTCAGTAATTTTCAAAGAGAATTTGTGGAGAGATGAAATTGTTGAGAAATTTGTTGGGTTTTGAAATATGATCAATCGGTTCGTATTTATACGAGATTTGAAAAGTTGTTAGGATGGTTAAGATGAATTTGAAACGGATTTTTTTAGTATTTATTTATGTGTGATAAATTTTTTTTTATTTTAATTGTTTAATGTTATAATATATAATTACAAAAACAGGTATTATATTTGGGGGTTGTTTATTAAACAATTACGTTTCACTTATCAGGTGAGACTGTTCGGTTTAGGTGGGGAATAGAAATGGAAATAAAAATTAAAATGAAAGGGAAATTGGAATGAAATTTGGGCTTATTTGGGAACGAACTTATTATACTGTATAAAACCAAACAATTTATTTTATTATCATTTTCATTTCCATTGATTATTGCTTAATACCTCTAACTAAACATCTCCTTAGTATTTGGTTTTTTGTGAGACTTGATTTGACTTCCAAAAAGGTTATGATCTACCGTTAACCTGAATACAGTTGGTAGTCTCAGAAAAAAAAAATGGGCTTCCACATGAAGTTTCCGGATTCAAATATGGCATCACCAAGTTTGACACTGTGATTTTACCTCTCCGATGATAATCGTGGGTCTGATACAGTGGAGGCGATTTGGAGGGTCACGATTTATTTTAATACACGAGGATTCAAAGATTAAATAGTACTAGACATATCATTTTGGACACAGTGTATATTCTCCCGACTTACTCTATGTACTCTCAACAATGAATACATACTTAATTGTATTTTTTTCTTCGGAATGGTATTCTATGCTATGCTTAGACTAATCCTTTGACAAATTATGATGTAAGACATCACTCTTGATTAAACCTCAGTGTCCACAATTGTTGTGTACATCTGGATTTGAACCCTGAGCAGATAGGATATTCCACCACATCTTCCTAGACCCTAACCAGTACGTCACAACCCTTGTGGTTACTTAATTGTATCTTCTGGTAATAACTGTTACAATAGGTTACTAGGTAAAAGACCGTTACTAACAATTCCTACTAATGACGATAATGTTACCCAATAAGATAAATAAAGATAATAACGTACTCTTACTAGTAAACGTTTATCAGGTAATTATTTGGTAAATGGTACGTAAGAAATATATACCATTTTTCTCAAAAATTCAAATATAAATCAGTTACAACAAAATCCCTCTTAACCATAACAACAACTTTCAACCGCTGACTCATTCAGTCGTAATTCAATCAACCAACTTTTCTCAACAACTCTCCCTCCATTTTCTCCTCCCATGGCTGACCCACTTCCCTCCCCACCCGCCGGAAAATCACCCAACAAACGGAAAACCACCGCTGACGCCGGTTCTCCGGCAACCAAACGCCCAAAAAAAATCCCACCCACCACCCCTGCCACCACCACCGATGTCGAAGATACCGCCACCAGCGAACCGAAGAAAGATATCGTAAAAGATGTCGATCTCGGCGACATCGAAGTGTTGGAGAGTATTATTGCTTATCGATCGAAGAAAGGCGTGTCCCCGTTCGAAAATCCGACCGCCATGAAGAAGTTCGTCTTGCCGTGGGTGATCCTCGGCATCGGGAACGAAAACGTGTGGAAAACGAAGCTCGAACGGGTGAAGACGAAGTTTACGAGAGCGAGTGATCCGATCGAGGACGGAGAACGGAAGGAATTCGAGCTGTGGATGAAGATTTTCGGGGATGATGATCGTGATCCGAGTGGAGGTTCGTGACGATTTCTTTCGGAGTTCTTGAATTCATTTGGTGGAATGCAAAAATTCCGTTTAGTTTGTAGATGAAATTTTTTGTTGTTGATAAGAAAAAAGCTAGTGAATAATGTTTGTTTGAAACTAGAAGTCTCCCTCCGCCGTCTGTGGTGGCCGGAAATAGGTGTTTTGCGTGTTGATTTTGATCGGAGAAGAGGTGGTGGCTAGGTTCAGAAGGAACTCCGGCCACCGTGTGATCATTTTAACATGATAATTGCTTGTTCGTATTTCAACATGGTGCATAGAATTTTGTGATGATTTTTGTTCTCCTTGCTAACAATTGATTCAGTTCTAACCCTGATAAATTCAGTATCCACAAAATTTGATCCATCATGACTGATTTCTTACGGTTGTAATTTGTCATAATTAATCATATAAAAATCTTTTATCCCAAATTATTATATCTCATTCATATCCATCAATTACTTGAATATATAAAATATGATAACAATATTTGAGTCGGGGTTTCTTTTGCACTATTAGGGCATGTTTAGATTGGGGGAATAGATGGGAATGGATTGGATTTTAAATAAGAATTTGGATTTGGGGGATTTAAATAAGCCTAGCCTGATAGATTTTGGAGGGAATCTGGTCTCACGAAGAAGAAAGAAATTAAACGTTGACTCACGACAGATCCTCATACTTAAAAGCAAGTATTTACAGTTTATCTTTGGGAAATTGGCTCAAAAAGCCACATTACATTGGCATATTGGTCTCCTAGCCATTTCTCTATCTTATTGACAAAAATAGACCTAGGTCCGCCATGGCGGACCTGCAGGTCCACTACCTGCCACAAAACGACAAAAAAAGCGACGGTCCGAGCCAGATCCGCAACGGGTCAGGTCGGTAGGTCCGCCACCCGACCCAGGTCCGCCATCTTGCCACGTGTCATGCATTGATTAGTCGGCAGGTCCGCCATCTGACATGCAGGTCTGCCATTGCGGACCTGCCGTTTTTTCAGTCAATTAATTCCTTTCTTCTACATCGATAGCAACACCCTCCCTTTTATACATATAACCGGTTTGATGGTCCCCCATACTACATCTCGATTATTATTCTACAAGGAAGATTAGGCTCATTTTTTTGTCGCATCTTTACGTGCTTCCCTACACCGACACGTGTGCAACATGTTCCGAAAGGTAAGTAAACCTCCTCCGCCACCACTACGTCCGCCATCACCATCTCCGCCACCACCATCTCCGCCACCACCAGGTCGCCACCGTGTGGATGGCCTGCACCATCACCGCCAGTGATGGTGGCGGACATGGCGGACCTGGATTATTTATTTAATATTTTTTTTGAATTGCCATTAATTAATTATTAATTATTAATTGTTAATTATTGATTATTATCATTCTATAATAATTATATTTGGTTTGCATTTGGAATTACTTATTAATTTATTGTTGAGGAATCATTATTTAGGGTCTCATTATTTATTTATCTTTGGTTTGTATTTGAATATTTGACACGTTAGGTCAATTAAATTAAATTTTAGACATTTTAGGTCCCGACAAACTTATATATTTGACACTATTGATCCCTTAAATTTAATTTTATACACTTTAGGTCCCTTAAAATTAATTTTAGACACTTTAGGTCCCATAAATTTAATTTTAGACACTTTATGCCCTTTAAATTGAATTTGTTTCACTTTATGTCCTTTAATTTTAGACATTTTAGGTCCCGACAAACTTATATATTTGACACTATTGATCCCTTAAATTTAATTTTTAATTTTAGACACTTTAGGTCCCTTAAATTTATTTTTAGACACTTTATGACCTTTAAAATTAATTTGTTTCACTTTATGTACTTTAAATTTAATTTTAGACACATTATGTCCTTAAATTAATTAATTACACTATTGGTCCCTTAAGTTTAATTTTAGACACTTTAGGTCCCTTAAATTTAATTTTAGACACTTTCGGTCCCTTAAATTTAATTTTAGACACTTTATGCCCTTTAAATTTAATTTGTTTCACTTTATGTCCTTTAAATTTAATTTTAGACACATTATGTCCTTAAATTAATTAATTACACTATTGGTCCCTTAAATTTAATTTTAGACACTTTATGCCCTTTAAATTTAATTTGTTTCACTTTTTGTCCTTAAATTAATTAATTACACTATTAGTCCCTTAATAATATTTTTAGACACTTTAGGTCCCTTAAATTTAATTTTAGACACTTTATGTCCCTGAAATATAATTTGTTTCACTTTATGTCCTTTAAATTTAATTTGTTTCACTTTATGTCCTTAAATTATATAATTACACTATTGGTCCCTTAAATTTATTTATTGACAATTTTGGTCTCTTAAATTTAATTTTAGACACTTTATGTCCCTTAAATATAATTTGTTTCACTTTATGTCCTTTAAATTTTAATATGTTTCACTTTATGTCCTTAAATTATATAATTACACTATTGGTCCCTTAAATTTATTTATAGACAATTTTGGTCCCTTAAATTTAATTTGTTTCACTTTAGGTCCCTTAAATATTTTTAGACACTTTATGTCCTTTAACTTTTAATATTTGACAATTTAGGCCCCTAGCTTGACTTTAAGGTCAAAGTTGACCGTCATAGAGCAAATTAAAAGTAAATTGAGCGGACGAAGGCTTGATATCTTTAGGCAGACGGCTTTGGGTCAGTGGTTGTTGATGGAGGACTACTCCTACGACCCATTACTGATGTACACCGTATTAAAAATGGAGATCTTCCCGGAGGAGGACACCGAGTATAACATGTTCTTCCAGGTGGGAAGACATATTCTCCGATATGGGCGCGAGGAGTTTTGCCTGATTACAGGACTCCGGTTTGGAGAGTTTCCCTCATTGCCAGAGAGGCAGAGGCAGAGGTGCACCCCTTTTATTCGTCGGGTTTTTGGTGATTCGAATAAGCTGTTGATCTGGCATTTAGAAGCCAGATTTGCATCGCTTGGAGATGGAGATCCGCTTACGGACGATGACGTTGTCCGTGTTTGCTTGATCATGATGGTTGTAGACGGATCCACTTACCTGTTTCCTCCACCGTGCTTACAATAGCACAGGATTATCGGTTCTTTAACCGATATCCTTGGGGTTCTTTTGTCTGGGAACCCACCTTTCGGCAGATGTCCGGTGCTATTCGGAGACGTACACCAGATCAGTCAAAGTTGACACTTACAGGGTTTTTACATGCCTTCAAGGTTAGTTGATTTACTATTACTATACGTATACATGGTTAATGCATTCCATATTTTAACAACTTGTAACTCCCAGGTTTGGATCTTGGAGACATTTCCTGCTGCTACCAAGTTTTTCATGATGTATCCCAGGCTTCCTATGGGTGTACGTTGGACTAGGATGATTATCCTTGGCAGTAAACATGTCGGGGTACTACTTGATACGTCAGAGGTACGTATTTTTAAATACTTTAAAATATTGATTTTTTTAACATTAAAAACTAACATTATAGATTATGAATACCAGCGTAGTCGGCCACCCATCGGACCTCTTGTGGCTACCCCTCAGGAGGAGGCATTTCAGTGGTATCAGATTAGCCACCGATATTTTCAGGGGATGGAGGAGCAGGAGATAAAGAGGACGAGAGTCTCCGGTGATGGTGACAATGATGACGACGATGATGATGACGATGAAGACGACGACGATGGTGGTGATGGTGCTGGTTTCCACCCCGACGTTGGTGGTGACGGTGGTGGTTTCCACCACGACGCTGGTGTGAGGGGGGACTTTGGCCCACAGATCCATCAGGGACCCCCAGCATGAGTCCCCCGTATGAGTATGCCTACCAGTGATCCCTATACTGCATATTGGGATCGTTTGACCACCGTGGAGGGGACTGTTAATGATATAAATGTGTGGCGGGGTGGTCAAACAGATGTGTATACTCATATACAAGCGATGTACCGTGAGATGCAACAGTGGCATGTAAGTATTTAATTATAGTTATGTATTTAATTTTAAACTTATGAACATTCATTAACAATTCATACTTGTACGTAGCTATCCACTCATCCACCACAGCAACAACAACCACCACAGCAAGAATCGTCGTACGACCCCTGGGTTTCGTCACCCAGGATTCTGGATCCGCCGTACGCTTTTTCCCCCTCACATATGCCAACGGTAAGTATCATTAATCGGTTAATGTTTAACTTATTTTTTTTCTATGATATTGGAGAGAGATTTATTTATTTCGTTATGCAGGGAGTGTCAGGTATGCCAGGTTCTGGTGGCCCAGACATGACAGGGACATTCGGTATGGTTGGCCCAGACAGGCCAGGGTCGTTCGGTATAGGGGTGGACAACAGTTCCCAGTTCGTTACTCCTAGACTGCCCCCCAGCATGGCTCCGAGACCACCTATACAGGAAAACCTTCGGAGGGGGGAACGTGTACGACATCCTTCCCAGGTACAAAGCTCTCCATACACCGCCCTTCCTGATTCTACACCACCAGTCGCACGACAAAAAAAACGAAAGGTAAGCAGACGGGTTCACAGAAGGGATTTGTGGTGGTGGAGCGCCTGTATCGGGATGGCACGTTGCCTGAGCAGGTGAGACTGACACTTCTACCAATCTGGCCTGTAGATCGTACCTTTTGGGGGAAACTATTGGGCTTGAAAGATAGTGGATATTTTGAGACGGAGGTACGTTTTTTTTAGTTATATAATTTTATTAATAATAATTTGTAACTCATGCTTAACATGTTATTGTTTATTAATAGCACCTCGAGGTATGGATTCGACTTCATCTGGAGTCACGCTCGACCCTGGCTACTTGGACCATGGTGCTGCCAGACTTCATGTACTACATGATTGTGCTTAAAGATCTTTCCTACCTGACTCAGCAGTGCAGTGGTGCACAAGGAAGTGCTGGTTTTCCAGCGTGGGGCACCGTCAATAAAGTATGAATAACAGTTTACATGTATATTATTTAAGAACTTTCGAATTTATATAACTGACATATATTTTTTTATGTTTCAGGTGTTCATTCCAATGTGTATAAGTAATAAGCATTGGGTAGTTGGGCGCTTCAATCTGGACTCCATGATATTGACCATATATGACAGTTTCAGGGTTCCCACCTTAGAGGCAGCCTTTGGAGAAATGATGACCGAATTCACTATCAGGATGCCGCAATTGTTTACGGCTTTGGGTGAACATTCGCGTGCACAAGCGTTTAGTAATTCCTTCACTTGGGAATACGCGATGGATGTGGCACAACAGACGGGACCGCTTGGCGATTGTGGTCCATGGGCCTGTAAATTTCTCAGTGATTTGGTGCAGGAGCGACATCCATCTAGCACGTATACATCCAAAGACTGTAAGTGGTGGCGGTATGAGATGGCGGATGTTATATGGTCTTTCAGGGAGGTTGGATCGTCCGATGTTTAGTACATAGTGTTAAAATGTAAAGATTATTGTACAAACTATTTTTTATTTAGTTCGTTACTGTTACATCTACTAAACCTTATTATACATCTTTTACGAATTTAACTTAACTTAGAAACAACATTACAGAGGCAACAATTAAATTTAAAACTCATCAAAACACACAAAATACTGAACTGTTTTATTAACGAAGAAATTAGAACATCGAAAATGTACGATAAAGTCCAGATACGAAATGGTCAATAACACTTGCACAATCTAAGGATAAAGTGCTTTACATTGATCAATCCAATTTTGTTTCTCGTTTATCTCAGCCTGCATGACTGTGAACTCTTGGATACACTTGTTCGCTCGTTCGTTGTCGTAACGAATACGGTATTCCTTATCTTTTATCTCCCGCTTCAATCTTTTTATCGCTTCCCTGTCTTCGTCCATCCTTCTCAAGTACCCTTCCTTCTTGGCCAGAATTTGTTTCCACCTTTGACTGAGTTCCTCGATCCTTGCCTCAGCTTTTTCTACGGATTGTCTCATCCTTTCAGGCATTGTTTGTGAGGAGGGGAGTTCGAAGAAAAGGCTCGGTTTCCGGCCATAAGATATTAGTTGATGAAAAATGGTGTGTGGATGGGGTGACTTATAAGTTGGTAATAAGGTGAGTATTTATAGCGAAAAAACTAGTCTAGGTCTGCCATTGCGGACCTAGATTCAATTGCGGACCTAGATTAGGTCAAGATAAACCTGCACCTTTTCAGGCGAATCTTGCAGGTCCGCCAATGCGGACCTAGTGCACATCCGCCATTAAAGACAATATCTATTAATGCAAAAAATATACTGCCCAAGGCAAAACATAACCAAAATACGTACCAAGCAACCAAGGGCAGCAAAACACATCTCAAAACATCGTGTACTATCTGTCTTTATTCGGGTGAAAGTACCAGGATTATTAAGCTCCAAGTTATAGAAGAACGCAGGGAGTCGGCTAAAAGATTCCTGGGGGGTACCCCTCTTAATGGTTAGTGCATAAGCCTTCGCACGCCAAGCTTGCCAATACGAGATATTTAGGTGCATGTTCGCCTTCATGTCGTTCACAATGTCTTTTCCACGTATTTTCCGGCTTTCATCACGCACTTTAGGCAAAATTATGTGTCCCAATACTCTGATATTGGCGTTACGGTGGTGGGGATTCATCTGGGTCCTTGAACAAGTGTGTACGTCGTTTATAATTCGTACGTGGAACATAGTGGTATTCTGTATGCACACAACATAAATACGCCAATTACAGTTAGGCTGCACACATCTCACATCGTATCGGGATTTTGAAGATATTTCAACTCTAAACTGGAAACCCTCTTCAAGAGTCTTTGTAACACCCCGGATTTTTGATACGTATAGGTCACCCGGACATTTTCGAAACCCGTAGATGGTGGGGGTTTGTTGGGAAAACTTCGTTTAAAGTCCCTTAGGGTATCGAGGACTCTAGCATCAAAAAGTCGGATTTTCGAAGTTCGGGGGGAGTGGGGCGACAGTGCCCGACGACTGTGCCAAAGGGCACAATCGTGTGGCATAGTCGCGGGGACTCCACCCCTTGCGGTACAAGTGGGGCGATTGTGCCCCTGCGGCAGTGACCATGTCAAGGTCGCGGGGCACTATTGCGAGCGGGTGCCAGGGCATTAAAATGTCCGAATTCTCACCATTTCTCCTCATTTCTCATTTCTATTTTCTTCCTTTTTCTCTCCCAAACCCTAAAACCGAACCCTAACCCGTTTTGGAGGCTTTTATTCTTCATACCACATGATTCTTAATCATCTAGCTACTTGGGATGATAACCCACAAAACCTTCATCTTCATCTTCCTCATCAAGTTCAACGGTTGGGAGCTCGGGTTGAAGTGTTGGATTGGGTGTTCTCGGAAGTCTCTTTGTCTTTAAGGGTAAGTTTTCTTGTAATAAGGTTATAAATGCTCCATTGATGGTTTCTTAGTGTTTGGTTTCTCAAATCTCGGATTTGGTAAGTTTTGGAGAAAACTAGGGTTTTGATCTCGTTTGGGGTTTTGGTATATTGTTTGGGGGAAATACTTCTAAATGGCTGAGTATGGGTATTTATGGTTTGAAATGTTTGGATCTAGGTCTTGGAAGTTTCCGGCTTGAGGATTCGAGTGGTCTTCAAAAGAGCTCGTTGGGTGAAATATAGATTTAGCCTAAATCTAGCAAGGTGAGTTCAAGATGATTTATGAAAACGGTGTACATGCCAAAATGTTTATTTTAAAGTGTTTATGCTTTTCATCAAATATCTTAACTGTTGATCACCTGATAAGTTTCGGTTATTTTGAAATGTTTAGTTTTATAAACATGGTGAAACACCCATTTTGGGGTCTTTGAGAATTTTGATAAATAAATCATGTTGAAATGTTTCTTTGATGATTTTACATATATAATTGGAGTTCATTTGACGTAAGTGTCGTTTGGTGTATTTGAGCTTATAAACCTTATCGAAAAATGTATATTATCGCGTTATGAGGCATTTTGGAAATATAAGGGTAAGAGTCATTTGGAAAATGGTTTGCCTCAACTGGTGTTGAGTTTGAGATATTTATACTTTTGGGTCGTTGTGTCTTCGTCAGTCGGTTAAACGTGTTTTAATGTTTACAAAGGTTTTCGTTGGAAATTAAGTAAAGTGTTGGGCCCTTGTCTCGGTTTTGACTAAATGAGTCGTGTGGACATTTGTCCGGATTTATAACCGTCGTGGGTTTTGAGTGTTGACGATTAATTCGTGTCATTGGTGAGTTACATGCTTTGGGTGCTTTGGTTATTCTTTTGGAGTCATGTAATGATAGATAGTGTCGTAATGGATCCATAGGCATGTAAGTCTATCGGTTATGTAAGGCCTGAGGTTTTGGGTTACTTTTAGTGACCGCTCGGGTTTGCTAGCGAGTAGGAATATGTGGTTTGAGCCGCAGAGTTGGAACTCGTCTAGATTGGATAGGCACCCGGTTGCTCGTAAGACCGCGGGGCGGAACTCGACGGAGTATGGCAAGGGGCAGCAACAGGTTCGAGGATTGTGATGTATGTTATGGCATGGGAACTAGAACCGAGGCACGTTGGTGAAATCCAATAACATCGCGGGTGGCCCCATTCACGTGTTCTCGCCGCCTAAGATGGAAACGTTTAGATGACATACAAGGAAGTCGCGTGAACGACCTACTTGCGTGTTACTCTATTCACAGTGTATACGGATCTCTTCATCGTTGATTCGTGGTATTTTATATGGTGATGTCGTATTTTACCAAATTGGGTTTTTATGTGGTCGACGATAAATGATGGCTTTAATATTGGGTTTCCCCCACGTATATTAAGGCTTGAATGGAATGCGTCATTCCTACGTTTTCAGTATCTGGTTTCCTTTCATTTTATGGTTGCGTGAGTTTTAGGTTAAATATAAGTTTACAAAAGACGTTTTATATTGGAATCTTTCTGTAAAACATCTTGATTTGGTTAGCGATCAGCGTGGTGTCTCTTTCGTTTAAAATGCATGTTTATTGGTAAACGAGTCGTTTCATAAGCAAAGCATATCATTTTGAAATATTATGACTTTAATTGCATTCTTACATTTTAAACGATTTATTTATATATGTTGAAAACTCTTGAGCTCACTAGGCGTTAAACCTAACCCTTTTTATTTGTCGGCATGTGCATCAGGTTCCAGTTGGGGGTTGGGTTCTAGCAATGCCATGAAGAGTAGAGCCTTAGCTAGGCACAAGAGTAAGTACTTGGTGAAGTCTTCCGCAAGTTGGAGATAGCGATTGTATTGGGTTTTAGTAGCACCCGTCCTTTTATAGTCTATATGTATAGATTGAAGGTGTGTATTGAAGTTAAATCTAAACTTGTGGTTGTAGATGATACGTTTATTCGATGTATTTAGAAAATTTTAAATAAGTTGCTATTTCCAGAATTTAAGGTGTTACAAATTGGTATCAGAGCTTAAGTTTGAGAGATTTAGGTATTGATTTTTTGGATGCCTAGACTCAAACTAGCGTTCTTATAAGTGATGATAAGTGAAGTTACACATTAGGAACCTTAAGATAAGATGTTTTGAGGTTGACCAAGTCGTTAGAAACGGGAAACTTGTCGAGGGTCTCAAGAATGATTGTGTACTATACGTTCATAATGGCACCTGGCCAGTGTCATGGTGAACCTACGTACTACATATGTATACTTGAGCTACCTTGGTGAACATCCGTATCAAAAAACATCCCCTAAATTCACTCTTCTACTACGGTTATAATGTACGGGTGCTTCGTTTGGTGTGATGACGGGCTCTTGGTCTTCTGGAAGGGAGGGGGCATACCAAAGAAATCATTTATCCCACCATATGATTTAATAGGACTACGTTCAGACATTTCTTATTCTTATTCTTCTTCTTCTTCATCCGTATGAACATCAGAAAGACCCAGGTCATAAACATGAGATTCATCGGGGTCTTGATCAAATTCTTCATCGGCTTCGTCTTCCGCATCGGCTCGTTCGTCTACCAGTTCTTCTTATGTCTCAGGAACAACATCGGGGTTATAGTCACTCATACCATAACCATGTTCATGAAGATAAGCGGAATCAAATTGAGGCCTGTAAGATGTTTGACTCTACTCAGCGGACTGAGGCATGTAAGATGTTTGATTCTGCTCGGGTAACTGAGGCATGTAAGATGTTTGATTATGCTCGGCATACACATCAGGAGCGCCTCCGGTGTTCGAACCAACGTTGATGCCACCCGCCATCGTGTAATCGTCGTAAACGTAAAGTGTTGGCGGATTTGAAAAAGCCATAGCATTTTGCAAGAAACGTGAAACTTCGGCATTGTCTCTTAGCTGAATCATTTGGCCAGAATTTATATAGATAATTCTGGTGGTACCAACAATGGTGTCCATACGACATTTCTCACGAAGATAACTAACCAACCTTTGATGCGTGATAGTTGACGGAACCATGATGCGAACCATCGGTCGATCAGTAAATAATCCCACCCTTGATCATTCTGTTGAAAGTAACCTACACCTAAAATACGTAACTTTACTTTTTCAGAAACATAACTCATCTTCAAACTTTCAGGTGTTTTTGAAATTTTTTTCTCAGTAAACAAAACTGTTTACCCTCCGTTTTCAGGCTTGCTATTTTTGGGGAAAACTTCACGGTTTCAAATTTTTTCAAAAGGCTTCAATGAATTCAACCACTAAATTGTATATCTGACAATTATATAGGACCAAAATAATGCAGCTTCCGCAACGAAAACGTACGTCAAAAAACAAAAAAAATCAACAAAAACATGGTCAATGGCGGAGCTAGGTCCGCCATGGGGGACGTGTAGTCAACAGGACACCAGTGCATGACACGTGGCAAGATGGCAAACCTGGGTCGGGTGGCGGACCTACCGACCCGGACCGTTGCGGATCTGGCTCGGACCGTCGCTTTTTTGTCGTTTTGTGGCAGGTAGCGGACCTGCAGGTCCGCCATTGCGGACCTAGGTCTATTTTCGTCAAACAGGTAGAGAAATGGCTAGGAGATGAAAACGGCTATGTAATGTGGCTCTTTAAGCCAATTTCCCTTTATCTTTCTAGCACCCTTTTTCAGACCTACATTACGATTTCACATAAACCAAAGGACCAATAACGTTATTTAGGGTGCGTTTGGTACGTAGACCAGGGTGGAACATGACAGAACAGAACATGCTTGTCCCATGTTTGGCGTGACCAAATGTGGGACACGCTAGAACTAAGTGGAACAAGCATTGGTGATGGGACACACGTATCCTACTCCAACTCCCTGGAACTAAGTAGAACAACAATATTTTGACTAATATACCCTTTGTTAAAAACCAAAACCTTAAACATATCTTATCATCACCCAAGCTTCCAAGCTAGGTGTGTGCAAAACCCGAATAGTCCAAAATCCGAATCCGAACAAAAAATAAGGTGTTTTTGCAAAACCCGAATACCCCAAAATCCGATAATCTGAAACCCGGCATTTGGGAGGATATCTGGGTTCAGATTAGGTTTGATCGTTGGTCATCTGACCCATCCAAAAACCCGAAATAACATACATCTATATTTTAAATATTATATATATATATATATATTTATTTATTTATCTAATTATCTTTTGAAAATCGTAAATTATAGTCTGTTGAAATATTTTCTAAATTTTAAACTTGTTATCGATTTCCATCAATATTTCAATCTATTGTAATCATCCTAAAAAACGATTGAATTTATATATAACTTTTGCATTATATAATACCCAAACCCGACCGACATCAATCCGAAACCCGACCAACCCAAACCTGAAACAACCTAAAATCCGAAACTTAAAATTTAGGTTTTGATTTCCATATCCAAAATTCAATCGTGTTAAATTAGTTTTATGTTTTTGATAATTAATTGCACTATGTATTAGTGATGTAAATTAGTTTTATGTGATGTAATATATTATTTTTCATCAGGGGTAAATTCGTCATTTAACCAGTTTAGTCATGTTCTGTTCCATCTTGTCTTGTCCTGTCCAAGTGTCCTGTCCTGTCTGCGTACCAAACGCACCAAAAGTTGTAATCTATATCTAAAGAGAAGTTAAGAGAGGCGAAATGTATTAGAGCATCTACAACCTTCCACAAAATTTCTCCAAAATAAAAACCCAAATTCAAAATCTTCAAAAATATTTACAATCATCTCCAAACAATTAAACAATTAACCTTCCACAAAATTGATTATGTTATTAAGATATTATATATATATATATATATATATATATATATATATATTTAATAAAATATTATTTCTCTCACCTAAACAATTAATTTCAAAGTTTCACATTGGTGAAATGTAATAAAAAAAATAATTTCTCTCTCTTGGTAATCATTTTTGAGGATATCTCCAAATTTAGAGAAAAATGTATCATCTATCCTACTTTCTCCATTTTGAAGAAAGTTTTGGCGAAGCTGTTGAAGCTCATTTTACACCCATATTCCTGTTTTCGTTTTCCGTTACTTTCATTTGTATTCCCATATTTCTTCCACAGCCTGAACCAAACAGCCAGCGACTATGAGTTTTGCCGTATATAAAATACTATATAATAATAATAAAATAAAAAAAGAAATCTTTGCATGGCAATATGCTTGAATCTTTGCATGGCTACTTGAGGATTAAAAAAAATGCATTTTTGCATGCTAATTCTAAGATCAATATCAACACCAATTTTCGGCCACCACAGACGGCAGCGGATAGACAACTTTATTTCAAATGAAGATTATTTCTATACATTTTTGTTATCAACAAAAAAGATTTATTCTGATTTTATTCAATTCAACAAAAATTTCAATTACAAAATGATAAAGATAAAGATTGTGATCATGATACTCCATATCATATCCCTTGATCTATGCCTCCATATCAAATCCCTTAATCTATGCCTCCACATCTCTTGATTTGATTCTTGTAATTACTTTTGTAATCATCTAGAATATTTGCTTTCATTTATTTGTATGTATAAATACGTGTTAGCAATGTTGTAATAGACAAGTCATTTTATCATTAGTTTCTATATGGTATCAGAGCTCTAATCGATCAATTCTCCTAATCTCGTTCTTCCTTTCTTCCTCTTTATCTCAATGGCTTCAAGTAATCAATTCTTCATCCCTACCACTACCAAACCCAACAACTACTCTTCACCAAGACCAAACCGCCCCTACCAAGGTCGATGTCAATGGTGTAAAGAGCAAGGACATTATGTCACCCAATGCTCAATTTTTCACCAACAATTTCCTCAAGCAATATCACCTACTTCATCCTCTCGTAAACCTGTGTTCAAAGGGTATCAACAACCTATTCATAACCCAAGATCCTATATTGTGAGTGCCCCATTTTCGACCTCTAGGTGGTTACTTGATAGTGGTGCCTCCCACCACGTTACAAACAATTTAGAGATGCTTTCCTTACATGCTCCTTATGATGGCACTGAAAAACTAGTCATTGGTGATGGCTCCGGACTTCCCATCTCAAATATTGGTTTCACATCTCTTCTCACACCCTCTCACTCTTTTCGCTTAAATAATGTTCTCCATGTTCCTTCAGTTTCTAGAAACATAATCTCCATATCTCAATTTTGTCTTGATAATAATGTTTCCATCATTTTCTTACCTAATTCTTTTCTTGTGAAGGACATACAAACAGGAGCGACACTGTTTCAAGGTCCAACTAAATCTGGAATATATGAATGTCATCCCATCCGCCCAACCATCAACTCCACTTCTTTATCTACAACCTTAGATTGGCATCACATATTAGGACACCCGTCCTTCTCTACTCTCAAGAAGATTAGTAATATGTTTAACCTTGCTATTCCAAATTCTCCTTCAAATTGCAATGCATGTGATTGCAATAAAAGTCATAAACTTCCATTCTCTCAATCTACTATTAGCTCTAATGGGCCATTAGATGTTATTTACAGTGACGTATGGACCTCTCCTATCTACTCCTATGACGGTAACAAATATTACATCATATTTGTTGATCATTACTCTAAGTATATATGGCTCTATCCCCTTAAACATAAATCTAACACAAAAGATGTTTTCATTCGTTTTAAAGCACTAGTTGAAAAATATTTCAATCGTCCTATCATCACTTTCTACTCTAACAATGGGGGAGAATATGAAAAACTCAACCTTTTTCTCGCTATACATGGCATTAGTCACCTCACTTCCCCTCCCCACACACCTCAACATAATGGCTATTCGGAGCGTCAACATAGACATATTGTTGAAACAGGATTATCTCTTCGTCATCATGCCTCCATGCCCTTCAAATATTGGTCTTTAGCATTCTCAACTGCCGTTTATCTTATTAATAGATTACCTACTCCAACTCTTGCGCACCACTCTCCATTTTCACAAATTTTCGGCCTTACTCCAAACTACATGAAATTACGTAGCTTCGGCAATCTATGTTACTCATGGCTACGACCTTATGCCTCACATAAACTTGATCAACGCTCAACACCATGTGTCTTTGTTGGATACTCTTCCACCCAAAGTGCCTACTACTGTCTTGATCCCAAAACCCACAAAATATATGTCTCACGTCATGTTAAGTTTGTTGAACAGACATTCCCTTTTCGCAATTTCACTTCTATCCAACCACCTCCTAACATTGATACATGGTGCATTATGCCTCTTCCTATCGTTTCTCCTAGTTCACATGATGCAACCACCATCTCAGAGTCAACCTCACCCACAACCCCTCCTCCTCCTCCTCATTCCCCTTCCCCTCCTCCTCCTCCTCCATCTAATACCACTCTACCTCCCCAACCATCTCGACAAATCGTCACTCGTCTCCAAAACAACATTCGAAAACCTAACCCTAAATACAACCTTTCCATCCATCTTACAAATGCCTCTATTGAACCTACTACAATCTCTCAAGCTCTTCAATCTGCCCCTTGGCAAAAAGCCATGCAAGTCGAGTATGATGCACTTATTCACAATCATACTTGGGATCTTGTTCCCCCATCTTCCTCCCAAAATCATGTCGGTTGTAAATGGGTATTTCGAACTAAATATAACCCCTATGGTACGATAGAACGCTATAAAGCACGTCTAGTGGCTAAAGGTTTTCATCAACGTCCCGGTATAGATTATAATGAAACCTTTAGCCCCGTTATTAAACCTTCTACCATCAGAGTCATCCTTTATTTAGTTGTAACTTTAGGTTGGTCTCTCCGCCAACTTGACGTCAATAACGCATTTCTCCAAGGCACACTTATCGTAGATGTGTATATGACCCAACCTCCTGGCTTCATTGACAAAAGCCGCCCCAATCATGTTTGCAAGCTCCGTAAAGCTCTCTACGGATTGAAACAAGCCCCTCGGGCATGGTACACGGAGCTTAAAAAATATCTACTCACTCTTAATTTTGTCAATGTTATATCTGATTCTTCTCTTTTCATTCTTCGTCACAATAATCATGTCCTCTATCTTTGTAACACCCGGTTTTTCGTAAGTAAGTTTCTGTCCTTCATTGGCAATCTCTCCGCCTTCCGCCTATCTTTTGGGTGGAAAATGTTGTGCTTTCGAACCTTGAGTCGACCCATGCGAGAATCGTGAGTTTTCGGCCAGTTTAGGCTTCGGTACAGTTGGCGCGATAGTGACAAGTGTCACTATCGCGTGGCATAATCGCCGGAGTACCACGAAACTCGTGGTACAATCCGCGCGATAGTGACTCGCGATAGTGACATTGTCACTATCGTGTGGCAAGGTCGCGCACGACGTCTGGTCTTCTAAATGTCCGAAATTTTCACCATTCTCCTCATTTCTCACTTATATCTTGTCCCCTTTTCTCTCCCAAACCTCAAAGACGAACCCTAAACCATTTTGAGAGTTTCCCCCCCTTGAATCACATGATTCTTCATCATCTAGCTAGTGGGATCTTGAACCACAAAACCTCCATCTTCATCTTCCTCATCAAGTTCAACGTGTGGGAGCTCGGGTTGAAGAGTTGGATTGGGTGTCCTCGGAAAGTCTCATCATCTAAAATGGTAAGCTTCCTTGATTTAATGTTATAAATGCTCCATTGATGTTTCCCTAGTGTTTGGTTTATCAAATCTTGGATTTGATAGTTTTGGAGAAACTAGGGTTTTGATATCGTTGGGAATTTTAGTAAATAATGTTTGGGGAATGTTTCTAAATGGTTAAATATGTGTAACACCCTAAAAATAGGGACAACAAAAACTTTCCAAAAGAGAAGAAATGGTATATAATTTGCCATAGCAAGAGCCTCCCAGAAAGGGGAATAGTACAAATAAGCCTGTTTAATCACAATTGTAATTCAACGGATAAATAAACAACAACCAACTAATCTAATTTCTACATCTAGAAAAGAGATTACAAAAGAGGTGTCATCTATAAACCCAAGGCTTCTCAAAAATAGACCAAGTGTCGTATCCCCAAGCTCTCGCCCAAAGCATCTAAACTTGCCTAAACTTGCCTAGGAGCAGCGCCGCTAAAACCTGAGATACACATCGACACCAAACAAGTGTTAGGCCAAAAAGCCTAGTGAGTTGAATAAGTAAAAGCATGCCAGAAACAGTTACAGTTCTTATCAGCAGTTAACCAATTAATCACGTAGATGTGGAGTCAACGGGAGCGACCCATATCTCCAATCAGGTTCACCTAAAGAGGCGATGCACCTTGAAGCCAAATAACAAAGGCAACCCAAAGGCCCGACACGCATCGAGGACTACCGCTTAGGAAATTCCTCAACGGCGGAGGTCTAGGCAGATAGGGGACTACCACTTAGGAAATTCCCCAAATGTTACCCACCTACATCCCTATAGTGAATCACTGACTTGGTTCGTCCACATTATGCAAGTAGGAGGTTTCAAGATGTGTTTTAACCCAACATATTCGGATATCAACCATGAACACAACATTACCAACCCAAGCATGTAAATCCGTCATATGACATAATAATCAACCAACTACTTCGTGAGAATATAAGGTCGCCAATAGGCATTCCAAGTAGGAATCATCATAATACCAAGATATGCATAAGTGACTCATAGTAGGTTACTCACATGCATATTTCCATAGAAATCCCCAAATACTTGTACATTAAATAAGAACACTTGAGTAATAAAAATAATGATAACAAGTAAAGTAAATGATATGTATCTAGTTTTTACAAAAGGGTTAGTAAACTCACAATCTAGGTTTTGTACCAAAACCTAGAAAAGATGAAAACCCTAGATTTGAGGAGATGAGACTTGAAGTGGAGAAGTTGAGCTTTAAGAACCCTAGAGTTTGTCCTTGAGAAGAGTTATTGCAAGTGTGAAGATCCAACCACCAAGAAGAGTTGTATTTATGAGGGTTAGGGTTTTGAGAGGAAAAGTTCGGTTTGGAAGTCTCCAAAATCGCCAAAGAGAAGAGAGGATTTGAGAGAAAATGAGATTAAAATCTGATAAGGGTTCATTTAAGGCACTGCACCCCGATGGCGATAGTGCCCGACCATAGTGCCAAGGGCACTATCACGAGTCATAATCGTAGACACAAACCCACCTGCGGTACATCTTCTGCGAGTATGCCCGGCGAAAGTGACATTTGTCACTTTCGCGTGTCACTATCGCGAACATCCCCCAACTCTCGGTACATATTTGGCGATAGTGCCCTCTGCGATAGTGCCAAGGGCACAATCGCGAGGCACTCAAAACAGTCCAAAACTCAACCGAAAAAGATAACGAGCACAAGGTTTGAACGATTAAAGATGGTAAATTAATATATGACATTTTAACATAATCCATGATCATAAAATGCACACAAAGACACATATTCACACCTAAGCGAAATTAATGCGTTAAGGGAGATAAAATACTTACCTTATGAATTTACGGGTGTTACAATATGGGTATTTATGGTTTGGAATGTATGGATCTAGGTTTTGGAAGTTTTCGGCTTGAGGATTCAAGTGCCC
Source organism: Arctium lappa (assembly GCA_023525745.1). Lineage (NCBI taxonomy): Eukaryota > Viridiplantae > Streptophyta > Magnoliopsida > Asterales > Asteraceae > Arctium > Arctium lappa. The sequence goes on along the minus strand of CM042055.1, from coordinate 86,126,713 downwards.
TTCAAAGGAGCTCAAGTTAGGTGAAATCTAGATTTAGCCTAAATCTAGCGAGGTGAGTTCAAGTGATTTGTAAAAACGTTATACATGCCAAAATGTCCATTTTAAAGTGTTTATGTGGTTTACATGAAATTATCAAATGTTGGGTTAGTTGGTAATCTTTGATTATTTGAAGTATTTAACTTTATAAACTTTGCAAAACACCCACACTTGGGATTTTTGAGCATTTTGATAAAGGTGTCACAAATGAATGTGTTTTGATGATTTATTGCATAAATAGATCTTTGGTCAAAGAAATATATTTTTAGGTGTTTGTCAGGTTTTATGCATCATTCATGAAATGGGATGTTTTATAAAATTTTACTTGTACATTTATGAGAAGTACTTGACAGAATGTATATAGACGCATTTTATTGTTTTCATTTTTATCAGCAGTTAAACATGGAAATGCATACATGAAAATAAATGAGTCTTTAATACTTCGGTCCGGTTTAATAGCTCGTTGTGAAATACAGAGTATGATGGAGGTTAATGTGCATCATTTGAGAATTACATGTTTTGAGTGCGTTGGTCATTCAATTGGAGTCATGTACTGTTTAGACTGTAATGCAATGGATCCATAGGCATATGAGTCGGTTTTAATTATTTTAAAAAGAAAAGGGGGCTATTATTTATATGTTGGCCAGAATTAGTCTTGGGATTTCTAGGACTTGTCGGTGAGGACTCTTGGAGTCCAATATTCGGACCTGCATCCGCAATTTAATTTTTGAGCCTGTTTTTATGGGATAGTCACTTCCCATTTGTAGCTACTTGAGACATTGGACCCTAGAGGGCAACTTGGTATGGTTATGTGGGACCGGTTACTAGCCGTGGGTTGTAAATGTAAATCCTAGTAAATGAGTATGACTAGGATCATCGGGTGCCATCCTCCACTTCTTTGTTTGAGCCGGCGTGTTCACGACCTTGATCCTAGTATGGTGAGCTCAAGAACTTGGAATGTGGCTTACTTTGTGTTCCGCCATTAGCCTTGGAATTCGGGTTTCCCCCGTCATCGAAAGATGTTGTTTTAGGTATTTAATTTTATCCTTGTTCTCAGTGACGCTTTGAGTTTGGGTTATCTCCCTTGTACTATAATTTTGGAGACTTGAGTTTACTTATATCTTGGTAGTTTGTTTTATAAAGTTATTCAAATGTCATTATTTGAGCATTGCCATTATTCTCGTTTTGAGTAAGTGTTGGATTACATTATTTCATGAAAGAATGTTCTGGCGTTGAGGTGTCCATCTATAAAATGCATATCATTGGGAAACGGGTCGTTCTCATATTTTAAAGTAAATCATTTTAAAGGATCATGATTATAAGTTGCAATATTTCCATTTTACATTTTCTTTTATAATCGTGGTATAAAACTCTTGAACTCACTAGGCGTTAGCCTAACCTTTTTATTTGTAGGCATGTGCATCAGGTTCCATTTCGGGATTAGTTCTAGCGACACTGTGAAGCGATGAGTGCTAGTTGTGTGCTCGAAGAGGTGATTAGCTTGATGAAGTCTTCCGCATTTATATTTGGAGATAGCGTTTGTTATTGGGTTATAGTAACACTCGACTTTAGTTAGTCTTTATGTAAGACTTAATTATTTGTTGATGGTTCAACCTATAATTGTATTTCAATTATGGATTTTTAGTAAGAGACTTTATTACCCTTTAAGGTATTTTTGAAAGTTTTAATTAGTCGCTCTTTCCAAATTTGAGGGTGTTACAATCTTCTTGTCTATGTCGATGATACTATTGTCACTGGTTCCAACAAAAATCTCATTGGCACCTTTATATCTAAACTTTCCGCTCGATTCTCTCTTAAAGACCTTGGCAACCTCTCCTATTTTCTAGGTGTTGAAGTCATTCCTCACCCTCGTGGTCTCTTCCTAAGCCAACAAAAATACACTCTTGATATTCTAAAGAAAGCTCACATGGAAGAAGCCAAACCAATGTCCACCCCTATGATCACATCTCCACCACTATCTCTTAACTCCCGGTCACCTCTTGCCAACCCAACAGAATATCAGGCGCTTGTTAGAAGTCTTCAATATTTATCACTAACTCGTCCTGATGTTGGTTTTAGTGTTAACAGGTTGTCACAATACATGCATTGTCCCACTGACGAGCACATGGCGGCTCTCAAACGTCTCCTACGTTATCTAGTAGGTACAATCAATACAGGAATCCTAATTCACAGCAATTCACCTTCATGACTTCATGCCTTTACTGATGCTGATTGGGCAAGAGACAAGGATGATTACATTTCAACTACCGGATATGTTGTCTACCTTGACCGTAATCCAATCTCGTGGATCTCCAAGAAGCAACGAACTATTGCCCGCTCATCTACTGAAGCAGAGTATCGGGCTATTGCATCAATCACAGCCGAAGTTCTTTGGGTTCTTAATCTGCTCACCGAGCTCGGCCACCAATCCGTGGTCCAACCATCCATTTTTTGTGATAACACAGGTGCCACATTTGTTGCTGCTAATCCGAAATTTCATTCGAAAATGAAGCACTTAGGCCTTGACTACCACTTTGTTCGTGAAAATGTTCAAAATGGAACACTCCGGGTGTCCCACATTTCAAGTAAAGATCAACTTGCTGATGCACTTACCAAACCACTTCCACGCACTGCTTTTCAGACTTTCGTATCCAAGATTGACCTTCATCTTCGACCGTCCATCTTGCGGGGGGATGATAAAGATAAAGATTGTGATCATGATACTCCATATCACATCCCTTGATCTATGCCTCCATATCAAATCCCTTGATCTATGCCTCCACATCTCTTGATTTGATATTTGTAATTACTTTTGTAATCATCTAGAATATTTGCTTTCATTTATTTGTATGTATAAATACGTGTTAGCAATGTTGTAATAGACACGTCATTTTATCATTAGTTTCTATACAAAAAAGTAAAACCACATACATTTTCTTGTTTCCACCAAATGAATTCAAGAAACATGAAAGAATTTGTTACGAACCCCCATTTGAATCATGATCATTCCCCAAAATCTTCATCCACAGTTTGAATTCCTTCCATTCTCCGTCCCCGATCGGATCACTCGCTTTCGTGTACTTCGTCTTCAACTTTTCGAGCTTCGTTTTCCACCCGTCTTCGTTCCCGATACGGAGGATCAGCCACGCCGGAGGAAGTTGTTCATGTCGGTCGGGGTTTCGAATGGGAACGCCTTTTCGGGATCGATAATCGAGAAGACGTTTCAACACTTTGATGTCTTCGACATCGACATCTTGTCCGATCACCTTCCGTTTGTTGGTGGTGGTATCTTCGATGTCACCGGTGGCGAAAGCAGGGTTCGGTGGAGCTATGTTAGGGCGTTTGTTTGCCGAAGAATTCGAACCGCTGCTGGCGGTGGTGTTCTTCCGTTTGTTGGGTAATTTTCCGGCGGCCGGAGTGGGTGGTTTTGGGTGAGGTGGGGGTGGGGGTGGGGAATGAAGTGGGTCCGCCATGGGAGATCAAATTGGCGATTGTTTTCAGTAATTTTCAGAAAGAATTTGTGGAGAAGATGGAGGGGTCCGCCACTTGATATCCATCTCTTCCAGATCATCAGCATTTATCTGTTCTAAGTCATCATTAATTAGAGTGGAATTAGCATGATTGGCTAGAAAAGCTTCTAAAACTGAGTCATTAGCTCCATCTTGCTTTGATCCATGGGCAACACTAACTGATTCTGTATTAGCAGCATAATCAGTAGAAGATGATAAAAGAGAAGCATTGTATGAGTATCCAGAGGGCATCTTCTTTGCTTCTACCTCTGCTTCAAACACTCTAAGGTCATTATAGAGGTCATCTTGTTCCTTGTCCTCCAGTTGGTCATTCTGTCTGAAGGAGACAATGTACATAGTCCATTTATCACCAAGAGATCTGAGAAATTTTATGTTGACATCATCTTGATCTATCTGGACACCAACAATAGCCAATTCACCAATTAACTTATTAAATCTATCAAAAGTTTGAGTCATGGACTCATTCTTTGTATACATGAAGTTTTCATATTGCTGCTTCAGGATGGCCTTCTGATTTCTCTTGGTACTTTAGGTACCAGAAAATCTTTTCTCCAGTGCATTCCATAGAATTTGAGCATCCGTGCAGTTGCAAAACTGGTGTTGGTACTCATTAGGTATAGCCAAGAGCAGAGTGCTCAAGGCTTTCATCTCTGTCTGCCTCATCTTTCTTTCTCCATCAGTCTTTGGTGGAGGTCTCTTGCCATCTGCATCCATCTTTCCTCCATCAGATGGACCATTCTCAATGATATCCCACATTGAGAAGTCTGTGAGAAGAATGTATTGCTTGATTCTGATTTTCCACATGTCAAACTCATTGGGTTTGAGCATGGGAACCTTTGAGACTAGAACACTATCGCTTGAACCGTCCATGATTATAGTTTTCTGAGTTTTCTAGCTCTGATACCACTTGTCAAGATCGAAAAATCTTAAACAATAATTTAATACAAACTCAGAAACAATGTTAAAGAAGTTGCGGAATAACACTTTAACAATTAATCAAAAACACAGAATATGAACTCAAATCATAAGTTTATATTGCATAAAACTTAATGATTACAAACACAACCTCAATCTGTTGAACAGACTCAACAGACTTTCTATACTTCTCTATAAAAATGATCAATACTAGTCTTGAGGTTAATTCTCTAAACAAAAACAACTCTATCAATGTATATTTTTCTATCAAGAACTTCTAGACTATATATACAAAAACTGATTACAAGATAATTATTAAAATAAGATTGATCTTCAGTATCAATACCATAATTATCTTCATCTCCTATTCTTCCGCATCAATCCATCTTTATCTTCAGAAGCAGCATTAACATCCTCAACAGTATTAATCATGCTTGCAGTATTAACTCTTCACTTGCAGTACTAACTCTCCAAGCAGTACTAACTATTCAAGTAGCAGCACTAACTTTTCAAGCAATATTAATTCTACTAGCAGTAGTAATCTTTCTTCACCTAGCAGTACTAACCAGACTTAGTTATTTCTGACCCAACAAATATATACCGGGTACGGGGCGGGGCGGGGGTTGTGTTACCCGGACCCGGTTTTTGTCATGCGGGGATCCCCGACCCCGGTCGGGTCGGGTGAATCGGGTTCCCCCACCGGGTCGGGGTAAATTACCATCCCTATTTGCGGAGACCTGTGTTTTTGGTAAACAGTCACCCGGGGGGTTGTTTATTAAACGTTTATGTTTCATTTATCAGATGAGAATCGTAATTACTAATTACTAAGAATTTTTTCACGTAAGAGATATATATAATAATGACCGAGAAATCTTAGCTAAAAAGTGAGGGAAAATACTCTTACCTGATAAGTTCTTATTAAGTAAAAGATGCATGTTTACCAATAAAATTCATATTGATGGTTGAGAATGTTACCATATAAGTAAGGCACTCGTTAATCCCTCGGGCGAGCACAAATTTCCTGGAGTTATCGTAGGTGGTCAAAATCATGGAAACCGAAATTCACCAAAATCACATTCTGAGAAAGAAAAAAAAACCCATATACGATTTCATGGCGGATCACATTCGATTTTGAAGGAGATTCATTTATCTTCGGCAAGATCTCCAACAAGAACTCTCAAACTTTATCATCTTCTCGATCTCGAAACCATGAATATGGAGGCTTCACTATCATTCGATGATTCGGGAACTCGTCTCCCTCGATCTAGAAACCAATTATTATGGGTTTCATTTCTCTTTCATTCGACGAATATCGAGGCTTGCTTTTATGATTTTGGGTTTCATTTATGTTTCATGATCTGAAAATGGGTTCATGCATTCCTTAAATCTTCATCTTCATCATCATATCTGAAACTTTATCTTCATCAGCTCCAACAAACCACTCCCAAGCTTCATCATCTTCTTGTAAGAAAAACTCCATCTCCACCATCATGGAGGCTTTGATGTCATTCGTTGATTCTGGAACTCGTCTCCGTCCATCTAGAAACCATCGATCCAACTTTCATGATCTCCGACCAACCATCCCGCTACAACTACGGACGAATTCATATCGGAAGAAACAACATCACGACAACTAGATGAAACCATGGAAAACGGTTTGTGTGGATTAAATAAAACGGAAAAGGACGCAGGATATGTATTCTTGACACGAAGAAGATGATGGTATTCTTCAAATGAAGAAGATAATGATGGGTGTAACTGCCAAAAAAAAGATTCTTTCCATGAAAAACGGCCTAATTGAATCATTATCGACCGTTGGATGAGAAATTGACGCACATTAGGATGAGAAGCACCAGATCAATTCTCTTCTAAGTCGCAATTCATGGGAGAGCTTGAGATTAAAAGAGATCAATGTTTCAGATCCACTTCTCACGGTTCTCACCGTTAACTCAACTTCTCATACGATTTTTCGCCTATATATATATAGAGAGAGGAGCGATCAAATGCAAACTAATATCAGCCGTCCATCTAGTCTAATGAATATCTAATCTTATTTTGTTTCCTTAACCAATGTCATGATCATAATAAATGAACCTTATCCTCTTCCATATATATCTCAATCGTATTTAATAAATAATGATTATTATCCATAAATATCTCAATTATTTTCTAGAGTAAATTACATGATTGGCCCCGTGGGTTACACAAAATTGCACTGTATGTCCCTAATTTGAAATAATTATGGGAAACGTCATTGTGGTTTACATTTTCACACATCTTTGGTCCCGCTGACCTAAAATCGTTAAAAGATTCTGTTATATAAGTAAATTAGGAGGGTAATTTAGTCATTTCATATTTTTTTGAGTAAATTACAAATTTCATCCCCATGGTTATTAAAATTTTTGGATCGGGTCCTCCAAACCAAATAATTACATACATGGTCATTGTGGTTCTACCTTTGTTATGGATTGGGTCCCCTGCCTAACTTCACTAACCGGTTCTCAGTTTAGTTAGGGATAAATGAGACCCATATTAAATTCATTCCTCCATTGTCACTATCTGGTTGCCTTTAGCCAGACAGAAAGAGACTAAAAGTGAAAGAACCCAACCGTTGTTAGGTTATTAGCAGACCAAAACCAAACAAATTGTTCAATTGTTGTGCATAAATCGGATCTGTTGAGACTCAATCTCCATCTCCATCGAATCCGTTGCATAAATCGAGCACCCTAGATCTCCATCGCCATCAAAGTCAACCACCACTATTGAGTCTCCATCTCCATCGAACCCACAACTGAAAACCCCATATCACAATCAAAAGCAATATGAAAATCCAGGATGGGAGGGGGTAACTCGATTCTCTTTGTTAATGAGGAGAACAAGAGATTGTTCCCAGAGTTGATTGGAATATTGAAATCATCTAGAGATGATGTACATGGGACCCCCTCCTTCAGACCATAGCACACCCGAGAAACCACCTCGTCATCTTTGATTTTGTTAATTAGGAAGATGTTTGGTTGTTTTAATCTTTTGCTCCATGGTAAATTGATTTATGGGAAAATACCGAAATTTATGTCTAAGTTAACTAACCTCATCATCTGAAATTTATCCAACAGTCTATTATTACCTTCTGAATTTGGTTGGTCTTTGAAGCTGCAAGGGTTGTATTTGGGGAACAATAATCTCACCGGAATCATACCGACGAAACTTGGCCGACTCCACATATTTAAGATGGAGATCACCAGAAAAAAGCACAAAGCGGGACGGAGATTGCCAGAGAAAGCACAAAGGGAAGGGAGTTCTCGGGAAAGGGAGGCGTGGAGATTGGGGTAAGGTCAGGGACGATTGATATGTTTTTATTTAAAAATAATTGTAAAAAGACAATATTAGCCCTAACTTAATGTAGCACCAGTTAGTGGCGTTAGGACAAGGGACCCAATCCATAATAAAAGTAAAATCATGGTGACCATTTACATGTAATTATTTTATTTGAGGGACTCAATCCAAAATTTTCAATAATCACATGAACGAAATTTGTAATTTACTCTATTTTTTTTTGTTTTCTATTAAAACCATAAGAATGTAATTTACTTTATTATACATATATATATATATATATATATATACATATGTCCAGGCGATCGTTCATTGAAACCTCCCTTCTCCTTCTTCTCCTTCAGTTTACACTCACGGCACCATATCATCGAACACACACACACACACATATATATATATATATATATATACATATGCATTCTCTCTCTCTCTCTCTCTCTCAAGCATACAGAAACATAGATCGTTCAAACACACTGGTGGAGAAACGATGGAAAAAACCGATCGAGCGGGGTGGGTTTTATTGGGTGAGTTGTTTCTCGTCGACGGTGTCAGAGTTAGGTGGGACTTTATCGCTGTATAAGATATATTACTTAACAAAAGCATGCAAAAGCTCTCTTTCATCTTCATCGTTTAATTGTTCATTTCATATCTAAAGAAGTGGAAGTTCCTTCATCTTTTCTTCGTCTTGATATAAATAACAGAAGCAAAATCACAACCCTATATATATATATATATATATATATATATATATATATATGAGATGGGTTTTTTTTACCAATGGTTACTTCCATAACCAAACATGGAGATCGATGAAGACTTGGAGTTTAGTTTTGGGGCAGAAATGGGTCTATGAATGATGAGAAAGTTGCAGGTCATGTGGTTATCAAATACAATATATTGGAAAACTTTGATATCCAATCATTCTTAGTTTCTTACTGTAGAAACGTTAAAGAAAAGAGAGGGAGAGGGTGTGGAAAAATCTTGATAGGTGGTGTGGACCGATCATTCGGCGGAAAATCGACCAACAAGCCGAAAAACAACACTGCCGCCGGTTCTCCGGCAAAAAAACGTCGTTATCGAGATAGACCCGCTAATAACGATGACATCGAAGATACCGCCACCAGCAAACGGAAGGAGATCAGACAAGATGTTGATGTCGAAGACATTGAAGTTTTCGAGGGTCTTCTCGATTATCGATCCCGGAAAGGCGTATTCCCGTTTGAACATCCGACCGCCATGAAGAACTTCCTCCGGCCGTGGCTGATTCTTCATATTGGAAACGAAGACGGGTGGAAAACGAAGCTCGAACACGAAGTTCACGAGAGGGAGTGCTCCGATCGAAAATGGAGAACGAAAGGAGTTTGAATTGTCGAAACAAGAGGCAATGAATTTGTTTAAGTTGGCCCATCTATGCTCGATAAGGTGATATATTTAGAGAGAGAGAGAGTGACATGTTTAAACGAGAATAATAATAAAATAAAAAAACTAAGAAAACAGTGAAAACAGTGAAAACACGTAACGTATCAATACAAGTGTGTCTAGGTCACCAGGTGACGTGGTCCGTGACCACTAGTCACGACAAAAGTTGCGTAAATTACATGTGGCCAAATCACGCATATGGATCAATGTAAGGGTGTGTGGGCAACGTGACCTGCGACCATAGGTGACAGTCAAAGTCGTGTGAATCACACCTGATTTTAGTTTTAAAAGTTTTTACTGTTATCATATGTGTGTATATATACATATATATTACTTTTCTGCTCACACACGATCCTTGTTGTGTACTTGTCTCGTGTTTGCTAGTTTCTTGCTAGCCTTTAATAAAAGTTCCGGTTGCCGTTTCAAAATATATATAAATGAAACGGACCATATAGGTGAAGGATCGTGGGAGAAGTTGAGTTAATGGTGAGAAAATGAGAAACGTGAGAAGTGTATATGAACCGTTGATCTCAAGCCCTCCCATTAAATGTGGCTTAGAAGGGAATTGATCTGGTGTATCTTGGTGTATCTCATCTTAATGTGTGTCCATTTCTCATCCAACGGTAGATACCACTTTTCACGCTTCTCAACATTAACTCAACTTCTTACTGGAACCCAAACCATGAACCATATATATATATATATATATATATGGGTTGTTTTATTTGCAACCCTTAAAAAGGTTGCAAACCTTGACCACATCTTAACCGTCGGATTCATGATCGGCGGTTACAATAGATATGGGGCCCAATATTTTTAATTAAAAAAAATAAAAATAAAATAACCGTCGATCATGAATCCAACGGTTAAGATGTGGGTTGCAAGGGTTGCAATCTTTTTCAGGATTGTAAAATATCCTTCCACTATATATATATATACTATGTTTATTTAGCCTATTGACCTTTTATGAGAACTTTATTCGCAACATAACCTACTAACAAGTTCGGTAGTAATCTTCTATTAAGCACTGATATTCACAATTAAATCTGTTAAAAGTTCATGGATTTAAAAGAAACTTAATTATAGCTCACGGGATATATGGGAAATCTCATCTTCCGTGGATTCTATCCAACCAAAGCCATTATGGCAACCATCGATAACTCCAGACAATTCATGGTCGCTCGAGAGATTAATGGGTGCCTTGCTTATCTGGTAACATTCCTAGCCATCAATATAAATTTTGTCGGTAAACATATTTTATCTAATAAGCATTTACCAGTAAAAGTCTTTTCTCTCACTTACCAGCTAAAATTCTCAGTCATTATTATATCCCTTACCAGATAAAATTCTTAGTTATTGTCATTCTCACCCGATAAAAGAAACGTAAGTGTTTAATAAACAACCCCAAATATCGAAACTTGTTTTTTAATTATATATTATGACAATAAACAATTAAAATCTGAGAAGTGATCTTAAAGGTTCATTTGAGAAACACTAAATATATGAGAAATAGAGAAGTGATCTTAAACCATTAATTCGGTCAAGATCGGCGGCTTTGACCGAGAATTAGGGGATAATTGCTCCCATGGTCCACTCCCGTGTTCCTCACATTGTTTATTATTCGAAAGGTATTTTTGTAAATTATCCAAACGCATTCATATATGAACGCATGCGTTCAGATATGAATATCACTTTTTTTTCTTCTTTTTTTAGCCGTGTGTGTTCATATATGAATGCATGCAAAAAAACAGAATTTCATATATGAATGTTAGTAGACGTTCATATATGAATGTTAGTAGAATGTCACTATTTTTTTTGCACGTATTCATATATGAACGCATGCATTCATATATGAAGGCATGCAAAAAACAGACGTTCATATATGAATGTCACTCTTTTTTTTTGCATACATTCATATATGAGCGCATGCAGTCAGTGTTTATGTAAAAATTATGAACATTCATATATGAACGCATGCATTCATATATGAAGGCATGCAAAAAACAGGCGTTCATATATGAATGTCACTCTTTTTTTTTGCATGCATTCATATATGAACGCATGCATTCATATATGAAGGCATGCAGTCAGTGTTTATTTAAAATTACGAACATTCATATATGAATGCATGCATTCATATATGACTGCATGCCTTCATATATATGAACACGCGCGTGTTTTTGTCAAAGTTACGTAAATACCCTTATATTTTTGGAAGAGCCGTAACTTTTGACCAGTCAAAGCAGCAATTTTTGACCAGTCAAAGCCGCAACTTTTGACCAATTAAAGGCGATCTTGACTAAATGGGTGGCTAAGATCACTTCTCTATTTCTCATATTTTTAACACTTCTCAATTGAACCTAACACTATATATATATATATATATATATATATATATAGGGAAAGGTTCATTTGAGAAACACTAAATATATGAGAAATAGAGAAGTGATCTTAAACCATTAATTCGGTCAAGATCGGCGGCTTTGACCGAGAATTAGGGGATAATTGCTCTCATGGTCCACTCCCGTGTTCCTCACATTGTTTATTATTCGAAGGGTATTTTTGTAAATTATCCAAACGCATTCATATATGAACGCAGATATGAATATCACTTTTTTTTTTCTTTTTTTCTAGCCGTGTGTTCATATATGAATGCATTGCAAAAAACAGAAGTTCATATATGAATGTTAGTAGAATGTCACTATTTTTTTTGTACGTATTCATATATGAACGCATGCATTCATATATGAATGTCACTTTTTTTTGCATGCATTCATATATGAAGGCATGCAGTCAGTGTTTATGTAAAAATTATGAACATTCATATATGAACGCATGCATTCATATATGAAGACATGCAAAAAACAGGCGTTCATATATGAATGTCACTCTTTTTTTTTGCATGCATTCATATATAAACGCATGCATTCATATATGAAGGCATGCAGTCAGTGTTTATTTAAAATTACGAACATTCATATATGAACGCATGCATTCATATATGACTGCATGCATTCATATATATGAACACGCGCATTCATATATGAACGCATGCATTCATATATATGAACACACGCGTGTTTTTGTCAAAGTTACGTAAATACCCTTATATTTTTGGAAGAGCCATAATTTTTGACCAGTCAAAGCCGCAATCTTTGACCAGTCAAAGCCGTAACTTTTGACCAATTAAATCCAATCTTGACCATATGAATGGCTAAGATCACTTCTCTATTTTTCATATATTTACCATTTCTCAAATGAACCAAACACTATATATATATATATATATATATATATATATATATATATATATATAGTGTTTGGTCATTTATATATAGACGGAGGTTCAGGGGAAAACCTCAAAAAAACGGAAAACTGAAGAACACTCTGGTAGCCTTTCATCTGGATGGTATGCACTTGTGTATACATGTAAATTATGTTGTTTTTTGGTTTTTATGCACTTGTGCATTATGCACTTGTGCATAAGCACAAATGCATGTTACAAATTATCTGTATGCACAAATGCATACCGTCCAGATGAAGAGCCACCATGGTGTTCCTCAGTTTTTCGTTTTTTTGAGGTTTTCCCCTGAACCGGACCCTATATATATATATATATATATATATATATATATATATAGTGGAAGGATATTTTGCAACCCTGAAAAAAGTTGCAACCTTTGCAACCTACATCTTAACCGTTGGATTCATGATCGGCGGTTATTTTATTTTTATTTTTCTGTTTTTTTAATTAAAAATATTGAACCCCATATCTATTGTAACAGTCGATCATGAATCCGACGGTTAAGATTTAGGTTGCAAAGGTTGCAACCTTTTTCAGGGTTGCAAAATATCCTTCCACACACATATATATAGTGGTAGTTTAATTTGCAACCCACGTAAATCTTACAACCCATGCAACCCACATCTTAACCGTTGGATTCATGATCGACGGTTACAATAAATGTGGGCCCAATATTTTCAATTAAAAAAAACATAAAAATAAAATAACCGCTTATCACTAATCCAACGGTTAAGATGTGGGTTACATGAGTTGTAAGATTTATGTGGGTTGCAAATTATATATATATATATATATATATATATATATATATATATATATATATATATATATATATATATATATATTTATCACACAAAAATAACTACTAAAAAATCCGTTTCAAATTATACTAGGCATATACCCGCGCGATGCAGCGGAATGTAAGTAAATAACGAACAATTAATGTTATTTCCTTATATACATTTCATCAATAATCAACCATGACCTAAAAATCACAACTTATGAAACCTAAAGCCATAAAAATATTCAATAATTAGTTTATATTACAATTATTGACGAAAAAAATTATAATGATATTATTTATAATAAGAATGAAACGTATTTTACGATTATGTATTTTTAACGTGCTAACGGTGGAAAAAAAATAAAACGCATGGACAGAAAAACAAATTATTTCGTAGATATTCATGATATTTAATAATACGGTTAAATTAAAAAATATTCAACATTTGGCTCGTTTTGAAGATATTGAGGAAACGCTTATAATGATATAATTTGTAGAAAAATGAACGTATTTTTTCATTGCATTTTTGTTAATATATAATTATTTGTGTTAATATGTGTAAAATGAAAAAAAATAAGAGATATAAAGTAAATTAAATAAGTAATTATAAAGGTGATAAATGTAACAATGTAAGGGTGGTAAATGTAATTGTACAAAAGTTTGTACAATAACCGTTTGTACAATAACCATTTTAGTAGTATAGATAATTCGTATATATTCTGATATTTAATAGTATGGTTAAATTAAAAAATATTCAATATTGGGCTCATTTTGAAGGTATTGACGAGACGATTATAATAGTATAATTTGTAAAAAAATGAACGTATTTTTTCATTGCATTTTTGTTCATATACGATTATTTGTGTTAATATGATAACGGTGTAAAATGTAAAATGAAAAAGTAAGGGATACAAAATAAATTAAATAAGTAATTGTAAGGGTGATAAATGTAACATTATAAGGGTAGTAAATGTTATTGTATAAAAGATTAAGGGTGATAAATGTAATTGTACAATAATTTGTACAATAACCATATTAGAATTTTCATTATATAGTATATATACTAGGCATATACCCGCGCGATGCAGCAGAATGTAAGTAAAGAACGAACAATTAATGCTATTTCTTTATATACATTTCATCAATAATCAACCATGACCTAAGAATCACAACTTATGAAACCTAAACCCATAAAGATATTCAATAATTAGTTTATATTACAATTATTGACGTAAAAAATTATAATGATATTATTTATAATAAGAATGAAACGTATTTTACGATTATGTATTTTTAACGTGCTAACGGTGGAAAAAAAATAAAACGTATGGACAGAAAAACAAATTATTTTGTAGATATTCATGATATTTAATAGTACGGTTAAATTAAAAAATATTCAATATTAGGCTCGTTTTGAAGATATTGAGGAGACGTTTATAATGATATAATTTGTAGAAAAATGAACGTATTTTTTCATTGCATTTTTGTTAATATATAACTATTTGTGTTAATATGATAATGGTGTAAAATGAAAAATGAAAAAAAATAAGGGATATAAAGTAAATTAAATAAGTAATTATAAGGGTGATAAATGTAACATTGTAAGGGTGGTAAATGTAATTGTACAAAAGTTTGTACAATAACCGTTTTAGTTTTTTCATTATATAGTATAAATTCTTATATTTAATAGTACGGTTAAATTAAAAAATATTCAATATTGGGCTCGTTTTGAAGGTATTGACGAGACGATTATAATGGTATAATTTATAAAAAAAGAAACGTATTTTTTCATTGCATTTTTGTTCATATACGATTATTTGTGTTAATATGATAACGGTGTAAAATGAAAATGAAAAAGTAAGGGATATAAAGTAAATTAAATAAGTAATTGTAAGGATAGTAATTGTTATTGTACAAAAGATTAAGGGTGATAAATGTTATTGTACAAAAGATTGTACAATAACCGTATAACCGTTTTAGAATTTTCATTATATAGCTAGGCATATACCCGCACAATGCAGCGGAATGTAAGTAAAAAACGAACTATTAATGCTACTTTATTATAGATATGTCATCAACAATCAATCATAACCTAAGAATCACAATTTATAAAATCTTAAACCTATAAAGATATTTAATAATTAATTTATATTACAATTATTGACGAAAAAAATTATAATGATATAATTTATAATAAGAATGAAACGTATTTTACGATTATGTATTTTTAATATGCTAATGGTAGAAAAATAAATAAAACGTATGGATAGAAAACAAATTAATTTGTAGATATTCATGATATTTAATAGTACGATTAAATTAAAAAATATTCAATATTTGGCTCGTTTTGAAGGTCAGACGAGACGATTATAATGGTATAATTTGTAGAAAAATGAACGTATTTTTCATCGCATTTTTGTTCATATACGTTTATTTGTGTTAATATGATAATGGTGTAAAATGAAAAATGAAAAAGTAAGGATATAAAGTAAATTAAATAAGTAATTGTAAGGATGGTAAATGTAACATTGTAAGGGTGGTAAATGTTATTGTACAAAAGATTGTACAATAACCGTTTTATTAGTATAGATAATTCGTATATATTCTGATATTTAATAGTATGGTAAAATTAAAAAATATTCAATATTGGACTCGTTTTGAAGGTATTGACGAGACGATTATAATGGTATAATTTGTAAAAAAGGAACGTATTTTTTCATTGCATTTTTGTTCATATACGATTATTTGTGTTAATATGATAACGGTGTAAAATGTAAAATGAAAAAGTAAGGGATATAAAATAAATTAAATAAGTAATTGTAAGGGTGGTAAATGTAACATTATAAGGGTAGTAAATGTTATTGTACAAAAGATTAAGGGTGGTAAATGTAATTGTATAATAAACTTTTCATTATATAGTATATATATATATATATATTATGACATTAAACAATTAAAATCTGAAATATATATATATATAGGGGTTCTTTAATTTGCAACCCTTAAAAATGTTGCAACCCTTGTAACCCACATCTTAACCGTCGGATTCATGATCGGCGGTTATAAATAGATATGGGACCCAATATTTTTAATTAAAAAAATAGAAAAATGAAAATAAAATAACCGTCGATCATGAATCCGACGGTTAAAATGTGGGTTGCAAGGGTTGCAACATTTTTAAGGGTTGCAAAATATTCTTCCAATATATATATATATATATATATATATATATATATATATATATATATATATATATATATATATATATTATCACACAAAAATAACTACTAAAAGAATCCGTTTCAAATTCATCTTAACCTTCTTAACAACTTTTCAAATCATGTATAAATACTAACCGATTGATCATTTTTCAAAACCCAACAAATTTCTTAACAATTTCATCTTCTCCACAAATTCTCTCTAAAAATTACTGAAAACAATCGCTAAAAACCACCAATTTGATCTTCAATGGCGGGTCCACTTCACTCCCCACCCTCCTCACCCCCACCTCACCCAAAACCACCCACTCAGCCGGCCGGAAAATCACCCAACAAACGGAAGAACACCACCACCGCCGACGGTCCGAATTCTCCGGCAAACAAACGCCCAAACATCGATCCAATCAACCCGGCCGCCATGGCCGTCGGTACCATCGAAGATACCGCCACCAGCAAACGGAAGGTGATCGCACAAGATGTCAATGTCGAAGACATCGAAGTGTTGCAAGGTCTTCTCGATTATCGATCCCAGAAAGGCGTATTCCCGTTCGAAAACCTGACCGAAATGACCAACTTCCTCCGGCCGTGGCTGATCCACCATATCGGCAACGCAGAGGGGTGGAAAAAGAAGCTCAAACACGTGAAGGCGAAGTACACGAACGCGAGTGATCCAATCGAGGACGGAGCACGGAAGGAATTCGAGCTGTGGAAGAAGATTTGGGGGAATGAAGGAGGTGATGATGGTGATCAGAGTGGGTGTTCGTAAAGATTTCTGTACATTCAACATGAACTCTTCTTTTCCATCTTTTTTGAATATTTTTGGTAGAACTTACGAAAAGAAGGTTCAGTTTGTAATTGAATAATAATGCTCAATTGAACAAGATTAATTCTCCATCCGCCGCCGTGTGTGGTGGCCGGAAATAGGTGTTGATATTGATCGGAGAATTAGCATACAAAAATTAATGCATTTCTTATCCTCATGTAACCATGCAAAGATTCAATCATATTGCCATGTCAACATTCTTTTTGTGTTGTTTTTATTATTATTATTTGTTATTATTATTATTATTATATAATTTTTATAAACGGTAAAACTGATACTTAGAGCATTTTCAATACAAGGTTCTTATAAGTAAAAAGTGTATTGACTTGTAAGAATTAACATTGTGAAACTTTCTTTTATAAAAACTCAAACTCCCTTTAGGTTCTTAAATAAGAACTTTGGATTTTTACCATAAAATTTGTGACATGTTACATTTCTCTTATTTTTTATTTTATTTTATTGACTTTATAATAATTATTATTATCATAAAAATACATGGGACCTACAAAAATAGTTTTTTATATGAACCACCATTGTAAACATTTATATGAGTCCTTATTTTGATGAGTTTGAAATGATGTGGTAACAAAAAGTATAAAAAAGATGTTCTTATAAGATTATCCATTGGAGATGCTTATACGGGTGTTTGGACACAATGTATATTTTCCAAACGTACTCTATGTACTCTCGACAATTAATACTGACTTAATTGAACATCCGACCGCCATGAAGAACTTCCTCCGGTCGTGGCTGATTCTTCATATCGGAAACGAAGACGGATGGAAAACGAAACTCGAACGGGTGAAGATGAGGTTCATGATAGCGAGTGATCGGATCGAAAATGGAGAACGAAAGGAGTTTGAATTGTGGAAACAAGAGGCAATGAATTTGTTTAAGTTGGTCAATCTATGCTTGATAAGATGATACATATGTATATATAGTGAGAGAAAAGTTCAAACGAGAACAATAATAAAATAAGAAAACAGTTAAATCACGTAACAGATCAATGCAAGGGTGTGCAGCTGACGTGGTCAGTGACCACAGGTCCCGGCAAAAGTCGCGTGAATTATATGTGATTTTATACGTGATTTTTGTGTAAAATCAAGAAAATAACAAAATAGTCAAATCAAGTGCAAAATCACATATTATTTTTACACGTATGGATAAATGTAAGAGTGTGTGGACGACGTGACCCGCAACCTCCGGTCATGGGGGACAAAGTCACGTGAATAACATGTGATTTTAGTGTAAATTTTTTTACTGTTCTCGTATGTATGTATATATATATATATATATATATATATATATATATATATATATATATATATATATATATATATGATAGGGTCATTTTATTGACCCTATTTTTAGCCCTCTTTTTATAACTTTGAGTTAATTTTCGTTTTTCCATTGCGTCTTTTAATTTATTTTTACGGTTTTATTGTTTAAATTAACGTTTATCGCTTTCGGTTTTAAGTAAATCTATTTTACATGAAAAAGCGACAAAAATCTTATTTTTTTAATATACATGTTTCAGGCTCGGAGGAAGGCCGTGTGAAGTCCAACATGATCAAGAAGCAGTGAAAAGACGTGGACTGCAATTTTTGGGGCTACACCGTGGACTTTAGCTTTTTGGGCCGACCTCGAGAGTGCAACTAAGCTCGACATAAAGAACCGATTTTTGAGCTAATGATGGGGCCGAAATCCTTGGACTTTTTGCACCTCATGGGCCGATTTTGTTGGACCAAAATATATGGTCATCCTACTACTTATTTTGGGTTATAAGGCCTTGGGCTTCTTTTGTAAACCTTGGGCCCCAAGGTTGAAAGAGGCTATATATATGTATGTTAGCTTGGTAAAAAAAGAACAACCTACTCATTTTTATTTTTTCTCTCATTCTCTCATTCTCTCTTCCTCTCTATCTCTCTCACGGCTCTCTCTCTCTCTCTCTCTCCTACTTTTTTTTCTTTTTTTTTTATAAGTCTAGATTCATTGAATCTAGACAATCATCATCCATCAATTCTTCTATAACTCATCTTTTGAGTATTGGAGAAATAGTAAAATTATGAACTCTTTTGTATTGGGAGGTTTGAAATTAGTAAGCTAAGAGATAATGGTTAGATCGTAATATCTCTAGCTCACCGTTCAAACTTCCTCTTTTGTGATCGAAAAGTAATATAAAGCTCCCATCGTATTTTAAGTATTCATTAGTAAGTGTTTCATTTCTTTCTTAAACGTTCGATTAAATTCTTACGGATAGTTTAAACGCTTGATTTTTATTTTGGTCTCATTACGGCTTTAATTCTATTACAAACCGGAAGTCCGGAAAATAATTTCGGATTCCCAACTTTTGTTGGTTCACGGTTTGTTGTGGTTATTAAATCTGTTTTATGTTTCCAATTTTATAAAGATCAATCGTACGTTGGTTAGTTTCTTTCACGTCATACATCGTCAAAAGTACCATGAAATCTTCAATCAAATCACGTTTGAATTCCACATTTGAAACAAGACTTTCCGTTGTCATTTTTACTTCCGTCTTAGCTTTATAATTCTCATGTTACTTTATCGTTATTTATTTTAACGCATTTTGATTTCCGCAATTTAATTTCTGCAATTTTAATTTATGTACTTTAATCTTCCGTCTTTTACTTTCTGTCATTTAATTTATGCAATTTAATTTACGT
This sequence comes from Arctium lappa, assembly GCA_023525745.1. NCBI lineage: Eukaryota > Viridiplantae > Streptophyta > Magnoliopsida > Asterales > Asteraceae > Arctium > Arctium lappa. The sequence continues at coordinate 86,106,667 of CM042055.1, read as the reverse complement.
TATCTGCTTTCAGTCTTTTATTTTACGCAATTTTATTTCATTGTCCAAAGAGAAGTTCCGGGCACAACAATCCTATGATTTTTATCATTGATTGTTTGAAAACGTCAACCATCTCTTTTAGAAAGGTTAAGGGCACAACATTCCTACGATTGATATCGTTGATTGTTTGAAAACGCCAATTACCTCTTTTAGTTAAATTTACATTTCCGTTTCTGTTATATTTATAATCTGTATGGAGTTAAGTTGGGACCGAGACTAATCAAAAGATAAAACGGTGTATCGTATCGCATGATTGTCCGAAGTTATTTAAATTAATGTTATATTTCATGGTGGACTACAGTTAATCAATTGACAACTGGTTTATTGTACGACGGCTCATTTGAGTTTCATGAAATGTCGACTTTAAGATAACAAAGGAATGCGATCTCGTCTTTTTATCCAATTACTAATCTCATTCCAACAAAGCATTGTACTGATGTTTCTTTTTAATTAATTGTTCAGTAGTGTTAATCAAAACCCCCAATCAAAAATATTGTTTTCGAATTCGCCATCTGAAACTCGCTTTTACAGACCCGACTTTCGAGGAGAACTTTTCCACGCTTCCCTGTGGGATCGATATTCGGTACTTTGTACCATTATTACTTGTTAACAGACGGCAGTAGATTAAGATGTATACTTGCGTCGAGATCTATTTTCTTGCATTTTAAAAAGGTGTAAACACGAAAAGGTCGCAACAATATATCAGGTTTATTTAGCCCATTGACCTATAATGAGAATTTTATTCGCTACATAACCTACTTAGATCACAATTAAATATGTTAAAAGTTCATGAACTTAAAAGAAACTTAATAATTAAGGCTCACGGGATATATCCGAGCACTACCAAAACCCATGTGGCCACCTGTGATAACTCTAGATCATTTGCGATCGTTCAAAGGATTAGTTGGTGTCTCACTTTACGTTATCAGATAACATTCTCAACCATCAAAATTAATTTTATTGGTAAACATTTTTTACCTAATAAACACTTACGAGGTAAAAATCTTTTCTCTTACTTACCGGCTAAATAAAATTCTCAATCATTATTATATCTCCTACCAAATAAAATTGTTAATCGCTTATGCCGTATATAAAATACTATATAATAATAATAATAATAATAATAATAATAATAAATATTAATAATAACAAGAAAAAAAGAAAAGAATGTTGGGATGGCAATATGCTTGAATCTTTGCATGGTTACATGAGGATAACAAATGGATTAATTTTTGTATGCTAATTCTCCGATCAATATCAACACCTATTTCCGGCCACCACACACGGCGGCGGATGGAGAATTAATCTTGTTCAAATCAGGATTATTATTCAATTACAAACTGAACCTTATTTTCGTACCTTCTACCAAAAATATTCAAAAAAGAATTGATGTTGGATGTACAGAAATCTTTACGAACCCCCACTCTGATCACCTCCTTCATTCCCCCAAATCTTCTTCACAGCTCGAATTCCTTCCGTTTTCCCTCTTCGATCGGATCACTTGCGTTCGTGTACTTCGTCTTCACGTGTTGGAGCTTCGTTTTCCACCCGGCTAAGTTCCCGATGTGGAGGATCAGCCACGGGCGGAGGAAGTTCATCATGTCGGGCTGGTTTTCGAACGGGAATATGTCTTTCTGGGATCGATAATCGAGAAGGCCCTCCATTATTTCGATGTCATCGACATCGACCTCTTGTTCGATCACCTTCCGTTTGCTGGTGGCGGTATCTTCATCGGTTCCGACGGCGATGGCGGGGTTGATTGGATCGATGTTTGGGCGTTTGTTTGCCGGAGAATTCGGACCGGCGGCGGTGGTGTTCTTCCGTTTGTTGGGTGATTTTCCGGCAGGTGGAGTGGGAGGTTTTGGGTGAGGTGGAGGTGGAGGTGGGTGTGGGGAGTGAAGTGGGTCCGCCATTGGAGATGAAATTGGTGGTTTTTAGCGATTGTTTTCAGTGATTTTCAGTCGGAATTTGTGGAGAAGATGAAATTGTTAGAGAAATTTGTTGGGTTTTGAAATATGATGAATCGGTTAGTATTTATACGTGGTTTGAAAAGTTGTTAAGATGGTTAAGATGAATTTGAAACGGATTTTTTTTAATATTTATTTATCTGTGAAAAAAAAATTTATTTTAATTGTTTAATGTTATAATATATAATTAAAAAAATCAGGTTATGATATTTAGGGGTTGTTTATTAAACAATTATGTTTCACTTATTAGGTGAGAGTGAGACTCTTCAGTTCAAGTGGAGAATAGAAACGGGAATAAAAATTAAAATACGAAAATTGGAATGAAATATGGGCTTATTTGGGAATGAACCTTATTATACTGTATAAAACTAAACAGTTTATTTTATTATTATTTTAATTGATTATTACTTAATACATCTGGCCAAACATCCCCTTAGAATTTGGTTTTTTGCGAGACTTGATTTGACTTCCAAAAAGGTTAGATTCTACCGTTAACCTGAATACACAAATACACAGTTAGTAGTCTTAGCAAAAAAATGGGCTTCCACATGAAGTTTCCAGATTCAAATATGGCATCACCACGTATGACACTGTGATTTTACCTCTCCGATGATAAACGTGGGTCTGATACAGTCAAGGTTCAAAATGGCGTGGCGGCAAGGTCAAGCCTTAAGCCTTACAAGCCATGGCGAGGACGCGGCGTTTTTCAAGGCGTGATATAAGGCGACAAATTTGTATGTCATATTCAAAATTATATATATATATATATATATATATATATGTTTTATATATATTATTTCAATCAAATAATGATATTAAAGAATGTACATTCATATTAGAAGAAGAAAAATCATATAAATTACTAGTATAAAAATAGTTTTTGATTGAATATTTAAAATAAAACTTAGAAAAATAATTTTACAACTTCGTTTTAATCGTGAGTCCATAACGTTTATGACTTTGTAAAACTATGAGTGATGTGATTAGATAAATCTATAAAAATGTTAAATCTAAAGTTAAAAATGTAAAAACAAAAAAGATAAAAAATTAAAAAAATTAAAAAAAAAATTGCAAAAAAAATCACGTCTTAGAAAAAACGTGTGCCGCGGCGCGCAATGGCGCGCCTTAAGGCACCATAGCGTGTGTCACGCCTTACAAAAACGTTATGAGCCATTTCGTAACGGCGGAGACGCATCTTGCGCCATATCGCGCCATGGCGGGCCTTTTTGAACACTGGATACAGTGGAGGCGATTTGGAGGGTCACGGTTTCCTTTAATATACGAGGATTCAAAGATTAAATAGTACTAGACATATCATTTTGGACACGATGTATATTCTCTCAACTTACTCTATGTACTCTCGACAATGAATATGGACTTAATCAGTTAATTGTATCTTCTGATAATAACTGTTATAATAGGTTACTAGTTAAAAGATTGTTACTAATAATTCATACTAATCACGATAATGTTACCCAATAAGGTAAATAAAGATGATAACGTACTTTTACTAATAAATGTTTGGTAAACGATACCTAAGAATACCCGAAAATGACCCTGAATAAAAATACATAATTTGAATAAGAAAAAATAATCTACTTCATTATTTCTCAATAGCATATAACATTTCAAGGTTACAATGGTCCATTACAACATCAACAACAATTAACCACAAAGGTTGTGGCGTACGGATTAAGATCCTGGGGATGTGATGGAATATCTCATTCTCATCTGTTCAGGGTTCGAATCCAGACGTACACAACAATTGTGACCACTGAGTTTTAGTTAGAGTTGTTGTCTTATAGTCATAATTTACCAAAGGATTAGTCTAGCCATATCCAAGAACACCCTTAAAAAATAAAGATAGATTTATATTTCCATTAATCATAAATTTTATCATAAATAATTTTCTTCCAACTTCATTTTGACAAAAACAATTAAAACAAAAAATATATATACCATTTTTCTCAAAAATTCAAATACAAATAAGTTACAACAAAATCCCTCTTACCATAACAACAACTTTCAACCGCTGACTCATTCAGTGGTTATTCAATCAACCAACTTTTCTCAACAATTTTCCCTCCATTTTCTCCTCCCATGTCTGACCCACTTCCCTCCCCACCCCCACCACCCGAAAGATATCGTAAAAGATGTCGATCTCGACGACATCGAAGTGTCCCCGTTCGAAACTCCGACCGCCATGAAGAACTTCGTCTTGCCGTGGGTGATCCTCAGCATCGGGAACGAAAACGTGTGGAAAACGAAGCTCGAACGGGTGAAGACGAAGTTTACGAAGTTTAGAGATAGAAATAATATTTTAATAGATGAATGAAATATTTTATTATTATAATCAATGTTAGATGCTCTCATTATTGATTTGATATAGTCGTGATTTGTCATAATTAGTCCGGGATTCAAGGATTAAACTATAGACATATTTTGGACACAATGTATGTTTTCTCTACAACGATTATTAGCTTTATTTTGCTGGGGATTATTCCTAAGATGAGAGCATCTCAGCAACTTCTCTAAAAAAATTCTAAAATAAAGAATCAAAAGTAGTGGTGTCAATTTTGTACCGATACAAACCAACTAATTTATGTACAAACCGTACCAATTTAAGTGGTACCAATATAATTTGTTGGTATACCGTACCAACTATCTAAACTTTGTTGGTACGTGCTATTAGAAGTCGTATACCACGGTAATACCGTACCGTACCGAATTTTTTTAATTATTTATTAATTAAAGTTTAGTTAATAGTATAACTAATTTTGATTTTCAAATTTCAAATTATTATATTTTAAATTTTGCTAAATCATAATATGGATGGAAATACTAAACTTGGTTGAATTCATTTGCATAACCCTTTCAACCTTATTACCTTCTCTACACCTTCGCAATCCATCATCACTACTCAGTGATGGTTACTATTAAACTACTAGTGATTGTTTGTATTACATGAAAGTTATTTGAATGTTTGTATATGTAGGGATAAATGGTACAACATATATCCACATGTTATTTGAATGCTCGATAGTTTTAGTGCATCTAGATATAATTGGTAAAAAATAATATAAATAAATTTGTAAATTCAACTTTTACGATGTTGGTACAAAACCGTACCAACATGTACCAACCGAAAAAAGTTGGTACCAATTTAGTTGGTACCATGTATAGTTGGTTGGTACATGGTATAAAATTTTATATACCAATTATAATTGGTTGGTACATGGTATATGGAAAAAAAAACATGGTATCGTACCATGTTCACCCTAATCAAAAGTAAGTCAAAATTTCCAAAAAAAAAATTACAACTATCTCCAACAGCTTCCTTATTTTAGAGATAAATCATTGATTATATTATTACAATATTCTATATATTTAATAAAATATTACTTCTCTCACCTAAACAATTAATTTCAAAGTTTCTCATTGATAAAATTTAATAAAAAATAATTTATTTCTCTTGGAAATCATTTTTGGGATATCTCCAAATTTGGAGAAAAATGTATTATCTCTCCTACTTTCTCCATTTTTGGATAAAGTTTTAGGGAAACTGTTGTAGCTCATTTTACACCGAAAATCTTCATTTTCTTCATTCTCTCCAAAATGAAGAAGTTTTTGGAGATGCTCTGAACATCTCGAGATGGTTTTAACAGTTATCTCTATTTTCCGAATGATAACAATATTTGAATCGGTTTTTTTTTTTGCACTAGTCATGTTGTGGGAACTCTTGACAGTGATTTTGGTAGTATTAGTAGCATTTTTGATAAGTAATGGTAAATATTAAAAGAATTAAATTTATGTTTGAAATAACGAGGTTTTCTACTTAGACTATGTTTGGCAAAAAATGCTGGTTTATAAGTTAGCTTATCAGCAATTTTTTTTTCCTAGTACATGTTTGGATGCCCATAAACTAGCTTATTGAAAAACTATCTAAAGTAGCGTTTTGAAAAACTAGTTTATCAGCTACCAGCTAGCTTATAAGTTAGTTTGTCAAACAATGCCTTAAAATAATAATGTTGGCCGAAGAAACTCATGAGATTTTATATGATTTGATTGAAAAAAATGTGGACGGAATATTTGATAGTCTTGATTGAGAAAATTTTAAAATTGAATCCCTAAACAGGGGAATTTTGGCGTTAAATTTAACTCCGCTAATTTATATGATTTGAAATAGGTGTAAATGTTGTCTCATGATTTATGTTTGACAATCAAAACGCTACTATGAGTAGCTTTTCAATAATCTAGTTTATAAGTTAATTTATAGTTATTCAAACATGAACAAAAAAAAAACTAGCTTATAAATTAGTTTTTTTTTTGCCAAACAAATCCGTAATGTAGAGTTAAGATACTGGTCGGGTTATGGTACAATTTGTGTTCCAAATACTATGAATGCAATATCTACCAACATAAATGTGATTTAAGACTTCCAAACGAGCAAAATTATGGTATGACAATCAAACTACTTTTTTTTAGCTAAAATAATGTATTTAAAGTTGATCTTTCTAGCACATTTTTTTTTGAAAGGTGTTCTAAACTATGACATCATTTGACAAAAATAAGCTAACTTATTTTCTGGGTATATGTTTGAATGGACATAAGCAGGGTCGGCCCTGGCCACGTGCAACCCGTGCCACCGCACAGGGCATCAAAGCCCCAGGGGCATCAATTTGTCATTTATTACTAGTTTTTTGTTTAATAATTTGGGAATTGGACAACTGGACTTTAACTATAAAAACAGACCAATGTCTGGTAGTGATGGATATTGAATGTGCATCGTGAATCGGTGAAAACCCAACATTTCAACAACTCAAGCTGATTTTTATTTAACATCTTAACGAACAAACATGAACAAACAAGTTTCTTAATGAATGAATATGATCACAAAAATTTCATTGTCTTTTACGTTCGTTTAACATCTTAGCGAACGAACATTAATGAACACATTTTCCTTACGAATGAACAAGAATACAAAAAAATCTATTTGTTTACCGTTTGTTCAGTTAAGTTAAATGAACGAACAAGAACACAAAAACTTTCGTTCTTTTACCGTCCGTGTTTGTTTACTTGTTCGGTTAAGTTAAACGAACGAAAACGAACAAGCCTCATTCGTGTTAGTTCGTTTTGTTTTCCATATTGAAATTTTCAATTAATGCACATGAACACATTTGGCCCAATGTGGTCTGGGATACCCTCTCCAAAAAAAAAAACACATCACTGTATCAGCATAGCTGGAGCACATTGCACAACAATAACAACATATTGTGGTATTGCCTCATTATGTACTTGTTCTTTGCAATGCAGTGTGAATAACATAGATTACAAATTTTATAATTTATTATTGTTCTTTTGAATTTTGTTTAACTTAAGATTTGACATTACCACATTATATTTAGACTTTAGACTTGTAACTTTCTGAGTTTTGTTCTTTGCTTACTATGACATTAACTTCGATTTAATTTACTATTTTAGTTAAAACTAATTATAGTGTTCCTTATCTTTTAGTTTTAAGTTCCGTATATTGAATTAAAGGTTTTGTGCTAATTTCAATTTGGAAAAGTGAAAACTAAAAAAAGAAGGAAACACGATCTTAATTCAGGTTTTATTCTTTTATCTTTCTATATTTTGTAATTTGGGGTTTGTTTTTTATGTCACCCGTTTGAATTTTTTTAATTATAATTAATAAAAGTAATGTGATGATGTGTCACCTAGCTTAATAAGGTTCCAAACCCTTTAAAAAATCATATATTTCGTCGTTTTATTTGCTTAAAAAATAGACATAGGGCCATTTTTTTAACGTTTTCGCACAGGGCATCAAAAACCCTAGGAACGGCCCTGGACATAAGCTAGCTTATAAGCTTGTTTTTTAATAAGCTAATTGGAGTACTTATGAAGAGTTTTTTGTGATTATTCAAATTATGCACTCATTAATATCCATTATTTTAATTAATTATTTTTTCTATATATCCTTTTTGGTAAATTTTCATACTTATAAGTTAGATATTACAAATGTGACTTTTTCATCAGTTAGCTTATCAGCTGCCAGCTAGTTTATCAAACATAGTCTATGCCTAGACTAATCACGGTAAATTATGACTATAAAAAATCAACCCTGATAAATTCAGTGACAACAATTGTTATATACGTCTGGATTCGAACATTGGGTAGATGAGATATTACACCACAGGGCCTTGATCACTACACCCCGATTTCACATAAATCAATAACATAATTTAAGGATGCATAATGCAATTTCGTGTAAACTATAGGGACCAAAATAGTAATTTACTCTTAGAAACTTTAATAAAAAGCATTTCATTTCAAATATAATAAAAAAATAAAATGACCAAAGGCGAAAAAAGGATTTCATAATCCGTGAGTTGATATCTACCGTCCATTACAAAAGAATAAGATCAACGGCTCATATACTCGATCCGCGTCATCTGTTCTTATTGGCTCCTTTTAACCACCACACCACCCTACAAAACCACCAATAAAACGGTTGCAGACTGAAAAACAAACACCACAGAGATCTCCATTTTCATTTCATCTCGAAATCGGAAGTATGGCCGGAAGAGGAAAGTCCATCGGCTCCGCCGCCGTAACAAAGAAGTCAACATCGCGTAGCAGCAAGGCCGGACTCCAGTTCCCCGTCGGTCGAATCGCTCGATTCCTCAGATCTGGAAAGTACTCCGAACGGATCGGAGGCGGTGCGCCGGTGTATCTCGCCGCCGTCATGGAGTACCTCGCGGCGGAGGTGCTGGAGTTGGCCGGAAACGCTGCGAGAGATAACAAGAAGACTCGAGTTGTGCCGCGTCATATACAGTTGGCGGTGAGGAACGATGAAGAACTGAGCAGATTGCTCGGTGCAGTTACGATTGCTAATGGCGGAGTGATGCCTAACATTCATGCTCACTTGCTTCCTAAGAAATCTTCTGTTGCGTCTTCTAAAGGTGATGATTAGGTTTTCTGAAATTGAAGCTTTAAAAGAGATTATAGTTAGATTTATCTCATGGATTGTATCTGGTATCGATTGTGAATGAATGATTTTGAGAAATTCGAACTTTTGCCGATGTTCAAATTCCGATTAATGTGTTCTTATGCACTAATTTAGGCCACGAAACCAATTTTTTATTTTGACGAAATTGGAACCTAAGTTTCATTACTTGCATTTAAGCCATTAAGCAGTAATTAACAAGTTGAAAATAAAAGATTCCGTTTGATTTTATATAATATAATGTACTCAATGCCTTTGGAAGCTCAAATTTTCATTTCAGTTTAAACTAATGTGAATGAAAATTCATTTTCATCCTTAAACTTGCAAAAAAATCGATAAAGTTGTTTATGTAGATTAATTTGTTTGTATAAATTAGAAAAAAATTTGTTTGCAAAAGTTTTTATATAAATGGAAAGAGCTTATATATATCTATATATATAGAGAGAGAGAGAGGATCGATCATGTGAGAAGTTAAACATTTTGTGAGGTGTGATATCATATATGATTATTATATGGTCTTTGGGTGTGCTTAAGAGCATCTCTAACAACTTTACTATATTGTTTGCTATAAAAGAAAAAAGTTGAAATTTTTTCAAGTTTAGAGAATTCTTAAAACTTCATGGTAAGAGAGAGAAAGAAATGATTATTTCTCACCAATGAAATTCAATTTTTATTATTTTATATTAAGATTTTTTAAAAAAGTGTATTGAGATGATAAATTATAGAATATTATAATAATATAGGTTGTTTTAAAATATCTAAAATAACAAATTTGTTGGAGATGAATGTAATACTTTTTAGAGATTTTTATTTTTGGTTCTCTATTTTAGAGAAATTATAGCAATGCTGTTGGAGATGTTTTAATCATATATGATTAAACGTATATGTATTACCCGTATAACATATGTTTAATCATATATGATTAATGTTTCTTGCAAAAAATTTAGCTTCTTGTTTGAACCTACCTATATATAGTGGAAGTATATCTTGCAACCCTGAAAAATGTTGCAACTCTTGCAACCCACATCTTATCCGTTTGATCCATGATCGACGGTTATTTTAATTTTATTTTTTTTTAATTAAAAATATTGGGTCCCATATCTATTGTAACCGCCGATCATGAATATGACGGTTAAGATGTGGGTTGCAAGGTTTACAACATTTTTATGGTGCAACCCATACAACCCACCTATCTACCATTCATTTTATTTGTACTTTTTTTAATTAAAAAGATAAAAACAAAATGAGTGGTAGATATGTGGGTTACACCATTAAAAACATGGTTTTTTTGTACAAAACGTTTTTAATGAAAATCATCACGTTTGTTAAAAACATGGTTTTTTGTATAAAGCCCCTTAGAACATATTATTAAGCTACTATTAAAGAGTCATGTATAGTTGATCGAATAAGCTGTTGACAAACATATTAATAAAATTAACGTATAGAGACCACAAGGATGAAAACTATAATTTTAAAAACACATAAACGAAAATCAAAACGTTTAAAAAAAACTATAGCTTGCTCTATTAATAAAGTTTTTGGGTCTCTCAAAAATCTAATGCTTGCTTTTAAGGATCCTTGTATGTTGCTCTTTACTTGTAAAATCCAACTTGAAATTAATTGGTCTTAAATATCATTCCAAGTTAAGGGTATAATTGGAAAAGCAATTGGTTATAACTTTTAAATATTGTTCGAAGGTAAGGGTATAATTGAGAAAACAATCGGTTTTAAATATCATTTGAGGTTGAGAATTAACCTTATAGCCTCGTCGATTAGTTTCTATAATTTTGGAATTCAAGTTAAACGTATGTGTTTTCATTTTTTTTTTCTTTAAAACAAATGATTAAATGAGTAGAATTTATCAGGGATTGAAAGACTACATTTTCTTTATGGAATATGAATGTTTTCTTGGAAGCCATAATATCGGTCGTAAATTGGTATGCAAGTGGCTTGATAGATGACCAAATACGAGGCTCAAATTCGTTGAGGTAACGGGACAAGTCTTCCCTAAACAACATGTATGGCATGTTTGTTTTTTTTCAAAAAACCTCTTAAGTCTGAATTGGTCAGACATTTTTTCGTTCAGACCGTTTTTTTTTTAGATTTCAGATCCTCTTAACTCTTAAAAACATCTTAAACTAGAAGTGGTGACCTTTGAAAACAAGCACCACCTCTTATTAATCAAACCAGAAATAAGACTTCAAACCTCTTAAAAAACAAACGCCACCGTAGTCTTCTCATTGCTATTGAATCTTTGTCGTGATACAAATGACACATGATTATAAGGATGACAATTTTGTACGTACCGACTTATTTAATTATTTATTAGTTTATGAATATATTACTCATTGAGTATTAAATTTATAACTAACTATTTTCTTTGAATTTTTTTATGTTTTGCAAGTTTATTCCTTAGAATTAATAACCATTAAGCATCATGTGTTATCTGAAAACTCAAAATGTCGGTCAAAATTTGAACATAATGGGAAGTTTTTATATATGTAACTTGAACTTAGTATGAAACTAGTACCAAAATGTACTACCCCAAAAAAGTTGATTGATACACATTATAAGATTTTTACGTACCAATTATAATTGATTGGTAGACAATATTAGAGATAAAAAAAAAACTTTATATGATACCAAGACAACCCCTACATGGTTAACCTGTTTTTGTCCCTACCTTTTCTCTACTGTCTCTAATGGATTCATTTGACTATACTTTCATATCATCTTCGATAAATTCTTTATAATAAAAATTCAAAATCTTCAAAACCTATTATAACAACTCCAACGAGTACTCTAAATATTAATTATATAATTAAAATATTTTATAAATTTTGGAATTTCTCCAAATTTGTACATAATCTTTGTAATATAATATATTTAGAGAGAAGATCAAACGAGAACAATAACTATTTAAAAGAACACGAATACTAACAAAATCATTAGTGATTTTACATTAACGTGCAAAAAAGCCACGCAAACCTGAAGCCGCGGTCAAAGTCCTTTTTTCGTGTGTTAATATAAAATCACCAATGATTTTGTTAGTTCTCGTGTTCTTTTAAATGAGTACTGTTCTCGTTTAAACCCGACTCAATATATTTATTCCCTTTTAAATATGTATATTAATAAATGTTATTTAAAGGACGTGTAAACAAAATTCTATGAAAACGATGGTCAAACTCTAAGTCGTTTTGGTCGAGTCAAGATTCTACAAACAATTAAGCCATGAGATGCAATTTAATGAGAACCAGTGGTAGTAGATGATGACAACATTAATGGAGCAAGGAGTTACCAAATGTTTGTTTTTCGTCATTGTACTCTGTGCATTGATAACTTGTACCACCATCTATGCCAACCAAACCATTACAAATGAGAAAACCATTATTTCAGCTCAACAAACCTTCGAGCTTGGTTTCTTTAACCCCAAAAACTCTACAAATTGGTACGTTGATATCTGGTACAAGAGACTATCTCCCGGAACCATTGCGGGTGGCCAACCGGAACTCGCCACTCTCCGGTGACATCGTCTGGTCGTCGGCTAATTCGTCACTTCCGTCGGTCAGAAAACCGGTGGGTCAGCTTTTAGATACCGGTAACCCGGAGAACGCTATTTGGCAAAGTTTTGATTTTCCGACCGATACGTTTGTTGCCGGAATGAAGTTGGGAAAAGATTTGGTTACAGGGGTAGAAAGGTATTTGACATCATGGAAGAGTGAAAATGATCCTTCTCTTGGTGACTATAGTCTATGGATTGATACTAAAGGGTATCCACAAATGATCATTCGTGACGTATACGGTATCAGAATTCCGTGGAACCGACTTAGGTTCAGCGGTATGCCTCGGTTTACAGATTTGGGTTTGTTCTTGATCAAAGTGAAATGTATTACCATTTTGATGATATCAATAGTTCACAAGTCTCGAGGTTAGTCATGCAGCCTACTGGTGACTTAGAAACGATGTTGTGAACAGAGAGCAGGCGGGAATGGTCGTTGTATTTGACTCTACAGACCGATGCTTGCAACCGCTACGGGATATGTGGCTCATTCGCAAGCTGTAACATCAGCAACGTGGGGGCTTGTGGGTGTTTGGAAGGGTTCGAGCCCACGTTACTGGGCCAGTGGAACGTGACGCTTGGGTCTCAAGGGTGTCGACGTTCGATCCCTTTGGATTGTGCACCTGGGGACAGGTTTAGGAAGTACTAGAGCCTAAAGTTGCCGGATACACAGGTGTCGGTGTTTAACCAGAGCATGAATCTCGACAAATGCGAGATGGTTTGCAAAAACGACTGCAATTGTACTGCTTATACGACACAGAATATAACAGGAACAGGAAGTGGATGCTTGCTTTGGTTCGGTGACCTGATCGATATCAGAACATTTAGAGAAAATGGGCAGGATCTTTATATAAGAATGCCAGCATCAGAATTAGGTAAATCACCGTCTAGGTTATTTAGCTAAATGACACCCTAACAAGTGTTCTTAAATCCATGACCTTCAAACAGGTTTTTAAGCATTTTTGTGTATAAGAATTTGATTTATTTGATTAACAGGCGATACTGCCATTGCAGCAAAAGGTAAAAGCTCAAGTGCAAAGAAACGAGTAGCGATTATTGTCCCCATAATATCGGTATTATTGGTCATACTACTTTCTGTGTGCGTATTTTATCGAATTAAGAAGTGGAAGGCAAAGCAAGAAGGTAGTTCTATTTTGGTCTTGTTTCAATCTATAAATTTGATTTGGGATGAAAACCGTAATTTACACTAATATTTATATACATCAAAACAAAGTTACACTCGTCACTTTTGGTAAAGGTTAAATCGTTGACCTCCAAAGAGGTTGGCTCTACCGATAACCCAAATATTGTTGAGCCAATGACCCTTCGGTCACGTACCCTAATAGTTGAAAGGCATATATAAACAGATATTTCTACATTTAAATGCAAAAGGCGGTATATATCAAACTTACCTCAAAGGTCGTTTTCAGGGTGTGTTGGGAAACGGACAAGAGGTAGCAGTCAAGCGTCTATCAAGGACTTCAAGTCAAGGACTCGAATTCAAGAACGAAGTCATCTTCTTAGGCTGCTGCATCAAGGGAGCGGAAAAAATGTTGGTATATGAATACATGCCAAACAAAAGCCTCGACTCCTTTATATTTGGTACACACTTTACCCTACACAGACTTTACTCTGGTGGGATTTACTGGATTCATTTGGTTTGGTTTTTTATATTAATATGTCCACCACGTCTACCAACTGTAAGAAAACATCAATAATTAAAAAACGTAAACTTAAACGTAAATTAACTGCAGATGGAGCTCAAATTAAGATACTAGATTGGCCTACGCGTTTTCACATCATCAAAGGGATTGCTAGGGGACTCATTTATCTTCATCAAGATTCTAGACTAAGGATTATCCATCGAGATCTCAAAGTCAGCAACATTTTGCTTGACCATGATATGATCCCGAAGATATCAGATTTCGGGTTTGTAAGAAGCTTTGGAGGAAATCAGATAGAGGCAAACACAAACCGAGTGGTTGGAACATAGTGAGACTAATTACACCTAGCCATAACCAATTTACTTGTGTTTATTTAGTAAAATTTCTCGAATTAAACAACAATTTTGCTGCAGTGGATATATGGCACCAGAGTATGCAGCAGAAGGCATCTTTTCTATAAAATCAGATGTATTTAGCTTCGGTGTTCTGGTGCTGGAGATTGTGAGCAGGAAGAAAAACAGAGGATTCGTCCACAAAGAACACAGCCACAACCTTCTCGGACATGTTAGTTTTGTTTCAATATTAAGTTGCCCATCTTTGTGCGCTCTTATGCTTGGGCTATGTTTGATAAACTAACTGTTGGCTGATAAGCTATCTAAAAAATTAGTCATGTTTGGTAAAAACTAACTGATAAGCTAGATAACAATGGAAAACGAATTGAAGCAGTATTTGAAGTAGCTTTTCAAAAGGCTAGCTTATGGCTAACCAAAAGGGTTTTTTTCAATAAGCTCAAAAAAATAAGCTAGCTTATGGCGTCTTACTGATTTTTCTTTCTTTCTTTCTGGTTAGGCATGGGGACTCCATAAAGAAGGCAGATCCTTGGAACTTATTGCAGCATCTCTAGCTGAATCAATCTGTTTACTAGAAGTGATACGGTCGATCCATGTAGGTCTGTTGTGTGTTCAACCACGTCCAGAAGATAGGCCAACCATGTATTCTGTGATTCTAATGTTTGAGAGTGATTGTGAACTGCCTCCACCTAAGTTTCCAGGTTTCTGTTAACAAAACACTACAACAGATACCCCTACATACGGAACGGATTCAAACAACGAGCTCACCGTTACAATGTTGAGTGCTAGATAGTAAATTTATATCTGTAAACCCAAATAGGAACCTAATGTGGGAGACACAGTTGTATATGTGTTTTTGAATGTAACTTAGGAAAGCATAGTTATAAACTAGAAGAAGAGCTTCCACGGAACAATATTCCTTTATGTGAGTGTATAGACAGATTTGAACCAAGAAAACAGGAAGAATGAGGAACTAAGAAACATCAGGAATATAACTAAATCAAAAATCAAACCAGAGTTTG
Source organism: Arctium lappa (assembly GCA_023525745.1). Taxonomy (NCBI): domain Eukaryota; kingdom Viridiplantae; phylum Streptophyta; class Magnoliopsida; order Asterales; family Asteraceae; genus Arctium; species Arctium lappa. The sequence goes on along the minus strand of CM042055.1, from coordinate 86,091,060 downwards.
GTTGATTTGGAACAATGGCTAACATTGTATTTTGCATTAAAACTATGTTGTAGATGGAAATTTGAATAAAGATACAAAACAATCGAGATTATCAACATTTGATTACTAAACAATGATCAAAGTTCAGATTCATAAAAGGTAAGTAACAAGCAATAAGCTCATATAACATTAACATATGCATATCAAGCTAATGTGAAGACTTAAAATTCGAACATTTGCGATTTTCAAAATTCTGATTAATGTGTTCTTATGCGTTAATTTAGGCCACGAAACGATTCCATTTTATGGCGTGCTTGATTGCTGGCATTGCGTTGATCGCTACAAGTAATTTTGTCAAGAAATTTAGTGAGGATTGACATACTTACTGAGTCAGCTATTGTGTCATCTTCATTGTCAACAACCATTGTTGCTTACTAAACCCTAGCCACGTCGTGTCTTCTTAGCGCTTACCCTGTGTTCATGTTCTCCAATCTGGGGAGAAAAGAGAAGAAAAGAAATGTAAGGAAAAGAAAGGAAGAGAAGAGTTTTTTTTTTAATTTGTGCTCTCGATAAGAAAAGAAAAAGAAAATAATTTTTCATGTTCTTGAACAAAAGATAAATGAAAAAAAAGATGTCATTTTTACTAATATACCCTTTAAAAATACATAAAGATGACATTTCTAGGAGGAATGCAAAGGAGAAACACTTGGTCACTCCGATTGTTGCTCAATTCACTGAAAAGTCGCATCAATATTAGCATTGTTTGGCAAAAAAAAAACGAGCTTATAAGCTAGCTTTCAACTAGTTTGCCAAACATAGCCATTACCTCAAATAGTCAAAATATCACTTGTTTGTTAACTTTTTAGCGTTTTTTTTCCTAAGGACCAAAATAACCAAGAAGTCGCGAATGACTTGGTAAGTGACAGACCAGATAGGCAAATATGCGGCCCGAATTCGTTGAGGTAAGCGAACAAGTCTTCCCTAAACAACACGTCTCTCTGTAATCTCATTATTGTTAAATCGTCGCCATGATAAAGAGGGAACATGATTAACCTCTTTGTGTCCCTACCTTTTCTCTACGGTCTTCAATGACTTTCTTTCGACTATCTCTTTTAAAGCATCCCCGACATATTTTTTAAAATTTCTCTAAAACAGAGAATCAAAATTTAAAATCTCCAAAAACAATTACGTTCAACTTCAACGGATTCTATATTTTCGAGATTACAACATTAATTATATTATTAAAATATTTTATACGCTTAATAAAATATTATTGATCTAGGAATATGATAAACAATTCTTGGGAGTTGTTCAAATTTTTACAGCTCCTCTACTTCTAGAGAATCTGTTTAAACAAAAAATTTGTACAAAATCTTCAAATAATCCTATTTAGAGAACATGTTGGAGATGCTCTTCTCACTTAAATCCTAATGTTTGTATTAAAGAAAATGCAACAAATTCTTATAGAAAGTAGAAACATTATCAAAAAAATGAAATTTTTACATATGGGTCTAGTGTATCCAAGTAATACAACGCAAAACATTTTGATTTCAAAGGTGAAAAACCCGAAACCTCAGTCTCATTCATTATTGATTACTACATAATATTTTAATACTTCATCTTAAATATGCATGTTATTTAAAGGACGTGACAAACTGACAACGAAATTATATGAAATGACGGTCAAATTCATCTAAAAAAGTTAGAGTATCTCCAACAGCTTTGCTAAAATAGAAAAAAAATGTGTTTTTCTTCTCTAAACCTCTCCAACAGCTTTGCTATCTTGTTTGTTATAATAGAAAAAAACTTGAAATTTTTCTAAGTTTAGAGAATTCTCTAAAACTTGATGGTATGAGAGAAAAATGATTATTTTATTCAATCCCACTAATGAGATTCAATTTTTATCATTTTATTTTAAGTTTTCTTTTAAAAAGTGTATTGGGATGATAAATTATATAATATTATAAGTTGTTTTATAATCTCTAAAATAGCAAATATGTTTGAGTTGAATGTAATACATTTTAGAGATTTTCACTTTTGGTTCTCTATTTTAGAAAAATTATAGTAAAACTGTTGGAGATGCTATTAGTCGTCTAGGACGAGTCGATATTCTATAAAGAGTAAATTACATTTTTCGTCCCTGTTGTTTGTTAAAATTTGTGGCTTTCGTCTCCGTGGTATGGAAATTGCAGTTTTCATTCCTATGGTTTGCAATTCATTGCTAACTTTTGTCTCTGAGACTAAGGGGTTGTTTACCAAATTTTCTATTAAGTCCTGTATGGATAAATCTGTCTGTCCGGATAAATTTGTCTGTTTGGATAAAAATGTGTTATTGTTTACTTTTTTACCTGAATCAACAGTCTGAATGACAAAAATGACCGATTTACCCCTCAATCAATTTTTGAACATGTTTGAGTCGATTTTTGTTCAATCAAAATCAAACCAAAAAACACCTAAAAAATCAAACCAAAATCAATCCAAAAACCAAAAGTAAACACCTACTACTCTTTAACAAAATCAAACCAAAAGCACCTATTGCTCTTCAAACCAAAATCACCTACCGCTTGTCAAACCAAAATCAAACCAAAAACCAAAAAACCCCTAAAAAACCAATGGACTTCAAGCAGCAGTTGGTGTTCGAATAGGAGGTAGTTGCAGCGACGAAGGGGTTTCAAGCTCTGTGCAACGATGGGTAGTTGCAGCGATGGAGGATGTGCAGAGGAAGAGAAGAACCTGCAACTACGAGGGGTTAAAGAAGCGGCAGAGGCTGGCAGGCTGGTCGCTGATTGAGTAGGCAGTGAGGGGAGCGAGTGGTCGCTGGCAGAGGGTGGTCACCGGCAGACGGTGGTCGCCGATCAAGTGTAGGAGAGGGGAGGGAGACAAGAGGGAGGTTTGATGAAAATTTTGGTCTGAGTGTAGAAGAAGGCGTGTTTTTTCATCAGGGGTAGGGTCGGCCCTGGCCACGTGCAACCCGTGCCACCGCACAGGGCATCAAAGCCCCAGGGGCATCAATTTGTCATTTATTACTAGTTTTTTGTTTAATAATTTGGGAATTGGACAACTGGACTTTAACTATAAAAACAGACCAATGTCTGGTAGTGATGGATATTGAATGTGCATCGTGAATCGGTGAAAACCCAACATTTCAACAACTCAAGCTGATTTTTATTTAACATCTTAACGAACAAACATGAACAAACAAGTTTCTTAATGAATGAATATGATCACAAAAATTTCATTGTCTTTTACGTTCGTTTAACATCTTAGCGAACGAACATTAATGAACACATTTTCCTTACGAATGAACAAGAATACAAAAAAATCTATTTGTTTACCGTTTGTTCAGTTAAGTTAAATGAACGAACAAGAACACAAAAACTTTCGTTCTTTTACCGTCCGTGTTTGTTTACTTGTTCGGTTAAGTTAAACGAACGAAAACGAACAAGCCTCATTCGTGTTAGTTCGTTTTGTTTTCCATATTGAAATTTTCAATTAATGCACATGAACACATTTGGCCCAATGTGGTCTGGGATACCCTCTCCAAAAAAAAAAACACATCACTGTATCAGCATAGCTGGAGCACATTGCACAACAATAACAACATATTGTGGTATTGCCTCATTATGTACTTGTTCTTTGCAATGCAGTGTGAATAACATAGATTACAAATTTTATAATTTATTATTGTTCTTTTGAATTTTGTTTAACTTAAGATTTGACATTACCACATTATATTTAGACTTTAGACTTGTAACTTTCTGAGTTTTGTTCTTTGCTTACTATGACATTAACTTCGATTTAATTTACTATTTTAGTTAAAACTAATTATAGTGTTCCTTATCTTTTAGTTTTAAGTTCCGTATATTGAATTAAAGGTTTTGTGCTAATTTCAATTTGGAAAAGTGAAAACTAAAAAAAGAAGGAAACACGATCTTAATTCAGGTTTTATTCTTTTATCTTTCTATATTTTGTAATTTGGGGTTTGTTTTTTATGTCACCCGTTTGAATTTTTTTAATTATAATTAATAAAAGTAATGTGATGATGTGTCACCTAGCTTAATAAGGTTCCAAACCCTTTAAAAAATCATATATTTCGTCGTTTTATTTGCTTAAAAAATAGACATAGGGCCATTTTTTTAACGTTTTCGCACAGGGCATCAAAAACCCTAGGAACGGCCCTGGACATAAGCTAGCTTATAAGCTTGTTTTTTAATAAGCTAATTGGAGTACTTATGAAGAGTTTTTTGTGATTATTCAAATTATGCACTCATTAATATCCATTATTTTAATTAATTATTTTTTCTATATATCCTTTTTGGTAAATTTTCATACTTATAAGTTAGATATTACAAATGTGACTTTTTCATCAGTTAGCTTATCAGCTGCCAGCTAGTTTATCAAACATAGTCTATGCCTAGACTAATCACGGTAAATTATGACTATAAAAAATCAACCCTGATAAATTCAGTGACAACAATTGTTATATACGTCTGGATTCGAACATTGGGTAGATGAGATATTACACCACAGGGCCTTGATCACTACACCCCGATTTCACATAAATCAATAACATAATTTAAGGATGCATAATGCAATTTCGTGTAAACTATAGGGACCAAAATAGTAATTTACTCTTAGAAACTTTAATAAAAAGCATTTCATTTCAAATATAATAAAAAAATAAAATGACCAAAGGCGAAAAAAGGATTTCATAATCCGTGAGTTGATATCTACCGTCCATTACAAAAGAATAAGATCAACGGCTCATATACTCGATCCGCGTCATCTGTTCTTATTGGCTCCTTTTAACCACCACACCACCCTACAAAACCACCAATAAAACGGTTGCAGACTGAAAAACAAACACCACAGAGATCTCCATTTTCATTTCATCTCGAAATCGGAAGTATGGCCGGAAGAGGAAAGTCCATCGGCTCCGCCGCCGTAACAAAGAAGTCAACATCGCGTAGCAGCAAGGCCGGACTCCAGTTCCCCGTCGGTCGAATCGCTCGATTCCTCAGATCTGGAAAGTACTCCGAACGGATCGGAGGCGGTGCGCCGGTGTATCTCGCCGCCGTCATGGAGTACCTCGCGGCGGAGGTGCTGGAGTTGGCCGGAAACGCTGCGAGAGATAACAAGAAGACTCGAGTTGTGCCGCGTCATATACAGTTGGCGGTGAGGAACGATGAAGAACTGAGCAGATTGCTCGGTGCAGTTACGATTGCTAATGGCGGAGTGATGCCTAACATTCATGCTCACTTGCTTCCTAAGAAATCTTCTGTTGCGTCTTCTAAAGGTGATGATTAGGTTTTCTGAAATTGAAGCTTTAAAAGAGATTATAGTTAGATTTATCTCATGGATTGTATCTGGTATCGATTGTGAATGAATGATTTTGAGAAATTCGAACTTTTGCCGATGTTCAAATTCCGATTAATGTGTTCTTATGCACTAATTTAGGCCACGAAACCAATTTTTTATTTTGACGAAATTGGAACCTAAGTTTCATTACTTGCATTTAAGCCATTAAGCAGTAATTAACAAGTTGAAAATAAAAGATTCCGTTTGATTTTATATAATATAATGTACTCAATGCCTTTGGAAGCTCAAATTTTCATTTCAGTTTAAACTAATGTGAATGAAAATTCATTTTCATCCTTAAACTTGCAAAAAAATCGATAAAGTTGTTTATGTAGATTAATTTGTTTGTATAAATTAGAAAAAAATTTGTTTGCAAAAGTTTTTATATAAATGGAAAGAGCTTATATATATCTATATATATAGAGAGAGAGAGAGGATCGATCATGTGAGAAGTTAAACATTTTGTGAGGTGTGATATCATATATGATTATTATATGGTCTTTGGGTGTGCTTAAGAGCATCTCTAACAACTTTACTATATTGTTTGCTATAAAAGAAAAAAGTTGAAATTTTTTCAAGTTTAGAGAATTCTTAAAACTTCATGGTAAGAGAGAGAAAGAAATGATTATTTCTCACCAATGAAATTCAATTTTTATTATTTTATATTAAGATTTTTTAAAAAAGTGTATTGAGATGATAAATTATAGAATATTATAATAATATAGGTTGTTTTAAAATATCTAAAATAACAAATTTGTTGGAGATGAATGTAATACTTTTTAGAGATTTTTATTTTTGGTTCTCTATTTTAGAGAAATTATAGCAATGCTGTTGGAGATGTTTTAATCATATATGATTAAACGTATATGTATTACCCGTATAACATATGTTTAATCATATATGATTAATGTTTCTTGCAAAAAATTTAGCTTCTTGTTTGAACCTACCTATATATAGTGGAAGTATATCTTGCAACCCTGAAAAATGTTGCAACTCTTGCAACCCACATCTTATCCGTTTGATCCATGATCGACGGTTATTTTAATTTTATTTTTTTTTAATTAAAAATATTGGGTCCCATATCTATTGTAACCGCCGATCATGAATATGACGGTTAAGATGTGGGTTGCAAGGTTTACAACATTTTTATGGTGCAACCCATACAACCCACCTATCTACCATTCATTTTATTTGTACTTTTTTTAATTAAAAAGATAAAAACAAAATGAGTGGTAGATATGTGGGTTACACCATTAAAAACATGGTTTTTTTGTACAAAACGTTTTTAATGAAAATCATCACGTTTGTTAAAAACATGGTTTTTTGTATAAAGCCCCTTAGAACATATTATTAAGCTACTATTAAAGAGTCATGTATAGTTGATCGAATAAGCTGTTGACAAACATATTAATAAAATTAACGTATAGAGACCACAAGGATGAAAACTATAATTTTAAAAACACATAAACGAAAATCAAAACGTTTAAAAAAAACTATAGCTTGCTCTATTAATAAAGTTTTTGGGTCTCTCAAAAATCTAATGCTTGCTTTTAAGGATCCTTGTATGTTGCTCTTTACTTGTAAAATCCAACTTGAAATTAATTGGTCTTAAATATCATTCCAAGTTAAGGGTATAATTGGAAAAGCAATTGGTTATAACTTTTAAATATTGTTCGAAGGTAAGGGTATAATTGAGAAAACAATCGGTTTTAAATATCATTTGAGGTTGAGAATTAACCTTATAGCCTCGTCGATTAGTTTCTATAATTTTGGAATTCAAGTTAAACGTATGTGTTTTCATTTTTTTTTTCTTTAAAACAAATGATTAAATGAGTAGAATTTATCAGGGATTGAAAGACTACATTTTCTTTATGGAATATGAATGTTTTCTTGGAAGCCATAATATCGGTCGTAAATTGGTATGCAAGTGGCTTGATAGATGACCAAATACGAGGCTCAAATTCGTTGAGGTAACGGGACAAGTCTTCCCTAAACAACATGTATGGCATGTTTGTTTTTTTTCAAAAAACCTCTTAAGTCTGAATTGGTCAGACATTTTTTCGTTCAGACCGTTTTTTTTTTAGATTTCAGATCCTCTTAACTCTTAAAAACATCTTAAACTAGAAGTGGTGACCTTTGAAAACAAGCACCACCTCTTATTAATCAAACCAGAAATAAGACTTCAAACCTCTTAAAAAACAAACGCCACCGTAGTCTTCTCATTGCTATTGAATCTTTGTCGTGATACAAATGACACATGATTATAAGGATGACAATTTTGTACGTACCGACTTATTTAATTATTTATTAGTTTATGAATATATTACTCATTGAGTATTAAATTTATAACTAACTATTTTCTTTGAATTTTTTTATGTTTTGCAAGTTTATTCCTTAGAATTAATAACCATTAAGCATCATGTGTTATCTGAAAACTCAAAATGTCGGTCAAAATTTGAACATAATGGGAAGTTTTTATATATGTAACTTGAACTTAGTATGAAACTAGTACCAAAATGTACTACCCCAAAAAAGTTGATTGATACACATTATAAGATTTTTACGTACCAATTATAATTGATTGGTAGACAATATTAGAGATAAAAAAAAAACTTTATATGATACCAAGACAACCCCTACATGGTTAACCTGTTTTTGTCCCTACCTTTTCTCTACTGTCTCTAATGGATTCATTTGACTATACTTTCATATCATCTTCGATAAATTCTTTATAATAAAAATTCAAAATCTTCAAAACCTATTATAACAACTCCAACGAGTACTCTAAATATTAATTATATAATTAAAATATTTTATAAATTTTGGAATTTCTCCAAATTTGTACATAATCTTTGTAATATAATATATTTAGAGAGAAGATCAAACGAGAACAATAACTATTTAAAAGAACACGAATACTAACAAAATCATTAGTGATTTTACATTAACGTGCAAAAAAGCCACGCAAACCTGAAGCCGCGGTCAAAGTCCTTTTTTCGTGTGTTAATATAAAATCACCAATGATTTTGTTAGTTCTCGTGTTCTTTTAAATGAGTACTGTTCTCGTTTAAACCCGACTCAATATATTTATTCCCTTTTAAATATGTATATTAATAAATGTTATTTAAAGGACGTGTAAACAAAATTCTATGAAAACGATGGTCAAACTCTAAGTCGTTTTGGTCGAGTCAAGATTCTACAAACAATTAAGCCATGAGATGCAATTTAATGAGAACCAGTGGTAGTAGATGATGACAACATTAATGGAGCAAGGAGTTACCAAATGTTTGTTTTTCGTCATTGTACTCTGTGCATTGATAACTTGTACCACCATCTATGCCAACCAAACCATTACAAATGAGAAAACCATTATTTCAGCTCAACAAACCTTCGAGCTTGGTTTCTTTAACCCCAAAAACTCTACAAATTGGTACGTTGATATCTGGTACAAGAGACTATCTCCCGGAACCATTGCGGGTGGCCAACCGGAACTCGCCACTCTCCGGTGACATCGTCTGGTCGTCGGCTAATTCGTCACTTCCGTCGGTCAGAAAACCGGTGGGTCAGCTTTTAGATACCGGTAACCCGGAGAACGCTATTTGGCAAAGTTTTGATTTTCCGACCGATACGTTTGTTGCCGGAATGAAGTTGGGAAAAGATTTGGTTACAGGGGTAGAAAGGTATTTGACATCATGGAAGAGTGAAAATGATCCTTCTCTTGGTGACTATAGTCTATGGATTGATACTAAAGGGTATCCACAAATGATCATTCGTGACGTATACGGTATCAGAATTCCGTGGAACCGACTTAGGTTCAGCGGTATGCCTCGGTTTACAGATTTGGGTTTGTTCTTGATCAAAGTGAAATGTATTACCATTTTGATGATATCAATAGTTCACAAGTCTCGAGGTTAGTCATGCAGCCTACTGGTGACTTAGAAACGATGTTGTGAACAGAGAGCAGGCGGGAATGGTCGTTGTATTTGACTCTACAGACCGATGCTTGCAACCGCTACGGGATATGTGGCTCATTCGCAAGCTGTAACATCAGCAACGTGGGGGCTTGTGGGTGTTTGGAAGGGTTCGAGCCCACGTTACTGGGCCAGTGGAACGTGACGCTTGGGTCTCAAGGGTGTCGACGTTCGATCCCTTTGGATTGTGCACCTGGGGACAGGTTTAGGAAGTACTAGAGCCTAAAGTTGCCGGATACACAGGTGTCGGTGTTTAACCAGAGCATGAATCTCGACAAATGCGAGATGGTTTGCAAAAACGACTGCAATTGTACTGCTTATACGACACAGAATATAACAGGAACAGGAAGTGGATGCTTGCTTTGGTTCGGTGACCTGATCGATATCAGAACATTTAGAGAAAATGGGCAGGATCTTTATATAAGAATGCCAGCATCAGAATTAGGTAAATCACCGTCTAGGTTATTTAGCTAAATGACACCCTAACAAGTGTTCTTAAATCCATGACCTTCAAACAGGTTTTTAAGCATTTTTGTGTATAAGAATTTGATTTATTTGATTAACAGGCGATACTGCCATTGCAGCAAAAGGTAAAAGCTCAAGTGCAAAGAAACGAGTAGCGATTATTGTCCCCATAATATCGGTATTATTGGTCATACTACTTTCTGTGTGCGTATTTTATCGAATTAAGAAGTGGAAGGCAAAGCAAGAAGGTAGTTCTATTTTGGTCTTGTTTCAATCTATAAATTTGATTTGGGATGAAAACCGTAATTTACACTAATATTTATATACATCAAAACAAAGTTACACTCGTCACTTTTGGTAAAGGTTAAATCGTTGACCTCCAAAGAGGTTGGCTCTACCGATAACCCAAATATTGTTGAGCCAATGACCCTTCGGTCACGTACCCTAATAGTTGAAAGGCATATATAAACAGATATTTCTACATTTAAATGCAAAAGGCGGTATATATCAAACTTACCTCAAAGGTCGTTTTCAGGGTGTGTTGGGAAACGGACAAGAGGTAGCAGTCAAGCGTCTATCAAGGACTTCAAGTCAAGGACTCGAATTCAAGAACGAAGTCATCTTCTTAGGCTGCTGCATCAAGGGAGCGGAAAAAATGTTGGTATATGAATACATGCCAAACAAAAGCCTCGACTCCTTTATATTTGGTACACACTTTACCCTACACAGACTTTACTCTGGTGGGATTTACTGGATTCATTTGGTTTGGTTTTTTATATTAATATGTCCACCACGTCTACCAACTGTAAGAAAACATCAATAATTAAAAAACGTAAACTTAAACGTAAATTAACTGCAGATGGAGCTCAAATTAAGATACTAGATTGGCCTACGCGTTTTCACATCATCAAAGGGATTGCTAGGGGACTCATTTATCTTCATCAAGATTCTAGACTAAGGATTATCCATCGAGATCTCAAAGTCAGCAACATTTTGCTTGACCATGATATGATCCCGAAGATATCAGATTTCGGGTTTGTAAGAAGCTTTGGAGGAAATCAGATAGAGGCAAACACAAACCGAGTGGTTGGAACATAGTGAGACTAATTACACCTAGCCATAACCAATTTACTTGTGTTTATTTAGTAAAATTTCTCGAATTAAACAACAATTTTGCTGCAGTGGATATATGGCACCAGAGTATGCAGCAGAAGGCATCTTTTCTATAAAATCAGATGTATTTAGCTTCGGTGTTCTGGTGCTGGAGATTGTGAGCAGGAAGAAAAACAGAGGATTCGTCCACAAAGAACACAGCCACAACCTTCTCGGACATGTTAGTTTTGTTTCAATATTAAGTTGCCCATCTTTGTGCGCTCTTATGCTTGGGCTATGTTTGATAAACTAACTGTTGGCTGATAAGCTATCTAAAAAATTAGTCATGTTTGGTAAAAACTAACTGATAAGCTAGATAACAATGGAAAACGAATTGAAGCAGTATTTGAAGTAGCTTTTCAAAAGGCTAGCTTATGGCTAACCAAAAGGGTTTTTTTCAATAAGCTCAAAAAAATAAGCTAGCTTATGGCGTCTTACTGATTTTTCTTTCTTTCTTTCTGGTTAGGCATGGGGACTCCATAAAGAAGGCAGATCCTTGGAACTTATTGCAGCATCTCTAGCTGAATCAATCTGTTTACTAGAAGTGATACGGTCGATCCATGTAGGTCTGTTGTGTGTTCAACCACGTCCAGAAGATAGGCCAACCATGTATTCTGTGATTCTAATGTTTGAGAGTGATTGTGAACTGCCTCCACCTAAGTTTCCAGGTTTCTGTTAACAAAACACTACAACAGATACCCCTACATACGGAACGGATTCAAACAACGAGCTCACCGTTACAATGTTGAGTGCTAGATAGTAAATTTATATCTGTAAACCCAAATAGGAACCTAATGTGGGAGACACAGTTGTATATGTGTTTTTGAATGTAACTTAGGAAAGCATAGTTATAAACTAGAAGAAGAGCTTCCACGGAACAATATTCCTTTATGTGAGTGTATAGACAGATTTGAACCAAGAAAACAGGAAGAATGAGGAACTAAGAAACATCAGGAATATAACTAAATCAAAAATCAAACCAGAGTTTGGTTGATTTGGAACAATGGCTAACATTGTATTTTGCATTAAAACTATGTTGTAGATGGAAATTTGAATAAAGATACAAAACAATCGAGATTATCAACATTTGATTACTAAACAATGATCAAAGTTCAGATTCATAAAAGGTAAGTAACAAGCAATAAGCTCATATAACATTAACATATGCATATCAAGCTAATGTGAAGACTTAAAATTCGAACATTTGCGATTTTCAAAATTCTGATTAATGTGTTCTTATGCGTTAATTTAGGCCACGAAACGATTCCATTTTATGGCGTGCTTGATTGCTGGCATTGCGTTGATCGCTACAAGTAATTTTGTCAAGAAATTTAGTGAGGATTGACATACTTACTGAGTCAGCTATTGTGTCATCTTCATTGTCAACAACCATTGTTGCTTACTAAACCCTAGCCACGTCGTGTCTTCTTAGCGCTTACCCTGTGTTCATGTTCTCCAATCTGGGGAGAAAAGAGAAGAAAAGAAATGTAAGGAAAAGAAAGGAAGAGAAGAGTTTTTTTTTTAATTTGTGCTCTCGATAAGAAAAGAAAAAGAAAATAATTTTTCATGTTCTTGAACAAAAGATAAATGAAAAAAAAGATGTCATTTTTACTAATATACCCTTTAAAAATACATAAAGATGACATTTCTAGGAGGAATGCAAAGGAGAAACACTTGGTCACTCCGATTGTTGCTCAATTCACTGAAAAGTCGCATCAATATTAGCATTGTTTGGCAAAAAAAAAACGAGCTTATAAGCTAGCTTTCAACTAGTTTGCCAAACATAGCCATTACCTCAAATAGTCAAAATATCACTTGTTTGTTAACTTTTTAGCGTTTTTTTTCCTAAGGACCAAAATAACCAAGAAGTCGCGAATGACTTGGTAAGTGACAGACCAGATAGGCAAATATGCGGCCCGAATTCGTTGAGGTAAGCGAACAAGTCTTCCCTAAACAACACGTCTCTCTGTAATCTCATTATTGTTAAATCGTCGCCATGATAAAGAGGGAACATGATTAACCTCTTTGTGTCCCTACCTTTTCTCTACGGTCTTCAATGACTTTCTTTCGACTATCTCTTTTAAAGCATCCCCGACATATTTTTTAAAATTTCTCTAAAACAGAGAATCAAAATTTAAAATCTCCAAAAACAATTACGTTCAACTTCAACGGATTCTATATTTTCGAGATTACAACATTAATTATATTATTAAAATATTTTATACGCTTAATAAAATATTATTGATCTAGGAATATGATAAACAATTCTTGGGAGTTGTTCAAATTTTTACAGCTCCTCTACTTCTAGAGAATCTGTTTAAACAAAAAATTTGTACAAAATCTTCAAATAATCCTATTTAGAGAACATGTTGGAGATGCTCTTCTCACTTAAATCCTAATGTTTGTATTAAAGAAAATGCAACAAATTCTTATAGAAAGTAGAAACATTATCAAAAAAATGAAATTTTTACATATGGGTCTAGTGTATCCAAGTAATACAACGCAAAACATTTTGATTTCAAAGGTGAAAAACCCGAAACCTCAGTCTCATTCATTATTGATTACTACATAATATTTTAATACTTCATCTTAAATATGCATGTTATTTAAAGGACGTGACAAACTGACAACGAAATTATATGAAATGACGGTCAAATTCATCTAAAAAAGTTAGAGTATCTCCAACAGCTTTGCTAAAATAGAAAAAAAATGTGTTTTTCTTCTCTAAACCTCTCCAACAGCTTTGCTATCTTGTTTGTTATAATAGAAAAAAACTTGAAATTTTTCTAAGTTTAGAGAATTCTCTAAAACTTGATGGTATGAGAGAAAAATGATTATTTTATTCAATCCCACTAATGAGATTCAATTTTTATCATTTTATTTTAAGTTTTCTTTTAAAAAGTGTATTGGGATGATAAATTATATAATATTATAAGTTGTTTTATAATCTCTAAAATAGCAAATATGTTTGAGTTGAATGTAATACATTTTAGAGATTTTCACTTTTGGTTCTCTATTTTAGAAAAATTATAGTAAAACTGTTGGAGATGCTATTAGTCGTCTAGGACGAGTCGATATTCTATAAAGAGTAAATTACATTTTTCGTCCCTGTTGTTTGTTAAAATTTGTGGCTTTCGTCTCCGTGGTATGGAAATTGCAGTTTTCATTCCTATGGTTTGCAATTCATTGCTAACTTTTGTCTCTGAGACTAAGGGGTTGTTTACCAAATTTTCTATTAAGTCCTGTATGGATAAATCTGTCTGTCCGGATAAATTTGTCTGTTTGGATAAAAATGTGTTATTGTTTACTTTTTTACCTGAATCAACAGTCTGAATGACAAAAATGACCGATTTACCCCTCAATCAATTTTTGAACATGTTTGAGTCGATTTTTGTTCAATCAAAATCAAACCAAAAAACACCTAAAAAATCAAACCAAAATCAATCCAAAAACCAAAAGTAAACACCTACTACTCTTTAACAAAATCAAACCAAAAGCACCTATTGCTCTTCAAACCAAAATCACCTACCGCTTGTCAAACCAAAATCAAACCAAAAACCAAAAAACCCCTAAAAAACCAATGGACTTCAAGCAGCAGTTGGTGTTCGAATAGGAGGTAGTTGCAGCGACGAAGGGGTTTCAAGCTCTGTGCAACGATGGGTAGTTGCAGCGATGGAGGATGTGCAGAGGAAGAGAAGAACCTGCAACTACGAGGGGTTAAAGAAGCGGCAGAGGCTGGCAGGCTGGTCGCTGATTGAGTAGGCAGTGAGGGGAGCGAGTGGTCGCTGGCAGAGGGTGGTCACCGGCAGACGGTGGTCGCCGATCAAGTGTAGGAGAGGGGAGGGAGACAAGAGGGAGGTTTGATGAAAATTTTGGTCTGAGTGTAGAAGAAGGCGTGTTTTTTCATCAGGGGTAGGGAGGGAATTTTTTTGTCTTAATGGGGACAAGTGTCCCTTCTTGGCTGTGCGAAAAAGCCAAGTTTTTTTTCAATAAGCCCCAAGTAAACATGTCAAAATGTCTGTGCGAATAAGCCCAATCAGTTATTAAGCCCGTTAAGCCACAAGTAAACACCCCCTAACTCCCAACTTTTTAAGTATGGGGAACCGAAATAGCAATGAATTGTAAACTACAGTGACGATAACAATAATAAATTCCTTAAATCATAAAAAGAAAAATAATAACGAATCATAAACCATAGGATGAAAGTGTAATTTCAAAATCACAAGAACGAAAATAGCAAATTTCAACAAACAACATGGACGAAAGAAGTAATTTACTCTTCTATAAATTATTAAGCCATCAGATAAAATAGATGTAGATTAAGACGCAATTAAATTAGATGATGACGACATCAATGGCGGAAGAAGAAAGAATTACCAGTTTTTCGTTTTTCATCATTGTACTCTGTGCATTGACAGCTTGTACCACCGCAGCAGACACCATCTCTGCAAACCAAACCATTAGAAATGAGGAAACCATTCTTTCAGCTCAACAAACCTTCGAGCTTGGTTTCTTTAACCCGAAAAACTCGACAAATTGGTACGTTGGTATCTGGTACAAGAGACTATCTCCCGGAACCCGTACCGTTATATGGGTGGCCAACCGGAACTCGCCACTCTCCGATAACTCCGGCGAGCTATCGCTCACTCTCCAGGGAATCCTGGTAATCCGTAACGCCACCGGCGACACCATCTGGTCGTCGGCGAATACGTCGCTTCCGTCGGTCAGAAAACCGGTGGGTCAGCTTTTAGATACCGGTAACTTTATCGTCCAGGAGGAAAACGGTAGCCCGGAGAATCCGATTTGGCAAAGTTTTGATTTTCCGACGGATACGCTTGTTGCCGGAATGAAGCTAGGAAAAGATTTAGTTACAGGGCTCGAAAGGTATTTGACGTCATGGAAGAGTGAAAACGATCCTTCTCTTGGTGACTATACACTATTGGTTGATACTAAAGGGTACCCACAGATGATCATCCGGTATCGGTCAGATATCTTTATCCGGGCAGGTCCATGGAACGGACTTAGGTTCAGCGGTTTGCCTAATATGAGGCCAAATTCGTATTACAGATATGGGTTTGTTCTTGATCAAAGAGAAATGTATTACCATTTTGATGATATTAATAGTTCACAAGCCTCGAGGATAGTCATGCAGCCAGCTGGTAGTTACGAAAGGCTGTTATGGAAGGAGAGCCAGCAAGAATGGTCGTTATATTTGACTCCATCGACCGAAAACTGTAACCGCTATGGGCTTTGTGGCTCATTCGCGAGCTGTAATGTCGACAACTTGCCGCCTTGTGGGTGTTTGGAAGGGTTCGAGCCAACATCACCGGACGAGTGGAATGAGGCGGTTTGGTCTCAAGGGTGTCGGCGTTCGACCCCTTTGGATTGTGGACCTGGAGACGGGTTTCAGAAGTATTCGAGCCTAAAGTTACCGGACACACAGGAGTCATGGTTTAACCAGAGCATGAATCTTGACGAATGCAAGATGGTTTGCAAGAAGAACTGCAGTTGTACTGCTTATACGACTCAGAACATAACAGGCACCGGAAGTGGATGCTTACTTTGGTTCGGTGACCTGATTGATATCAGAACACTTCCACATAACGGGGAGGATCTTTATATAAGAATGCCAGCATCGGAATTAGGTAAATCAAAGGGTGTTTGGTTGATGGATTTTGAAGGAATTGGAATGGATAATTTCTTTGACCAAATTCCAATTCCTTTGTTTGGTTCATCCTATTGATCATGATGGAATCCTTTGAATTCCATTGAATTCCACAAACGAAGAAATTCATCATTCCTTGGCTAAAGTGAAATTATTGAATACCATCCGATTCCTACCAACCAAACGCGTGGTCAAATTCCAGCAAATTCCATTCCAATTTCTTCAAAGTCAAATTCCTTTCATGGATTCCAATTCCATCAAATTCCATCATGCGAACCAATCGCATAATGGAACTTGATGGAATTGGAATCCACCGAAGGAATTGGAATGGAATTTGATGGAATTTGACCACCCGTTTGGTTGGTAGGAATTGGATGAAACTCAATTCTTTCACCTTAGCCAAGGAATGACGAATTCCTTGATTTGTGGAATTCAAAGGATTCCATCATGATCAATATGTGAATTCAAAGGAATTGGAATTTGGTCTAAGGAATTTGTCATTCCAATTCCTTCGAATTCCGCGAACCAAACGGCCCCTTAGGGTTATTTAATTGAATGACTTCCTGACAAGTATTTTTAAATCCAAGACCTTCTAACAGGTTTCTAGTCATTCTTGTGTATAAGAGGCAGATTCTTCTGTCAAAACCTATTAGAATGTCATTTAACCAAAGGAACCCTCTAGACCCAACTGACTCATTTGGTTTGTTATGATTAAGAATTTGATTTATTTGATTAATGGGTAATACTGCCATTGTAGCAAAAGGTAAAAGCTCGAGTGTAAATAAACGAGTCGCGGTTATTGTCCCCATCATATCAATATTATTGGTCATACTACTTTCTATGTGCGTATTTTATCGAATTAAGAAGTGGAAGGCGAAGCAAGAAGGTAACTAATACTGGTCTTCTTTCAATCTTCTTCATCAATCAATTTGATTTGGGATGCAGATTATATAGTTCAGTTGATATTTCCATCTCAGGGACAGTAGAGGGAGACTATGGAGATGATTCTGGCAACAAAAACTCGAAGGATGATGTAGAACTACCATTTATTGACTTCTCTACGTTACGTAATGCTACCAATAACTTTTCAGACAACAATAAGCTCGGACAAGGTGGTTTTGGACCCGTTTACAAGGTAATAAATGAGTGCATAATGCAATAACTAGTTGAAGTTGGAGTCACTAATGGGCTAGACACATACCATCAAACCTTTACATACGTCGAAGGTTCCACGTATGCTAATAGTTTTGAAGTATATACTATATAGAGTAAACTACGGGTTGGTGCCTGTAGTATGCGGTTTTTTACAGAATTAGTCCCTAAACTTCATATATTACATAAAGTCTTGGTGGTTTGCACTTTCTTATTGGAATTGATCCCTGTGGTTTATATTTGTTATCACCGGTTAAATGAGGGGATTTTCTGTCTTTTTATGTTATTTTTTTGTCTTTTTCCCAATATATTTTTATGTAAGTATACATTATATGGGTTGGGTTCCGGTGAGAAGTTAAGGTTAACGTGAGAAGCGTGAGAAGTGGTTATCAACCGTTGGATGAGAAATTGATGCAAGTTAGGATGAGAGCACCGAGATAAGATGCACCGGATCAATTCCCTTCTAAGATGCAATTCATGGGAGGGAATTTGATTAAAAGTGATCAATGGTTCAGATCCACTTCTCACGTTAACCTCAACTTCTCACACGATCCTTCGCCTACATTTTATTATATAATATATTTATATATTATATTGTATATTTGTATTTAATATATATATATATATATATATATATTATATAATTATATATAATTTTTTCATATTTTTGTAAAGTAAAATATTAGGACTTGTAGAACTCTTTAATTGGTAGATAAAGAGTACAAAAAGACAAAACACTTGGTCTATCAATAATAATATTAATGGTGAAATTATCAAAAAGGCTTTGAATTTAACGGGATGATGTTGACAGTCGTTTGGTCTAGAGAAAGTTAACGGATGAAAAAGAGCATACCAAGTAATTTACGTAATAAATGAAGTTCATGGACCAATTCCATACAAGCCCGTATACCATAGGGACCAAATCCGCAATATACTCTAAATATTTATATACAAAAAATGCCAACCCTTGTCCTCCAAAGAGATTGGACTCTACCAGTAACCCAGGTACCGTTGAGCCAATGACCTTTTCGTCATGCACCCTAATAGTTTCGAGGCATGTATAAACAGATATTTCTATATTTAAACACAAAAGGCGGTATAAATCATACTTACCTTCAAAGGTCGTTTTTAGGGTGTGCTGGGAAACGGACAAGAAGTAGCAGTGAAGCGTCTATCAAAGACTTCAACTCAAGGACTCGATGAATTCAAGAACGAAGTCATCTTTATTTCAAAACTGCAGCACCGGAATCTTGTAAAGCTCTTAGGCTGCTGCATCAAGGGAGAAGAAAAAATGTTGGTCTATGAATACATGCCAAACAAAGGCCTCGACTCCTTTATATTTGGTATACGCTTTACCCTACACAGATGCTACTCTTGTGGGATTTACTGGATTTGTGTGGTTTGGTTTCTTACATTTAAAACATCAAGTATTTAAAACCTTAAACATGGATGTAAACCAACTGCAGATGGAGCACAAGGTAAGACACTAGATTGGCCTACACGTTTTCACGTTATCAAGGGGATTGCTAGGGGACTTGTTTATCTTCATCAAGATTCTAGACTGAGAATTATCCATCGAGATCTCAAAGTCAGCAACATTTTGCTTGACAATGATATGATCCCGAAGATATCAGATTTCGGCATGGCCAGAAGCTTTGGAGGAAATCAGATAGAGGCAAACACAAACAGAGTGGTTGGAACATAGTGAGACTCGTTACACACCTAGCCATGTCAAATTTACTTGTGTTTAGTTAGTAAAATATCTTGAATTAAACAACAAATTTTGCTGCAGTGGCTACATGGCACCAGAGTATGCAGGAGACGGTATCTTTTCAATAAAATCAGATGTATTTAGCTTCGGTGTTCTTGTGCTGGAGATTGTGAGCGGAAAGAAAAACAGAGGATTCGTCCACAAAGAACACAGCCACAACCTTCTCGGACATGTTAGTTTTGTTTCAATCAAGTTGCCTATCTTTGTATGCTCTTATTGCTTAAGCTATAAACTAGTAATGTTTGGTAAAATCTAGTTGGCAAGCTAGATGACAATGTAAAATTATCAAAATAACATGTTGAACGGGAAAAATATTAGGGGCATAATTGGAAGAAAAAATGTTGGATCTTGTTGAAATGCTACTTGAAGTAGAGTTTCAAAAAGCTAGCTAACCAAAACGGGGATTTTTCAATAAGCACAAAAAATAAGGCAATGGGCTTACCGGTCTTTCTTTCTTGTAGGCATGGGGACTCCATATAGAAGGCAGATCCTTGGAACTGGTTGCAGCATCTGTCGTCAATGAATCAATCTGTGTATCAGAAGTGAAACGGTCGATCCATGTGGGTCTGTTGTGTGTTCAACAATGTCCAGAAGATAGGCCAACCATGTCTTCTGTGATGCTAATGTTTGAGAGTGATGGTGAACTGCCTCCACCGAAGTTTCCAGGTTACTTTTACAAAAGAGCTACAACAGATACTGGTACATCCGGATCATGTTCAACCAACGAACTCACCATCACAATGTTGAATGCTAGATAGTAAATTTATATCTGTAAACCCAAGTAAGAACCTAATGTTAGAGACATAGCAGCATAGGTGTTTTTGAATTAGCTAAAGCTGAAAAGTTAGGAATGCATAGTTATAAACAAAAAGAAGAGCTTCTATGGAACAATTCAAACTAAATTTGAGTTATTCGTGTATATAAACATCTCGTGTAAGTCTTGCAATTGAAGCATCTCGTGTAAGGATGCGATTCACATGATGTAAATTCACATTATTCCTAGAAACTGCTAAATTATGAATCATTTTTTTGTTAACTTATCATTTATAAAGATCCAGAAATGAATCTACAAGCATTGCAACAGATAAGAATCCAATAAACAAATATGAATGAGAAGAATGTAAGAAATGTAGCAATAGAACTGATATTCATTATGAAGAAGCTTAGAATGTCGCACTAAAATGACAGATATAGTGATATACACATTAGTTAATCGGAACCCTATCTCTAATACTGTTAGTACACATATATGTATTTCAATAATACATATAAATATAAATATCGAATAACTAAAATTTAATCAACCAATGATTAGAACAAATCAAATACAAAGGGAATCGACAGAAAAACGTAAAACGAATAAACCGTATATCGAAACAATCGATGCTGAGGCTCGTGTTGAACACGATTCCCTTAAACAAATTTGTCGTCTGTTCCCAGGGTACAACACCAGAAGCAACGTACTGCCGGATATAAACTTGCCTGAAAAAATCGTCGGAAAAACAACGTATGCTTGAGAGAATTCAAAAAGCTTTGTGTTCAAGATTGTTGTGTATGTTGGACTGAAACCAAACTCCTCTATTTATCCTGTAGATCGGAAAACCGAAGAATTAATGTGAATTAATCCTATTCATCATTTCCAATTAATGAATATGAAGTTGTTACAAAACCAGTGAAGGTCGCAGGACAACCCGCGTAATACAGTGGTTCAAAACAAAATTTTCGCAAAAACCAACCTGCGCAAGCACAAGATTTCGGAGCTGCATTCGTGTCCGCAGGTCGCACCCACGCACAAGTTCACTGAATTTAGCCTACGAAGGCCGCAATCAGCACCCCTGCGCGCGGGTAGGTGATGGAGTAAAACCAAACTAAGAACTTGAAAGTCCCTCCGACATTTTTAGTTATAAACCACTAAAACTTTGGTCCTCCTTCCTATGTGGGACAAGTTCCACACCCACTTGGTTTTGTCAATTTTCATCTCAAACACTCAACTTTGAGCATCGATATCTCATTCACACATATTCCGTTTTGGACACATAATACATCGTTTTGAATCTCTGATATAGGAGAACATAAACACACGAAGAGTTAGATATATACAACACATCTACATGTATTTATTTGTGTCCAAAGTTAGTAAAAAATCACATTTTTACTAAAAATTTCCAACAAATACAACTCCTACAAACACAAATCGAAACAAAAGAGACCGTAATTTTGAAACCCTAACCGACAGAAACAGAATGTAGTTCAATACGATTCGCACTCCCGCGTCCATCTCGTATCCCTAATCTTCGTCGGCAGACGGCTTTGAAGAACCACCAACCTTAGGGAGCAAAAGGTTGTGAATGTTAAGGCATAACACCACCATTAGCAATGGTGACGTCGCCAAGAAGCTTGCTCAATTCCTCGTCATTCCTCTCCGGTCCTAAAAAGCCGAAATCTATAGTATACCGGTGTTTCGCAGTTGCTGTGATTAAGGGGGGGGGGGGGGGGGGGGGGGGGGGGGGTGTTGGAGTCCTTTTTTAAAAAGTTGGGATTGCTTATTTAAAAAGTGATTATCAAACTTATGTGGAGTCCTTTTTTAAAAAGCGGTTATGTTAGATTAATTTATTGTATTATCAAAACGTAATAAGTTAATAAGTTGTTGTTTAAATGTGTTTAAGATTACTTATACATAACCTAAAAAGTCATAAGTACTTTTCAAATAAGTTAATAAGTTAAAATAAAATGACTTATGAAAAAATGTTTTTCAACGGTTTGGCACCGCTATAAGCCATTTTAATTTTTCCTCCTCCAAACACTCAAAAGTGTTTATCTCCGGTGCCAAATCGCAATAAGCTACAAAACACCTCAAATAAGCAATCCCAAACACCCCCTAAGGAAAAACCAAACAACCATATTTCATTTTGCACTATATAGTGTCTTATGCTGACCACTTAATCATTTTGCATTAAATCATTCAACAATTATCAAAGAGCCCCTAACTGGTTAGAATGATTAAGAGGGTGCAAAATGAAATATTGTTGATTAACAGATTAGAATAATTGTTCATAATGAAATTAGGGCTCCGAGTGGTTAAGGGAGACCCAAGATACAAAATCATTCAGATGATTTTAGAACCATTAAGAGACATGTTTTTCTTTTGCCAAACAAGATTCATCTTTTTAACGATTCAGAGGTTGTCTCTTAATTGAACCATTAAGAGGTAAACAAACAACCCCATATATCTAAGGAGAAGTTAAGAGAGGCGAAATGTATTATGTATTACCAATATACATGATGTGTTTAATGATGTATGATTAAGATCGTGTATCATATATCATATCATATTTTTCATATTCTCATAAAATATTTAACTTCTTACTTGAACCTGGCCATTTATATCTATATACATATATATAAACTTTAAATATTATTTAAATATATTATATTTCGAAAATCCTAAGGGGTGTTTGGAATTGCTTATTTAAAACAACTTATGCTTTTTTTTAAAGTGTTTATCAACTTATGTGGTGACAAAAATGAGTTTTATAAAAAGTGTTTGGATTAGCTTATTGTGATGTCAAAACGTAATAAGCTAATAAATTGTTATTTAAGGTGTTTAGGATTGCTTATAATGTAAAATAACCAAAAAAACCATATGTTGTTTCAAATAAGTTGATAAGTCGGAATGGTTTAACTTATTAAAAACTCCTTATTAACGGTGTAGAAAAGCTATAAGCACTTTTTTTTCTTCCATCCCAAACACTAAAAATAGCTTATTAGCGGTAAGAAAAGCTATAAATTAATAAGGAGTTTAAAAAAGCAATCCCAAACAACCCCTAAATCTTAGTTGGGGTGCTCTTTTCTAATTTCTAAACATATTATCAATTTCACCATTCCACTCAATCAATTGGATGCATCCTCAAAATCGATTGAGTATATATACTTTTATATATATATATATATATATATATATATATATATATATATATATATATATATATATATTGCATATATCTATAACCAAACCTGAACTCAAAGCATCAGAAATGAGAGACCCAACATTTGGAGCTTGGTTCTATCCGTAATTTGATCGGATTTTTGGTTTGTCCATCTAAAAGTACCCGACCAGCCCGATGCACGCCCCTAGATTAGGTAAGTGTTAAGTGCATTTTATGCACCTAACTTTGTATATTCTAGTTGCATTTTCTTTATATTTTAGTGTTTAGTTTAGATTTTTCATGCATTGTTTTTTATTTCTCCTTTATTCTCTCTAATCACGGTTGGAAGTTCTTTTGGGGATAGTTTTTATGCTTTTGGTATATATTTTGTGCAGATTATGCATTATAAAGGTGAGATAGGTGAAGGTGTGCTCGAGGAGAATGAAAAGAAGAAGAAGATGATCGAGAGTAAAGAGATGAAGTCGGAAGAGATTGGTTGTTCTCCATGCTTCGCGGACGTGAAGAAATATAATTGATTCAAGATTTAGAGTTTCTATCACGAAGCACTGCTCCATAAACGTTTTTTTTTATTTTCTGTTGCACCTTCACGGGCGTGAAGTTTTCTTCACGGTCGCAAAGGTCATTGGGCTTATTCTTTTGTTGGGCCTTTTAGCTTAGACTTTTAAAACCCTTTTAGGGTTGTTTTGAGAGGAACACGTTTTTTTGAATTGGGAGAGGAAGAAGTCGACTTTTGGTTTTGCTTAGGAATTTCTTGATCGATCTCCAAGACTTGGGGAAGAGGATTGCAGTACAAGCTTAGGCCATTGGGATCCGATTCACCATCGGTTTTTCATACATCTAGTATCTTCTTCCCTAATTTCTTGATTGTATCTAGATGAAATTTTGTTTTTGTTTGAATATTGCTAGTTATCTACATTCTTGAATTTCTTCATCAATCCTTCCTTTACTCTTGTTTATTTGTATCAAGTTTTAGTTTTTCTACATCTCCCTGTGTGTATTTCATCATCTTTCTCCCCTTTGTATCTCTATTCCTTATTCTCTATCCTAATTTTCTGTATTTGATTAATCTCTTGCCCTCTACCCTAATTTACTGCATTTCTTTAATTTTCTGCACCCATTAGGTTAGGTTAAATTAATTTCCTGCACATGTTTGCTTATTAGTTTATTGTTCTTTCTTAGTTTTTGTTAATGTTAATTGTTAATAGATTTCATCTTATGTAGCTAGTGTGTTAATCTAGTTTTTTTTCCTTTTATCTTTAGCTTTGTTAGAGCTTAATTAAATTACTTATTTCTTGGTCTTAAATTAGTAATCGTTTTATTGGGTAATCGTCCCTTAGGATTGAGGTTTTGGTATCGACCGATTTTTTTTGGACCTCCACCATTATGTTCGCCGGAGCAACCAACCACCACCACCACCACCAGATATGTGAGAGAGATTGAAGCAGAAAACTCTCTCTCTATTCTCAGAAGCTGAGCGACACGCAGAGAACCAACCACCACCACCATTATGCTCGCCGGAGCAACCAACCACCACCACCACCAGATCTGTGAGAGAGAGAACCAGAGGGGCGAGAGAGAGTGACCAGATCGCCGAGAGAGAGAATCAGATCGGAGTACGCTGTTTCATCTAACCTCATTATGCTCGTCGGAGCAACCAACCACCAGATCGGCGAGAGAGAACCAGAGGGGCGAGAGAGAGTGACCCATTCGCCGAGAGAAAGAACCAGATCGGCGAGTCGGAGAAACCAGATCGTCGGGGTGCTTGACCAACAGCCGCCACCAAACTTCGTCTACCATCGCTACCACCGTATGGCAGCCGCCATACAACAACCAGCTACTAAACACCCTAAACACTAACCAAACCTTCATCTCTCATCGGTTTCGTCCAGACTGTTTTTTCGAGATCCAGAAAGAGTGAGAGAGAGAGAGAGACCATCTGATACAGAAAGTCGGCTTACTCTTTCACACCCAGACATACCAATCTACTGCTGTTATCACTTGCATTCGGATCCAGATCCAGATCCAGATCAGAAACTCAAATTCTCGTCAAACTCAAAGTCAGATTAATGGTTGGCCAAACTGAACGCCGGACACCTTTATCAAGCGTACCAACATAATCTCTCGATTAAGTAAATTATGTCGAATCATACTTTCGGTAGAGATTTAGTTGAATAACAGCAGTGGTTGAGCTATGTCTTCTCTGGCATGTCTATTTAGTCGGAATAGGGGACGGTAGAGGTTCTGTGTGCTGTGGTCCAGGAAGTTTCATTTCTACTTGTCTAGTAATGGGTGATCGACAATGAAAGGAAGTGGGAAGGCGTAACTCTGATCGGCGTGTAGGGAAGGTGCAAAGGGTTAATAAATTTTCTAAATATTCTTTAATGCAGGATATATCCCTCACTCTGTACGTCTCAAACTTCCCTTCTCATTTTACTAAACGTGAAGTATGGAATACTTGTGCCAAATTCGGTATGGTTGTTGACGTCTTCATAGCTAATAAGAAGTCAAAGATTGGCCAAGTATTCGCTTTCGTCCGTTTTATTAAAACAGTGGACTCCAAAGTGGTGGTAAATGGTATTTGCAATACTTGGGTAGGAAATCTTAGGATGTTTGCAAATGTGGCTCGTTTTCAAAGCAATAAGAATGAGAATGGAGGTAATCATGACCAGAATCCGAAAGAGGTGACTAAATCTTAAGGTTCTCAACCTAGAGGTTTCGGAGCCGTCTCGTATGCTAATATTGTTAACGGGTGCGTTCCGGATAAAGTTTTGAAGGATAAGATGGATGCAAATACACCAGCCATTATTCTTGACTTGGATGGTCCCATTTTATCGGAGTTTCCTTTAGCTTTAGTTGGAAGTGTTAAGGACTTGCAAACTATTCCTAATATTCGGTGTCTATGCAACAACGATGGTTTCAACGGGGTAGATGTTAAGTATATTGGAGGGTTATGGGTTATGATGAAGTTTGGTTCTTCTAGTACGTGTGACAAATTCATTGCTCATGAAGGTGTAAAATCGTGGTTTAAGGACCTTAAACCTTGGACCAATGATTTTAAGGTAATGGAGAGGCTAATTTGGCTTGATGTAGAGGGTGTTCCTATTAAGGCGTGGTCCTCTAAATCGTTTACGATGATAGCAAGACAATGGGGGGAAGTTATCTGCACGGATGATGACAATGGGAACAATTTATATAGTTCGCGTATATGTATTAAATCCTCTCACCCGTCTCTGATTTTTGAAACGGTGAAGGTAATTCTGGAGGGGTGTGTACATTATGTTCGTGTGAAGGAGGTATCTGGGTGGATACCAGATTTCATAGAAGTAGATAGTGTTTCGGAAGAGGAAAAATGGGAAGAAAGTGCTCATGTAGAGGTGAATCCTAGTTATGGGGTGGGGTCTAATGAGAATGAATACTTTTCCGAAAAGATCCCGGATACTTTTGAAAATGAAGAAATTGCGCATCCTGATAATGTTGAGGAAATAAATAAAGATGAGGGAGAGGAGGAAAGGGATACGGACGATCCGTTCGGGTTTATACCACTTCTTGAAAAGGAACTGTTACAAAACATTGGTTTAGAGAATGTGGGGGAGAGTGATACCCCTTTTTATCCCCCCTGGATATACTCCTTTGTCGAATGGGGTTAAGGGAGATAATAAGGTAGATAGGTGTTACGAAAATCAGTTGAAAGGAAGTTCCTCAACCGAAGATTCGATAGGGGTGGATGTCTCTCAGTAGGAAACGAAGTCGAAATCTAACATTCCGATACTCGATAAGTCTGCATCAGTGACGCGACCTTCTAGGCCAGTTTCAGCTGAGGAGGAGAGGGAGGTCAATTCAAATTTATCTCGTCTTGTGAGTAACTGCTTTGGTAAGAACAGGTCTCATAACTCTAAACTCGTCCGGGGTGGTTTTTCAATTCTAGATGAGCTATCGGAAACTATTGGTGTGGGGAAAGCTTTGGGATTCAACATGAAAGGCTATGAAAAGGACCTTCGTGCTATCATTCAGGGTATTGGAGAAAATGAGATTTTTAAATGAATGTTATCTCGTTAAATGTTCAAGGTTTAGGGGAGGTGGGTAAAAAAATTGGGTAAAGGAGTTGTATGTGGTGCATCGGGTTAACTTTTTGTCTATTCAAGAGACAAAATTGACAAGATTGGACATTTCATTGGTTAGAACTTTGTGGGGGAATACGTCTTTCGATTATGCCTGTAGTTCTTCAATAGGAAGGTCGGGAGGTTTATTATGTATTTGGGATAACTTGTTGTTTCAAAGAAGTCGTATTTTCTCGGCGGTTTCGTTTGTTGCGGTGGAAGGTATTTGAGTCCCAAATAACATTCCGCTTTTAGTGATTTCGGTATATGCTCCTCAAAACTTGGGTGATAAACGGCTATTGTGGAATTATCTGTTGAGCTTGATTATTGGTTGGCAAGGAGAAGTACTCTTGATGGGTGATTTTAATGAGGTTTGGGAAGCGGATGAAAGGTATGGGTCCTTGTTTAATGCTAATGCGTCATATGTCTTCAATTCCTTTATTTGGGACGCGGGGCTTATTGATGTTCCTCTGGGTGGTTATACGTTTACTTGGGAAAATAAATGGGCTTTAAAATGAGCAAATTGGATCGTTTCTTATGTTTGGACGGCTTTAGTGAAATGATGCCTAATCTATCGGGGTGTGTTCTAGAACGTAAACTTTCTGACCACAAACCTATTCTCCTTAAAGAAATGGTGGTCGATTATGGGCCTACTCCGTTTCGGTTATTTCACTCTTGGTTCGAGTTGGATGGGTTTCATCAGTTGGTCATTGATACTTGGAATATTGATGTTGGTCGGGAGGCACATGGGATGATTGCGTTTAAAAAGAAACTTCATAATTAAAAAAAGTGTTGCGAGCTTGGAATTGTGCAAATCGACTACGGGACAGAGGAATCAAATTCGGGATTCAAAAGTCGATTAACGACATTGATATCCAAATTGATAAAAAAGAGGAAACTAAGAAAGATATTGAGTTGCGGTTTACGAATTTGAAAAAGTTGGGAGATTTGGAACGTATGGAAGCGATGGATTTAGCGCAAAAGGTAAAAATCAGATGGGCCATCGAAGGGGACGAAAACACTAAATTTTTCCATGGTGTTCTTAATAAGAAAAGGAGACAACTTGCTATTCAGGGTATTATGAGTGAGGGCAGTTGGTTAGAGGAGCCGGAGCAGGTTAAAATTGAGATTTTTGATCATTTTAGTGCAAGGTTTGGTCATCGGAGTAATAGTAGACCTTCTCTTGAGTTGGGTTTGTTGGGTTACGGGATCTCAAGCATAGCGGAAAATAAAACCGTAACCCTCCAAGGACCCATACGAACCGTAATAAATCGGGTGTTTCGAAATTATACCTCACAGTTAACGAGACTTTGAATCACAGCAACAAAGCAAGCTTGATGCCTCCACGGTATCCACGCGAACAATCCGAATCCTTTGCCTTCTCGTGATGCTAGTCACAGTTTCAAAAACTTAGAAAGGAAAGGGAGCATATAGTTGTAGGTGATTTTAGAGAGAATTGCAAGAACAAGAATTGTATACAATGTCATACATTATATATGGTGATGGAAGTATGGCCTAAAAGATCACCATCATCTCCACATCTTACTTGAGTGTAAGAGTGGCCATGCACCATTAGTGGTGCACTATCACTTTCTTACATAACCATACCTAGTCAACTTATTTAATGTCCAACAAAATAATATCTTATTTTTATTTAATCAGATTAAATCAATACAAATCAGATATAACAATTAAACATTTTAATTATTGAAACTCCTTATTCAGATATGTTCAAAGCGTGTGACCCAATGGGTTCTCGACATGTTGGTAATAAATATAAATATCGTATTTATACTTATAAACAATGAGCGGTATCTAGCAATACATCATCGTCACCCAAATGACGAGAATTGGTGATACAACAAATTATCAGTTTGTAGTCAATTTTAGTTTACACATTTAATTCCTTTGTCCTTGATGTCTAGATTGAACACGAGACATTGAATGTGTCATTCTCGTTATGTCCAATCTCTAGTTTCTTGATTCCCTAATATACTAATAAAACAGATCATGATATCTCATATCAATTATCCGAGCATGCATGCATTTCCTTAGTATATATATTTATCAAGGGGCTCAGAGACATCACTCCCGTCATAAAGGATGGACAAATCCTATCTCGATATATGTTAGTTCTACCATGTGATTTATAACATACCCAACAATAATTCTGTCACCCAGTTACGGAATGATTAGAACAAATGTCAAAATATATTACTCACACATAGCAAACTCCATATTTCTCAAGTCAAAGAATTACATGTACATTGACCACATGAGAAACACTTATGACACTCACATGACATCCAATGAAGTGTTCTCATAGCGAGTCACGTCCGATACACAAAACCTCCATTTTGTACCCATATGCAGATTCAATATCTCTATATGAATCCCTACATATGCTAGTCATTATCATATTACTTCAACCTTTAAAACCAAAATAATATTTAACTAGGGACATTTAGAATACATTATTCTAAGGTTATTTATTATGAATAATTAAAACACAGAATATAACATATACATAATAAATTGGGTAATGCTTTTTATTTATTTATTAATTTCATGAAACAAAACTCAAAATTACAATCATCGTATGATTAGCTTTTGGGCATTTACTAACAATCTCCCACTTGCACTAAAGCCAATCATCCATGCATCGTATACCAATGGATCTACAGTGGCCATCATGCTTCTGCTGTGTTAACGGCTTAGTTAGTGGATCAGCAACATTGCTGTCAGTTGACACTCTGCTTATACTAACATTGCCTCTTTCAATAATCTCTCTAATGAGATGATATCTTCTAAGAATATGTTTGGATCTTTGGTGAGATCTAGGTTCCTTGGCCTGTGCTATAGCTCCATTGTTGTCGCATAACAACTCTATAGGACAATCACTTCTAGGAACAACTCCAAGTTGAGAAATAAATTTCTTGATCCAAACGGCTTCCTTGGTTGCATCTGATGCTGCGATGTACTCAGCTTCCGTTGTAGAATCAGCTACTGTTGCTTGCTTGGAACTCTTCCAGCTCTCACAACACCACCATTAAGACAAAACACAAACCTCGACTGCGATCAAAAATCATCTTTGTCCGTTTGGAAACTTGCATCAGTGTAACCCTTTACAATTAACTCTTCTTCACCGCCATATACCAAGAATGAATCATTTGTTCTTCTTAAGTATTTTAGGATATTCTTTACGGCAATCCAGTGACCATCACCTGGATTGGATTGGTATCTACTCATCATGCTTAAAGCATACGATACATCAGGTCGAGTACATATCATAGCATACATGATAGATCCAATTGCCGAAGCATATGGAATCTTACTCATTCGTTCATTCTCTTGAGATGTAGTATGGCACTGCGTCTTAGAAAGTGATATGCCATGAGACATTGGTAAGAACCCTTTCTTGCTATCAGACATGTTGAACCGTTTCAACACTTTGTCTATATATGTACTCTGACTTAAGCCAAGTAATTTTTGCGATCTATCTCTATAGATCCGAACGCCTAATACATAGGCAGCTTCACCTAAGTCTTTCATTGAAAAAACATTTTCCTAACCAAGCCTTTACAGACTTAAGCGTTGGAATATCATTTCCAATGAGTAGTATGTCATCTACATACAATAAAAGAAATGATACGGTGCTCCCACTAACCCTTTTGTAGACACAAGGTTCCTCCTCATTTTTTAAGAAGCCCACTAACCCTTTTGTAGACACAAGGTTCATCCTCATTTTTTAAGAAGCCAAACTCTTTGATCGCTTCATCAAAACGATGATTCCAACTCCTTGAAGCTTGCTTCAATCCATAAATAGATCGTTGCAACTTGCATACCATATGAGATTTTTTAGGAGCGACAAAACATTCGGGCTGTATCATATATACATCCTCAAGTAGCTTTCCGTTAAGGAAAGCTGTTTTGACATCCATTTGCCAAATCTCATAATCGTGATATGCTGCAATGGCTAGTAAAATTCTAATAGACTTAATAATTGCAACTGGAGAAAAAGTTTCATCATAATCAATGTTTGGGTAGAAGTTCCAACAGCCCATCGTCGTACGACCAAAGACAACCGGCGGCCCTTCCTTTGGGCGACCTCGACTAAACGACCAAATATCCGTCCGACAAATGTTGTCGTACGACTTGATTTCGGTTACTAACCTACAACATACGTTATATCATGTTTAATGCAGGATTCAAAGACATTTATGACCAAAGATTATAACGGAAGCCATCATCAATAAGAACGGACATAACATACGCTATCATCAATATTAAACGGTCATTCTATTAATGAGCAAGATATGCATTCAAGACGTACCAACGGAAAAATGGAGTATAAATATGAAGATGGAACCTCACATTCGGGACATCTGATTCTCAGACCTGAGAAGTTCACGAATTACGCTCTTAAGCTCGTTCAGTCTCTCTCGAAATTCATAAAGCCTACTGCCGTTTATCGCGCGACGCACGACCGAAGTCTAATTACACGCGAAGCACGACCGACTTTACTTTATCGTATTGTTTTACATTATATTACACTTGTAACACTTGTTATAAAGGACGACGTCCCTGATTGACGTCCATAGTACACGACGACTCATACTCGTCCGCGGTTTTTACCCATTTTAAGGGTTTTTCCGCGTCACCAATTCTCTCGTCTCATTTATTTTATTTTATTATAGTCGTACGATTATTGGTGTTACTTTTTTTGGTTAGATCAAGCTTCACGTTTACCTTAAATTTTCCTTGGGAGATTTTTGGCATAAACAATTTGGCGCCCACCGTGGGGCCCCATCCAAAGAAAATCTTCGATAATCTTACGACGTACTAACGTGTTCCTTCGAGTGTTTCTCTTTTTCATTCGTTCAGGACAATGGCATTCCAAGGAACTCAAGATCATGTTGTGGCCCAGATGAACATGGAACTGACTGTCGCCCGTGCTCGTATTGACGCCCTAACAGCTCAGGCTCGACAAGCGGCTGAAACCATCGAGCATCTAAGAAACCAGAGTGGAAACCATGTGACGGGGACTACGAATGCTTATGCTGGTACTTGGAATGTGCCCCCTCCATTGCCTAATTATCCTCGTCCACCACCAGTTAATCCTGCGACGTTCGTAATCCCAACCATGCCTATGGCCTCTATTCCATTCAATGGATATGCCTCTGATTCCTCAGGGCAGACTAGCTTCAACGGATCAGGTTATGTTCCATTGGGTGTCCCAAGTGGTGTCCCGATAGATCCCATTGCACAACGATTGAAGCTTCTGGAAGAGCAGAATGAGCGTGTCTTGTCGATGCTAGCCAAATTGTCGGGGGCAGCAGTTCCAGTTGATGTCGAGCCACGTACATGATTTCAGGCATCGCCGTTCGTTGATGAGATCGCGTTGGTGGACGTCCCAAAGAAGTATAGCATCCCGATCTTCACCCAAAAATATTCAGGCGTCACTGATCCGACAGAACATGTCGCCCAGTACAAACAACTTATGTGGACTGTCTCGATACCGCATCAGTTTCAAGAAGTCTGCATGTGCAAGAGTTTTGGAGCAACCTTGACTGGAGCAACGCTACAATGGTTGATCAATATCAAACCCAAAACCATCGGGTCTTTTGCAGAGTTGGTGAACCAATTTTCTCAACAATTCACCAGTAGCCGAAAAATGGAAAAACAGACGAGCGACCTTTACTATGTTGTACAGAAGAATGAAGAGTCCATCCGGGACTATTTCAACCGTTTCAACGCGGAGATGATCGGTATCTGGAATTGCGACATAAAAACAGCCATATAAGCATACAAACGGGGTCTGGACGATAGTTCAGGGTTGTATCTCGACCTTACGAAATATCCTCCAGAAACCTTTCAAGACGTACGAGCAAGGACGCTCGCTCATATGACCTTGTTTTCAGAAATAAACACTCGAGCGACAGGAAAGGCCTAGGTGTTAAAAAGTCAGACTTCAAACCAAAGCCGAATGGTCGATCAGAGCTTGCCAGACAAATTTCAAATGTCAGATTTGAGAAGAAAGGGTCTATGACTTCCAAATCTATCCAGTATCCTAAGATATCATCTTATGGCTTCCCTGGATCAGCCAAGGACGTCGTCGCGTCCTTGAAACAACTCCAACAGAACATTCGATGGCCAAAGAAAAGCGACAAAGACAATGATAAAAAAGACAAAACAAAATGGTGCGATTATTATAATGACTTCGGTCATGTAACGAATGATTGTATCGCCCTAAAGAAAGAATTGTCCTAGCTTGACTCGAAAGGTTATTTACAAGAATTGACGGAAAAGAAGGATGTGTATCCCACATCCCCAGAGTATGCTAAGGTAATTAATTGTATCACCGGAGGTTCTGATATCTGCGGGACCACATATTCAGCTGCTAAGAGACATGCTAGTCACGGTCCCGACGACCGACCAATTCCAGAAACATCAGAGTTAGAAGACATGCTAGTCCAAGGAGGACGCAGAGTTAGAAGCTATGCCCTTAACGTTCGACCAATCAGATCTCGACGACGTACACCAGAAACATCATGACGGACTAATTATCCAATTGAGCATTGGAAATTTCCTGACGAAGAGGATACTCGTCACGGAGGTAGTTCTGCTAATATTATCTTTTTTGATGCAGTGAAAGCTATGAGGATCGACAAATCTGAGATTACCCGACGCTCGACTACACTCGTTGGATTTAACGGAGGAGCGACAAATACCATGGGGGAAATCACACTGCCAGTATATGCTAAAGGAATCAACAGGCAGACGAAGTTCAACGTCGTCGACTGCTCATCGGCTTATAACGTTATCCTTGGGCGACCATGGATTCACGATATGAAAGTTGTACCCTCGACGTACCACCAAACCTTGAAATTCCCCACGCAATGAGGAGTACAGGAGATCAAAGGTGAAAGAAAAGTTGCTAAGGAATGTTACAAAGTATCTTTGAAGCCCCCAAAGCAGACAATATAGCAATTACAGAGTCAGGACGTTCCTGGGACTGATGATGATTATCGCTTGGAAGCTGTCGTTCTAAACCAGGATAAGCCTGATCAGATGGTCTACATAGGTTCGACACTCGTTCCATCCTCTAAAAAGAGACTAATTTCTTTTTTGCAGGACCACTATGACTGCTTCGCATGGACGCACGAAGACATGGTGGGTATCGATCCAAGTATTATTTCTCATAAACTCAACGTCGACCCATCATTCAAACCCGTTCAACAGAAAAGACGAAAATTTGCTCCTGAAAGAAATAAAGTTATCAACGACGAAGTTGATAATCTGCTTAAAACAGGAAAGATACGAGAAGTCAAATATCCAGATTGGCTCGCCAACGTTGTTGTCGTCCAAAAGAAAATTGGTAAATGGAGAGTGTGCATTGATTTCACAGACCTTAACAAAGCCTGTCCAAAAGATCCATTTCTGTTGCCACACATCGATTCTATGGTTGACGCTACAGCTGGACACGAATTGCTCACCTTCATGGACGCATATTCTGGATATAACCAGATATTGATGCATTCCGACGATCAAGAAAAAACGCCCTTCATGACAGATAAAGATATTTATTGTTATAAAGTAATGCCTTTTGGTCTTAAGAATGCAGGTTCGACATATCAACGACTAGTGAATATGATGTTCAAAGAACATTTAGGCGACACAATTAAGGTATACATCGACGACATGCTCGTCAAATCGAAACATACGGACGATCATATAGGACATTTGAAGCAATCGTTCGACATTTTGCGTGAATACAAAATGAAGTTAAATCCGACAAAGTGTTCTTTTGGAGTTCGAGCTGGCAAATTCCTCGGGTACATGGTCACACGACGAGGAATCGAAGCTAACCCAGATCAAATCAAAGCAATTATCGAGATAAAATCACCCAGAAATTTTAAAGAAGTCCAACGTTTAACAGGACGTGTAGCAGCATTAAACAGATTCATCTCTCGGTCGTCCGACAAATGTCACCTATTCTACAATGTCTTACGAAAAAACAAAGGATTCGAATGGACTGATAAGCATGAGGAAGCGTTGCAACAACTCAACGAATACATGACATCACCTCCATTCCTCTCCAAACCTGAGAAAGGTGAAGTTCTTCAACTCTATCTAGCCGTCAGTGTTAATTCAGTGAGTGCAGTCCTTACACGAGAAACCGACGGACGACAATTGCCGATCTACTATGTAAGTAAAACTTTATTAGACGCTGAAACCAGGTACTCGTCCATAGAAAAACTCTTGCTTTCGTTAGTTATGGCCGCTAAGAAGTTACGGCATTATTTTGAATCGCATCCTATAACTGTTGTAACTAACTTTCCATTGAAATATGTGTTAAGAAAACCTGAACTAACAGGACGACTAGCTAAATGGAGCATCTACCTCAGTAATTATGATCTGGATTTTAAGCCTAAAACGGCGATCAAATCACAGGTCTTGGCAGATTTTGTTACAGATTTTAGTCCAGAACTAGAAAAAGCGACGACGTCCAATGAATTAATTGTGGCGACTTTGCACGACACCACTTGGACGCTCGATGTCGATGGTTCATCGAACATACGAGGAATAGGCCTGGGTGTCATCCTACAGTCCCCACAAGGGGGCAAAATAGTGTACTCCATACGATGCGACTTCAAGGCAACAAATAATGAGGCAGAGTACGAAGCACTAATTGCAGGAATCAAAATTGCTCATGACTTGGGGGCAACACATCTGCATTTCCAAAGCGACTTGTCCCTAGTTGTTAACCAAATCAATGGAGAGTTCGCAGCAAAAGATCCGAGGATGATTGCCTATTATAAAATAGTAAAAGAAAAGGCAAAGAAGTTCAATCGCTTCATAATCGAGCAGATACCAAGAGATCAGAACACTCAAGCTGATGCATTAGCCAATTTGGGGTCAGCACTTAATCAAACGACATTCGACAATATCCCAATAGTCCACCTTGCAACACCATCCATCAAAGACGACGGTAATACTTTGGTCGTACCAATTGAGGAAGAAAACTCTTGGTCGGACGACATTAAAAATTATCTAGAGAACGATCAACTGCCTGATGATAGAATGGAAGCAAGAGAGGTCAGATTTAAAGCATCAAGGTACGTCATGATCAGAGGACAATTGTATCGAAGATCTTCGACTGGTTTGAATCTACGATGTATTACCAACAATACGCAAGTCCAGAAAATCCTACAAGATATGCACGATGGTGAATGTGGAAATCACTCAGGAAGTCGCATTCTAGCCAACAGGATATCACGACAAGGTTACTATTGGCTAACATTAAGGCAAGATGCGATCAGGTATGTACAGTCGTGCGACACATGTCAGCGACACGCAGATATGTCTCATAAACCGTCTGAACCTTTGCACTCAACTTTGATCCCATGGCCCTTTATGAAATGGGGAATGGACATCGTTGGGAAACTACCACCTGCCCCTGGGCAAAAGGTATTCCTTCTAGTTTTAACAGATTATTTCTCTAAGTGGATAGAAGCAGCGACTTTTTCCCAAGTTCGGGATAAAGAAGTCGTTTCTTTCATCCAAACTAACATCATTTGCAGGTTTGGAATTCCATCCGAAATAATATGTGACAATGGAACGCAATTCATCAGTGATCGGACGCGAAGATTTTGTGAAGAAAGGAACATCAAGTTGGTAACATCGACACCTCGATATCCACAGTCGAATGGTCTAGCCGAGTCAAGTAATAAAACTATCATCAATTCAATCAAGAAAAGACTCAAAGCTGCCAAAGGAAAGTGGGTGGAAGAATTGCCTTCCGTTCTATGGGCTAATCGTACGACACCACGTACGTCCACAGGACAAACTCCCTTTTCCTTAGTCTATGGATGCGAAGTCGTGTTGCCTATTGAAGTACGACTACCGACTTCAAGACATACGTCCGTTGAGCATAACTTGGTCGACCTAAGCTATGACCTCGACGCCTTAGAGGAACTTAGAGAAGTAGCACACATCCGCATGGCGTCACTGATAAGTACTCAATTTTGAGTACTTAAGCCCTTTTCTTTTAGCCTTTTAGATAGTATTTTTCATTTTCAAATCCCACTTTGAGTCATTTTCTACCTTATTTTCCATTTGTTGTGTCTTGAAGCTTAAGTTGTGTGATTTACTTGTTTTTCTAAGATTGTAGGCTAAATTTGGTTATCTTTTGGAAATCTATTTGGAAACAGGGCATGCTGCAGCATGGAAACAGCATGGAGCTGATGGTTTTGGATGAAAGAATCAAAGAGATGGAGCATAATCTGATTTTTGGCATGGAACTAATCTGATTGTAACCTCTAAACATTAGTTAAATCTGGTTTGTAATATGTTGGTTAAAATGGGACAAGCTTTGGTAGTTCTAGTAGGTTTAGACTAGGTAAGTACAATTAGATTCTCCTTAAATTACAACTTTGCCACTCCCTTTGGTTATAAAAGGAGGGTTTAGTTGCTCTTAAGGAGACATCTTCATCTATCATCTTAACATCTTTTGGGTTATTACTCGAATCTGCAGCAAGCTTAGGAGCTGATTGTTAATCATCTTCTTTAGTTCTTTAATTTGAAGTGTTAGTGTTTATGTTCTTCATCTTGTTCTTCATCTTTTTAAGAGTTCAATGTTGTTATGCTTAGTGTAATCTTTTATTTTCTGTCTAGCTCACGAACTGGTCATCTTCCAGTCCAGTGTCCTCGTTAATTTCCAGAATTCATCCTTATATTCTTATAATCTTCATCGTGTTCTTCATCATCTTTATATAATCTTCATGTTTGAATATGCATGCTGCAACATCCAAACAACACCCACCTGCACATTTCTTTTAGTTGTATTTTCTTTTTCCATCTTGCATCTCTAGCCTTTTCTTCAATCTTTTGTTTTAGATCTTAGTAGTTAAAGTTCATTGTAATCATCTTCAAGTTTACTTTCTTGTCATTGCCATTTCCTTGTAATTTACATTCTCGTCTTTACATTTTTAGTTACACATACATATATATTTATATACTTTCAAGTCATTTACATTTCAGAAGAAATTTCCATTATGTTTATCTTTGTAATTCTTAGTAGTTGTTTTTATTTCCTTATTGTAATGAGTAGCTAATCATCTTAGCTTGGGTGTGAGACAAATGGTGGTTATGTGGATCTAGAAGAAAGTGGGTTTTTGTGACTTTAACGAAATTTTATTATTCCAACTCAAGTTTTATCAAGATAACAAAACTCTTTGACAAAATGATTATTCTGATAGTGTAATAGTGTCATGGACCTAGAGATAGGCCATTGAATAACACGTTAATTTAATGACATGAGAGGTAATATCGAAAGAGTTACTTGCAACGAGAGTTGTTACTTGTGTCATATAAAATGATTCATTCTTGATAAGTTGTCACTTTTTCAAAGGGTTAAAATGGAATAGACTTAGAGATAAGCTATTTGGAATACATCAACTTGGGAGGTACGGGGGTTATGTCGAAAGAGTAACTTTTAACAAAGAGAATTTGTTTTGCCGTATATTTTGAGAACTCCATTCCCATCATTCCCTTATCTGGAATTTTGCTCAGAGATGAGATGGTTCATAGCTACTGGAATAATGGGATGGTGAGAGTCCGAGAGGAACGTGTCTTAAGATCGATAATGAAACTAGTTAGAGTCAGAAGCATGCTGCAACACTCAAATAGCATCATGCTATGACAAGTGCTGTAGCATTGACCCACTGGAATTTGGATCCATATACCATCAAAAGGCCTACACCCTTGCTTCTCGTTTATTCTTGTTAAAGTAATCGTGTGTTAGCCAACCAATCAAAATATTGCTTCAAATTCGTCATTTGAAATCTCATTTTTCATCATACTTTTATTACACTTTTTAATCCAATCTCTGTGGGACGATATCTGGTATTTTACCACTTTGTTACTTGAAAGGCGACATAGTACCAATTTGTATACTTGCTTTTTGGTATTATTAGTCTCACCTTAAGGTAAACAAAAGGGCATGTCAGTCACAGAAACAAGCGGTCGAGCAACATTTTAACAAAAATGTCCAAATCAAAGTCTTCCAAGAAAGCGACTACGTCCTACGTCAAGTGTTTCAAAACACTCAGGAGCTCAATGCAGGTAAACTTTCCACTAAGTGGGAAGGCCCTTATCAAATCTCTGGTGTCGTGGGTAAGGGAGCTTATAAAATACAAACCCTCGACGGTCAAGATATCCCACGAAGTTGGAATGCAGTTCATTTAAAGAGGTATTTCTTTTAAATTCCGAATTCATTTCCTTTGATTGTTTCTTAAGAAAGATTACTGACTTAAGCATCGGAGGGTCGTTGGTCAAACCAACGACCACCCCACTAACGTTGTTTTTCGCAGGGACGCATGACTTAGTTAAAACCTTTATGTCGGGTAATACTCATGTGATCGCACGTATACGGTCGGTCATAATTATTGACAAAGGTTAATTTCTGCACTTGATGTTCAATACTTAGAATCGAGAACCATTATTACAATTGCACTTGGTCGATCGTATATCTCAGTTGATTTCATTATAGCACATTATGAGGGTGTGGTCAATCTTGTGATGTACCTTGGTTATTTATCCTCTTAATTTACTCGATGTACGATAAAATATAAGTTGAAATAGAAAAGCAAGTAACAAGTATCGACGGACAAAAGAAACTTTTCCATTAGATATTTAAAGGACAAGGGACGACCACAGACGGCCGACCCCTAATACAAAAGAAACTAAGCTAAGAAGGAGGAACGTCAAATTGTTCCTGCACGACATCAGCTACTACCGCCGCCTCTTTTCCGTCATCGCTCCCCTCCAGGTCATCATCTTCATCAAGGTCCCTTTCGGTCCCCACGGTATCGAGGTAGGTTTTGAGCTCCTCAGCGGCCGATGCCATGGGGTTCTTCCCATTCAGATGACGCCTCATCAAAGCGGCTCGGGCCGTGAAACGAGAGAAAGCCTCGACTTGCTTATTCTCCATCTCCAGGTCCTTGACGTCGCCCTCCAGCTCCTCGACCCTCTTCTTGAGGGACGCGACTTCGTCAGCAGAAGCAGCAACAGCATTGACGGCCTTAATCTTTTCGACCTCCAATTTGGTTGACGACGCCTCAAGCTCAAGGAGACGATCCCTGAGCTTAACCTTCTCACGATCCGAAATCTCTAGTAGACTCCGGGCATCGGTGATCTCAGTCTTGAGGTTCTCGACTTTCGCCTTATCAGCCTCGACCGCCTCCAGGGCGACTTTCTCCCTTTCGAGAGCCTCATCGGCCATTTTCTTGACGTCAGGGAAAGAAGCCCTAAGACCTTCCGTCTGAGCGAAGAAGCTCAGACAGGCTTGGAAAGCCTACACGACAGAAGAGAAAGAGTTAATAATAAGATAAATGAGTAACAAAGAAAATAAGTAAGACTTACCATAAAAGAGAGACCAACGGTGTGCGCCCCAGTGTCCTCAATCCGAGACTCCTTGTATCGGTCATAGAAGGTCGGAAGGAGGAATTTCCCCAAGTGTGGAAAAATGACGTGCCTCTCAAGGACGTCATTGGCCATAAAGTCAGATGGGAGAGTGACTTTAAATGTTGTCTCTCCCACTTTTTCCTTGTTCTTCTCCTCACTCTTAGAGGAGGAAGAAGGTGCAAGAAAGGGCTTATTAACGCCCGACATCCCTAACGATGGTACGTCCTTCGTCACCTGGGTCGAGCTCAGATCTGAGAAGTTCACGAATTACGCTCTCAAGCTCGTTCAGTCTCTCTCGAAATTCATAAAGCCTACTGTCGTTTATCGCGCGACGCACGATCGAAGTCTAATTACACGCGACGCATGACTGACTTTACTTTATCGTATTGTTTTACATTATATTACACTTGTAACACTTGTTATAAAGGACGACGTCCCTGATTGACGTCCATAGTGCACGACGACTCATACTTGTCCGCGGTTTTTACCCATTTTAAGGGTTTTTCCGCGTCACTAATTATCTCGTCTCATTTATTTTTATTTTATTATAGTCGTACGATTATTGGTGTTACTTTCTTTGGTTGGATCAAGCTTCACGTTTACCTTAAATTTTCCTTGAGAGATTTTTGGCATAAACAATCAACACCTTGAATTTGTTTGAAACCTTTTGCAACCAATCGTGCTTTA
The DNA here is from genome assembly GCA_023525745.1 of Arctium lappa. Classification (NCBI taxonomy): domain Eukaryota; kingdom Viridiplantae; phylum Streptophyta; class Magnoliopsida; order Asterales; family Asteraceae; genus Arctium; species Arctium lappa. The sequence continues at coordinate 86,049,349 of CM042055.1, read as the reverse complement.
TAGGTAATCACATTACCATCCATGTCGGTCTTTTTCTTAAAAATCAATTTGCACCCTATAGGTCGTACCTGGTTAGGTGGGTCAATTAAGTTCCAAACTTTGTTTTCATACATGGAGTCCATTTCTATTCTCATAGCTTCTAGCCATTTCTTGGAGTCAGTGCTTGCCATAGCATCTTGGTAACTAATGGGCTCATCATCCATGAGCATCACATCCCCGATATGAGTGATGAGAAATCCATATCTCTCAGGCTCATTCCGTTTTCTACTATATCTACGAGCACTTTGTGTTACGACATCAGACTGCCTTTCCACATCGCTTTGTGGATCCACAATTACTTGTGGTGTATGTGTTAGTTCCATATGTGTTGAAATATTTTGATCTTGAACAACTTCAAGTTCTACATTCCTCCCACTAATACCTTTGGAAATAAATTCATTTTCCATAAAGACACCAGTACGCCCAACAAACGCTTTATTATCATGAGGATGATAGAAGTAGTATCCCATAGTTTCTTTGGGATATCCTACAAATATGCATTTATCAGATTTTGGTTCTAATTTAGTTGTGATTAGACGTCGTACGTAAACCTCACAACCCCAAATCTTCATAAAAGATAATTTAGGACTCTTCCCAGTCCATATCTCATATGGTGTCTTTTCAACAGATTTTGATGGAACTCGGTTTAGTGTGAAAGCCGTTGTCTCTAGAGCATATCCCCAAAAGGATGTCGGAAGGTTAGATTGACTCATCATAGATCATACCATGTCTAACAGTGTACGATTCCTCCTTTCGGAGACACCATTCCATTGTGGTGTTCCAGGTGGAGTGAGTTGTGATACAATACCACAATTTATTAGATGATCAAGAAAAGCATGGTCTAAGTATTCGCCACCTCGATTAGATCAAAGAATCTTAATACTCTTTCCAAGTTGGTTTTGTACTTCATTTTGAAATTCTTTAAACATTTAAAAGGACTCAGACATATGTCGCATTAAATATACATAGCCGAACCTACTGAGATCATCAGTAAATGTAATGAAGTATCTATAACCACCTCTAGCATGTATGTTCATTGGACCACATACATTGCTAGGTATGATTCCCAATACATCACTTGCTCTTTCACTTTGTCCAATAAAAGGAGCCTTTGTGATCTTTCCAATTAAACAAGCTTCACACGTCCCATATGATTCAAAATCTAATTTGTTCAATAATCCATCTTTATGGAGTTTGGAAATGCGAGTTTCGTTTATATGACCAAGACGACAATGCCAGAGATAGGTTAAATTTGAACTATTCGATTTGACATCCCTTTTATCTATGTTATAAATCGGATTATCCATATTAAGAACATAAAGACCATTAATCATACTTGTGTCACCATAATATATATTACCAAAAGAGAATGAACAACATTTGTTTCCAATACTGAAGGTAAAACCTTTCTTGTCCAAACAAGATACAGAAATCAAATTTCTAGAAATAGATGGTACACAATAACAATCATCAAGTTCTAATAATAATCCGGTCGGTAAAGTTAACAAAATAGATCCTACGGCTATAGCAGCAACCTTTGCCCCATTTCCTACACGCAGATCAACTTCACCTTTACTCAACCTTCTAGTCCTTTTGAGTTCCTGCACATTTCTACAAATATGAGAACCGCATCCAGTATCTAAGACCCATGATGTATAAGAAGTAGAAAGATTAGCTTCTATCACATAGATACCTGAAGTGGTAGTTACACTTCCTTTCTTCTTTTCCTGAAGGTAGAGAGGACAGTTCCTCTTCCAATGCCCGAGTTTGTTGCAATGAAAGCACTCACCCTCCTTAGGTACAGTTACCTTGGGTTTCTTAATGCCTCCTTTTGGCTTCAAAGATTTAGAAGTGGGTTTGGCAATGGACTTTCCTTTGCCTTTCCCTTTTTTGTCTTTACGGACCATCAAAATGGTGGACTTGTTCTTTGCAAGCTCTTGCTCGGCTGTTCGTAACATATTGAGCAATTCTGGAAGGGATTTGTCAAAGTCATGCATGTTGTAGTTCATCACGAATTGACTGTAGCTATTTGGCAACGATTGCAAAACTACATCAATGGCCAACTCCTTTCGTAAATAAAAACCTAGTCCTTCAAGACGCTCAATATGCCCAATCATTTTAAGCATATGAGTGCCAACAGGACTACCTTCGGACATTCTACAACGGAACAGTTCCTTGAATGTTCCGTACCTCTCATGTCTAGCTTGCTCTTGGAATAGCAATTTTAGGTGTTCGATCATATCGAACACTCCCATGTTTTCATGTTGCTTCTGAAGCTCAGGTTCCATGGTTATTAGCATTAGACATGAGACGTCCAAAGCATCTTCATCATGTTTTTTAAAAGTGCCCCTTTCAGTTATAGGAGCACTAGAATTAGGTTCTTCAGGGATTTGTTGCTCCAAAACATACAGTTTCTTTTCAGCTTTGAGGACAATTCTCAAATTACGATACCAGTTGATGAAATTTGTTCCATTTAGTTTTTCTTTCTCAAGAATCGATCGCAAAGTGTTTTTGTTTCCATTGTTGGTTTGTGCCATTGTTAATCTACAATAGAAAAGCAGAGTTCTTAATGTCATGAAATTTTATTGTTTAATAAGGACTTTTATCAAACAATCTCTCACTATTTTAATCAAAACAACAACCCTCTTTTATTGTTTCGGAAAACGTCATAAGCTTTCTAGCGGGCCAAGATCCATATTCTCATTATCGATCAATTTAACTTTAGCTAACCGATCAACCAATAATGTTTTAGGTAAGCAACAACATTGCTAATTACATCTCTATGTAACTCTTGGATAGTTAGGTAAATAACTTTTATTTAAATTCATCATATGAATATTCCCAACACATGCCTCCAAATCCCCAATCCTATTAGGCTTAATTTGGTTAAGTCCGACCCAAAATGGCTTGTAGGAATCCTATGCTTACCTTATCTTACTAAGATTAAAGAGAGTACCCAACTTTAGCATAACCCACCCTCGATGATCAAAGTCTTGACAAGTGCCATGTTTGGAAGACATCTTAAACTTAATATTTTGGTGAGGGATTTTAGTTAGTTTGATTTTTACCATTCTTTCTTTTGTAACAGATCGTTTCCTCATAGTTTGATTTAACCAGAATCCAGATTGGAGGAGGATCACGAGGATCACTTAAAAACCTTCCTTTCTTTGGCGGTTTAGGCCTTTGTGACAAAACCTGTTGAAATCTAACTATGATGTACTAAGACCTTATCACTCAAGATCGACGGTCCACTTTATATCTTATATAAATACCAATTTTTATTTTATCAAAACTCACTTTGATTTGTAAAACTCCTTTTACTTATATATTTTAAAATCATATTTGTTTTTAAATGTTGTAACAAATATCACATACATACAACCACGCATAATATATCATAATATATAAAGCGTAAAATAAAGCATAAAAATAAATGTGAGATGGTTATAGCCCCCTTATGCGATATTCATAGAGCCAAGTATGAATATCATTACATAAAATAAACTCTTATGGTTCTAAGTCTTCTCATCTTCATCACTTCATAACGCCTCCATCTCTTGCTTTTTTTTATACAAAATATTTTACATTTTAAACAAAGAAACCTCGAGTTACATTCGAGGGGATTGGATGAGAGGAGAATGTACAAAGAGAGTATATATAGAAAGACACGACATGCAAGTCGTATTTACCAAATATAATACATCCATGACTAAGGGCTATAACCATTCACCAAGCAAATCACATTATACATATTCAATCATATTGAAACATAAAGCCGATTTGCAACACCACCGTATAAAATTAATACAAAATTCATACAATATCGAAAAAGGGTGATTCAAAGTTCTTTGGAAAACCAACAAAAAGATACACATCTTTTATGTTTTAGGATTTCAAATATCTAGAACCCTTATGGGTCGAAAATCAAGTCAAACCCGTAGTGGGTTCGATTTTCGGACAGCATTGCGACACTGTCGTAAAAAATTCATACGAAGTCGAAATGGTGCGATTCAAAATTCTGTGGAACCCTAACAGAAGGCTCCACGTTTTTCATGTTTTAAGCTTTCACAGATTCAGAATATTTCTGGGACGAAAAAACCAAAACATTTATGAAACAAAAACATACAGCAGCAAAACAGTTTTTAAAAATGCATGCATGTCATCAAAAACCGATCTAGAGGTTCGTAAGTAGCTCTGATACCACTGTTGGGTTACGGGATCTCAAGCACAGCAGAAAATAAAACCGTAACCCTCCAAGGACCCATACGAACCGGAATAAATCGGGTGTTTCGAAATTATACCTCACAATTAACGAGACTTTGAATCACAGCAACAAAGCAAGCTTGATGCCTCCACGGTATCCACGCGAACAATCCGAATCCTTTGCCTTCTCGTGATGCTAGTCACAGTTTCAAAAACTTAGAAAGGAAAGGGAGCATATAGTTGTAGGTGATTTTAGAGAGAATTGCAAGAACAAGAATTGTATACAATGTCATACATTATATATGGTGATGGAAGTATGGCCTAAAAGATCACCATCATCTCCACATCTTACTTGAGTGTAAGAGTGGCCATGCACCATTAGTGGTGCACTATCACTTTCTTACATAACCATACCTAGTCAACTTATTTAATGTCCAACAAAATAATATCTTATTTTTATTTAATCAGATTAAATCAATACAAATCAGATATAATAATTAAACATTTTAATTATTGAAACTCCTTGTTCGGATATTTTCAAAGCGTGTGACCCAATGGGTTCTCGACATGTTGGTAATAAATATAAATATCGTATTTATATTTATAAACAATGAGCGGTATCTAGCAATACATCATCGTCACCCAAATGACGAGAATTGGTGATACAACAAATTATCGGTTTGTAGTCAATTTTAGTTTACACATTTAATTCCTTTGTCCTTGATGTCTAGATTGAACACGAGACATTGAATGTGTCATTCTCGTTATGTCCAATCTCTAGTTTCTTGATTCCCTAATATACTAATAAAACAGATCATGATATCTCATATCAATTATCCGAGCATGCATGCATTTCCTTAGTATATATATTTATCAAGGGGCCCAGAGACATCACTCCCGTCATAAAGGATGGACAAATCTTATCTCGATATATGCTAGTTCTACCATGTGATTTATAACATACCCAACAATAATTTTGTCACCCAGTTACGGAATGATTAGAACATATGTCAAAATATATTACTCATACATAGCAAACTCCATATTTCTCAAGTCAAAGAATTACATGTACATTGAACACATGAGAAACATTTATGACACTCACATGACATCCAATGAAGTGTTCTCATAGCGAGTCACGTCCGATACACAAAATCTCCATTTTGTACCCATATGCAGATTCAATATCTCTATATGAATCCCTACATATGCTAGTCATTATCATATTACTTCAACCTTTAAACCCAAAATAATATTTAACTAGGGACATTTAGAATACATTATTCTAAGGTTATTTATTATGAATAATTAAAACACAGAATATAACATATACATAATAAATTGGGTAATGCCTTTTATTTATTTATTAATTTCATGAAACAAAACTCAAAATTGCAATCATCGTATGATTAACTTTTGGGCATTTACTAACAGGGTTTCCCTAATTCTATTACGGCAGAGCAATCTATGTTTCTTGAAGGGTCGTTCTCTCGGGAGGAAATTAAGCGAGTGGTTTGGGATTGTGGTATCGACAAGGCTCCGGGGCCGGATGGTTTTAATTTTGAATTCCTAAGGTTATTTTGGAGCACTGTGGAAGATGATGTGGTAAGGTTGGTCTACGATTTTTTCGAGTCTAATTTTATTCCTAAAGGATGTAATGCTTCCTTTATTGCTCTCATTCCAAAAATATGTGACCCAAAATTCGTTAAAGATTATCGGTCGATTAGTTTAATAGGTTGTCAATATAAAATTATTGGGAAATTATTAGCTAATCGGCTAAGTTTGGTCATTAGGGACTGTATGAGCATGGAGCAGTCGGCTTTCATTAAAGGGAGACAAATTTTGGATGGACCGTTAATTTTGAACGAGGTGATGGAATGGTATAAGAAGCGAAAACGGAAACTTTTGGTTTTCAAGGTGGATTTTGAAAAAGCCTACGACTCACTACGATGGGATTTCCTTGACTTAGTTCTTGAGAAAATGTGATTTGGAAGCAAATGGAGAGGTTGGATCATTGGGTGTCTCGAAAATTCTATGGCCTCGGTGTTAGTAAATGGGGTTCCAACTAGGGAATTCGTGATTTCTCGTGGTCTTCGTCAGGGGGATCCACTCTCTCCATTTCTATTTATTCTAGCCATGGAAGGATTACACACGGTCATTCGAGAAGCGGAAGAGAAGAAACTTTATTATGGGGCAATAATTAGAAAAGGTAATTTATCTCTATCGCACCTATTTTACGCAGATGATGCAGTTTTTATAGGTGAATGGTCTATATTAAATGCCAGAAATATAGTGCGTATTCTTCGCTGTTTCTATTTGATCTCCGAGCTTAAAATAAATATTCAAACAAGCAAGATCTTTGGTGTTGGGGTTGATAATGTGGAGCTCCAACATATGGCGACGGTGTTGGGATGCGGGGTTACAAGTTTGCCTTTCAATTACCTTGGATTACCTGTTGGTTGTAGTATGGCAAAAGGTGAAGTTTGGAAAGGGGTGATAGACAAATTTAGTTCAAAACTTTCTAATTGGAAAGTACGAACTCTTTCGATAGGGGGACGGGTTACGCTAATTAAAGTTGTGTTGGGAAGTCTACCTACTTACTATTTGTCCATTTTTAAACTTCCAAGTTCGGTTGAAAAAGTTTTGGAGTCTCTTAGAAATCGCTTCTTTGTTGGAGGTCAAATTGATGAAAATAAGATGTGTTGGGTGAAATGGAAAAAGTGTTTAGCTAGTAAAAAAGATGGGGGCCTTGGTATTGGAAGTCTGTTTTCTTTCAATAGAGCTCTTCTTTTCAAATGGATATGGAGGTTTTGGGAGAATAAAGATGCCCTTTGGGCAAAAGTGGTTAAATCGATCTATGCTACTTGCGGACTCATTGGGAAGCGCTTACCCAATAATTTGCCCAATTCTACTTGGATTTGCATCTTGAAGGCGACACAACAGTTATATAACAGTGGTATTCACCTTATTTCTTTTTGTAAGAAAAAGGTGGGTGATGGGCATTCTACTCTCTTTTGGGATGACGTTTGGTTGGGAGATTCTTCCCTTAAAGTGCAATTTTCAAGGGTTTATGCGATTGATTCTAACAAATCAACGTTGGTACACGAACGTCTAGGTATTGGGATTGGGACGCAGTTTTGCATAGACATCCGAGAGGTGGTGTGGAGGAGGCACAGATGGCGTCGCTACGGGAGTTATTAACCACGTTCATTGTATCTAACTAAACAGATAGATGGTTTTGGTCTCTTAATGGAAGGGGTCAATTTACGGTGACTTCTACTCGTAATTATATTGACTCTAAAATCTTGGTGGTGGATTCTTCTCCTACTAGATGGAATTGGTTTGTTCCTATAAAAAATAATGTTTTTGCTTGGCGGTTGGGTTTGAACAAAATTCCAACTCGGGACAATCTAGATAAAAGAGGAATTGATGTGCATTCTCTCCTATGTTCGGTTTGCGATTTGGAGATTGAGTCAGTGGGTCATTTGTTTTTCTCTTGTCAAATGGCTAGGGACATTTGGAAAAATATTGGACGATGGTGGAGTTTCGATATCCCAGGGTTTAGGTGCAATTCAGAATGGATTGGGTGGTTATCAACGTTGCGATTGAAGAAAATGGAGTTGGCTTACTTTGAAGGGGTAGTTTTAACGGCTTTATGGGCTATTTGGTCTTTCCGGAATGGTTCATTATTTAGGCTGCCTAAGCCAAAGAAAAACGAGTTGTGGGATAGAATTGTAACCCAGACGTTCTTTTGGGTTAAAAATAGGAGTAGAATATCTAACATTAATTGGGTGGGTTGGTTACAAGACCCCCTTCGTGCTACATCTGTCATGTAATATTCATTTTCTAGCTGCTTGCTAGTTTATAATATATTCTCTGTCGTTCAAAAAAAATTCAATTGGTTTTTAACAAAACATTTAGTCAATTTATAAGTAGTTTTTGATATAAACGAAAGTTTAGTCTTTTACTTGGATTAAATTGGTCAATGACAACGGCTCTAACATGTGAATAGTTAGGGACGTTGATTGGGAAAATTACTTGTTTTAAACCTTAATGTTTCTTTCCTATGTACATACATTGCGAGAGTAAATATATGTCTTGGCTTAGAAAAGATTTTCCACCTCGAAAGAGGGTTAAAGTAATTTTGTAAAACGAATTCCCACAATTACCAAAATCCTAGGTTGACGTTACTCAGTGCCCCTTTAGTTGTAGTTGTCTTTTATTTCTTTCTTTTTCTCTCTCCTTCCCTTAATCTCGTTTAATTTTATGTCCACTTAGTTTAATAACCAAATCAATTATCTGATTCACATAGCTAGACATGATTATTAAGTGTTAGTGTTTAGACCGTCACCTCCCTGTGATCGACCCGTATGCTACAATACCCGTACGCTTGTGGTATAAATTTAAAACAATATCAGTAAGTGATACTCGACAAATATTTGGTAAATTGCACCCATGTTACTCCCTCCGTCCCAAATTAAGTATCCACATTACTATTTTAGTTTGTCCCAAAATAAATGTCCACTTTCAAAAGTAAGCTTCCAATTTCCCATTTTACCCTTAATTATAAGGTGGAAAAAGTTTTTCTCTCTATTTTCAAGGGTACTAGTGTAATTTGATTATTTAAAATATGTAATAATTGCATATTTCTAAAAATGTATGTCATTTTTATTGTAACATTTATTTTGGGTTGGAGAGAGTATATTAATTACACTTGATCTAAAAATTTAAATATAATGCATTTTTTACTGTATAAGACCAATCATGCCAAATCCAATAATAATTGGATTCAATAGATTGTTTAAACATTGAATATGCCAAATCCCATAATAAATGGATTAAGATCGTATTGAATAAGATGTTAACACACCTCTTCCCATCCTCTTATTAGACAAGAGGCTTTCACCATTATATCTTTATTTATTTATTGGGCTTTTATTTTTATTAAGTTAATTAGATCATTTTCATGCTTATTTTAAATGAGTAAAAATGAAGATATACACATTCAAATATTTATCGGTTTACAAAAATATACAGTCTTATTGATTTTGTTTATCAGATTTTAACACCACCACTTACCATTTAGAAAGTGAAAAAATACTTTAGATATCAGCACCGAGTCATCTAACGGTGTCATCAACAACCTTCATAGCCTCTTCCATTAGTTTCTAACAATTTAGGTGTTCGGGTTAAATGTATTTGATCTCGTTCTTTTTTCTTTTGTATTATGAATTGAAATGTTGTACATTTTCTTTATGGAATACGAATGTTTTCTTGGAAGCCGTAATACCAGTCGCAAATTGGTATGCAAGGGTATCGATTGACTCCAACAACTATGCTAAAATAGAAAGAAAAAAAAAAGGATTTTAGCAATTTTTTTGCTCCAACAACTATGTTATCTTGTATGCTAAAATAGAGAATAGATGAGAGAGAAGATAAAAATCTCAAAATTTGGAGAAATCTCTAAAACCACTTTTTAACAAAGAGAAATAATATTTTAATCTCTCAGCAATAAGAATCATTGAAGTCTAATTTTTAGGATAGAGAAATAATATTTTATTAATATATTGATTATTTTAATAATATAATCAATGTTATAATCTCTAAAATAGAATAACTGTTGGAGTTGGAAGTGAATTTTTTTAGAAATTTTGGCTTTTGATACTCTATTTTAAAGAAAATATAACATAGTTGTTGAAGATGCTCTAAAAAATTATAAGAATATTGCCTAAAATAGTCAAAATACACCCCCCCCCCCAATTTTGTTTACGTTTCGCCCCTATAGGCAAATGACTTTGTAAATGACGGACCAAATAGGCAAATACAAGGACCAAATTCGTTGAGGTAACCGAACGACTGAACGAGGCTTCCCTAAACAACACGTCTCCATATTCTCATTATTGTTGAATCTTCGCCATGATAAAAAGGGGAATATGATTGACGTATTTTTGTCCCTACCTTTTCTCTAGAGTCTATAATGACTTCCTTCGATTATACTTCATAAAATTTAGAGCATCTCCAACGGGTATGCTATATTTTTCTTTTCTTTTTCCAATTTTGGAGATTAGAAATTGTTCATTAGGAATATTTAAAAATTAAAAAATATATTCATTGTTAATTTGTGTATAGTGTTTTAATACTTATATTTTTAAAAAATAAAATCTAAATACGTTATAATATATAATATAAAATATTCCTTTATAAATATGTATTAGGAGGTTTTTGGAAGGTTTTTCAAAAAGCAAAAACCTCCTTTTGAGGTTTTTCATATAGTAGAGAGGTTTTTCACTTGAGATTTTTGTGAGGTTTTTCGTCATAGGTCGTAACTGCACGACCTACTTTTTGTAGGCTTTTCGTATTTAATCAATTTTAACTTTATATAATTTTATAAAAGTTTCGTATTTAATCAGTTTTATTTATTAATATATTTAAAGTAATCATATTTAAATATAATTATTAAATAAATAATATAAATAAATACATAATGAAAGTAATTATATTTTTATATTTTTAAAATAATATCTCAAATTTGACATATTTATACAATTCTAACAAATTTTTAATGACCCGATTTTTATTTTCAATTATACATAATTTTAAGTTTAACATTTTTTAATTTTTATTTTACATACTTTTTATACAACTTTTATATATTTCTTAATAACTTAATTTTTTTGATATAAATAAATATGAATGTGTACGAATTTTAATGTATTTATTTTTATAAATAAGAATAAAAATGATATAAAGTTAAAATGGTGGGATCTTGAATAGTTTAAAAAAGTAATGAAAAAGCTTGGGTGAATTTTTTCACATAGTTGAGGTATATAAAACTTTTTAAGTTGTTAAAGTGACAATAATATGTAAGAAAAAATCTATGAAAAAACTTGGTGAAAAAATCATGCAAGATGCTCTAAGGCATTGTTTGGCAAACTAGCTTATAAACTAGCTTGAAGTTGATAAGCTAGTTTTTCAAAACGCTACTTTGAGTAGCGTTTCAATAAGCTAGCTTATGGTCATCCAAACATGTAACAAGAAAAAAAAGCTAGCTGCCAAACATAACCTAAATGCTTTTTATTTTACTTTGTCTTTTACCTATTCTAGATTGGATTGGTTAAGTTTGGTGATGTGGGTAGTCTAAGGGACGAGACAACGAAATTCAATGAAATAATGGTCAATTTCATTGCAAAAAAGTCTAGTCGTTTTGGATGAGTCAAGATTCTGTAGTTTGTTAATAATTACAGATTTCCTCCCTACGGGTTGTCAATTGCTATTTTCATCATTATGATTTACAATCTATCGCTATGTTCATCTTAAAGTACGATAGAATAAAATAGCAATGAATTATAAACCACATGAACGAAAACAACAATAGATATTAGATTCTAGATCAAAAGGACAAAACCAACAACAAATTACAAACAATATGATAAAAATCATAACTTCAAAATCATAAGGATGAAAATACAATTTTCAACAACCATAGGGACTTTACTCGTTTATGGCAAATATTGCAAATATTCAATAGGTTTGAACCGCGGGTTGATAACTCAAAACCGCACCGCATAGTGCGGTTTGGTAAAAATACAAACCACAAATCGCACCGCAGAAGTTCTAAACCGTGCTTTGCTAGTAACTCAAATACTAGTAACCCTAATAATTGAGAAGCATATATAAACAGATATTTGTACATTTACATGCAAAAGGGGGTAATATATTATACTTACCTCAAAGGTCAGTTTGGAGGGGGTACTGGGAAATGGGCAAGAAGTAGCAGTGAAGCGTCTATCAAGGACTTCGAGTCAAGGACTCCATGAATTCAAGACGAAGTCATCTTTATTTCCAAACTGCAGCACCGGAATCTTGTAAAGCACTTAGGCTGCTGCATCAAGGGAGCGGAAAAAATGTTGGTCTATGAATACATGCCAAACAAAAGCCTCGACTCCTTTATATTTGGTACACACTTTACCCTACACATGGTACACACTTTACCCTACACAGACTTTACTCTGGTGGGATTTACTGGATTCATTTGGTTTGGTTTTTTATATTAATAGCACGTCCATCACTACTACCAACTGTAAGAAAACATCAATTATTAAAAAACGTAAACTTAAACGTAAATTAACTGCAGGTGGAGCTCAAAGTAAGATACTAGATTGGCCTACGCGTTTTCACATCATCAAAGGGATTGCTAGGGGACTTGTTTATCTTCATCAAGATTCTAGACTAAGGATTATCCATCGAGATCTCAAAGTCAGCAACATTTTGCTAGACCACGATATGATCCCGAAGATATCAGATTTCGGGTTGGCAAGAAGCTTTGGAGGAAATCAGATAGAAGCAAACACAAACCGAGTGGTTGGAACATAGTGAGACTCATTACACCTAGCCATAACCAATTTACTTGTGTTTATTTAGTAAAATTTCTCGAATTAAACAACAATTTTGCTGCAGTGGATATATGGCACCAGAGCATGCAGCAGAAGGCATCTTTTCAATAAAATCAGATGTATTTAGCTTCGGTGTTCTGGTGCTGGAGATTGTGAGCGGGAAGAAAAACAGAGGATTCGTCCACAAAGAACACAGCCACAACCTTCTCGGACATGTTAGTTTTGTTTCAATATTAAGTTGCCCATCTTTGTGCGCTCTTACGCTTGGGCTATGTTTGATAAACTCGCTGTTGGCTGATAAGTTATCTAAAAAATTAGTCATGTTTGGTAAAAACTAACTGATAAGCTAGATAACAATGGAAAACGAACTGAAGCAGCATTTGAAGTAGCTTTTCAAAAGGCTAGCTTATGGCTAACCAAAAGGGGTTTTTTCAATAAGCTCAAAAAAATAAGCTAGCTTATGGCGTCTTACTGATTTTTCTTTCTTTCTTTTTGGTTAGGCATGGGGACTCCATAAAGAAGGCAGATCCTTGGAACTTATTGCAGCATCTCTAGCTGAATCAATCTGTTTACTAGAAGTGATACGGTCGATCCATGTAGGTGTCTGTTGTGTGTTCAACCACGTCCAGAAGATAGGCCAACCATGTATTCTGTGATTCTAATGTTTGAGAGTGATTGTGAACTGCCTCCACCTAAGTTTCCAGGTTTCTGTTACAAAAACACTACAACAGATACCCCTACATACGGAACGGATTCAAACAACGAGCTCACCGTTACAATGTTGAGTGCTAGATAGTAAATTTATATCTGTAAACCCAAATAGGAACCTAATGTGGGAGACACGGCAGTATATGTGTTTTTGAATGTAACTTAGGAAAGCATAGTTATAAACTAGAAGAAGAGCTTCCACGGAACAATATTCCTTTATGTGAGTGTATAGACAGATTTGAACCAAGAAAACAGGAAGAATGAGGAACTAAGAAACATCAGGAATATAACTAAATCAAAAATCAAACCAGAGTTTGGTTGATTTGGAACAATGGCTAACATTGTATTTTGCATTAAAACTATGTTGTAGATGGAAATTTGAATAAAGATACAAAACAATCGAGATTATCAACATTTGATACTAAACAATGATCAAAGTTCAGATTCATAAAAGGTAAGTAACAAGCAATAAGCTCATATAACATTAACACATGCATATCAAGCTAATGTGAAGACTTAAAATTCGAACATTTGCGATTTTCAAAATTCAGATTAATGTGTTCTTATGCATTAATTTAGGCCACGAAACGATTCCATTTTATGGCGTGCTTGATTGCTGGCATTGTGTTGATCGCTAATGGTAATTTTGTCAAGAAATTTAGTGAGGATTGACATACTTACTTAGGGCCTTATTGTTAGCAGCTTAATGAGCTTAATGAAACTCACAACTTATTCAGTCAGCTATTTATGGTTGTTTGGTAGTGGCTTAATGATATAGAAAGTGGCTTATTCAGTAAGATTTCAAGGGGGAGCTTTATGCAGAAAGTCAAGTTTTTTCCAAACCAGCCCCTCTCATTAAAAAACACGTTCCTTCCATCTATGAAAAAACTCTCTCAAATAAAAACCTTCTAAATCTATCCAGACATATTAATCCACATAGACAACTTTATCTATACAGAACTTAATGGAGAACCAACCAAACAGCCCCTTATTTAGCTATTGTGTCATCTTCATTGTCAACAACCATTGTTGCTTACTAAACCCTAGCCATGTCATGTCTTCTTAGCGCTTACGCTGTGTTCATGTTCTCCAATCTGGGGAGAAAAGAGAGGAAAAGAAAGGAAGAGGAGTTTTTTTTTTAATTTGTGCTTTCGAAAAGGAAAAGAACGAAAATAAGTTTTCATGTTTACTAATATACCCTTTAGAAATTAAAGGAAGGATCTTTATATAAGAATGGTAGCATCGGAATTAGGTAAATCACCCCCTAGGGGTTATTTAATTGAATGACTTCCTGACAAGTATTTTTAAATCCAAGACCTTCTAACAGGTTTCTAGGCGTTCTTGTGTATAAGAGGCAGATTCTTCTGTTAAGCAAGGGAGTTCTCAAAACCTATTAGAATGTCATTTAACCAAAGGAACCCTCTAGACACAACTGACTCATTTGGTTTGTTATGATTAAGAATTTGATTTATTTGATTAATGGGTAATACTGCCATTGCAGCAAAAGGTAAAAGCTCGAATGTAAATAAACGAGTCGCGGTTATTGTCCCCATCATATCAATATTATTGGTCATACTACTTTCTATGTGCGTATTTTATCGAATTAAGAAGTGGAAGGCGAAGCAAGAAGGTAACTAATACTGGTCTTCTTTCAATCTTCTTCATCAATCAAATTTGATTTGGGATGCAGATTATATAGTTCAGTTGATATTTCCATCTCAGGGACAGTAGAGGGAGACTATGGAGATGATTCTGGCAACAAAAACTCGAAGGATGATGTAGAACTACCATTTATTGACTTCTCTACGTTACGTAAAGCTACCAATAACTTTTCAGACAACAATAAGCTCGGACAAGGTGGTTTTGGACCCGTTTACAAGGTAATAAATGAGTGCATGACATATTAGTTTGATAGAATGTAATGCAATAACTAGTTGAAGTTGGAGTCACTAATGGGCTAGACACATACCATCAAACCTTTACATACGTCGAAGGTTCCACGTATGCTAATAGTTTGGAAGTATATACTATATATATATAGAGTAAACTACGGGTTGGTGCCTGTAGTATGCGGTTTTTTACAGAATCAGTCCCTAAACTTCATATATTACATAAAGTCTTGGTGGTTTGCACTTTCTTATTACATAAAAAGGTAAAAACAATCATTTATACACACACACACACACAGATATATATATATATATATATAAAACGATAACAAAATAAATAAAATAAGACATTATTGTATGATTTGATTTATTTAAATTAAAAATCAATTATATTAAATTCAATTTAATTTTATGATTTTAGTATTTTTGCCTATTTGGGTATGTAAACCTAGTTGAAATTTATATAGGGATTTGTTCAATTTTAAGTTGAAAAGATGATAGTATATATAAATCTGTCATTTGGTTAAAATTTAAATAGTTGATTTTGAGTTTTTTTTAATGAAAGCAATATGAAAAACGGAACCCCTAATTTTGGATGATAAAATTGGAGTTCATTTTCTTATTGGTTTTTAATGATTTTGGTGTTAAAATATCGATAATAAGTTTATTTATGGCAATGATAGAAAAAGAACAACAAAATTAAATCGTTTTTAACATAATTAATTTTTTTAATTTAAACAAATTAAATCATAAAACCGTGTCTTATTTTATTCGCTCTAAATCAAAGAAAAGATAGCAATAAAACCCTATCTTTTCCACCACTACAATAAAATTAAATCGTATTTAATATAATTAATTGTTTAAAAAATTTAAACAAATCAAATCTATAAAAAATTTAAATACTTCATCTTAAATATGTATGTTATTTAAAGGACGTGACAAACTGACAACGAAATTCTATGAAATGAGGGTCAAATTCATCTCAAAAAATTAGTCGTCTTGGACAAGTCAATATTCTATAAAGAGTAAATTACATTTTTCGTCCCTGTTGTTTGTTAAAATTTGTGGCTTTCGTCTCCATGGTATGGAAATTGCAGTTTTCATTCCTATGGTTTGCAATTCATTGCTACTTTTGTCTCTGAGGCTAACTCCCAACTTTTTAAGTATGGGGAACCGAAATAGCAATTAATTGTAAACTAGAATGACGAAAACAACAATAAATTTCTTAAATCATAAGAAGAAAAATAATAATGAATCATAAACCATAGGATGAAAGTGTAATTTCAAAATCACAAGAACAAAAATAGCAAATTTCAACAAACAACGTGGACGAAAGAAGTAATTTACTCTTCTATAAATTATTAAGCCATCAGATAAAATAGATGTAAATTAAGACGCAATTAAATTAGATGATGACGACATCAATGGCAGAAGAAGAAAGAATTACCAGTTTTTCGTTTTTCATCATTGTACTCTGTGCATTGATAACTTGTACCACCGCAGCAGACACCATCTCTGCAAACCAAACCATTAGAAATGGGGAAACCATTCTTTCAGCTAAACAAACCTTCGAGCTTGGTTTCTTTAACCCAGAAAACTCTACAAAATGGTACGTTGGTATCTGGTACAAGAGAACACCTCCTGCAACCCAAACAGTTATGTGGGTGGCCAACCGGAACTCACCACTCCCCAATAACTCCGGCGAACTGTCTCTTACTCCCCAGGGAATCCTGGTGCTCCGTAACGCCACCGGCGACATCATCTGGTTGTCGGCTAATTCGTCACTTCCGTTGGTCAGAAAACCGGTGGCTCAGCTTTTAGATAGTGGTAACTTTATCGTCCAGGAGGAAAATGGTCATCCGGAGAATCCTATTTGGCAAAGTTTTGATTTTCCAACGGATACGCTTTTTGCCGGAATGAAGCTGGGAAAAGATTTAGTTACAGGGCTAGAAAGGTATTTGATGTCATGGAAGAGTGAAAATGATCCTTCTCTTGGTGACTATACGCTATGGGTTGATACTAAAGGGTACCCACAGATGATCATCCGGTATCGCTCAGATATCTTTATCCGGGTAGGTCCATGGAACGGACTTAGGTTCAGCGGTTTGACTAATCTGAGGCCAAATTCGTATTTCAGATTTGGGTTTGTTCTTGATCAAAGAGAAATGTATTACCATTTTGATGATATTAATAGTTCAGTGTCGAGGTTAGTCATGCAGCCTGCTGGTAGTTTAGAAAGGCTGTTATGGAAGGAGAGCCAGCAAGAATGGTCGTTATATTTGGCTCATTCAACCGAAAACTGTAACCGCTATGGGCTTTGTGGCTCATTCTCGAGCTGTAATGTCGAGAACTTGCCGCCTTGTGGGTGTTTGGAAGGGTTCGAACCAACGTCACCGGACCAGTGGAATGCGGCGGTTTGGTCTCAAGGGTGTCGGCGTTCGACCCCTTTGGATTGTGGACCTGGAGACGGGTTTCAGAAGTATTCGAGCCTAATGTTGCCGGACACACAGGAGTCATGGTTTAACCAGAGCATGAATCTTGACGAATGCAAGATGGTTTGCAAGAAGAACTGCAGTTGTACTGCTTATACGACTCAGAACATAACAGGCACCGGAAGTGGATGCTTACTTTGGTTCGGTGACCTGATTGATATCAGAACACTTCCACATAACGGGCAGGATCTTTATATAAGAATGCCTGCATCGGAATTAGGTAAATCACCCCCTAGGGGTTATTTAATTGAATGACTTCCTGACAAGTATTTTTAAATCCAAGACCTTCTAACAGATTTCTAGGCGTTCTTGTGTATAAGAGGCAGATTCTTCTGTTAAGCAAGGGAGTTCTCAAAACCTATTAGAATGTCATTTAACCAAGGGAACCCTCTAGACCCAACTGACTCATTTGGTTTGTTATGATTAAGAATTTGATTTATTTGATTAATGGGTAATACTGCCATTGCAGCAAAAGGGAAAAGCTCGAGTGTAAATAAACGAGTCGCGGTTATTGTCCCCATCATATCAATATTATTGGTCATACTACTTTCTATGTGCGTATTTTATCGAATTAAGAAGTGGAAGGCGAAGCAAGAAGGTAACTAATACTGGTCTTCTTTCAATCTTCTTCATCAATCAAATTTGATTTGGGATGCAGATTATATAGTTCAGTTGATATTTCCATCTCAGGGACAGTAGAGGGAGACTATGGAGATGATTCTGGCAACAAAAACCCGAAGGATGATGTAGAACTACCATTTATTGACTTCTCTACGTTACGTAAAGCTACCAATAACTTTTCAGACAACAATAAGCTCGGACAAGGTGGTTTTGGACCCGTTTACAAGGTAATAAATGAGTGCATGACATATTAGTTTGATAGAATGTAATGCAATAACTAGTTGAAGTTGGAGTCACTAGTGGGCTAGACACATACCATCAACCGTTACATACGTCGAAGGTTTCACGTATGCTAATAGTTTGGAAGTATATACTATATAGAGTAAACTACGGGTTGGTGCCTGTAGTATGCGGTTTTTTCCAGAATTAGTCCCTAAACTTCATATATTACATAAAGTCTTGGTGGTTTGCACTTTCTTATTGGAATTGATTCCTGTGGTTTATATCTGTTATCACCGGTTAAATGAGGGGATTTTCTGTCTTTTTATGTTCTTTTTTGTCTTTTTCCCAATATATTTTTATGTAAGTATACATTATATGGGTTGGGTTCCGGTGAGAAGTGGTTATCAACCGTTGGATGAGAAATTGATGCAAGTTAGGATGAGAGCACCGAGATAAGATGCATCGAGATGCACCGGATCAATACCCTTCTAAGATGCAATTCATGGGAGGGAATTTGATTAAAAGTGATCAATGGTTCAGATCCACTTCTCACGCTTCTCACATTAACCTCAACTTCTCACACGATCCTTCGCCTACATTATATTATATAATATATTTATATATTATATTGTATTTAATATATATTATATATATACACAATCGCAGACCTCCGATGAAACCTCCGACCTTCATCTCGGTTGTCAACCTGTAAATTCCATCCCCCTTCATCTCCGTCTTCGCCTCTTCGGGGATCGGTCAACCACCTCCACCCTCCTCCCCCCACTCAATATATACACATAATCGCAGAGGATAAGAGAGCTATGATGAAACCCCGACCTCCATGTGATTACGTGACCTTGGCCACAGACAAAGTCGTCCATACACCCTTGCGTTGACCGTGTTCCGTAAAAGTGTGATTTTAGTGTAAAATCACAAGTATATATATGTATATATAACATAATACAAAATATATATATTATAATTATATATTATTTTTTCATATTTTTGTAAAGTAAAATATTAGGACTCGTAGAACTCTTTAATTGGTAGATAAAGAGTACCAAAAAAAAACACTTGGTCTATCAATAAAAATATTAATGGTGAAATTATCGAAAAGGCTTTGAATTTAACGGGATGATGTTGACGGTCGTTTGGTCTAGAGAAAGTTAACGGATGAAAAAGTGCATACCAAGTAATTTACGTAATAAATGATGTTCATGGACCAATTCCATACAAACCCGTATACCATAGGGACCAAATCCGCAATTTACTCTAAATATTTATATACAAAAAATGCCAACCCTTATCCTCCAAAGAGATTGGACTCTACCAGTAACCCAAGTACCGTTGAGCCAATGACCTTTTCGTCATGCACCCTAATAGTTGAGAGGCATGTATAAACAGATATTTCTATATTTAAACACAAAAGGTGGTATAAATCATACTTACCTCAAAGGTCGTTTTTAGGGTGTGCTGGGAAACGGACAAGAAGTAGCAGTGAAGCATCTATCAAAGACTTCAACTCAAGGACTCGATGAATTCAAGAACGAAGTCATCTTTATTTCAAAACTGCAGCACCGGAATCTTGTAAAGCTCTTAGGCTGCTGCATCAAGGGAGAAGAAAAAATGTTGGTCTATGAATACATGCCAAACAAAGGCCTCGACTCCTTTATATTTGGTATACACTTTACCCTACACAGATGCTACTCTTGTGGGATTTACTGGATTTGTGCGGTTTGGTTTTTTACATTTAAAACACACCCGCCAATTGTATGAAAACATCAAGTATTTATTACCTTAAACTTCGATGTAAACCAACTGCAGATGGAGCACAAGGTAAGACACTAGATTGGCCTACGCGTTTTCACATTATCAAGGGGATTGTTAGGGGACTTGTTTATCTTCATCAAGATTCTAGACTGAGAATTATCCATCGAGATCTCAAAGTGAGCAACATTTTGCTTGACGATGATATGATCCCGAAGATATCAGATTTCGGCATGGCCAGATGCTTTGGAGGAAATCAGATAGAGGAAAACACAAACAGAGTGGTTGGAACATAGTGAGACTCGTTACACCTAACCATGTCAAATTTACTTGTGTTTAGTTAGTAAAATATCTTGAATTAAACAACAAATTTGCTGCAGTGGCTACATGGCACCAGAGTATGCAGGAGACGGTATCTTTTCAATAAAATCAGATGTATTTAGCTTCGGTGTTCTTGTGCTGGAGATTGTGAGCGGAAAGAAAAACAGAGGATTCGTCCACAAAGAACACAGCCACAACCTTCTCGGACATGTTAGTTTTGTTTCAATCAAGTTGCCTATCTTTGTGTGCTCTTATGCTTAAGCTATAAACTAGTAATGTTTGGTAAAATCTAGTTGGCAAGCTAGATGACAATGTAAAATTATCAAAATAACACGTTGAACAGGAAAAATATTAGGGGCATAATTGGAAGATAAAATGTTGGATCTTGTTGAAACGCTACTTGAAGTAGAGTTTCAAAAAGCTAGCTAACCAAAACAGGGATTTTTCAATAAGCACAAAAAATAAGGCAACTTATAAACATGGGCTACCTTCTTTCTTTCTTGTAGGCATGGGGACTCCATATAGAAGGCAGATCCTTGGAACTGGTTGCAGCATCTGTCAATGAATCAATCTGTGTATCAGAAGTGAAACGGTCGATCCATGTGGGTCTGTTGTGTGTTCAACAATGTCCAGAAGATAGGCCAACCATGTCTTCTGTGATGCTAATGTTTGAGAGTGATGGTGAACTGCCTCCACCGAAGTTTCCAGGTTACTTTTACAAAAGAGCTACAACAGATACTGGTACATCCGGAGCATGTTCAACCAACGAACTCACCATCACAATGTTGAATGCTAGATAGTAAATTTATATCTGTAAACCCAAGTAAGAACCTAATGTTAGAGACATAGCAGCATAGGTGTTTTTGAATTAGCTAAAGCTGAAAAGTTAGGAATGCATAGTTATAAACAAAAAGAAGAGCTTCTATGGAACAATTCAAACTAAATTTGAGTTATTCGTGTATATAAACATCTCGTGTAAGTCTTGCAATTGAAGCATCTCGTGTAAGGATGCGATTCACATGATGTAAATTCACATTATTCCTAGAAACTGCTAAATTATGAATCATTTTTTTGTTAACTTATCATTTATAAAGATCCAGAAATGAATCTACAAGCATTGCAACAGATAAGAATCCAATAAACAAATATGAATGAGAAGAATGTAAGAAATGTAGCAATAGAACTGATATTCATTATGAAGAAGCTTAGAATGTCGCACTAAAATGACAGATATAGTGATATACACATTAGTTAATCGGAACCCTATCTCTAATACAACTCCTACAAACACAAATTGAAACAAAAGAGATCGTAATTTTGAAACCCTAACCGACAGAAACAGAATGTAGTTCAATACGATTCGCACTCCCGCGTCCATCTCGTATCCCTAATCTTCGTCGGCGGACGGCTTCGAAGAACCACAACCTTAGGGAGTAAAAGGTTGTGAATGTTAAGGCATAACACCACCATTAGCAATGGTGACGTCGCCAAGAAGCTTGCTCACTTCCTCATAGCATCTCCACCTTCTTATTGCAGTGGACTGTGGAGAGTTGTTTTAAGAACCTAAAGCCTCTGGTTCTTAAAATAAGAATTAAATTAAATATTTGATATTTATTTAGGGTTATTTCTTCCCTGCAAAAAAAATTCGAGAGCTCTCCCTCTCAAAATTGTATTTTTTTTTTTTTTTTTTTTATAGATTTATAGTTACAGTTTTGGTCCCTAAACTCATTTAATTGATTTACTTTATACCTTTAAGTTTATATTTTATATTTTACATTTTTATTATGTTAACACATATAATTGTAAATTAACTAAAATAAGTTAAAAAAATATTTTTTTAATTTTAACAAGTTACACCATTATAATCGTCTCGTCGATACCTTCGAAATGAGCCCAATATTAAATATTTTTTGATTTAATTAGATTATTATACGTCATATATTGTACCTTGGTTAATCGAAATTTTTTTTTTTTTAAAAAAGAGAAAACACATCACATCGAACGTAAGTTTTTAACATAAAGATAATAAACATAATAACTATACTGCGTATTTTTTTTATTCCAACAAATTCCAACTTTGATTATTCATTTAAATCAACATAGTCATGAGTACGAGTACGCTCTATATATTCTTCATACATATCTAATCTACGTTTGTATGGGATAATCCACGACCTTGCATCTGGAAGTACATGATGTGTCCAATGGGGTACGAGTGTGGGCATTGGGTAATCTCTGTTTAATACCACCTTTATGTAATGATTACCATTAACATGCACTATTGTAATTGACTCGTCTTGGGATGATGACAACGGGTGTGTCCTGAATGGTAAGTATGTCGCACTGCCTTCCATACTGAGAACATGTAATATGACATTGAACCTTGAAGCAGTTAGAATTCCCATTTCAGGCATAACGATCCAATGCATATGTGGTGCAAAGGCGCCCTTCTCGAACCAATTCAACGCGGCGTAAATTCTTTGGCACTCGTTGTTGCCAATCACATTAAAGTAATAAGCATAATTCTCAGTTAGTTCACTCATTAACTCTGTGCGGATAGTGTCCCATGCATCTTCATGACCACCCAAACAAGTAGATATGGCTCGAAATCCACAATTTCCATCGCCCAATACATCTTGTATTTGTGTGATGTATGGATGAAATAAACTCGGGATTTGATCAAGATATGGATTTGTGGGGGTGGGTTGTCGTTGGAAGTAGGAGTTATGCCTCGCTGATTCTCGATCAACCCAAGCAGATACAAACATTTCCTTATATGGCCCCAACCATACACGTTCCAAATAATTTAAAACACCTGAAAAATATAACAAATATACGTCAATATCTTTAGTAATAATGGTTAAACTTTTTATATCAAAAATACCTGGATGATTGAGCAACATTTCTTGGAGTTGTACCAAATTGGCCATGTACAATTCTTGATTTGGAGATTCAAGTAACTGCTCCCATACTTGATGAAAAGAATTCCACGTTTGAGACTCGTGTATCAATGGTTTACAATGTTTCACAATATTCTGATAGATGTGCCATCTACAAAGCAAGTTTTTAGCACCCGGAAATACCACTTTGCATGCATTAATCAAAGCCAACTCTCTGTATGTTACTATGGCACCCGGGTAAAAGTTATCGTATATTTTGGGTTTTAGACATTCTAAAGCCCAAATAAAATTTGATACATTTTCTTGATGCATGAAAACAAATGTTATGCAAAATGTTTTGTTTGTCGATGTTACACCGACTATCTCAAGAAGAGGCATATTGTACCTGTATATAATAAACAAAATAATAATATTAAACAAAATAATAATATTAACATTAATATAATATATAAAATAATAATATTGGGTACCTATTTGTTTTATATGTGGCATCGATGACCAACACTTGTGGGAATGCACGCCAAAGCTCCAATGATTTTGGATGAATGAAAAATAAATCTTCCAACTCGTTTGTTTCATCATTTGCACGAGTCTCAAAATCATAAGTTTTTTCAACAAAAAAATCCATAACAACCTCATTTTTTGTCTTCTTGCCTCGTTTATTGTCTTAATCTTTTGAACTTCATGGTATATTGTATTTGACGTAGATGCATTTTCCACATATCTACCCTTTAACGTGGATAAAATGTATCGTGGCTTGACATGTTGGGCTGATAGATCTTCAACTAGTTGAACTTCAGGTTCGTTCAGCCGCATTGCATATGGATGACCCTCCATATATTGTGCAACGACATGATTATGTGTATCACACACAACCCTCAACGTCCACCAATGATGCTTAGATGAATATAGCGCTATCAACTCAAATGGACAGTCAAACTTTCTTGTTCCAGTATGACGGCTGGAAATTTTGTCACCTTTGTAAACCCCACTATGTTCACACATAAACACGATTTTATAAACATCTCCATTTGTCTTAGCCTTTGATCTTTTGGTAACAACAACGACACCAACCGAACGTCCCACATTACGCACTCAGTCAGTTATTTCTTCTTGAGATTCGAACACCTGAAATTATTATATTTTGTTATAACTTTCACTTGTACCAGTAAGTTAAAATTAACATAAATGTTAGTTATCATAATATTGTACCTGGTTGGTGATAAATTCTGATGTTGGTGTCAAATCTTCTCCCATGTTTGTCATCTGCAACTTTGATATATATATATATATATATATATATATATATATATATATAGAGAGAGAGAGAGAGAAAGAGAGAGAGAGAGAGACGAAGAAGAAGATATTCAATCGTTCGATATAAATAGGGGAGTAGGGAAACAACACCCGTGTTATATTGGAGGTGAATTAAGTGTGGGTGTCAAATCACTTATCCTTCATTTTATTTGAAATAATCATACTATTTATCAACGGTGCTTAAGCCCTATCAATCAACACCCTATCACATCGTACTCACATTTTGAAATGAATTTGAATTTTAAGGTTACAGTTTATACCCCTATAATTAGTTAATTAGTTTACTTTATACCTTTTACTTTTCTAATTTTTATTTTACACCATCACCATATTAATACATACAATCGTATATTAACTAAAATACGTTAAAAAATACGTTTTAATTTTAACAATTTACACCATTACAATCGTCTCGTCAATACCTTCGAAATGAGCCCATTATAACAAAATAATTAAATCAAAAAATATTCAATATTGGGCTCATTTCGAAGGTATCGAAGAGACGATTGTAATGGTGTAACTTGTTAAAATTAAAACGTATTTTTTTAACGTATTTTAGTTAATATACGATTATATGTATTAATATGGTGATGGTGTAAAATGAAAATTAGAAAAGTAAAAGGTATAAAGTAAACTAATTAACTAATTATAGGGGTATAAACTGTAACTTTAAATTCAAATTCATTTCAAAGGGGTGTTTGTCGTATGTTGTCTGTATTGTGAGGGGATATAGAGGTTAGGTGGGGGTATGTTTTTTTATAGGGGTAGCAAAAACAACACCCTTTATTTATTAATGTATACTATATTATAAAGTAGGGATAAAAAAAATTTAAATACAAATTATTAGGCACAAGACATCACCATTTAATGCATTTTAATTTACAAGTATCAAAGCACAAGATACATATTACTACTGCATGCTTCTAACACCTACCAATTTGGTATGTGTTGGGTCTTCCTTTTATACAAACATTTTCATGTGTCACTGTTAATTAATATATGAGTGAATTGTGGATTTGGTCCCTTGGTCCTCATTTTATGTTTATTGTGGATTTGATCCTTGTGGTATTCAATTTAACAAAGTAAATTGAATACCACAAGGACCAATTCCACAATAAACATAGAATGAGAATCATGGTCAAAGAAATCACTAAACCACAGGGAATATGTAATTGGTTATTTTTTCTAGATGTTATTAAAATATATAAGATAATCATTCAACTTTAATAAAATTTATAAAAAAAAACATTATCACTTTCTCAAAACCATCCAAGATCGTACTGTAAATCGACAGAAAAACAAAAAATAAAATGAAACATTAAAATCGTGATGTATCTCGCTGCATTGCACGAGTACGCTTCTAATATATAATAGTTATTGATGTTGACATGAGATTCTTATAAGAACTACCATTGTGGATTTTTATATAAATTTTTAAATTGATGAGTTGGAAATTAGGTGGCACCAAAAAGTGTAAAAAGAAGGTTTTTCAAAGAACCTCCATTGAAGATGCTCTCATCATTCCTCTTCGGTCCGAAAAAGCTCAAATATATATCTAGAGAATTGTGATATCAATCAACAGTTGATCTTTTAATCTCAAACGATGGGCTTACAAGACAATTGATATGGTGCATGCATCTCATCTAATGTACAGTCGATAACCACTTCCCACATATCTCACCATTAATTCAATTTTGCACCGGAACACAAGCCATCATAATACACGGTTCAGTTCTCTAGATATATTTCATGGGAAATTGAGTTAACGGTGAGAGGTTAAGTTAACGGTGAGAAGTGGTTATCGACCGTTGGATGAGAAATGAACGCACATTAGAATGAGATGCATCGGATCAATTCTCTTCTAAGCCGCAATTCTTGGGAGGACTTGAGATTAAAATAGATCAACGGTTCAGATCCACTTCTCACGTTTCTCGCCATTAACTCAATTTTTATCACGATCATTCCCCTTAATCATGTATTATCAATATAATATTTATTTAATCATATATGATTAAGCTTATCTATTATATATCATATCACATTTATGGGGAGCCTGAATTTGATACCAAGGGGAGCAATAACAAGTACAATTCATGTAAACTTAGCAAACCAAAATTTACACTTAAATCATTAATAAAGTAATTAGGGGGTAAAAAACGACCGAGTTATTTGGTTTTTGAATTATACAATTTAGTTAGCCGAACAAGGGATGACTGTATTTGGTATAATTTCAGTTACTATATTTTACAGATTTGGTTAAATCGAAGTAACCGAATAAGCTAATAATTTTTTTAATTTTATATTTATAAACTCTTTTTAAGTTCATATAATATTCATTTTTGTAATTCATTTAAACCTCTTGGTCTTTCCTAACTTATCCAAAAAAAATTCATAATCATTCTGTATAAAAAAATTTCTGGAAAAAAAAGAAACAAACTTTGTTTAACAAACCTTACTAAAATAAAACTCTTATTTGGTTTATCACGTAACTAAACCGAATAACCTGAAAAAAGTTTAAAATCTCAGGAGGAGTAGATGCTCCCCCTCGTTCGCAAGTGGCTCTGCCAGTGCTTCCCAATCTTCTCGTAAAATATTTAACTTCTCGTTTAAACCTGGTCATATATATCTATATACATATATATATACTATATTATAAAGCACGGATAAAAAACTCTTAAATACAAATTATTAAGCACAAGGTACCATCATTTTATGCAAGATTTTAAAAATCTCTTAATTTACAAGTATCAAAGCACAAGATACATATTACTACTGCTGACTTCTAACACTCACCAATTTGGTATGTGCAGGACCTTCCTTTCATGCAGACATTTTCATGTATCACTATTAATTAATATATTATATTACTATAAAAAAATTAATTATATTTTTAAATATGTAATTGGTTATTTTTTCTAGATGTTATTAAAATATATAAGATAATCATAGAATTCTAACAAAATACTTTTTATATAAAAAAATTATATTGTTTTTTTAAAGAAAAAAAAGTTATATTATTAACTCTAAATTAAACAAATTTATAAAAAAAACATTATCACTTTCTCAAAATCATCCAAAATCGTACCGTAAATCGACAAAAAAAAATGAAACATTAAAATCGTGATATATCTCGCTGCATTGCGCGAGTACACTTCTAGTAAACTTTAAATATTATATAAATATATTTCATTTATCTAATTATTTTTCGAAAATCTTAAATCTTGGGTACTCTTTTCCAAATGTATTATGCATATACCCGCGCACGATGTGGCGCGAAAAATCGTGCAATCGAAGGAACAATTGACAAAGGTATGTATCCGCTCGCGAAACATCTTGAAATCAAAATAACAACAACGTTTTCATTTTAAGTTTGTATTCTTCGTTCTTATCGATACTTTAGTCTATTAAAACATGGTGCTTGAGTCGTTTGGTGCACTTATATGTGAATAATAGACTAAAGTATCGATAAGGACGAAGAAATACAAACTTAAAATGAAACGTTGTTGTCATTTTGATTTCGAGATGTTTTGCGAGCGGATACATACCTTTGTCAATTGTTCATTCAATTTCACAATTTTTCGCGCCACATCGTGCGCGAGTATATGCCTAGTTTATAATAATAATGAAATTATTTTTAATATATTTTAGTTGATCTACGATCATGTATTTTTAATATGCTAAAGGTGAAAAAAATAAAACGTATAGATAGAAAACAAATTAACTCATAAATATTCATGATATTTAATAGTACGGTTACATTAAAAAATATTTCATTTTGGGCTCGTTTTGAATATATTGACGAGACGATTATAATGATATAATTTGTAAAAAAAGAAACATATGTATTCATTACATTTTGTTCATATACCATTATTTGTATTAATATAACAAATGTGTAAAATGAAAAATAGAAAAGTAAGAGATATAAAGTAAATTAAATAACTAATTGTAAAGATGTTAAATGTTATATTGAATTTTAAAAATAAACGTTTTACAATTTTAATATAGTAGTATAGATATAGATAGTACATATATAATGTTACACATTTATGTTATCCATAAAAATATTCAATAATTAGTTTATATTAAAATTATTGACGAAAAAATTATAATATTAGAATTTATAATACTAATGAAACATATTTTTACTATATTTTAGTTGATTTACAATTATATATTTTTAATATGCTAATGGTGAAAAAAAAAACGTATGGATAAAAAACAAACTAATTCATATATATATTCATAGTTTTTAATAGTAGGTTTAAATTAAAAAATATTCAATATTGGACTTGTTTTCAAAGTATTGACGAGACGATTATAATGGTATAATTTGTAAAAAAGAAACGTATTTTTTCATTGCATTTTTGTTCATATACGATTATTTGTGTTAATATGATAATGGTGTAAAATGAAAAAATGAAAAAGTAAGGGATATAAAGTAAATTAAATAAGTAATTGTAAGAGTGGTAAATGTAACATTGTAAGAGTGGTAAGTGTTATTGTACAAAAGATTTAGAAATTTTAGGGATATAAAGTAAATTAAATAAGTAATTGTAAGGGTAGTAAATTAAATAAGTAATTGTAATGGATATAAATCTATACTATATTATAAAGATGGTATAAAAAAATTCTTAAAAACAAGTTTATATGCTCCCAATTGGTTTCATCTCTCCAAAACCCTCTATCTTTCATCTCCATCTCCCCAAAACGAGGTATGTTTCTAACCACATCCCATATTTTATTCGTCTTCTATTTGGTTGTTTAACAGGTGAGCTTCGTAAAGATTATTCTAGATTTAGAAGTGTTTAAAGGTGAGATATTTTGCTGGTTTTTTGTTCTTTAATTTGTTTTAGGTTTTCTTTCTTTTGAAGTGTTTTAATCTTTTTAGGGGCAACTAATAATTAGAAAAATACCAGATGTGTAAACCTTTGGTGAGCTTCCATTATGATTTACACAGCTAAGATTGTTCAGGGGCAACTAATAGTTAGAAAAAGGAAAGAAAAATACCAATTGTGTAACGTCCTTGGTGAGCTTTGGTGAGTTCCATTGTGATTTGATGTATGAATCTTGAAAAATAGAATATTTTTTGACAAATATGAGAGCCGATACTAATAGAAAATGTAACACCCTAAAAATTAAGGTGAAATAAAACCGCAGAATTATAGGCAATATGACTTAGCATTTGGTATAAACCTCC
This sequence comes from Arctium lappa, assembly GCA_023525745.1. Taxonomy (NCBI): domain Eukaryota; kingdom Viridiplantae; phylum Streptophyta; class Magnoliopsida; order Asterales; family Asteraceae; genus Arctium; species Arctium lappa. The sequence goes on along the minus strand of CM042055.1, from coordinate 86,019,277 downwards.
CAAAAAAGGGGTAAAGTACTAAACCTTTACAAAAAACCTGAGAATAAATATGGAAATCAACAACAAACTAATCTAAATACATCTATCTAGATTACATCGGTTGTCGACCCAAAATCACCAAAAGATGAGACTTAAACAATGCCCAACATTGACTACTAGTCATTCCAAAAATGCCTCTAAGACATGCTCGTCACTCACGACCTTGACACCCCACCGCTAAGGAAACCTGTTATACATATCATTTGAGAAAAAATGTTAGGCTTAAAGCCTTGTGAGAACATACAGTTTATAGAATTCAAGAGATATAAACATTTGTAACATAGATAAATCTTTACAAAACTTTTAGTTTACAAGAGGAGATCTTTATCAGTAAAGGACAATCGGTCCAAAAGTTCATCTCGCGATGACGGGGGATACCCGATTTACCAAGGGTGGTGACAGAACACAAAAGTAGGTCACGACCCGAGTTGTGAGCTAAATACTTGGAATCCATGGCCACGAACACTTCGGAACGTACTAAGATGTGAGGGAGGGCCCCCGTGGAAACCAAGTCATACTCGTTCACTAGGACTACATTTGATCCATGACTAGTAACCAGTCTCACATAACCGTACCATAAAGGCCCCCGAGGATCAAATGCATCCATAGCTACAAAATGGGGAAAAGACATCCCAATAATATAAGTCGACTCAAAACCTAGGGATCCACTAGTAATAGTCTAAACTTGTCACAATAACACGTGTGACTAACCAAAGCTAAACTTATAGCTTCCAAAACATTTATAACCAAAAATGCCTTTTTCAAGTTTAACTGCTGATAAGAATGAAAATCATAAAATGAGTTTATATACATTCTTTCAAGTAAATCACATAAATGTGCAAGTAAATCTCCATTTTACTCTCAATAAGATCAAACCCTTTACATTTCAAGAAAATGATTAGGAACCCTAAAATATCCCAAAAACTCAAGTTAGGTCAAAATGCCATAAACTTATATCCAAAACCATAGAGATATATAGGAGTTCAAAAATGTAACCTTTGATATGTATAAAGTTTGTAAAATGATAGTAGGAATTCACCAAGTAGGTTTTAGAAGAAAACCCCAAAATGCTAGGTTGGACCTCTTGGAGAAGATGACAATGAAGGTGAAGCTTCAAACCCGAAACCTTGAATGGAACACTTGATTCAAGTAATAAATGGGATAATTGGTGGTTGGAGAAACCCTAGAGGAGTAAATAAGGAGGGAGGGAAAGGAGAACTTGGAAAGGAAGAAAGAAATGAGAATGGGTGAGATTTGGGAATTAATTCAATAAAACCCACGCTGATGGAGCCCCTGCCACGATGCACGACCCGTGCGTTTTTGCTGAAGGGAAACGCACGACCCGTGCGTCACCCACTGCCAATCCCTGACCCTTGCGCACGACCCGTGCGCTCTTTCTGAAGGAGGGCGTACGACCCGTGCGCCCTGAAAACCAACGCAGGCAGCCCAAAAACTTCTTTCAACACCACAAAACCAAACAAAACTTGGAGTGTTACAGAAAACCAGTGGCCAAATTGCTTTGTTGTAATTCTCTTTTCTCAGCTACCTCTTTAGTCTTTCTTTTCAGCTCGTCCTCAATATCATTAGCATGCTTGAATGGTGGTCCTGGAAGTTTTTTTACCTTGTTGTTGTCCATCTTTAAAAATTGGTTTTTTTCAAAAAGATCAGTAGACGATGTATAAGAATGTTTAATTTATGATTTGGTGTTTCGTACTTTCAGTGTTTAATTTGGTATGGATATTAGTTTATTCATCTATATCAAGTGGAGGTTTCACTAATGGCTTCCAAGTTGATAATTGTTGTGGTCTCTAAACTTGATCTCATCGCACTGTGAGTAATTATCATATTTCTTAATTTCTTAGTTCTTTCTCGATTTGCATTCATTTGGTTCATTTTGCATCAATTCTGTTTATCCCATTGATTTACTTCCTGCAATTTAGTGAACAAATAAATTATCGCCTGTTGCTATGTAACACCCGGAAAAATTTAAAAGGTAAGTTTTCGTTCCCTTAAATTCGTTAATTGTATTAATTGAGAATATGAGACCTGTTATGTGCACATGCTCACTTTTATAATGCCTTAATGATTTATGAACTGTGTATTCATGTTTCCCGTTTGAACCTCGCGCTCGTAAATCGAAATTGGGTAGATTTTCAGTCTGAGTTGGGTGTGGCGCGACAATGACCAGTGTCATTGTCGCTGGTCATTGTCGCATGGATGGTACCGAAGGGTGGTGAGAGACCGCGACAATGCCCTGGGCAAAGTCGCGGGGCAATGTCGCCCGCGTGCACCAGGCTTCTGTTTTTATGACCAATCTGATGCCATTTCTACCATTCAACACTTGGAAAATGGGAGAGCCTCTTCATAGGCGATTTTTGAGCTTCCTAAACACATACACACTTAAAGCTAGGGTTTTGGGTTGTTGGGGGCATTTATTAGTCATAAAGCTTCATTCAAGATCATTAATTGAAGTGTGCCTCAAGACTTCTTGTTCCTCACCTTCAAGTCTCATCTCCTCCAACTTCTAGGGTTTGACACTTTTCTAGGTTTTGGTCCAAAAACCTAGATTGTGAGTTTACTAACTTTTGTTAAAACTAGATACACATCATTATCTTCTACGTGTTAATATTAATGCATTTCTCAAATGTTCATGTTTATTGTTCAAGTATTTGGGGTTTTTCCCATGGATTTATGGATATGAAAGTTACCATGGTTTATATGTGTATATCTTGGTATGTTGATGATTCCTACTTGGAATGCCTTTTGGCGACTTTACATTCTCGTGATGGATTTGGTTGATTTTTGAGTTAAGTGTTGAAATTGCATGTCTAGGATGGTAATGTTGTGTTCATGATTGATATCCGAATATGTCGGGTTGTAACACATCTTGAGGCCTCCTATTGTATAATGTGGACGAACCAAGTCAGTGATTCACTATAGGGATGTAGGTGGGTAACATTTGGGGAATTTCCTACGTGGTAGTCCCTTATGTGCCTAGACCTCCGCCGTCGGGGAATTTCCTAAGCGGTAGTCCTCGATGCGTGTCGGGCCTTTGGGTTGCCTTTGTTATTTGGCTTCAAGGTGCATCGCCTCTTTGGGTGAACCTGATTGGAGATATGGGTCGCTCCCGTTGACTCCACATCTACGTGATTAATTGGTTAACTGCTGATAAGAACTGTAACTGTCTCTGGCATGTTTTTACTTGTTCAACTCACTAGGCTTTTTGGCCTAACACTTGTTTGGTGTCGATGTGTATCTCAGGTGTTAGCGGCGTGGATCCTAGGCAAGTTTAGATGCATTGGGCAAGAGCTTGGGGATTTTTGGCACTTGGACTATTTTTGGAAGATTTGGGTTTATAGATGACATCCCTGTTGTAATCTCTTTTCTAGATGTAGAAATTAGATTAGTTGGTTGTTATTTATTTATCCGTTAAATTACAGGATTGTGATTAAACAGGTTATTTGTATATTTCCCCATTTTTTGGAGGCTCTTGCTATGGCAAATTTTATACCACTTCTCCTCTTTTGGAAAGTTTTTGTTAACCTTATTTTTAGGGTGTCACATGCTAATAGCAAGATGGTTAAGGCACATGCCCAACTCTGGCACGAGGTTAAAATATAGACGACCCACATGGTGTGTGCCATAGGCACGAGGTTAAAATATAGACGAAGCATAAATTGTGTTCTACTGTGAAATCTTGATAAAACATTAGCACTAATCAGATTTTAAACCGTGAGCTTAAGCATGCATAGAAATTGTTTTGTTGCAAGTTATTGCAATTTTTATGAAAAATCTCCCCATCCCTGTTTGGTGTTTAACGCTATTTTGGTACATCATAAGATCCGTATTTTAATGCCAAATGGGGCATTGGACAAGTAACTGTAGAATTTTTTTAACTTTGACATTGGATCTCCTCCACGTATGTTAAGGTTTTAGAGGAAGAGTTGTCCCACTGTTTTAGAGTCTGAACTTTCTTGGGAATTTTAGTCTGTGCGAGTCGCGTTGAATTTTATGGAATATTGTTTTACGACGTTTGGACGCGTGAGTTTTAATTTTGTGGCGTATAATTTACGAGCTTTTTGGGTGTCGTGCCTCATGAGAGTTTTGTTAAAAAGAGTCACTTTATCGTACGTTATGGTCTTGGAGTTTTAACATTCTCAGAATTATTGTTGTATTATGTTTAATGTTGGCAAATGAAAATTTTGACACCGCTTGGTTTTAACATTTACTAGTTTTATGAAAATTCAGTGGGGGTTTTATGGTATCATATCGTCCGACTTTTGCATCGCATAATTAAATGTTGGAATTAGTGTACCTGCATTATTGCATGCATTAACTTAAGAGTTTTGCTAAAGAAGTCCCCTTCCATGTTGTTTTGAGTAATATTAGTTGTTAATCTTACTAGTAGAAATTATGCGATTTATCTCTGGGCTTTATACAAATGTCAGTCGTGTATGCTAATTGCATTTGAATTAAATTATGTCGTTGGAGTGAGTAAACATCTAAAAGGTTCATGTTATTTCAGATAAAACTTTTGTTCTAAGCATATTTCAGTTATTGATTTTACTACTAGGAATTTTTAGCAATGCACATAAATGAGTTATCGGCATTCATGTTGTCATAGTTACTATTTTGGTCAAATGTGTTTTATCTGTGCGGCTCAAGGTTTTAAATTCGATTTGAGGATTTATTTGCGTTCCCATCGTTCTACCGAGTTTTGGGGAATAAACTGATACAAAAGGGGTTAGTCGAGAATTTTATGCCACAACATTTTTGGTTAAAGGAGGAAAAGTTAAAAGTTGTGATTTTCTCTGTTGGAGTTGTACAAACATTTATTTCCGTGTTGGGGTGCAAGAACCTGTTTTAACGTTTATAGTGTAAATTGTTGTGCATGTTTTTATTATTGTCTTTATTAACATAAGCATTGAACAAATGAGTTTTGGAAATGGTTTCACATGAGCTGTGTTGACAATCAACTTTGAAACCTATCGAATGAACGGTAGTGCATTTTTACTTCACGTTTAATCGTTAAAAAGCTTATGTATTTGAAAGTTTTATAAATTTCAAATTGGCATGTTGGTTGAAAAACCTTGAGCTCATTAGGCATATAGGTTTAACCCTGTTGTGAAGGGAGTTGTGATTAAGGAACTAAGGAGTCCTTGGGATTTGAAGCGTCGTATGATCCGACTTGTGGCCAATCTTGCTTTCGAGTTTCAATTTTGATTCGGGTCGCACTTGAATTGCGGAGGTATTAGGCTTGGTTCCCCCAGTTAATTATTAGAGGATCGCTATGCTTCGGTGGGCCTGCGGGATAAGGCTGTGTATGGTTATCTACGCATGGTTGGGTTCTAATTAATGGGTTGTTTGTCGGTCCGACATCGTGACATATGTTGAAGGTGTACCGTCTTAATGGATGCCGTAATTAAGGAATTTTGTTGTCCGTATGTTAGGGATGTAGGATTTGGGAATATTAGTCCTCTGTTAAGTGTCAACCTCAATGCGACAATACTTTGGGAATGCAGTTTTGGACGGGATGTCCACGTTCTCGAGGTCACCGTTTAGTCCTAGGCGTCGACCTGTTTTCTTGGGGTCAATGCATCTAGGAATGTTTGGGATGTATCCCGGTTGGAACGTGGAAAATATTGACCCTTCGGTGATGGAATTTAAAAGAAAGATAGACGGTGATGATTGAGTGTCGATGTGCATAAGCTCTTCCATGGTGATAAAGATTGTATTAGAGGATGGTTGTAAGGTTGGGATTGGAACGAAGCTGAGTGTTAACCGAATCTGGATTAACCAGTTCCCTGAAGGACGCATTGGTGCGCCTTAGGAGGTCAACTTTATCAACATTGGGAATGGATCAGTTGAAATTTGAGGATTTTGGAAGTTTGGTTATGATCTCTGAGGTTGGGTTCGGAACCGTATAGATCCGAAGGAATTTGGTCGGTGAGAAATTGGAGTCACAACTTACCGGGAGGTGGTAACTGTCATCTAAGATTAGGAGATAACCGTAGTCTTGTGGACAAAAACTACTTTAGCAAGTTAAGTGTTCACTCGGATATAAGCGTTATGTGCCCAAGGGGACGCTTGTCGTGAGTATCGGCATAAGGATTATGGTAGTAGTTTTGGAATATGGATTAGAGACAATCTATCCTGCAGGCAACGTTTTATTTAAATCTAGATTTCGAGAACGAAATCTCTTTTAAGGTTGGGAGAATTGTAACACCCGTAATTTTCGGGAAGTAAAGGACACCCGGACATTTTTGGAACTTATGAACGACAGGAGTTTTGTTTAGAAATCATTATTTAAAGTCCCTCGGAGTATCGGGGGTGTTGGCATTGGAAAAGTCGAGTTTCGGGACTTGGGAGGGGCTCCGCGACAATGACCGGAAACTATGACAGTGTCATAGTCGCATGTCACAATCGCTGAGGAGGTACCGAGGGCTGGTACACTCCAGCGACTATGCCTAGCGACTATGCCACTAGCATTGTCCCCTGACAATGTCGCCAGGGTGTGCAGGCCCCTTAAAGTCGCGATTTTCAGTGTTCTTCTCATTTCTCCTCACCCAAATCAGTTCCAAACCCTCTCCAAACCTCTCAAGAACGACTTAGCACCACCCATTTAATGTTGTGGGGTATTTTTGGCTCAAATCCTTGGATATCTTGGTGGTAAACCGGCGTCAAGCTTAAGAGTAAAAGTTAGACATCAAGGATCTCCATCTTCACCTTCCTCATCAAGTTCATGTTTGGGAGCTCGGGTTGAAGAGTTGGAAAAGGTGTCCTCGGAAAGTCTCATCGCTCAAAATGGTAAGCTTTCTTGTAGTAAAGTTATAAATGCTCCTTTAATGGGTTCTTAGTGTTTGATTTCTCAAATCTCGGATTTGATGGTTTTAGTGAAAACTAGGGTTTTGATCTCGTTGGGGATTTTAGTAATTAATGTTTGGGAAATGTTTCTAAGTGGTTTGGTATGTATGGATCTAGGTTTTGGAAGTCCTCGGCTTGAGGATTCAAGCGGCCTTCAAAAGAGCTCGTTGGGTGAGCAAGGTGAGTTCAAGTTGATTTGTGAAAACGGTGTACATGCCAAAATGTCTATTTTAAAGTGTTTTACATGAAATGGTTAACTGCTGATAAGTTTTGAGTATTCTGAAGTAAAATATGTTTTACTTGGTTATTTGTCAAAGTGTAAGTATTTTGATAAGTTTTCATATTTGGTAAACTTGGGTGTGTTAACCTCTTAAAATGCTTATATTGGGTTTTGAACGTTTCAACAACTAAATAGCATGAATTACGTATTTTTGGTGATTTTGTACAAGTAGGATCTATTTTATGAGTTATACATCTTTGACGATTTTGTACAAATGAAATCTATTTCATGTTATATGCATTTTGGTGTATTTGCATTCACAAACCCTTTGGAAAACCTTTAGTCCCATTATGTGTTGAGTTTTGAGTTAATCTCGCCTTTGAGGTATGTGTCTTCGTAAACGTTGTTTAAAAACATTTCATTATTTTGGGGACCGGTAATTGTTGGTCAAAAAGAGGTTTTGAGTATCTCGGATCGATGTCATTTTAAAAGGGGTCTTGAGGACGCTTGTCCGGTTTTATATGGCTCAATGTAGAGTCCAGCTATGACGTACGTATTAATGCGCTGTGATGCGTATTGAGGTTGGTTACGGGCTCGAGTGCTTTGGTCATTCATGTTTAGTCCGGGAAAGTTAGATTGTGTTGCAATGGATCCATAGGCACGTGAGTCAGTGTGTTTTGGGTATGGTTAATTGGGTATTGCGGGGTTGAACTTTGGTACCCATGTTTTATGACCGGAAACTTTACAAGTGATCGCTAGGAGGGTTGAGTCGGCTAGTGCTACCGGAGTAGTAGGCGCTAGGACCTCCGCCGCTTGAAGTAATGCCTGAGAGGTAGTCTTTAAGTGTGTCGGGCCTTCGGGATGGAGTTCTTCGGAATGATCCATCAAGGTCAGTTTGGGGTGACACTTGTAAAGAAGTCGTAGGGACACCGGACTGTGATGTCGGGAGGTGTCATGCGATTAACGTTGTTTGGGTGGTATACTTTTGTGTTTCCTCCACTCTCAACGGGTACGGGTATCCCCCGTTGTCGGGCCGCGGTATTTTGGATATTTAATTGTTCATGTTTTTGTTAGTGAATGCCCAAAAGCTAATCATACGATGATTGTAATTTTGAGTTTTGTTTCATGAAATTAATAAATAAATAAAAGGCATTGCCCAATTTATTATGTATATGTTATATTTTGTGTTTTAATTATTCATAATAAATAACCTTAAAATAATGTATTCTAAATGTCCCTAGTTAAATATTATTTTGGGTTTAAAGGTTGAAGTAATATGATAATGACTAGCATATGTAGGGATTCATATAGAGATATTGAATTTGCATATGGGTACAAAATGGAGATTTTGTGTATCGGACGTGACTCGCTATGAGAACACTTCATTGGATGTCATGTGAGTGTCATAAGTGTTTCTCATGTGGTCAATGTACATGTAATTCTTTGACTTGAGAAATATGGAGTTTGCTATGTGTGAGTAATATATTTTGATATTTGTTCTAATCATTCCGTAACTGGGTGACAGAATTATTGTTGGGTATGTTATAAATCACATGGTAGAACTAGCATATATCGAGATAGGATTTGTCCATCCTTTATGACGGGGGTGATGTCTCTGGGCCCCTTGATAAATATATATACTAAGGAAATGCATGCATGCTCGGATAATTGATATGAGATATCATGATCTGTTTTTTTAGTATATTAGGGAATCAAGAAACTAGAGATTGAACATAACGAGAATGACACATTTAATGTCTCGTGTTCAATCTAGACATCAAGGACAAAGGAATTAAATGTGTAAACTAAAATTGACTACAAAACGATAATTTGTTGTATCACCAATTCTCGTCATTTGGGTGACGATGATGTATTGCTAGATACCGCTCATCGTTTATAATTATAAATATGAGATTTATAATTATTACCAACATGTTGAGAACTCATTGAGTCACACGCTTTGAACATATTCGAATAAGAAGTTTTAATAGTTAAAACGTTTAGTTATTATATCTGATTTGTATTGATTTAATCTGATTAAATAAAACTAGATATTATTTATGTTGGACATAAATAAAGTTGACTAGGTATGGTTATGTAAGAAAGTGACGGTGCATGACCACTCTTACACTCAAGTAAGGTGTGGAGATGATGGTGATTTCTTTAGGCCATACTTCCATCACCATATATAATGTATGACATTGTATGCAATTGTTGTTCTTGCAAATCTCTCTAAAAATCACCTACAACTATATGCTCCCTTTCCTTTCTAAGTTTTGAAACCGTGACTAGCATCACGAGAAGGCAAAGGATTCGGATTGTTCGCGTGGATACCGTGGAGGCATCAAGCTTGCTTTGTTCCTGTGATTCAAAGTCTCGTTAACTGTGAGGTATAATTTCGAAACACCCGATTTATTCCGGTTCGTATGGGTCCTTGGAGGGTTACGGTTTTATTTTCCGTTGTGCTTGAGATCCCGTAACCCTACAGTTTTATTATTGGGATTTCATTCCATTTTATGGTCGCGTGAGTATTAAGTTTCGGTTCCATGTTTTAATGGCGTAGCATATTTATATGGAATGTTTCCGTTAATTAAGGGTCGAGTATTATGTTCCGCCCGTGTTTTGGGTGTTTTGGATTATGAAGTATTATTTACATTTTAGCACATTTGAGTATTGAACTATGACCCCGTTTTGGGTGAGTTATGGGTTGCATCGCTTTCCAAGAAATGTGTGTTTGGGAACATTGTCTTTAAAAGTGCATATTATGGGAAATTGTGTCGTTTCTATTTTGAAGTACAATATTTCGAAGGACCTTGCTTTAAACTGAATTCCTTTCTTTTAAAGATATATTCATTCATGTTAAAACTCTTGAGCTCACTAGGCGTTAAGCCTAACATTTTTATTTGTCGGCATGTGCATCAGGTTTCAAGGTTGGGAGTTGGTTCTAGCAATCCGGTGAAGAGTAGAGCCTTAGCTAGATTCTTGAAAATAAGTATTCGGTGAAGTTTTCCGCATTATGAAGATAGTGACTATGCATGGGTATTAGTAACACCCGTCCTTTATAGTTCGTGCATATAAGATGGTATTCGTGTATTGTAGTTAAATCTAAATTTGTGGTTGTAGACGATTCATTTATTGATGTATTTAGAAATTTTTAAATAAGTTGTTATTTCCAGATTTGATGGTGTTACATGTTCTACGAGTAAGTTTTACAAAGTAGAGCATTATTTCCATTTTAAATGGCTTATAACATCTTATGACCAGTGTCTTGTTTGTTATGTTTTTTTTATCGATGGCTACTGAAATCGATTGCTTTCTTGGAGTTGATTTTAGTTTCTTTGTTTTATATTAATTTTTCTTTCGATATCTACTGTAACCACAAATCGATTTTTTCTTTCGATTTCTTTTGTAATACACAAATTGATTTTTCTTTCGATTTTGTTATTGTATTTTAGTTCTCACATACTTCTATGATTTAAAACCTTCAGGTCTGTCCTTTGTCGTTCTTCAAGATATCAACAATTTCTTCATTGATTCTAAGTGTCTCTTTACTTAAGCTTATACACTTCCATCGAGGTAATTATTTTGCATCAGTTTTTTTATCTTTATCAGTTTTGTATCGGTTTCTCCACTTCCATCATTTTCTATTGTTTGGTTTGTTTGTGTTTACTCATTGTTGTTTTGTTTAAAAGATTCATATTCAGTTAAGCCATGCATAAACTTGTAAAATGTGATCTAACATGCTCCTTATTTGATCCAATCATCCAACATGCTTCTTACTTGTACATGATTAGTGGATATTTTTCTAATACTTTTTTCTTATTTTCCTTGTTAATTTATATGAGAGGAAATAATTTATGGGTTACAATTAGTTGTTGGATAACATGGAAGGTTAATGAGTCTAACATTGGATCACGTTTTGGGATGGTGCTGGATAACATGGAAGGTTTAGATGTTATCTTTAATGTGGTTGGAGAAAAGTTCGATGAGCATGACATTGATGTTACTGTTATGGAACCAAAAGTTTTCAAGGCAAGTTTACTACTATAGTTGTCATTACCATCTGCTATATATCATCATAGTTAAAAGTAGTAGTATCAATCTTCTTGTGTGAGACAGACTAATATTTTTGAATTTGTTTGTCAATTTACATGGAACAATATTTGTATACATAACTTTAAAATCATAGGTCAAGAACGGTCGTTGTATTCGACTCCCGAGCCCGAAAACTGTAACCGCTATGCGATTTGTGGCTCGTTTGCGTTTGCGAGCTGTAATATCACCAACTTCCCGGCTTGTGGGTGTTTAGAAGGGTTCGAGCCAACATCACCGAACCAGTGGAAAGCAGCGGTTTGGTCTCAAGGGTGTCGGCGTTCGACCCCTTTGAATTGTGGACCTCGGGACGGGTTTCGGAAGTATTCGAGCCTAAAGTTGCCGGACACACAGGAGTCGTGGTTTAACCAAAGCATGAATCTTGACGAATGCGAGATGGTTTGCAAGAAGAACTGCAATTGTACTGCTTATACGACTCAGAATATACAGGAACCGGAAGTGGATGCTTGATTTGGTTCGGTAACCTGATCGATATCAGAACATTTACAGAAAATGAGCAGGATCTTTATATAAGAATGCCAGCATCGGAATTAGGTAAATCACCCTCTAGGGTTATTTAGCTAAATGACATCCTAACAAGTGACGGGTTTTTAGGTATTTTTGTGTATAAGAATTCGTTTTATTTGATTAACAGGCAATACTGCCATTGCAGCAAAAGGTAAAAGCTCGAGTGTAAAGAAACAAGTAGCGACTATTGTCCCTATAATATCGGTATTATTGGTCATACTACTTTCTGCCTGCGTATTTTTATCGAATAAAGAGAAAGGCAGACCAAGAAGGTAGTTCTATTTTGGTCTTCTTTCAATCTGTTAATTTGATTTAGGATGCCGATTATATAGTTCTGGTGATGTTGGTTCGGTTTGCAGACTATGGAAATGATCATGGCAACAAAAACTCGAAGGGTGACGTAGAACTACTACTGATCGACTTCTCTACATTACGTAAAGCTACCAACAACTTTTCAGACAACAACAAGCTCGGGGAAGGTGGTTTTGGACCCGTTTACAAGGTAAAAAACTAGGTATTAGTTTGCTAGAATGTAATGCAATAACTAAAGACCAAATCCGTGAAACAATATAATGAATGATGTTGACGGCCGTTTGGTCTAGGGACCAAATCCGTGAAACAATATGCCACCAGGTCAGGTACCATAGGGACCAATTCCATAAAAATCCACATACCACAAGGACCACATCCATAATTTATTCTAATATTTATACTGAGCAAACACCCCCTTATCACCTTTGAACGTTGTCAGTAACCCAGATACCGCTGAGCCAATGATCATTTGGTCATGTACCCTAATAGTTGAGAGGCATATATAAACAGATATTTCCACATTTAAATGCAAAAGGCGGTATATGTCATACTTACCTCAAAGGTCGTTTTCAGGGTGTGCTCGGAAACGGACAAGAAGTAGCAGTGAAGCGACTATCAAGGACTTCGACTCAAGGACTCGATGAATTCAAGAACGAAGTCGTCTTCATTTCCAAACTCCAGCACCGGAATCTTGTAAAGCTCTTAGGCTACTGCATCAAAGGAGCAGAAATAATGTTGGTATATGAATACATGCCAAACAAAGGCCTCGACTCCTTTATATTTGTTATAAACTTTACCCTACACATACGCTACTCTTGTGAGATTTACTGGATTTATATGGTTTGCTTTCTTATATTAATAACACTCCACGGTCCACCAACTGTATGAAAACATCAAGTATTAAAAAACCATAACCTTAGATGTAAATTAAATACAGATGGAGCTCAAAGTAAAACACTAGATTGGCCTACACGTTTTCGCATCATCAAGGAGATTGCAAGGGGACTTATTTATCTTCATCAAGATTCTAGACTGAGAATAATCCATCGAGACCTCAAAGTGAGCAACATTTTGCTTGATCATGATATGATCCCGAAGATATCAGATTTCGGCATGGCCAGAAGCTTTGGAGGAAATCAGATACAGGCAAACACAAACAGAGTGGTTGGAACATAGTGAGACTCATTACATCTAGCCTTGGCCAATTTACGTACGTTTATTTCTTAAACTTTTCCAATTAAACAATAAATTTGCTGCAGTGGCTACATGGCACCAGAGTATGCAGGACATGGTATCTTTTCAATAAAATCAGATGTGTTTAGCTTCGGTGTTCTGGTGCTGGAGATTGTGAGCGGGAAGAAAAACAGAGAATTCGTCTACCAAGAACACAGCCACAACCTTCTCGGACATGTTAGTTATGTTTCATTAAGTTGAATATCTTCGTGTTCTCTTACGCTTAGGCTATAAACTAGTAATGTTTGGTGAAAACTAGCTGACAATGTAAAATTATCTAAATAACATGTTGAAAATGAATAAATTTTAGTGGCATAATTGAAAGAAAAAAACCTGAAGCTTGTTGAAATGCTACTTGAAGTAGAGTTTCAAAAAGCTAGCTAACCAAACCGGGATTTTCCAAAGTAGAAACAATCAGGTAGCTTAAACATGGGCTTACCGGTCTTTCTTTCTTGTTAGGCATGGGGACTCCATAAAGAAGGCAGATCCTTGGAACTGGTTGCAGCATCTGTATATGAATCAAACTGTTTATCAGAAGTGAAATGGTCGATCCATGTGGGTCTGTTGTGTGTTCAACAACATCCAGAAGATAGACCAACCATGTCTTCTGTGATTCAAATGTTTGAGAGCAAGGGCGAACTACCTCCACCTAAGTTTCCAGGTTTCTTTTGCAAAAAAGCTATAACAGATACCAATGGTACACTCGGAACAAATTCAACAAATGAACTCACCATTACAAAGTTGAGTGGTAGATAGTAAATTTATGTCTGTAAACCCAAATAAGAACCTAATGTTAGAGACATGACATATATGTGTTTCTGAAGTAGCTGAAGCTGAGAAGTTAAGAATGCATAGTTATAAACTAAAAGAAGGGATTTCATGGAACATTTGAACTAAATTTGAGCTATTCATGTATATTGTACATCGAGTAAGTCTTGCAATTGAAGCATCTCATGTAAGGATCCAAGTTACATGTGATGTGAATTCACATTATTGCTAGAAGCTGTTAATTATGAATCATTTTTGTTAACTTATATCTGTATCGTCCATATAGCTTTAAAAACAAACGCATAACACCATAGAATCTCAATGACATAATGCATAATTGAAAGTTACCCCATAGTTTATGACACATTTGAGGGACCTCAACATTTGTTTATTGAACAATGATCAAAGTTCAAAATCATGAAAGATAAGTAACAATCAATAAGCTCATATAACATATGCATATCAAGCTAATGTAAAGACTTCAAATTGACCCTTCTACTTCCATCAATTAAGCAGAAACATCAAAGGGAATAAATTTTTAATTACCCCACAAAAACATAAACAAATTCGGATTCAAATGCATCAATGGCAATGAACAAACAACACACAAACTGACATCAAACACCATAACTCAACTCACCATTAAAACAGACCATTAAATAGAATTAGGCAAAAACATCAAAGAAATTAAAACTTTCATAACAAACCAAGACAACCAAGATGGGATTCAAAAACATCACAAACAATGAATATGTAACATCATTAACACAACTTACCAATAAAGAGGATCATTGCAGACTGCCTTCTAAATCTTCAGCCTGCCTACATATCCTTAACTATCCAAGTCAATAAAAACACCTATTTTTATAAAGAAATATAAAGATCCAGAAATGAATCCACAAGCATTGCAACATACAAGAATCCAATAAACAAATATAAATGAGAAGAATGTAAGAAATGTAGTAATAGAACTGATATTCATTATGAAGAAGCTTAGAATGTCGCACTAAAATGACAGATATACACATTAGTTAATTGGAACCCTATCTCTAATACAACTCCTACAAACACAAATTCAAACAAAAAACACCGTCATTTGAAACCCTAACCGATACAAACAGAATGTAATTCAATACGATTCGCACTCCAGCATCCATCTCGTATCCCTAATCCTCATCGGCAGACGGCTTCGAAGAACCACCGACCTTCTTCGGGAGCAAAAGGTTGTGAATGTTAGGCATAACACCGCCATTAGCAATGGTAACGTCACCAAGAAGCTTGCTCAATTCTTCATCATTCCTAACCGCTAATTGAATATGTCTCGGAACGATTCTAGTTTTCTTGTTGTCCCTCGCCGCGTTACCAGCCAATTCGAGAACCTGGACAGAATCAAATTCACGATTATAATCTTAAGCAAAAAAACGAAACCCTAAAAATTACATCACGATTGAATCAAAAACATCTCAAACAAAACAGATCAAGTAAATCACCTCAGCGGCGAGGTATTCAAGGACGGCAGCGAGATAGACCGGAGCTCCAGCACCGACACGTTCGGCGTACTTTCCGGCTTTAAGGAAACGAGCGATACGACCGACGGGAAATTGAAGGCCGGCTTTGCTGCTTCTTGAAGTAGCCTTCTTTGCCGCTCCAGATCCTAGGGTTTTCCCTCGTCCGGCCATTGTTAACAGAGATTTGACGATCGGAAAATTGTGGATGTACGGAGGTTGAAGATGAACCACCGATCGGAATGTTGCTTTTGTATGCGAGGAAAAGGGGTCCGTTTGTATATATAGTGGGTTGATTGTTGTGATTTTGACCAATAAGATTAAAGCACACGGATCGTGATTAATAGCCGTAGATTTGAATTAGATCTGGCGGTCCGACCGGAGTTATTCATTGGATTCATTTCTTAACCGCGATGTATTTTGACGTTCTCGGGTTACAAATGGGCCGGCCCAATTGGAGCAAATATATTTTGTTTTCATATTTCAAAGAGTAAAATTACAAAATTGTCCCTATGGTTATATCAAAATTACACATTAGGTCTCTTGAATTTTTTTTCATGGATCAGGTATCTATAGTTTCATTTTTGTTATGAATCAGGTCATTTGTCTTTAACTACTTGAGAAAACTTATTTGAACTCAGGGATATTTTAGTCTTTTTATCTATTTTTTAAAAAACAATTTATTGCACCGAGTTAGGTCCTCTTGTATGTGTCCTTTCCCTCCCGCTAACCCGAGACCAAGAATTCTTGCCGACCCTCACCCGTCTTCGGCTCGTTCACTTTTAGTGAAGCTCCCGTTACTGATCCCCTCTTCCTACTCTAGTTAAACCCTTTTTTACCCGATCTATATTTTATATTATAAAGCACGGATAAAAAAATCTTAAAAACAAATTATCAGACATAAGGTACCATCATTTTATGCAATATTTTAAAAATCTTTTAATTTAAAAGTATTAAAGCACAAGATACATATTAGTACTGCAGGCTTCTAACACCCACCAATTTGGTATGTGCAGGACATTCTTTTTATGCAGACTTTTCCATGTATCACTATTAATTAATATATTATTGTTGGTCCTAAATAGCAGTAAGTAAATGAGAAAAGTATTGTAGAACGGGGGGTTGAATACAATACACACAGTTTTTCACTTAATTTAATTCTTATTGATTTGAAATCAAAAATTACACATAGAAAACTTTTGATTGTTACGGAAGAGAATAGATGAAATCATGTATGAAAACTTTTGATTGTGACAAGAATTCTTGTGTATGGTTCGTTCATAATTCCACTTAGCTACTGCTATTATAAATGAATTATTACGTGAGCATACTTGGTTTACTATTATTGTGATGATTGATGAAGGTATTAGTACGTACAATGAGTTCAACTCGTTTAGTCTTTTCTCAATCTATTTCTCGTACATGTATGGCAGATTGAGATGGTAAACACTCGAAGTAGGTTACCAAATACCCTAGAGGGCCACTTGGAAGTGGAGTCTACCACTGATCGGCCTCCCGTGGGCGTAACTACCGAGGGACCTCCCATGCCCAATCTCTTGGGAGGAGGACCTGAGCATATTCCGCGTCGGAACCTCAACGCGGATAATGCCATCATGGAGGAAGTGACCATGGAGACCCGAATTCGGGATAGCATGATGTTGGCCATGAACTCCCCCATGGCCCAACAACAAGAGTTCTTCATGAAACTCTTAGAAGATCGAGACGTCAGTAATTGACAACCAAAAACAATGGCAGAAAACGTTGTTATGGGGTCGGGTGGACCAGTTGTGGTATCTGTTGAGGATCCAACGGATAATGGGATCAAGACGAAGACTAAGGGGTGCACCTACAAGGCGTTTCTAGGGTGCCACCCTAAGGAGTTTGCGGGTTCAGATAACCCGGTGGCTTGTATGTATTGGCTCAAGGAGGTAGAGATGGCCTTCGAGTCAAGTGAGTGTGATCCCTCTCAATGGGTCAAGTTTGCTTCCCAGTTACTTCGGGGAGAGGCTCTGATGTGGTGGAATCTTACTCGATCGGCCCTCACCCCGTAGGTTCTGGCTAAGTTAACCTGGTCGGTGTTCAAAGAGAAGATCATGGATAAATATTGTAGTGAGCGGTCATTGGACAAGTTGGAGCGGGAGTTCCGAAATCTGAAGAAGGGGACTCTGTCCATTGCCGGATACTCCAAACTCTTTTTGGAGAAACTGAACTTGGTGGGACATCTGGTTCCCGATGAAAAGTCGAAGATTAAGGCATATCAACAAGGTTTACCTGCCGAGATGAGAACGGCGGTAAGAAATGCTAAAGGCTCGACCTTGCAAGAGGTCATTGAAGAGTCTTTGCTCATCGAGGATGACATCAATGCTGAGAAGGAAGAAAGAAGGCAGGCTGGTGAGAAACGGAAGTGGGAAGGGCCATCTGGGCCCGTTCATCAATCAAGACCCTTTGCAAGTGGAAGGGCGGGTGATCAAAGTCGTGAGGATCGGTGGATCCACAAGTGCAAGTCAAAGCACTCGGGGCCATGCGCTACAAGGACTCACTCCGGTCCGACCGGGTGTGTTAAGTGTGGTAAGAAGAGCCACACAACTCGAGAGTGTTCCATCCGGGGGGTCGGTATGTTATGAGTGCGGAGAACCGGGGCATATGAAAAGAAACTGCCCAAAACTAGTAGGAGGAAATGGTGGAAATTCTGTGGGTTCGACGGCTAAAGTCGAGCAACCACCAAGGGCACCAAGTCGAGCTTTCTGGATTACTACTGAGGAGTCAAAGGAGACCGCTGATGTTGTTTCGGGTACGTTTCTAGTAAACTCCTTGCCAGCTCGTGTTTTGTTTGATTCGGGTGCTACCTGTTCTTTTGTGTCGGATACCTTATGTAAGCGATTCACCACTCCTATTAGTGTCCTTCCCGATGCGTTAGTGGTAGAAATAGCTAATGGGGATCAAGTGATCATTCGAGAACGTTTTTGCGATTGCATTTTAGAAATTGATGGGAATCATTTTGGAGTACACTTGCTACCTATGGCTATAGGTGGGTTTGACGTGGTTATAGGCATGGACTGGTTAGCAAGACATAAGGCGGACATCTTTTGCTCTAAAAAGATGATCCAAGTGTCATTGCCAGAAAATGGTGTGGCTACCATTTATGAAGAGAAAGGAAAGAGGAATAATCCCATTATTTCATCTCTTAAGGCTCGCAAGTTTCTAGCGAAGGGCTACCCTTTCGTACTTGGCCTATGTGGTTGTAACACCATGAGTTCTGGAAATAGCAACTACTTTAAATTTTCTAAATACATCGATAATTGCATCATCTACAATCACAATTTAAGGATTCACCTCGTTACACACGTTCAATCTATACATACAGTCTATAATAGGGATGGGTGCTACTAAAACCCAATGACGGTCACTACTTCCAATCTGCGGAAGACTTTACCAACTCCTTACATTTGCACAAAGCTAAGGCTCAACTCTTCGTAGAATTGCTAGAATCCGAACCCCCAACTGGAACCTGATGCACATGCCGACAAATAAAAAGGTTAGGCTTAACGCCTAGTGAGCTCAAGAGTTTTCAACATATATAAATGAATCGTTTAAAGAAAGAAGTATGTCATTAAAATCATAATCTTTCAAAGTGATATGCTCCGCTAGTGAAAACGACCCGTTTACCAATAAATATGCATTTTGAACGGAAGAGACACCGAGTTAATCGTTAACCAAACCAAACTGTTTTACCAACTAAGATCCCAATATAAATACGTTCTTTCGTAAACTTAGATTTAAACCAAGATTTGCTCAAAATGAGAATAAAGAGAGGACTCCCAATTTTATAAAACGCGGGTAAATGTTATATCTCGAAATACCCAACACGGGTGGAACATGACCCATAACTCATAAATCAAAGATAAAAACCCACATAAATAAACATCGCCGTGAACACGGACATTAGACCCAAAACTTACGCAACCATAAAATGGATGAAATTAAATACCGATACGTGGAGAAGACGCATTCCATTCAAACCTTAATATACGTGGGGAAAACCCAATATTAAAGCCATCATTTATCGTTGACCACATAAAAACCAAAGTTGGTAAAATACGACATTACCAATCAAAATACCACGAATCAACGATGAGGAGATCCGTAAATATCGAGAATAGAGAGACACACAAGTAGGCCGTTCACGCAACTTCCTTGCATATCCTCTAAATGTTTCCATCTGGGGTGGCGAGAACACGTGAATGGGGCCACCCGTGATGTTATTGGATTTCACCAACTTGCCCCGGTCCTAGTTTCCATGCCATACAAGACATCACAATCCTCAGACCTGTTGTTGCCCCTTGCCATACTCCGTCGAGTTCCACTCCGGGGTCTTACGGACCCGGGTGCCTATCCAATCTAGACGAGTTCCAACTCTGTGGCTCGAACCACATATTCCTACTCGCTAGCAAACCCGAGCGGTCACTAAACGTAACCCAAAATCTCAGGCCTTACAAAAACCGACAGACTTACGTGCATATGGATCCAATACAACACTGTCTAAAATTACATGACTCCGATTGAAAGACCAAAGCTCCTAAAACATGTAATTCACAAATGACACAAAAATGTGCCACCATACTCAAAACCCACGATGGTTATAAATCCGGACAAGTGTCCACACGACTCATTTAGTCAAAATCGGGCCAAAGGCACAACACTTTACGTAAATACCCAAATGAAAATCGATATAAATATGGAAGCACGTTTGACCAACTATTATGGAAGCATGACTAAAAGTGTAATTAACCCAAATCTCATCGCTGGTCGAGACAGACCATTTTCCAAGTGTACTTATACCCTTATGTTTTCAAAATGTCTCATAATACAATAATATGCATTTCTTAAAAATATCATTACGATCAAATACACAAAATGAAAGTGTCTCCGTGGAAGGAGATCATACATTTCGGGAAATGTGGGAAGCTTAGCCCTCGTTTCCTTGGACACTTCGTTATTTTGGAAAAAGTTGGGTTACAAGCTTACCGGTTGGACTTACCACCGAAAATGGATGGAATACATCCTACGTTTCACGTGTGTTACCTTCGAAAGTGTCTAGCTGAGGAGGAAAGCATTATTCCTTTGACGAAAATTCGGGTGGACAATGAGAATCGTTGTGTGGAAGAACCAGAGGCGATTTTAGAATCAAAAGTGAAGAAGTTGTGGCATAAGGACATAGTCTTGGTCAAAGTCCCATGGAAGCACCATCGTGGTGCTAATGTCACGTGGGAGTCAGAAGAGGATTTTAAGAAAGGTTATCCTCATTTGTTCGTATAAATGTGATTTCGGGGACGAAATCCTATTTAGGTGGGGAGGATTGTAACATCTGTATTTTTCGGGTAAGTATAAGGTTCTATTAATCTTATGTTTTTGTGTCTATTAAAGTAGAACTTATATGCTTAAGTGATATTGTGTTTATATATGATTATTTGGTTCTGTTGGTTTGGAAACTTTAGAAATCACCCTTGGGAGACAGTGACTCACGCGACTTACGCCGCGGGTTGGAGTCGCGGCATAAGCCGCGTAAAGCCACTGGAGTTCATTTTGTTTAAGTAAGCGGGCGACTTATGCCACGGGTGAAAGTCGCGGCACAAGTCGCGGGGTGACCTGCAGTCCCCAAAACCCCCAATTTGCCCATTTTTCTCTTATTGTTATCACAAAAATCAGTTCTAAACCGAGAGGAGCTAGGGTTTGGGCGATTTTCTTCCCCTCTAAACCCTCTTGTCATTTATTGCAAAGCTTGGTAGGTGAAATCATTATTTGGGCTTCCATCTACCTCAAGTTATCAAGACTTCAAGTCTTCATCACCTTCATCCAACTTCTAGGGTTTCATCTTTTCTAGGTTTTTGGTCAAAAACCTAGATTGTGAGTTTACTAAACCTTTCTTAAAACTAGATGCACATCATATCCTTCTATTTGTCGTTATTTATCTCTATATGTTCAAGTATCTGGGTTTTCTCGTGAAGATATGTTAGAAATGTGGTTTTATATGATATGTCATGTCTTACTCTAAATGTACAAGTATTTGGGGGTTTTCTCTTGAATATATGATAAGTGTTCTTTGATATGATAAATGTACATATGTCTCGGTATTGAGATGGTTTCTAGTTGGAATCCCTTTTTGGTGATATATTTTATATGCATGATGAACATGATTATCATTTGGGTCTCATAATGGACTTATGTGATAGGATGGTAACATAGTACCCATGGTTGGTATCGAAATGTTTTGGTTGAAATATACCTCAAGACCTCCTATACAATATGTTGGACGAATCAAGTTAGTAGACACTAGGAGGATGTAGTATTGGGCGCCACCATGATGGTACGTGCCTAGACCTCCGCCATTCGGGGTAATGCCGTGGTTGTAGTCCTCGGATGTGTCGGGCCTTTCAGGTGTCTCTTATTAGAGGGCATCAAGGTATATTGACTCTTTGGGTGGAACTTGATTGGTGTTATGGGTCTCCCTTATTGACTCCACATATGTTGAACTCTGGTTAACTGCGGATAAGAATTGTAATTATTCATGCATGCTTATTATTGTTCAACTCACTATGCTTTTTGGCCTAACACTTGTTTGGTGTCGATGTGTATCTCAGGTTCTAGCGGCGCCGGTCCTAAGCTGGCATATTGCTTGAGTGAGAGCTTGGGGAATACCTGCATATGGACATTTATTGGATAGAAGAATTTTGGGAATTATAGATAACAACCCTTTTGTAATCTCTTTTCTAGTTGTAGAAAGTAGATTAGTTGGTTGTTAATTTATTGTCCGTTAAATTACAGTTGTGATTAAACAGGTTTGTATTATTTCCCCATTTCTGGGAGGCTCGTGCTTTGGCAATTTTTATACCACGTATCCGTTTTTCGGATTGTTGTTATCCCTATTTTTAGGGTGTTACACTGTGTAACACCCCAAAAATGGGACTAACAAAAATTTCCGGAAAATGAAAATATGGTATGCATAAAATGCCAAAGCACGAGCTCATACAAAAAGAAACAACAAATGTCTGTTAATTACAAGTTTGTAATAAAAAGCCATAATATATGACAATTCTCTAATCTAAATCTCGCAAGACATAAGATTACAAACAGTTGTCAACTATTTCCAAAAGAATTGTTTTCAAGAATGGCATCCCAAAAATGCTCCCAAGCTCACCACTAAATGTCGGCTAAACTTTCTTGGCGCTCGTGCCACTAGAACTTGAGATACATATCAACAATCAAGTGTTAAACCAAACGGGTCTAGTGAGTTTAACAAGAACATGGCATACATTTATAGAGCATGTTATGAACAATTATAACATTTTAATCACTAAAGTCCATGGGGGAGACCCATTACACCAATGAGTTTTACCTCAAGTCAATGTACCTTGATGTTCACTCGCATGAGCAACACCCCGAAGGCCCGACACACTTGAAGACTACCTCCCAGACATTACTCTAAATGGCGGAGGTATAGGCGCATACCGTCAAGGTGGTGCCTAAGACTACATCCTCCTAACACTTACTCATGGTCCGTTTTGTGTACGTACAATATCCATCTCTATACATAATTCCATACCCATAAGATACATATATAAGACTTCAACAATCCCAAGCATAATTTGGGTACAAAACTCTAAAATATGCAAATACTCAAATATTGTCCATGGCTCATCAAAATACATATCATCAAGCTCAAATACCAAGAATAATAATCTCATCAATGTCCACAATAATAACCAAGACCATACTTTCCAACAATCCAAAATGTAGCAGTTAGGTCAAACTTATCAGGTGATCAGATTTCCACATGAAAATGAAATGCTAAGTAAGAAAACACACAAGATATGTATCTCATTTGAAAATAGTAAAAGAAACTCACTATTTAGGGTTTTACACGAACCCTAGAAAACTTGGTTGAGATGAGAAGAAAATGGAAACTTGTATGTGACTTGAATGCTTCCCTTGAACGACCCTCTAGCTTCCTTGACCACCAATAAATGCCCCCAACTACCACTAGGGTTTGAGTGAATGTTGAAGGGTTTTAATATAGAAGAAAATCGCCCTAAGGTGTTCTATTTCGGCTCCAAACGATTGAGATGAGAAAGTGAAGTCAAAATAGTCAAAGTTGGATTTTTATACCCTCAGACACCGCTGACGACAGTGCCCGACAATTGTGTCCATGGCACTGTCGCGCGGTCACTATCGCGCCGAGACCCCGACTCGCGGTACATGCCACGCGACTATGACCTGCGACTGTGACCTTGGCACTGTCGCGTGGTCACTAGCGCGCCAACACCCTGACCTACGGTACAACCCACGCGACTGTGCCCTTGGCATTGTCGCCTGGCACCGTCGCACCAAGCCCCGAGACCCGAAAATTCAGTCGAAACTCAACACTTGTACGTACGATAACACAATTAGGTGGTATAACATTGACGGATCGATAATACACAACTTACACACAATTGTCAGTTCCAATTTAACAAGATAACCAAATACGAGAGAATTACTATCTCATAATATAAAATTTAAATAAAAAAGTCCTATAAATTCGTCTTAAAATGTTTTTCTTTTTACAAAATCACAATATTTTTTATAAACGTACTTTTTTAATCATACATCTAAAGTGTTTTATACATTTTGTTGCATTAAAAAAAACAGTTGGCTCCACCATAAAAATAGACATCATGCACTGTTTTTTTTGTCCAGCGAATGCTTCGTGCTTCTTCATTGTTCGTAAGTTGAAATCTCTACCATTGTAGCAGCTGGTTGATGGTGTGTTTTCCGACCATGATCGATGCTTAGAGATTAAAGGGCTCTTCCAATGGACAAATACGAGGACCTTTTACTGTTGACACAAAAACACTAACAAATAAAATTGTGTTAGAAATAGTTTGCTAGAGCATATCCAACAACTATACTATTTTATTAATTTCAAAGATTTGGGAAAAAAAATTGTTATAACAACTATGTTAAACTACTTTATAAAATAGAGAACAAAAATGAGAGATATCGAAGAAAATCTTCAAATTTGGAAGAAGGAGAAAATTAACATACATGTGGAGATGCTCTTATTTGTTCCTTAGAACATCTTCAATAGTTATGTTATTTTAGAAATTGTGGATATCTGAGAAAAAGTTTGATCCAAATAGCTATATTGAACTCTCCTCTAAAATAGAAGAGAAAAAATAAACATAGAAATCACCAAATTTGGAAAAGAGGCGGAAAATATAGCATACTTCTTAGTGATGCTCTTCGGTTTCAATATTAACCTTTTCCTAAATTTTTAACAATTGACTTTGTTAGTTTCGGTTTTATTGAATTGACAATATGTTAATTATTGACCGGTTATAGAGTGTAAGAGCATTTCCAGCATATTCTCCAAAATTGAGATTTAGGGGATTTTTGCTTTAACAAGTTTTTTAAAACCTTTTCTAAAATGGAAAAAATATGAAAGAGATAAATTAGGATATGGTTACTTACAAAAGAGAAACTATTTTTTTAATTCTTCTACTAATAATAATTCTTGAAATTAAATATGCAAGAGAGATAAATAATATTTATAAAAAATATTAAATATTTTAATAATATAATTTATATTATAATTTTTAAAATAGATAACATAATTTTTTTGAAATTTTTGGTTTTTAATTTTTCATTTTAAAGAATTATGAGAGATGCTCTATTATTATTATATCAATTCTATTTATAATTTGACTTTTGTAAATTACAACGATGAAAACTTAAATGGCTCAAGAAATAAATGCTTGGATTATTAAATAAGGAAATGCGTGTAGGATTAAACCAAAGGGACAACTCGATTCAATGTTAAAATTCCATTTACTCTAACTCATTTAAAATATCAAATAATTTTTAAAATTAAATATTTTGTTTATAGCATTTTCTATGGAATATTTTTTATAAGTAAAAAATGTAGTGACTTATAACAAATATCATTAGAAACAATTTTTGTAAGTCATTCATATTTTATGAATTATTGTACAAGAATCTTAGGTGGTGTTTGTTTTTTAGAATAAACTTTTAATCGTCACTTATGTCTGATTTGGTCAGACATAAAATAATTCAGACATTTTTTTTTTTTTTTAGTCTCTTAACCCTTAATTTTTTTTTTGAACGGCATAAAAGAACCTTTATTACCAACCAAACAAAGAAACAAGCAGTTTAGCAAAACAAGAAGCCGGAGGGGAAAAACAACGAACACAACCACAATCAGTCTCTTAACCCTTAATGTCTCTTGAATAATTAAGTGATGACCCAGCCACTTAACTACCTCTTATTTTCGTCTAGCATAATTCTTTCGATTTCAACATCGGTTTTAGCCCAAATGAACTCTGAATTTGAAAAAACGCAAAACATGAATAATGTAGATTTTGTGTTGGCTTTCCAAAACATCTTAAATCGCTTAAATCGATGCTTCGGTGTATAAGATATGATTAATATCCACAACCTCACAAATCTGCTAGCATCCTTCTTTTGTTTCTTTTTTCCCGTTCCGTCCATTGCTCATCGATGCTCACTTCCAATGGCGGATGCCTGTGGAGGCCAAAGGGGGCCATGGCCCTGTGGTTTTCTTATTGCTTAGAAGGCCTATACAATATACGTGTTTTTTTAATTTTTTTTAGTTGACCCCATTGTCGACATGAAAGCTCAATTAGGGGTTGTTTGTTTACCTCTTAATGGTTCCATTAAGAGACAACATCTGAATCGCTAAGAAGTAAATCTTGTTTGGCAAAAAAAAAGAGTTGTCTCTTAATGGTTCCAAAATCCTCTAAGGGTGCGTTTGGTTTGCGGAAATGGTTTGAGTTTCAAGTAAGGATTTGGATTTAGAGGGATTTGGATTTGAGGAGATTTGGATTTGGGGGGATTTGAAATCCATTCATGTGTTTGGATAAGAATTTGAAATCCATCAGGCTTTAGAATCCATCAGGATTTGGATTTCAAATTCAGACTCATTGTAAAGGATTTTGAAATCCATTAGGTAAGGGATTTTAAAATGGTCAACGGATTTCAAATCTATTCCTGCAAACCAAACGCAGGATTGGAATGAATTTGAAATTCAAATCCCTCCAAATTCATTCCAATCCCGCAAACCAAACACGACCTAAATGATTTTGTACCCTAACCCTCCCTTAACCATTAAGTGTCCAAATTTCATTATGAAAAATAAGCAAACAACCATATTTCATTCTACACTATATCATAAAAACCTCTTAATCATTCAGACCACTTAATCATCCTGCACTAAATCATTCAGCAACTACCAAACAACCCCTTAATCTCCAAATTCCAATGTCAATGTTATTGTTATTCATGGTGTTTTTACTTGTTCAATTTTTTAATTTTAATAATATACTTCAATTGTAATTGCAACGTTATAATCATGAATGGTTGAATTTTTTATTTAGATTTAGATTTTAGATATTTTTGTCTTGTGATTTAGATTTATATTTAGGAATTTAGTCATTTAGGGTAGATTTGATTTATTATTTTGCGATTTATAGTTTAATAAACATGGACTACTGTCATCCAATAAGTTCTTTAAAAATAAAATTATGATATTATATATTGTTAATTACTTTTGTTTGCAAATAAATAAAATCGGGTTTCTAGGATGCTAAATATATCTAAAATATCATTGTTGATTGTTTTATAGGACAAAACAATTGTACGTCCTATGTAAACGTGTTACATCAAGTTTATAAGACGTTTTTAAAAGTCTGAAGAAAATTTTTAGAATAATTTTAAAATTAAAGTGTCTTATTAGCCTTTTTTATAAGATATTTTTTTCAAATAATATCATATAAAAGTTAATAGGACGATTTATATCCTACGCATACTAAAAAAACTTGTTTAAAAGCCCTATAAATCTATCGCTTATATCACACACAATTGTTTGGTTCCATAAATCGTTCTATTATGACTTTTAGACATTTCTGTCATTTTATAAATCCGATTTTTTATAGTGTTGACATATTATTCATGGGGTATCTTAGAAAAACATGGTAGTTTTTCTCAAGATCCCAAATAGACTTGTACATGTTAATTATGTAAAACATTTTTTTTTTGTTATTTATATAAAGAATTAAGTTCGGCCCCTGTGTTGGAATATTTGTGTTCCGCCACTGCTCATTTCAATTGATGTATTTAAGTTAGATTTTTGAGGGATAAAATAGACAATTATACATATTCAGGCGTTTGTCAGTCTACAAAAAAACAAACAGTCTTGTTGATTCAGATTTCATACTTCGGCACCACCTCTTAAAAATCAGAAGTGAAATCAGACTTCAGACTTCATCATCTCTTAAAAAACAAACACCATCTTAGTTTTTACCTTGAATTTTGTGTTCAATGACATTATATTAGTTTTTTTATTTATAGTTTTTGGTTTTTAAATCCATATTATTGTTATTGAAATAAAAATCGGGACCGATAAAAGAAGATTTTTACTTGTGTTGATGTATGCATCGTTATTTGTGTCAGAATCATATCAAATCATGTGTTAAAAATGTAAAAAAATAAGTATTGATGTTGATGTGTATGACTTTTTTTTAAATAAGAGTGCATTTAACAATATACAACAATGCATTTAGCCTATCCCAATTTTTATTAGTCAGTATATCGTGAGTATCACCGTTATTTTTACCAATGGTAAGTTATTACAAACAAAAAATATAGTGTTTTGTTAGAACTACCATTATAGATAGTTTTTTTAAAAACTTAAGATCTTTTGAGTTATTGCACAATAACCTTAGTTCTTACCTTGAACTTGGTATGAAATAACATTTTGTTAGTTTTTTTAAATTACATATTTGATATTTATTATAAAGATATAATAACTATTGATTTTGAAAAAAAATACACTGCACCCACAAAAAAATAATCTTATAAGAATTATCATTGTGTACTTTTATTTAGCATTTTAATTTGGTGAGTTGAAAATGATACAATAAGAAAAAAAAATACAAAAATCAAGTTCTTATAATAATAAGAACCTCCATCGAAGATGCTCATATAAAAACCTATTTTTGGTACTTTTCTCTTCACATATCGCACATCATTTGTATCTCATCAAAAAATTAAGAACCGACATAAAAACTCCACTGTGGTTTTTATTAAAGAATCCTTTTTGTAGATCATATGTATTTTTTTCAACACCAATAACAGTACACTTATACATATAATAAATGAGTAACTAGGACACGTGTCGCCTTATGGTGAGCCAAAATTTTCATTTTCCCGCATAAACATGTATCTGGACGCATTTTACATTATAAGTTCATTTAACACATCCACATTCATTCCTCCTTAAATCTTTCCTTAATTCAATTTTTTTAATTTATACCTTACATTTACCACCCTTATAATTAAATATGTAGTTTATTTTTAATCTCTTACTTTTTTATTTTTCATTTTAGACTATTATCATATAAACATAAATAATGTATATGAACTAAAATTTTTAGCATTAAAAAAACTTTTTTATTTTTACAAATTATACCATTATAATCGCTTCATCAATATCTTTGAAACGCGTCTAATATTGAATACTTTTGAATTTAATTATATTATTAAATATCATAAATATATATGAATTAATGTATCGTGATTAATATTAGATTTGTTAAAATTAGTATGAAATTTGATACAAATAATCACAAAATTGTCGTGATTTTCTTTTTGCAATTTCATATCAATTTTAACTATGTACCTTTTTATAATTTCATTTATGTTCTATTATACTAATTTTTTTTATAAATATTTAATATTTATTCATATTTTTTATTAATTTTTTACAAACATTCTTTGTGAAAACTGTCTAAAAAATGACATTTTGTAACCAACTGCAAAAAAACAACTCTGAAGAGAAAAAAACTTGAAAAAGTAGTATCGTACTTTCGATAATCATTCATATCTATAAGATAAGTTTTCTGACATGATTTAATTTTTTAAATTACCCCGTGTAATATACGGGGTTTAACATAGTTCTTATAATATAAATGGAAAATTGCATTAAAATGAAATCAACTTTGGTCTAATACTTATTTTAGGGAACTAACTTTCAAAATTATTATTTTAGGCTTTAAGTAAACTTTTCATTTATTTAAGGGTTTGATTAACCAATTTAATAGGTCACCGGTTACCTTAATGTGATGTGACAAATCTAATGATTAAAAACATATTAGGTGGTTGGAGAGTGTTGGTTTTTTCTTTTTGTTTTTTTCCCTCTACCCTTGATGCAAAACAATTCTACATGTAAAATAAAATACATATGAAATTTTACAAAATATGTCATGTCATGTCATTATTTTTAATTAATTATGATATGGAATCTTAGTTTGTATTTATCTATACCATGTCACTATTAGTAGGTCAAAAGGGTAAATGAGATCCTTAAATATAGAAAAAGTTTGTTTTAGACCTTTAAATAATGATTTTAAAAGTTGGTTCCCCAAAATAGAAATCTGGATAAAATTGGTTCCATTTTGATGTAATTTTCCCTAATATAAAACTTAAGAGCATCTTCAACAACTTTCCTATTATTTCTCTAAAATAGAGAACCAAAAGTGAAAATCTCAAAAAAATATTACATTCAACTTCAACAGATTTGCTATTTTAGAGATTTTAAAACAACTTATATTATTATAATATTATCTAATTTATCAACTCAATACACTTAAAAAAAAAGTTAATGTAAAATGATAATAATTAATTTTCATTGGTGGAATTGAATAAAATAATAATTTCTCTTTCATACCATCAAGTTTTAGAAAATTTTCTAAACTTGGAAAATTTTCAAGTTTTTTTTATTACAACAAACAAGATAGCAAAGCTGTTGGAGAGGTTTAGAGAACAAAAACTTACTTTTTTCTATTTTAGTAATACTGTTGAAGATGCTCTAACAAATATATAAATAACTGACAAAATGTCATTTTATACAAAATTTACCAAGGTCCATATATAAAAGAGATAATGGCACAAATGGCCAAATCACGGAGAGGGACCTGACTTGCAAAAATGTCCAAAAGGACGCAAATGAAGTCCCTACTTGTTTTCAGTAAAAATATGAGTAGGAACGCAATTACACCCTGTGCTTCATTTGCGTTTTTTTGGACATTTTTGCAAGTCAAGGTAATGGATAAGTAAGAGGCCATCCCACTCCGTAATTTAACCATTTGTGCCATTATCTCTTTAATTTAAATGTGACTAGTGAATGTCTTTCTCTTTAAATTTCATAGCTGTCAGAAAATCTTTATTTTCTCTCATTTTCATTTGAACAGAATTGCTCCTCATTTATTAACCAACCCCACTCAACTCCTCCTCCTTCCACTTCAAATCACAAAACCCTTTTCAATCTCAGTTTCTCCATTTCAAAGTTCTCACCCTTTTCAAAAAATGGGTACAAAAGTTTTTCACTTTCAAAAAAAGTGAACAAACAACAACAACAACAACAACAGAAATCAAGATTCCAAGATAATGCCAACAGTTTGGTTTTCTTTAAAGAAATCACTCCACTGCAAATCCGACCCATCCGAAGTCCACGACCCGAAATCCAAGAAGCATTTGTCCACAATCTTGACCCGAAAACCCGGCAGGTCGGGTTGTTCAAGGTCCATAGCAAACCTTAAAGATGTCATCCATGGTGGAAGCAAAAGACACTCAGAAAAACCAGTGAGTTGTAGTCCAAGATCTATTGGAAGCAGTGAGTTTCTAAACCCAATTACACATGAAGTTATTCTCAGTGATTCAAGATGTGAGCTTAAAATCACCGGTTTTGGTGGTGGGTTTCATGATGTCACCGGTGGCGCCGCCGTCACCGCCGGTGGCGGTGGCGGTGGCGGTGGCGGTGATGGGTCTACTTTTGTGGGTAGTTTAATGCCTGGTACACCTGGTCCTGCTGGTGCTGGTGGCGGTGGCGGTGGCGGTGGTGGTGGTGGTGATACAAGAATGTATAATTTAAAGAATCAACAAAGGAGAACACATTTGAGTGGTTCAATGGGTTCAACAAATGATGGGAATGGAATTGGGAATTCTGGTCTTTTGATAGGGAAGAATGGAGTTGGAATTGGAATTGGAAGTGGGAATGGAATTGGAATGGTACAAAAGGGTAGGGGTTGTTTGGAGGCAGAATCTTATGGGGGTTGTGGTGGTGGAACAGTCACGTGCCATAAGTGTGGGAAACAGTTTGGAAAGTGGGAAAATCTTGAAGCCCATCATCTGTCAAAGCATGCTGGTAATTTTTTTTTTATAATTTCTATGTTTTGATGCATCAAGATTTGATCTTTATGTTGTTTTGAGTTGATAGTTATTGGTTTTAACCTACATGATGGTGTTTATTCACATGTGAATATTGAAAAAAGTGTGGAGCTTCCCTTCCCATGATGGTGTTTATTAATTATTCATATGTGAATCTTGAAAGAAGTATGGAACTTTAATCTAGATTCTGGTGTTTTTGTTGGTTACTGTGATTTTCTATTCCTCATGTGATCCTTCAAGATTCAATCTCTATGTTGTTGAATTAACACTTCTTGATTTAATCCCCATAATGGTGTTTATTCATATGTGAATATTGAAAAAAGTATGGAACTTTAACTTAGATTCTGGTGTTTTTGCTAGTTACTGTAAAATTCTATTCCTCATTTAAACTATCAAGATTCAATCTTTATGTTGTTGAATTAACACTTCTTGATTTAACCCCCATAATGGTGTTTATTCATATGTGAATATTGAAAAAAGTATGGAACTTTAATTTAGATTCTGGTGTTTTTGCTAGTTACTGTAAATTTCTATTCCTCATTTAATCTATCAAGATTCAATCTTTATGTTGTCAAATTAGGACTTCTTGATTTAACCCCCATAATGGTGTTTATTCATATATGAATCTTGAGGAAAAAGTATGGAACTTTAATCTAGATTCTTGTCTTTTTGGTAGTTACTGAGCTTATGGAGGGTGATTCATCAAGAAAGATTGTCGAAATAATCTGTCGATCGAGCTGGTTAAAGTCCGAGAACACTTCCGTTCGAATCGAGAAGGTTTTAAAAGTTCACAACATGCAAAAAACACTAGCCCGATTCGAAGAATACAGAGAATCCGTGAAAACAAAAGCCAGCAAACTTCCCAAGAAACACCCTCGATGTCTAGCAGACGGAAACGAACTCTTGAGGTTTTACGGAACCACAATCGCTTGTTCTTTAGGCATCAATGGCGATTCCAGCCTCTGCATTTCCGACAAATGTTGTGTGTGTCGGATTATAAGAACCGGGTTCTCGACAACCAAGGAACTCAAGGGCGGCGTTGGTGTTTTCACAACTTCGACTAGCGCCCGAGCTTTTGAATCGATAGAAGTCTCTGACGACGGCCCGGATACACGAAGGGCGTTGATGGTGTGCAGAGTGATAGCCGGGAGGGTGCACCGGCCGTTGGAGAACATTCAAGAGATTGCGGGGCAGTCGGGTTTTGATTCGTTGGCCGGGAAAGTCGGGCTTCATTTGAATATTGAAGATCTTTATTTGCTTAGCCCAAAAGCTCTTCTTCCTTGCTTTGTGGTGATATGCAAACTCTAGTGACAAATTGAATGGTTTCTTTCTAAGGGTTTTATTTAGATATAGAATTGTGCATCATTTTGGTTAGTTTGGAATAGTTTCCATATGTTTTTTCTTTATGAATTCAGCTACATTAGTGCATTCATAAAAAGTTTTGGATTTGGGGATCTTTTATGATTGCGTCGAAAGACGAAACTGTAACAATCCGTCCCACATGGATATAATATTTAGACTTGTAAACTTAATAGTTGTGGGCTACAGATAACTTTCACCATAGTTTAAATTTGGAGGTTATTGGGTCAACTTGTTGCTTTGAATTTTGGATTATGAGGTTTTACAAATGGTTTAGAGTTGATTTGGAGGTTATGGGGCCCACTTCCACCTTGTACCGTTAGGACAATGGGGCAAACCTCGTGGCTTGGGCCTTTGGGGATCTTCCTTAAAGGTCAATGGTCCAAGTGCCACCGATATTTTTCTGGCTGTCTGGGGGCCCTAGATTAGTCGAGGTACATGCAAGCGGGTTCAGACACCCGGTTAACAAAAAAACATGTTAGGCGAATTCCACATAGGCCCACATGGTATAAAAATTAGATATGTAACAAAACTGGGGACTACTTAGAGATTCTCCAAAATTGAAATCTCTAAAAAAAATTACATCCATCTCCAACAAATTCTCCGTTTTGAATAATCTAGCATTGATTATAATATTAAAATATTTCATTCATTTATTAAAATATTATTTCCCTCTCTAAATATTAGTAATCAATTTTGGGGTTATCTCAATATTTGAAGAAAAACTCCTTCTCACTCATACTTTCTCCATTTTGGAGATAGTTTTGGGGAGGTATTGGAGCAAAATATTGGCTCAAAATCCCCATTTTCTCAATTTTAAAGAAGCAGTTGGAGTTGCTCTTTAACTTTTATCATGGTTTTAAGTTGATTTTAAGGTTATTGAGTCAACTTACTGTTTTAGACTACAGAGAGTTACACGAGCAACGAGACCAAAAAAATCTAAGTTGACCCACACAATTTGTATATCATGCAACAAAAGTTGTACGTTATTTTGGATTTAGACAAATTCGACTAAATATTTAATACCCAAAAGAGGGAAAGTGGTCCTAGATTACAAACATTAGTATATGTTACAAAATAAGCACAACTTGGTGCAGTGAACTTTTGTTCTTGTCCCTTTTGTTGCCTTTCAGGAATTGCTGATGAGGTTATGAATCCAATCTCTTTTCCTCAAGATTTTTCAAGTTTGATACTTTTTGCCAAAAGAAAATTGAGATTTCCTTTTCCCCACAAGAAAACAACTCACAAAGATGAAGGTACAACTCACTATAGCACCAAAGGAAATAGCTTTTCTATTGATCCTTTTTCCAAGATTCTTTTGAACCCATATCTCAATGCTTGTTGAAATATCAGATGAACCAAACCAAACAAATACAGTTATTTCCCACTTTCGAACGGGGTATGAGAGAAGAGTGAGATATACGCAGACGTGACCTCAGAGTACAACAACTGTTTCCATGATGCTAAAACAATAGTGCATGGATTTAAATGAGAAAATTGTCCAAAATAGTCAATTAGGCCTCCCCACTTCAATTTATAACCTACTTAAATACTTTCCAACATTGTGACTTAAATAGTTGAAAATTACGCAAGTAATGCCTAAGCAACTTGTGTAACCCACTTTTTCCAATAAAATAATCATAAAAACGAGACATTACGCAAGTTGCGTAAATGCTACTCGTGTAATGTCTAGGTGGGTTACACTCCGACATAATGTCTACTCTTTTTGATACAGAGGGGGCGGCCCCTCCGATCAAAGAAAAAAACAATTTTTTGATTTCTTTTTAAATTTTTTGATAGAAAAAAAAAACCAAGGCATAGCATAATGTCGGAGTACCCAAGTCTCATAATGTCTACTTTCCTGAATATAATATTGGAAAAAGTGGAATACCCAAGTTGTGTAAGTGCTACTTGCGTAATCTTCGGCTATTTCAGTCAATTTATTGAAAACGTAGCTACTTGTACATGCAAAACAATAAAGTGTGTGTAGGTTTGGATACCATTACAGAGTACAATGGAATGAAATTGACACATTTTAAATGAATATAGACAATACTCAAGATTTGCTGTCTATGGTAGTTGGCATTTACTCTTTGATGTAGACTCTTCAGTTTTCTTGATTAGGGGGCCTGTAATTTTGTAGTTTTCATGGCTAAAATACTGTCACATGTGCAAGAGTTATGAGATGAATAGATCTCCTGCTTCTGCTTTGCTCATCACTTTTTCTGTGTTTTGATTGGAGGAAGGAAGCCATGTTGGATACAAGATTCAAGTGTTTGATGTATTACATCCAGCAATCCATACTTGTACTTAAACCCCAAATCTTTCAACTTCTTTGAACTTATTTCAGTAGGGACTGAGCTCACTTGTTCCTCTACAACTCTGCAATAATCGAAAAGATCAAATCTTGAATACCCGTCTTAAAAAAGATCGAA
The DNA here is from genome assembly GCA_023525745.1 of Arctium lappa. Classification (NCBI taxonomy): domain Eukaryota; kingdom Viridiplantae; phylum Streptophyta; class Magnoliopsida; order Asterales; family Asteraceae; genus Arctium; species Arctium lappa. The sequence continues at coordinate 85,983,623 of CM042055.1, read as the reverse complement.
TCTTGAATACCCATCTAAGAAAAGATCGAATCTTGAATACCCGTCTTAAAAAAAAAAATCAAATGTTGAATACCCGTCTTAAAAAAGATCAAATGTTGAATACCCGTCTTAAAAAGGATCAAATCTTGAATACCCGTCCAAGAAAAGATCAAATGTTGAATACCCGTCTAAAAAAAGATCAAATTATTAATACCCATCTTAAAAAAGATCAAATCTAAATACCCGTCTAAAAAAAGATCAAATCTTGAATACCCGTCTTAAAAAAGATCAAATCTTGAATACCCGTCTAAAAAAAAGATCAAATGTTGAATACCCGTCTAAAAAAGATCAAATGTTGAATACCCGTCTAAAAAAAAAGATCAAATGTTGAATACCCGTCTAAAATAAAGATCAAATGTTGAATACCCGTCTAAAATAGATCAAGTTTTGATACCCATCTAAGAAAAGATCAAATCTTGAATACCGTTCTTAAAAAAGATCAAATCTTCATACCTGTCTAAGAAAAGATAAAATCTTGAATACCATCTTAAAAAAGATCAAATCTTCAATACCCATCTGAACGAAAATTGTCCAAAATAGCCATTTTAACCCCTAATTCACATAATATGCGTTTTTCTACATACTTGACTGAAATAGTCAAATATTTCATATGTAGCACTGCAACATCTACTTTTTATGAATTTGATATTCATAAAGTAACACTTTATCAAGTTGCTACAGAGCTACTTGCGAAATGCTGATGTGGAAGTGCCACTGACGAACTTGCTAAACCGCTACTTTGTAGCAACATGCTAAAGTTTTATTTTATGAATATTAAATGAGTGATGCTATATGACCTCTTTTATATTAGAATCATGTCAAATCATGAATTAAGAATATTGTGTGAGAAGGAAACTAGTAGGTAGGGGTGCATTTCGTCCACCCCTGTTAAATTCATAAGAAGTAGTTTTCTAAAGTTGTTAAAGTGCACATTGCAAAATCTTGGCTATTTCGATCAATTCCGTAGAAATGAGCCTATAAGTGAAGGGGTGGGGGGGTGGGTGGGGGGGCGAGGTCAAAAATGGTTATTTTCGACAATTTTCCCATGTACAAAAAGATCAAATCTTCGATACCCATATAAAAGAAGATCCATCTTTGATACCTATCTAAGAAAAGATCAAATCTTTGATAAGGTTCAGGAGTTTTTACCTTTGTAAATTAGGGGAAGGATATAGTTTTGCTAGATGCTGAACCAATTCAGACATTGTGCAGCTATTGGTGCAGCAGATGTATCGCCCTTCGGCTCGATCGTGCTCCATAAGGTACATGTGCGCATTGCATATGTCTTCCGTATGAACCAAAGCGATCGAACCCATTCTTGAATTCACAGATGATAATATCGGTAACAGTTCAGAGTCGCCTACGAGCGGTGAAAATTGAAAACAACATGTTAGAACAGGAATCACGTACGATCATTGATCCATAAGGAACAAATGTTGTCAACCTGTTAGCGGAGAGAGGAGAACACGAATGCTCAAGGGAACGTTCGAAGTAAGGAACGGGCCCGCAACGGTGGTGGTGATGATGGATACGAGACGGATACCGTTTTCGTTTGCGAAGTGAAACGCGGCGTCTTCGGTTAGACGCTTGGAGAGCACATAAACCTGTATAATGGGTGTTGTTAGATTAGGAAGGTGAGAGCAAGTTAGCAACTTAATGAGCTTAATGTTAGCCATACATAACTATTTGGTAGTGACTTGATGATATATAAAGTGCTTATTCAGTAAGTTTCTAGGTAAAGCTTTATGTAGAAAGCCAATTTTTTTCAAACCTGCTCCTCCTAATTAAAAACATGTTCCTTCTATCTTATGAAAAAACTCTCCCAAACAAAAAAATTATCAATCTACATAGACAGATTAATCCATACAGACATCTTTATCCGTTCAGGACTTAGTGGAAAACATCAAGATAAAGTTGTCTGTGTGGATTAATTTGTCTGTATAGATTGAAAAAGTTTTTGATTAGGGGGTTTCATAGATGGAAGGAGTTTGTTTTTTAATTGGGAGGGGGCAGGTTTGGAAAAAAATTGACTTTTTGCATAAAGCTCCCCTTAAAAGTTTATCGAATAAAACATTTTCTATATCGTTAAGCCATTACCAAAAAATTATGTACAACTGACAGAATAAGTTGTAATTCCCGTTAAGCTACTAACAAACAGGCCCTAAAATACAAAACCTCTCCGACCATACTTCAAAAGATTTGAGGAGGTGAACGGTACACGGCATATTTGGCGTTCGTTGTGACAAAAAGCATTTTTGCCGGCCGGTTGGAGGGTTTTGGCCGGCAAACATAAAGTTTTACGGGCTCGACCAGTAACCTCCAAATCAACTTAAATTCATCGTGAAAGTTATTGGTAGCTCGTAACTTTAACTTTACAATGAACACATAAATCTAATCCTTTATCCATGCGGGACAGGTTATTACAAAACATTTCAACGTAGGAAATCGGAAACATATCGATTTACCCAACCACTCGATTTTCTGTTCCAGATAACATCGACGGGTGTCTGACAAGATTCGTCCACCACCGGCAGCCATCCTCCAGCGTCGTCTCGAGCGGTCATCGTACTGATCGAAGACGTGAAAACAACCCGTTTCACAGATTTCGATCGTAAACACGATCGGAGGATGTTCAAAGCTCCTCTGATCGAAGGATCGATAACATCAGATTGAACATGATCATCTTCAACATCATCAATCCCCCCAAAAAACACCAAAAAAACATGATTCATTAGTTCATAATTAACTTAATAAAATATGATTTAAACTTGATGGCTGTTAAAAAAACCGTTGGACCGCTAGCCAAACCGTTTGCTCCGATCTGGTATGCAGTTTGAGCATTTTTTTGAGCGGTTTGAACCAAACCGACCGTCAAAAATACACATGTATTAGTCATATTTAGTTTTCATATTGTAGGTTCAATCTTTATAGCTCGATTAAAAAAATGTCGTAAAACATTATATTTTTAGTTTTCGTTTCTCAATTGACCACGTAATCTAAATTGCCAAATTTCCGAAATCCGTCAAAAATCAAATCCAGAATTCTAAATCGTACTTGCTCAATATTTTGTCCAAAATTCAACTCTGATTTGTGGACTTTGTTTTACTTTTTTTTTCCAACTTGTAAAATGTTTTTTTTTATAAATTTTAGAGAGAACATTTCTTTTATAATACAATATATTATTTTTTTTAATAATGTTTTATTGGTAGAAATTTCATTTTGGATATAGACCTTGTGTTTATTTTAAATTTTGAAACCCGCAAGAAACCAAAACCGTCTAAACCGGTCAGACTAGAATGTCTTTTTGTGGTCCAGTTTGACCGGTTTGGTCACTTGCTGCCAAACCGCTTGGTTTAGTATGCAGTTTGATCATTTTTTTTAGTCGTCTGAACTAAACCGACCGTCAAAATTACACATGTATTAATTATATTTAGTTTTCATGTTGTAAGCCAATCTTTATGTCTCAATTAAAAAATATTCTGTCTAAAACATTCCGTTTTATCGTATAAATTTCATTTTAGATATAAATGTTATCTTTCTTTTTAAAATTTTAGAGTAAACTACGATTTTCGTCCTTGTGGTTTGTTGTTTATAATCATTTTCGTCCCCGACTTTAAAAGTTTATTTTTTGGTCATTGTGGTTTGCAAATCCTTTCCATTTTCGTCCATAAAACTAATATTCTCAGGGACTAAAAGCGAAAGGAGTTGCAAAACACAAAGACTAAGAAAACAATTTTTAAAGATCAAGGACGAAAATAGTTATTAACAACAAACCACATGGACGAAAATAGTAGTTTACTCTAAATTTTAAAACCTACAAGAAAACCATCTAAACCGGTTAGACCATACCGTATTATTTCGGAAACTTCAAGAAAGTGCAACCATACCTCCTAAATCAACCAAAAAACCGAAAAAAACTATCGAAAAAAATCCCTCGGAATCGATTAAAAAAAAACTAAAAATTCCTCGAAATCAAGCAAAAAGCTTTAAGAAATCCCTCGAAATGGTGGAATGAGGATAAAAATACATCAAAAAATATTGAACGTTAAAAAGATGAAGACATGTCGATAAAAAACGTGTTTTTTGTAATTATTTTTTGTTTATATTTTATAGTGCCATCGTATTAAAAATTTTCTAAATCCGTCCCTATTTTTTGGTCCGGTTTGACATTGACCACACCACTCGGTTTAGAAATTTTCTAAACCGTGATTACGGTGCAATCCGGTTTGGACGGTTAAACCATCCAAACCGGACCGCAAACAAACACCCCTAAATTTAAACTCCACTAACCTGGATTATCACTAGTTCGTACAATGACTTCCATTGAAGCAGCAACATGAAAGACGCCATGGCAGCCATTAACAGCATCATCGAAGCTTCCTTCTTCATTCAAATCAGCTCTAAACAACCTTAACCGATCGCCGCCACTCCATAACTCCAAAAGACGATTACACTTCACTGATAAATTTCATAAATTCCAAGATTTATTAATCGAAAAACTAATCAAATTCGTAAAAAAAAACACGTAAATTTCGATACGAACTAGGGTTTCGAACGGCGGCGTGAACGGAAAAACCACTTTCGAGAAGGGATTTCACGAGCCATGATCCTATGTAACCGGTTGCTCCGGTGACACAGTACGTCCGGCCACCGCCGCCGCCACCGCTACGATCAGGTTTTTTTTGCTCCATTTTCGAATGCTTTTTTTCAACCAAATTTTCCGTTTTTTTTTCTGGACACTTGTCGTCTGCTACTCATGGGTCACGTGACTGCCACCTTTTTGGCATGTGCAGATAATCAAGAAATCTTGAAAATTGCTACTTCTATAGAAAAAGTTCAAACACAGATTTTCAGGTTGAAAATTAGTTGTGAATTATTTGATTTTTATAAAACACAGAAAGTTCCGGCCGGCGGGGAAAACGGCGGTGAGGTTTTTCCGATTGGTGGTCGGAATTTACGCCGGTGAACGTGTGATTTTGTGAATAAGGGTCGGGAAATATAGCCGAACAGTGTAGGCCGCCAAATTATATTTAGAGTAAATTACGTTTTTAGTCCCTGGGGTTTATTGAACTTTTCTATTTTCATCCTTATGGTTTTGAAATTACAATTTTCATCCTTATGGTTATTTATTCATTAACTTTTTTGTTCTTGTGATATAAATATTATTGTATTTTTCATCTCTATGGTTTACAAGTTATTTATATTTTAGTTCTTCATACTTAAAAGGTTCCAGGGACGAAAATAGAAATGAATTACAAATCATAAAGATGAAAACCGACATTTTAAAACCATAGGGACGAAATACGCAATTTTCAACAAACCACAGGGACGAAAAAGATAATTTACTCTTATATTTAATTTGTTTTTGTGTTTAATAATATTTTATGTATTAAGTAATGTATTTATTTTGTTTTATAATTAATTTATTTTGGGTTTTATTGTTAAAATATGAAAAGTATAATTTTATTTTTTAACATGTGGTTGGGTTGGAGATTTTTTTAATGATCCTGTTATTTTAGTGTTTTTTTAATTGACGGAGTTAATAATGTTTTATATATTAATTAATTGATTTATTTTGTCTTATAATTGATTTGTTTTGTGATTTGGAATTTAATTAAAATGCCCTTTATTGAAAAATCAGTACCCAATATGCCCCAAATCTTGTTATTTTTGTCAAAATATCCCCTATGTCCGCGTTTTTGAAAAAACACGGACATAGTGCATTTGGTCCGCGTATGGCTTCAAACGAGGACCAAGTCCGCGTGTAACAGTGAAAAACGAGGACCAAGTCCGCGTGTAACAGTGAAAAACGCGGACCAAACCCTCGTTTCAAGCCATACGCGGACCAAATGCACTATATCCGCGTTTTTTCAAAAACGCGGACATAGGGAGTATTTTGGCAAAAATAACAAGATTTGGGGTATATTGGGTACTGATTTTTCAATAAAGAACATTTTAATTAAATTTCCTTTGTGATTTATTGTTAAAAAATGAAAACATGATATTATTTTTTTAACATGTGGTTGGATTTGAGATTTTTTTTTTGTTAATGGACATTTTAATATATTTTTTTTCCTTTTGTCGTGGTTGAAGATGGTGTAAGAGTATCTATAAAGTTATGTTAAAATAGAAAATTTTGAAGATTTAAGATTTTTTTCTTCAATAGTTATGTAAAATTAGAAACGTACTCGCACAATGCAGCGAAATACATTACGATTTTAATGTTTCATTTTATCTTTTTGTTTTTTTTGTCGATTTACAGTACGATTTTGGATGGTTTCGAGAAAATAATAATGTTTTTTTTTATAAACTTGTTTAATTTAGCCTTAATAATATAATGTTTTTTATATATTAAAAATAAATATTTTGTTAGAATTCAATTATTATCTTATATATTTTAATGACATCTAAAAAATAACAATTACATATTTAATAATATAATTAAAACAAATTTATATTAATATAATATATTAATTAATAGTGATACATGAAAATGTCTGCATAAAAGGAATAATCTGCACATACTAAATTGGTGGATGTTAGAAACCTGCAGTAGTAATATGTATCTTGTGCTTTGATACTTGTAAATTAAGAAAATTTTAAAATCTTGCATAATATGATGATACCTTATGCCTAATAATTTGTATTTAAGAGTTTTTTATCCGTACTTTATAATATAGTGTATATATATATATATATATATATATATATATATATATATATATATATATATAATATGTTAAAATAGAGAAAAGAATAGAAATAAAGTAGAATATCTCCAAAATTGAAAAAAATATTTGAAACTCTATGGATGAGAGATAAATAATATTTTAATTATTTCTAAGTATTAAAGTTAAATATGTAGAAGAGATAAATAATATTTTATTTCATGTATTGAATATTTTATTAATATATAATATGTTGAAATTGCTAAAATAAATTGGATATAATCTTTTTTAGAGTATCTTCAAGATATCTTTTGAAATGGAAATTTTGGACAAGTATTTTGCTCTAACATAATTTTCAAAATAAAGAAAGTATGTGATATGTAAAATCCTCAAAATTTGGACAACTTCTAAAAAATATTATCATAATAGATTTTTTTTTATTATATTTCAACTAATAAAAAAACTTAAAATTAAGTATTTATACTATTTTTTTTTAACTTTTAGTTCTTTTTGAAGTTCTTAAATTTAAAAAAAAAAAATTTGAAGCTAAAAGTTTGACACCTTTGGTGCTAAAATTGAGAAAAGATTCCACTTTTCATATAAATTTACACACAAAGGCCTCGGATTCTTTAAGTGCGGATCCGAGTCTTCTAAACCCATTTTTTAGCAAACACAGAAAAATACAGGCTATTTTCTCCAGGCCTGAGCCCGGTTTTAGGATTGAAATAAGGCCCGATCAAACTTTTTTATCCTTACCGGGTTTTAACCGGATCTTGAAAGAGAAAAAGTTGGTCTAATCGGCCTTCAAAATCACGCCTAAGCTCAGGCTCGGGTTTAGGCATTGTTTGGCAAAAAAAAAAAAAGCTTATAAGCTAGTTTTTTTTTTGTACATGTTTAGATGACCACAAGCTAGCTTATTGAAAAGCTACTCATAGTAGCATTTTGAAAAGCTAGGTTATCAACTACCAGCTAGTTTGTCAAACATAGCCTTACTAGGCCCGGGTTTAGACTTTAGGCTTTTTTTATGCATATCTAACTTGAACATGTTACATGAGTATGAAAAAGAGGCCAAATAGCATTTAGATCACAAACTAGAAACAAGAAGTTGAGTAACAAAAAAATGCACATAATTTGCAATTACAATTTGTTCATTTGGTAGTATCATGATGCAACAGTAAGCTCTTCTGTTTTCTTCTCTCTTTCCTTGATCGCCCGTTTCCAGTTTTCTACGCTGTCGATTATTTCACCGGTTTTTAACAGATAGCGAACCCTTTTACCATCTTCCAGGATCTTGTGACCCACCCGGCTCGCAACGTTTTGTTCTTTCGAGTACAGCATCACATTTGAGCTATGAATTGGCGCTTCTATCTGCCCAAGAAACACGAACAAGAAACGAGAGATGATTATCTCTAAGCGGGTTTGGTTTTAGTCATTTGATGCCGATTCTAGACGAAGCCCCTATATCATTCCAACGCTTTTTTGGCCATTTTGACAACCATAAGCTAGCTTATATTTTAATCTTATTGGAAAAGCCCCGTTTGGAAAAGCTAGTTTTTTTTAACTACCTAAAGGAGTTTCAATAGGGACCTTTTCCCATTTTTGCCAATTATGCCCCTTATATTTTTCAAATTATTTTTTCAAAATGTCCTCCTATATTGTAATCTAGCTTATCAACTAATTTTTACATAACATAACTAGTTTATAAGCTAGTTTCAACCGTTTGGTAGGTTCAGCCGGGAAATTATCCAAAATAGCCATTTTTGTCACTTTATAGCCGTTTTTCCACATAATCGACCGAAATAGCCAAGATTTCGCAAGTAACACTTTAAGCAACTTGCAAAATCTACTTTTATGAATATCCCAAGTTGCTAAAGTGCTACTCGCTAAATACTGACATAGAAATGACACTTGCGCAACTTGTTAAAGTGTGCTACTTGCCCACGTCATCATTTTGTAAGTAGCACTTTAGCAACTTGCGAAACTGTTACTTTATGGATATTAAATTCGCAAAAGGTAGATTTCACCGGTTGCTAAAGCGCTGCATGCTAAATCTTGGCTATTCCGGTCAATTGAGTAGAAAACCGTCTATAAAGTGATTTAGAGGGTCCCAAATGACTATTTCGGACAATTTCAAACATTTAGCCTATATATCTGCGAAGGAGTCGAAAATTTAAACCTTAATTATCTGTCCTGATTCACCCTCCTCCTTGCTCTTCACATGTTTGGTCTTCAAATTAATTTCTTTGACAATCACAGTGCTGTTGTGCTTAACAATCTTGGTTATCTCGCCGATTTTGCCCTTATCTCGTCCTGCTATCACTTTCACGGTGTCCCCAAGCTTCACATGCATCTTGTGCACTATTGGAAGACTGTTCGGCTTGCATTTTATCCGTTCCCACCTCTTTAGCTGCAAAAGTTGAATTCGGAAACCGACCTTAGATAAGAAGCTCAAAATGTAAGCAAATTTGAAAGAAAAAAAAAGGGCAACAAAAAAAATCGAAAGAAACAGCAAGGAGGGCATGGTATACTGACCTTCACTTGGATAGGAGGACATGCCACTTTTGTAGTCTTGACCTGCATATAGAACATGTCATAGAATAATCAAGCCTCAGGTATGATAAACTAATTGTGCGGATAAGTTTACTGCGCTTAGTAGGCTGACGGGACTGGATAAGACTGGACGGGTGAGAGTGAGGTAGATGGGTGAAAGAATTGTGGCCTTGTGGGAGGTTTTAGGGTTTAATTTAACATGGGTAGTTTAGTAAATTTACTTACCAAGCTTGTCACATCTTCTTGATTTTTGTTCCACCTATTTTGATGGGACATAAAGAAAGTGTATTTTTGTCCACTCATTCCTGTCCGGTCCCGGTTAATTGTCGCACCAAATGTGAGACAAAGAAAACTCACTCCCTCCTTCCCCCCCCCCCCTCTCTCTCTCTCTCTCTCTCTCTATATATATATATATATATATATATATAGGTAGGTTTATTTAGGAACCTTAAATATTTTAGGATCCGAGAACCACCTATTTTGTCAATATTCATAAAAAAATATATATCATGACATTCATCATGAATATTTTATCACGTTATTCATCATGAATAGTTGAATACTCACAAAAAGGATGGTTCCTAAAATATTTAAGGTTCCTAAATGAACCTTCCCTCTCTCTCTCTCTCTCTCTCTCTCTATATATATATATATATATATATATATATATATACTCCTTATATTCCGCATTTTTGAGCCATGGTTTGTGAGAATTTTCTATTCCAAAAATGGTTCCATCAAGAAACGAGATACTGCACTTAACTTTACCTCTCATGATTCCACGTAACTTTCTTCTATGCTGAACCTTCTTGAGAAGTACTAATTATGGAGGGAGAGAAGGGGGGGGGGGGGGGGGGGTATTGGGATAACAGGAGATCCATTCAAGGGATTTTCTCACAGGCATATAGTCAAATAGATGATTGCAAGTAGACTAAAGTCTTCATATGTGACCATGAACTTATTATGCTAATCTTTAGCATCTTTGTTTACTTTTGCATTCTTTCTTCTGATTCGATCTTTAAAATTGCCAATGTGATACTTAAACAAGAAGCAAGGAAACAAGGGCATGCATTACAAGCCCAATCGCATCCAAAAGGGCAACGATGGCATGCATAAAATTCATGCCACTATGAACCAAAGAGATGAGATCCGAAGTTGAAAGTTGAAAGCAAGTGCAGGCAATGCTGCCAAGCTTGGAACAAGTCATGCAGTCAGCTTCTAGAAACAAATTTATATTTTGACATGCTACTTGAATGAAGCTGACATGATGTTTAGAAATTTCAACTTCATGGCTATCGACACTTTGAAGTGAACAAGCTTCGATTAAACCAAACCATATGAACCCAGTAAATACCACATAAAATAGGGTCTCGGGAGAGTAGGATGTATGAAGACCATAAGCTTGTGAATTGGATAATGAGTTTCGATTTAAATCCAATCCCCAAATTCCATTTCCCCAAAAACTACAATAGATAGCTAAAGATGCATAGAGATGACCCAACCCAAAACAATGTGATCAAAGGAGTCAAAATCAGGAAACGGTCAAAAGGGTCACCCAAGGGAGCTCAGTCCCGACCAGACCAAGGGAACAACATACCTCAAAATTAAAACAGACCCAGAGGTGCAACAACCCATGTGGCTTCTAACCAACTCTCAAAGGAAACCCTAAGGATTTCAAGAGAGACTTCACCATGGTCAATCTATTATCAGAAGATAAATGCAAGTCCTAGAGCATCTCCAATTGAGGTTCTTATAAGAACCTCCTCTTTGCACTTTTTGTTGCCAACTCATCTCTTAAAAGTCCACAATGACAGTTCATATAAGAACCTCCTTATTGTGGGTCCCATTTGATTCTTTCAACATCAATAATAATTAAATAAGTTATATTAGTATATATATATATATATATATATATATTAATAACTTTAAAGTCAAGAAAATAAAATAAAAAATAAGGAAAATGTATCTTCTCACAAACTTCACTGTAAGAATCAAGATTTTTATTTAAGAACCTAAAGGAGTTTGGGTTCTTATAAGAACTCTCCACAATGGTAGTTCCTATAAGCCACTACACTTTTTGCTTATAAGAACCTTGCATTGGAGATGCTAATAAATTTTAGCACTTACAGCGAAATTAAACACTTTAAGCTGTCACTAACCCCTTCAAGTGGTGCTAAATTTCATGCCAAAGAAGAATTCAAGTGCCCAAATCCCTTAACTCCAATGAGGTTATTATTAACCACCCGTTGTGGCGCACAGGTTAAAGCTCAGGGGATCCAGTTGGAAATCTCATCTTCCCCGGGCCGGAATCCAGGAGTTGCCAAAGCTCTTGTGGCCATGGAGGTTCACCTGCGATGACTCCCGGCCATTCGTGGTCGTCCAGGCCTCCAGGGGATTAGTCGGTGCACATTAGTTGGAACGGATATGCACGGTTACCCGAAACAAATATCCATCTTGAAGCCAAAGGTTCTAGCATCTCAATTACCTCTAAAATCCTCAATTATATGGATTTTATACACATGTTTATATTAAAAAAAACTATTCAAATTCACTGTTAAAGCACATCAACACTCTTTTCATCAATTCAGCTTATTTTGTTTCCTAAAACAAATGTCATTTCACAAATGTAGCAATGAATTGTTAATTCTTTAACCACAAGGTTGTGGTGTGGTGGTAAGAGCTTGAGGACTTCATAGCGGTTGTCCGGATTTGAGCCCCACTCGCAGCATTGTGGCCACTGAGGATAAACTCAGGGCTGCACGCTTAGCAGCTGGGCCAAAGGCTCTACTTGCCAAGGGATTAGTCTGTTTGGCCCAGGATACCCTTATCAAAAAAAAAATGTTAATTCTTTGTTTCCATAAAATATAAAAGTAATTCTACACCATCAACTGTCTACCAATGACCACAATTTCACAAATAATTCTTCATAAATTCATCAAAACTAAAAACAAACAACACATCCAATTTCCCAGAAATACCACCAAACGATTATCAATCAACACCAAATACCCCTAAATCGGAACAACTACACATCACACAGAATTAACGCACAAAACACATTACCGAAATCTATACTTACAAAATTCTAAAAGGCACATAACAATTAGTGAAACAAATTTGCAATTAAAGTAGAATTGAGGGGAAGAAAGAGTGTACCAGAGGTGGACAGGGGCACGGAGAGAAACGTTGGCCGAGAAATGATTTGGATGAGAGAGAAAGAGCGGTGAATGAGCTCTGTAGAGCTGCCATGGCCGCCATTTTTAATCAAGGTTTTGCTCAATGGAGGTGCACCAGATTTCAGAGCATTTATCCAGATAGATAGATAGACGGAGAATGAAACGCAGTGGATAAAGCTTTTATATTAGAGAATTGGGTTGCGCTTGTTAACGAGCCCAACCCAATTGATTAGTATTAAAAAGCCCAATATATGTAGTAAACACTTAAAGAGGCCCAGCCCATAATGTAAATGGGTTAAGAAAAAATAATAATAATAATAAAAAGGTTAAAAAATGGGGAAATTAATTAAAATAATCATTTTTAGTGGTTTTGCATCTTAGCCACTTTTCTCCGAGTTTTATTGAAATAGTCCTAAGTCCGCATAAAAATTGCGGACCTAGCTCAAAAACACCAGAAAACGAAAAAAATATTTGATCAATTTTTCTAATTTTTTTTGTAGACCTGGTCTGCAATTGCGGATCTAAGTAAAAAAAAAGTTTTTGAAGGAAAATTGACCAGGTTCTTATTTTTTGGTGCTTTTGAGTTAGGTCCGCAATTATTGTGGACCTACGACTATTTTGGTAAAATTCAGAGAGAAGTGACTAAGAGGTAAAACCACTGGTGAAAAATGATTATTTTAATTAATTACCCTAAAAAATGACCATTTTTTTTTGAAAAAAAAAACGGGCTTGTTAAAACCGGCCCTGGTCCCATAATCAATCTCAGATCGGGCTGGGTTAGGACGGGCCGAGAATTTCATTGGAAACCATAACTGGTCCCTATCGGGTTCGTTTTGGCCATTTGTAGTTTAGACTATAATCTATACTATATTATAAAGCAGACATAAAAAACTCTTAAAAACAAATCTTAAAGTTTGATGTACCGTTATTTAATGCTAATTACTTAAAAAACAACAATTAAAGTTGTATGTACTACATTTATTGCTATCTCTAACCATTATCTCTAACCATTTTAACTCCCCTAAAATCATTTTCCACTTTAACTCCCCTAAAATAACTTTCATCATAATTAAATATAGAATAAAAATCAAATTTTAAATATAAAAATATAAAATATAATTAAAAAAATATAACATAATATTTTATAAAAAAATTATATTATTAAACCAAAATAAATTACATTATATTATTAAGTCTAAATTAAACAAATTTATATAAAAAATCATTATCATTCTATCACAATCATCCAAAATCATAATGTAAATCGACAAAATCGTAATGTAAATCATAATGTAAATAAAATGAAACATTAAAATCGTAATGTATCTAACGGCATTGCACGAGTACACTTCTAGTAGAATATTAAAATACAACCAAATTTATTTTATTTACTATTTAGTAATAACGATGAATATATTTATTAACTAATTTCAAAAACTGATTTTTATTTTTTATTTTTTGATAAATTAGTTTCAGGCTACATGATATTGGTTGACTACTTGACTTTGGTGTAACAGTGTTTCACATTAAAAAAAAATACAATATAACTTGATAATTTGTCATCCATGTCATTAATCGTTACAAAATCTACGGTTACGGTTAAAATGAGTTGAAATATGAAGAAGTTGAACGTTTGTTAGATAGATTGAGGGGAAAAATATCATTCTTATATGAAACAGGAACTAGGATAAATGTTGTTACATTTTGATATATTTTGTAGCTGAATGATGGACTAAGATATAAAACAAGTAAATAATGGTAAACCATAGGAATCGAGCTAAATTTTTTTTTTTTTTGTAACCGTGGGTTTCCGGGTCAGCTTACGTGCACCGACTAATCCTCGGGCGATCACGAATGGTCTGGAGTATCGCAGGTGAACCTCCATAACCACAAGGGCTTTGACAGCGCCTGAATTTGAATCTTGGATAAATGAGATTTGAACCCTGAATTTAAAACATGTCAAATTAAAATGGGTAAATGTTTTTAAACGGTATGTTCAGAGTTACTTTTCATCAATTCTTTTAATTTCAAGATAATTTATATATTAAATACAATTAAAAAACTATCATTAATTAGTTTTTTTTAAAGAAGTCATTAAAAAAGTCATATATCTTGAGTAGACTATGGGTTATCCGTTTGACCCAATTTTTTAAAATGATTAATTGAAGAGTAAACTACAAACTTGGTTCATGTGGTTTGTCGAAAATAATATTTTTTGTTCCTGCAGTTTTAAAATTATAAGATGATTGTCGTAGTATGTAAAAATGTTCGGATTTGATCTCTCCCTTTAAATGTCTGTTAAAAAATTCCGTTAAACGAGAGCATTTTTCATCATTTTATTGTTTCTTTTGTCTTTTACACAATCAAAATCGATTTTATGATTTGGTCCATGTGGGTTTTGATTGTGTAAAAAACAAAAAGAACTATAAAATGATGAAAATGCCAATCGTTTTAAGAAGTATTTTAACGACCTTTAAAGAAAGGATCAAATCCTGACATATTCGTAAATCCCGAAAGCTATCTTGTGATTTCGAAACTGCAGAGACGAAAAGTGTTATTTTCGACTAACCACATTGGACCAAATTTGTAGTTTACTCAATAAAATATAACCTTAATATACTCTTTTTTTTTTATAAATATGAGTTTAAACTGTCCACATTTCACTAACCAAACTAAACGAGCTCAGTATATCCCGAGTTTTGAAAAATACAATCACTTTTTTTCTAAAGTATTCTATTAGTATACAAAATTGAACCATAACAGGATCAAACCCAAGAAGAAAAGAGAGATTTTACAAAGTTTAAAACCTAATTTCCTCACTCAACTCAACACCACACCAAAACCTGAACTACATGCTGCTATCAACTCCTATATATGTAAAATGCCAAATATATTACAAAATAAGGCAAAGAAAAACAAAACAAATTAACAGAATCAAGGGGTCAAATGTCAATTTTAACCTTCACATGATTCAGCTGTGCTGCTCTTAGACTCCACCCGTCGATGTTCGCTATTCATCGGGCTCCGCCGACCTAATTGGTCGATGTTGAGTGCAACCTCATCAGCGGCAACCGATGAATCACGTGATTCACGTCTATGATGCTTTTTGTTGTGCCGAGCCGTAAGAATACGAGATAGTACTTGCACAATGTCTCTCATCGATGGTCGTTTTCTTGGGGAACGGTTGATGCAATTGTATGCAAGAGCTGCCACATCGTTGAGTTCATGCTCATCGAAGTTGCCTTCAAGACGAGAATCCACTATTTCTTCCCATCCGACTTTGCCCTCGGTGTTCATTGCTGCCTATTTATAACGATGAAATATTAAACCAAGAAAACTGGATATAGAGGGAAGAAAGATGGTTCTCAATCAAACAATACAAATAAATACTCCCTCCGTCCCAAAATAACTGTCTACGTTACTATTTTAGTTTGTCCCACAATAAGTACCCACTTTCAAAATCAAATGTTTACTTTCTCATTTTACCCTTTAATCATAATGGAGAAAATTTATGTCTATAATTAAGGGTAAACTTGTCCTTTTATCAATTAAAAAGGGTAATAATTATACGGTCCTAAATCTGTGTGATTTTTTCATAAAGGAAGTACATAATTAGTTCATGTAAATTGACTTGCAATATTACATGGTCCAAGGCATCTAATATTATGCACTGGACTCTACCCTAAAAAGTGGAACGGTTGTTTTCGTAAACACCAACAACTTGCAAAAAGGTGTGTGCAAAAAAGTTTAGACCAGATACGTCAAAAAGCCTGCCAAAAAGTTTTCAAAAAACTTAAGGTGATTGAAAAAATAGAAGTTTAAAAACAGATTAAATAAAAGTGGATATTCATTTAGGAACCTTAAATATTTTAGGACCTCGGTAATTGCCTATTTTGTGAGTATTCATGAGGAATAACGTGATAAAATATTCATGACGAATGTCGTGACAAATATTCAATAATATTAATCATAAATACGCACAAAATAGGTGGTTCCTGGATTCCTAAAATATATAAGGTTCCTAAATGAACCTACCCCGTGTAATATATCCGACAATTCTCTAACCCTCCCAAAGTCCCAAGCCCGACCTCTCCAAGACTCCAACTGCCTCCCTCCCATCTACATTATGTGTCTCTAAGATCTCCTCTCAGAGGTCATGTCCTCGGAAATGGTTAACGACACCATGTCCATCCTGTTGGAAAATTTTAGTAAAAATATGTTTTTTTTACTAACTTTGGACACATTTAAATACATGTATATGTATTGTATATATCGAACTCTTAGTGGGTTTGTGTTCTCTTATATGAGAGCTTCGAAACGATATATTATGTGTCCAAAACGGAATATGTGTGAATAAGATATCGATGCTCAAAGTTGAGTGTTTGGGATGAAATTGGCAAAAGTCAAGTGAGTGTGGGAACATGTCCCACATAGGAAGGAGTAGCAAACATTTTGTGGTTTATAACCCCCTCATTTCCTACATATTCCTTGTACCCCCTAAACAAATGTGCATTTTCTCTAGAGAAAATATTGCATCAATTTGAGGTACAAATTTTAAAGCGAAATCCCTAATAGGCTCCAAATTCATCATCATAAATTGCTAATAGTATCATTGCCTACAAGTATATAAATATTAGACTAAGATATTAATTTGTAAAGTTGGTGGTACCAAAGTGTAAATATTATCATTATATATACCGGTGAATGTGAATGAATAGGGACACGGTTTTCTGACCATATTCTTACATGGTATCAGAGCGTACCTAAACCCTAGCCGCAAACACCTAACAAACCCTAGCCGTCATCTTCCTCCCACTGCTGCTCCAGTCTTCTGCCATCTTAAATTCATCGTTCCCCACTTCTTAAATCTAAAAACTAGACATACCTACTGAAAAAATGAACTAACTTGAACCAAGTGTGAATAGAAATGTGAACCATGTGAGATTAGCTAGAAAAACAATGATTATGAGAAGAATGCATTTTGAAGAAACTAAAAAAGGTATACTTGTACTTGACTTTATATCAATTGCATCATATAAGAAAGTACACACACATATATACAAAAAAAACCACAAGGACTAAATTTGCATTTAACTCAAAAACCAAAGAACTCATTTAAACCGTTGATTGAGATGCAAACCACATGGACCAAATTTGCATTTAACTCAAAAACCAAAGAACTCATTCAAACCGTTGATTGAGATGATTCAATGGATGAGGTTAAAAGGGTGGTTATAACCACCTTTTTCAAAAAAATAAAATATTTCCCCTATTTTTTAAATCGAAAATTGGCAAAATATAATGAAAATTGGAGCAAAACAAATTACAAAAAAAAAAAAAAAAACGATCACTTGTTATCTTCAAATTTACATCCATTTTTATATAGTTTTTCATCCGTTTTTTCGTGGTTCTTCGGTTCTTTTTTTAAGGTTCTCACCCCTATATCTATTGCTTAAAAAGTTAGGCAAATTAAAATGCTTTAATTTGGGACAAAACTAATCATCTAAAAGGTCATTTAATTGGGACAGAATAACTATATCAGAATCTGTCTTAGCTCCAACTACCGGTAGCTGTGATAAAACAGCTACTACTTAAATCACAAAAGTACTTCAACTACCAATGAATAACTTCAGTCCATGCTTTAAGGAAAACAAGAGAGAAAAAAAAACAGAAGAAATCAACAAAAAGACCACAAAAAACTGGTTGATGATTTTATGTCACACACACACACACACACACACACACAGAGAGAGAGAGCTTACGAGCTCAACGTACTCCATGAGACCCTGCTGAGGGTTTCTTCCTGCAATAAGCTCAAATAGCAGAACTCCGAAGCTGTAAACATCACTTTTCTTGGTGAATGTCCTTGTTGATATATATTCAGGATCAAGATATCCAAAAGTTCCCTGTATATTGGAGGCATGTCTATTAATCATATCCTCCCTTGAAAGTCCAAAATCAGCCACCTGTTTGACACAATATAATTAGGTAGTGATCAGTAGAAAAATCAAAATCTTAAGGCAGCTGAATCAATTGCTACACTAGTTTCTGAAACAAAAAAGGGGTGAGAATATTTCAAAATTTTAAGATATGCATAGAGGAGAGCTTAACAGCAGTCAACTGACCCTGGCTCTCATGGCCTGATCCAACAGAATGTTAGAAGACTTGATGTCCCGGTGTATGACTGGAGGAACAGCCTGGAGTTACAAGAAAAGATCAATAAAATGGATGATTATGCATAGGCATACATGTACAATTTGTAATATGCATAGGTTTACCAAAAGCCCAAATAATAGATATAGTCCCTCCGTCCCAAAATAAGTGTCAACAATGAAAAAGGCAATTATTATACTTTTAATTAATTAAATGACAATTTTAACTTTAACAATAGAAGTAATGAATTTCTTCATCTATAATTAAGGGTAGAATTGGAAAGTGAATTCCTAGATATTAGGGAGGAGAAACAAGATACGTTATGGAACAGATCTACACTTACTTTTGAAAGTAGACACTTATTTTGGAACCAACTAAAATAGAAATGTGGACACTTATTTTGGAACCAACTAAAATAGAAATGTGGACACTTATTTTGGGACGGAGGGAGTACTAACAAACAAAAGAAAAAATGCCAACAATGGAAATACTTGTACATGAAAGAAAGAGCAGAGCTTACTCCATCATGGAGATATTCCAATCCTCTAGCTACATCCAAAGCTACTTGAACCCTCAAATCCCAGCTTAACAATTCATGAACTTCACCTAAATTTTCAGAAGCAACAGCATTTTGTAAGACTGTTGTACAACTATTAGTTATAACTGAATTTACCAACCAAGCAACAAGAACCACCAATAGTAAAGTCTCACAAATTTGGCTGTTAATTCAACAAAGCCATTTCAGATTTCAAAACCACATGTGCAAGTATTTCAGATTTTGAAGCCATTTCAGATTTTTGTTAGCCAAGGGGAATCTACAAGTCCAACAACACGAACTTCACCACTGCTCGCTATCACAAGGATGTACTTCAACAAGGTTAATGACACAACTGACATTAAAATATGAGGATGTGATCAAGAAGAATTGAGCGATTTAGCTATAAGAAAACCCATTATAGTTATGTTGTATAATAGACTGGAAAATTTCCCAACTAAGACATTAAAATGAAAGACGGCCTTGCAAACTTCAACTTGAAGCAAATATAGGAACAGTGCAGTATTCTCCTATGTATTAGGGCTTTTAATCACTACAAATAACATAAGCATTTATCGGCTTATGAAATATCTAAATAAGTAAAAACTTGAAGATCCTTCAACAACTGAAAACAATTCATGCAAGACAGGTAGTCGCCTAGATCCTACAGATGGTTGTATTTATTAACAAGAGAGACATTGAGTTCAGTTGCATTTCCTTGTACTTTGATAGGAGATTTTGTTTCCTTTTGTTGCTTAGCAAAATTAAGAATGTGCATCTGTTATTGTCTTGACAAAACCAGGTATATGGAACTTGTTTATTTTCTAATTATAACAAAGTTGGATGATAACTTACTGTACAAATGAGAAGCCAGACTGCCTTTGCTCATGTAGACATATATGAGCATATGTTGTCCCTTTTCTGCACAATATCCTACCAAATTCACTAGGTTTCTGTGATGTAACCTTCCCAATAACATAACCTGCAAACAAATATACCCACTGGAAACCTTGAAGGCAAAACTAAAAATAGCAGAAGCACAAATTAGATGATATCAATCAGCAAGCAGAAAAAACGTAAGAAGTAAACTCCTAAGGATTTTAAGGCCATGTTTATGATGGAAATGTTGGTGTTCCAATTTCAAGATTGAAAATCTTATTACCACCTACTGAGATAATACTTTAGCCTACAAATATTCTTGTATGCTATAATTTGCCTAAAGCTTCCTCATTATATCTAAATAACCCATTGCACATTTTCCAATCCATATTGCTAGTAAAAAATCCCAGTGACAAGATGCTTGGTATGCTCGGTGCAAGATGTTATGCACGCCGATTACAGTATCACATGACTTGGGATGTTTTTATCTTGGATACTTTCTTCAAACCATGAGAAGTGAACATCACCTTTTGGCACGCAACTCTACGAGCATCTTAATCCATCCAAGTGAAGGTTTGTTTTGGTACAATGTTGTTTTAAATATTGAAGTATGTATTTAAAGAGATTATATATATATATATATATATATATATATATATATATATATATATATATATATAGGTTTCAATTGGAAACCATATTAGATTGAAAACTTTGGAAACCGTCAATTTCATTGGTTAAATTAAAGAAATTGGTTCATAAAGTTGTTTAATATGATCAAGTTGTTTCATATAATTCTTTTGTTAATGAAATTGTTTCATATATTTGTGTTTTTTATGTAGTTTTATCTATTTTTCTCATTCTGATGAAATTGTTTCATGTATTTTCGCAGTCTGATGAAACTTTTTCATTTTTACATAAAAAAACACAAATATATACAACAATTTCATCAAAAAAAGAATTATATGAAACAATTTCATTAACTTAACCAATGAAATCGAGGGTTTCCACGGTTTTCAAAATTAGAGTGGTTTCCATTTGATCGCTCCCCTATATATATATATATATATATATATATATATATATATTGATGGAGCAGACAGCTAGTAAAGATATATGTCAGTAGTTCATTTTTCATTGGAAGCACGGAGTATAACTTGCCAGATAGACATTATTGTCTACAAGACCAGCAAAAGGTCCCTTTGGAGAAAAAGCACTCTTCCGCACGGATACATATGCTTGACTTGATTTTGTATGTCCTGCATTTTTGTCTGTGTTTCCTGATGTCTATATGTTACTTTGTTATGAAGAAGGGTAAAGCGCAAGACATTAGTATAGCTCAAATAATGTTTGTTTTCCATAGCCACTGTGAATGTCCCTTTCAATGTTTAAGCCTTCAGCATGAAGCTATTTAAAAATCATTCTCCCAAAAGAATCATGTGAACTATACTCTATTACTAGATCCTAGCTAGAATTAGTATAGTTTTAGAAGACCCACTTAGGAAAATCTATAAAATGTTCATTAACATAAATTAATCAATCCCAAATATATAATAGGTGACTGCATGTATGCTTCATTGCTACCTCCGTATGGAACTCTTTCTCGCCTTGTTTGGAATCAGTTGCAAGAACTTTGACCGCAACTGCATCACCAGCAGTCATCTGAGCTTTATAAACGGGACCAAATGCCCCTTGGCCTATCAAGGACGTGAAATTGTAGGTTGCTTTCTGTAGATCTCTGCTTGATCCAGGAAAAAGAAAGAACAATGGTAAGAAAAGGGTAAAACAGAAATATCCAGAATAAAAAGAAACCAATAAAGAGGCATTAAAACCAACTGGGAAAGGTGCTTCTTGATTCAATACACTTTTCTTTGACGGAAACTCTATGATAAGATATTAATTTTGTTTCATGAACATACAACTATGGTGTGTTTAATAAGTCAAAAGATGAAAGAAACATAAAGGAATATGATGCAAGTAATGACCCATGATGAGGATCTTATCTGGAATAGAAAGTTAAAGCAAACGATAGTAGCTACATATAAGCCTAAATAAAACTAATATCAATACAAATGTAACAAATTTTCTTTAACGTTCAAAAAATATTTAGAATATATTCGCTCAGTATTTTATTGTTTGTTTTGGCCAGAGTATTCAATTTGTAATCGGTCCATTTTTGGTATACGGAAACTATACCCGGTTATCTCATTACTAAAATTTCTTTTGCCATTTCAAAAATAATAATAACAACAATGTACTTCAAGTATCATTGTTTTATGGCGCGCACGGCATAAAGCATAGAGGTGCATCAGTACTAAATTCAACATACTTGTAAGAATATTCGAGAATTCCAGAAGCAGCAACCACATGACCCTTCTTCATTCCACCAAACCATAACGGGACGCCATTCTGTACAGATGTTCTTGATGATTCTGTACCCATGGATGAGTCCGATAATATCGTACAAGTATCAACACCATTTGCACGAATGGGGATAGTTGCTGCTCTCCTAGAACTGCTATTACCTATCTGAGGTCGCTTCCGGTGAAACCTAGAACAAAGTATCCCGACTAAGGCCAAAAGCCCTCCGATCACCACTCCTATTGAGATACCAATTATCAGACCAAATGACCTCTCTTTCATCTCTTTTCTGGTGCCTCACTATCTCCTATCCAAGCAACCATCAACACACCTGCGCAAGCAGACAGCAAGATTTAAAAGCAGAATTCAGGGATTTACCATTAAGTCCTGAAGGTATTACTGTAGCGAACCTAATATGAAATTCCAAACCAAAATTTTCTATTCCAGCTCCCATTAGACCCACTAACGAAATTTCAACTAGCTCCGAATCCCAAATTAAGGATCCAACTTACTAGTTTATAGAAGCATAGTCGTCACTGTTGACGTTCATCAAATCATGTGATCGAACAGAACGTTTTCCCCACACAACCCCAACAAGGATTAAGAAAATAAGAGAAAACTAAGAAATATAAAATATCAATATAGATCACCCACCGAAAGAGAACGAGCCATCAACGAAGAACAGGTTATGCAAATCAAGGAAGAAGAAACAGGAAGAAAAAAAATGTTGATGAATGGATGGATGCTCCAAGTTCATAGACGCAACAAAACAGAAGTAAAAGGAAGATCATAAGAAAATCGTGATAAATATTTTAGTAGCTAAAAATCACGATTAAGCCATGTTTTCGCTGCAGGAAAATTCAAACTCAATCAAAAGTGTTCCAATGCTGAACAATTCCTGAATAAATTCAGCAATTAGGAAAACTAAATTCTCCAAAAACAATACCGAAAATAGCAATCATTGAAGAAATTAAGGCGACTTTTTACTTTCCTAAACACGAAACATGAAAACAACAAATACAAACTCATAGTTGAATATTTCCTAAAATACAGATCTTCTTTTACCTTTCAGCATCCAAAAGTGGCACCAACGTCATTGTTCACTAAACAAATCAAATACGAACAGTGAAGAAACACAAAATCAAACTAAGTAATACTCCAATTATGCATAACAAAAGTAAATAACACAAATCAAAAGATGAAAAACCACTAGAAATCCATGAATATAGCAATGTGAGTGATTAAATGATAGTTTAATTCATGATTTACCTGGTGATTATAGCGATGATTGAATTGAACTCAACAACAATCAGCTTTACCGAAGAATCCGGATGAACAAGATGAAGGAATCTGAGTTGAAGCGACGACAAGATCCGGTTTTCATAGTTGCCAAAAACAATACTGCACAATGATCGAAGAACAAAAATGGCGAATTTTCAAAAGAAATATATATAGCTCAAAATATAATGTTATTAAAAGCTAAAACTATGATATTTATTTATTTATTTTTAGATTTTTGTAAAATAAATACTTTTTTTAATATAGGAATTTTTAAATTCATAAAAAGATTAGATATTAAAAATATGATTAGACGATTATGCCCTTGATCTCCAGACATTCCTTCTTGGTGTCATGATTATTCATTAACTAGGAAAGCATTAAAATTTGCCCCCACTTAAATATATATATATATATTTTTTTTTGGAAAGGGTATCCTGGACCTATGACCCAGACTAATCCCTGACAATTAGGGCATTTGACCTAGCTGCTAAAGCGTGCAACCCTGAGTTTATCCTCAGTGGCCACAAGTGCTGCTAGTGGGGCTCGAACCCGGTTGAACGCTATGAACTCCCCAAGCCTTTACCACCACACCACAGTCCTTGTAGTTTAAATATATTAATTATTTTTAAACATTATTTTTTGATTTAATATTATGTTACCATATTTTTATGTAAATACCTAAATATCTAATAAATTTAAGAGTAAACTACAAATTAGGTCCATGTGGTTTGTTGAAAATCACATTTTTTTGTCCCTGTAATTTTGATACGACTTACAAGATTGTTATCGTGGTTTGCAAAAACGTCCAGATTTGGCCCCTATCTTTAACGACCATTAAAATTTTCTGTTAAATGACGGGTATTTTCGTCCTTTATCGATTTTTTTGTCTTTTACCAAATCAAAAACCATATGGACCAAAATCATAAAATTGATTTTAATTGAGCAAAAAAATGACGAAATGACGAAAATTCCCCTCGTTTAACGGAATTTTTTAACAACCATTAGAGGGAGTGACCAAATCTGGACGTTTTTACAAACCACTATAGCCATATTTTAGTTTCGAAACTACAGGAACGAAAAATATTATTTTCAACAAACAACGTATACCAAAATTGTAGCTTACTCTAGCTTTTCAGTTTGTGGTTTTTAACTTTTTTTTAAAATCAAGTTTCGGTTGAATTAATACGGTTTGGAACTAGAATTAAACTATGTTTGATTTTGAGTTGAATCCAGTTTCAATTGATGAACATCTCTCTACCCTTCTAGGCTTGTGAATCCCAGTTTGCAAGTGTAATCAATAAATCAATGAAGAACGATCAATATATGTCATCAACTCTGGTCATATGATTGTATTAACTGATAAAGCTCAAAGATTTACAAAAAGAATTTTAACTGATATGCGTAAACCTCTAAATGACCATTCAACCTCTTACCCAAAAACCCTAGAAATCAAACATTAAATACCAAAGGCTTAAACCTAAAGGCTCAAACCCATTACAAACCAAACCCAATACTTAATAAAAGACTTTTACAAATCAAATAAATAACAGTAAACCTATATAAATACTTTATATAACTTTCAACATACTAGGACTTTTAGTCCTAACAAGGTTTCTACTGCCACCATAAAATTTGATTTCGACAAGACCTCGAGACATCAATATCAGTATAATAAAAAGAATTAATGTTAAATTTCAGACTTATAATTATTAATATAAATAATATAATTTATAAGAAATTAATGAAATGTGAGTTAGATTAGAAATGTGTAATTGTGTTAAACATGGTCAAGTGGTTAGCTTGGACTTTTGAGTTTGATAGGTAGTTTGGAAAATATCCACTATTTCATACATTTGACTTTGACTAAGTATTTTATTTTTATTTTATAAAAAGTTACAATATTACATATATTAATTGAATTTTTAAATCAATAATTGTAAATTTAAAATAGAATGGTTACGTAGGAATCGATGAATGTGTTATGTCGACGACCATCCATTATTTGTTTTTATTGATATGTTATTATTATGTCTTCTGCTTGAAAATAAATGTAATATTTTTTCACTAGATTAACTTAGAGGACGACGATAAAATGACAACCACAAAAAATGTTGAAAATCTTAAAAACCAATTTCAACCATCTAATAACTTTAATCTAACACCATTAATTAACGTTTCATATATAATTAAGGAAAGATGTAATGGTAATTTTCCGTTTTCTTGATTATTTTTTATTTATCTCTTTTTATAGATATCAAAATTTAAAATTAATTATTATTTTATTTTTATTCAATTTTATATGATGTAATTTTTATGTAATAAATAAGATATTTAAACTTTATTCATTTATAACTAGAGTGTACTCGCACAATACTGCTACATACATCACGATTTTAATGTTTCATTTTATTTTCTGTTTTTTGTCGATTTACATACGATTTTGGATGGTTGTGAGAGTGTGATAATGTTTTTTTATATAAATTTGTTTAATTTATACTTAATAATATAATGTAATTTATTTTGGTTTTATAATATAATTTTTTTATAAAAGATTATGTTAGATTTTTTTAATTATATTTTATATTTTTTATATTTAAAACTTGATTTTTATTCTATATTTAATTATGTTGAGAATTATTTTAAGAAAGTTAAAGTGAGAAATGATTTTAGGGGAGTTAAAATGGTTAAAGATAATGATTGAAAATTAATAAATAACATTAAGTGTAGTACATATAGCTTTAATGATTGTTTTTTAAGTAATTAGCATTAAATGACGATACATTAAGCTTTAAGACTTATTTTTAAGAGTTTTTATGCCTTCTTTATAATATAGTATAGATAATCTTTATATTTCATTAGTTGATTGTATTATTGATTTAATTTTTTACTCGCTTATTTTCTCACATATACATTATTTGATGGTAACGTATAAACAAACATACATGTTTATAAAATATATTTGACTATTTTAAATAATAAAAACATCACATAGGAAAAAATTTATAGTAAATATAAAGATATTGTAATTAAAACATCACATTTGAATTCTGAAAACACCAAAGTTTTAATTCACACAATGAATAATACAATGTGAAACTCCAAAGTTTTAATTCACACAATTTAGTGTTGTTTGAGATTGTGAAAACAAAACATAGTTGTGTAAAATCTGATGTGGTTGTGAAACACCAAAGTGTTCTTTCATGTTGTGAAACAAGATAATGTCGTTAAAGTGAAACAATAAAATGTTGTTTCACAATTAGGTAAAACAATGTTGTGTTGTTTCACAATTTTGAAAACAAAACCTGACGTGAAATGTGATGTGAAACACAAAAATGTTGTTTCATATTATGAAACAACACAATGTTGCTAATGTGAAACAATGTACCATTATGTTCACATGCTGAAACAATGTAATGTTCTTTCATATTGTCAAATAATATAATGTCGCTAAAGTGAAAAAATATTTTTTTTTTGTTTCAAAAGGTGAAACAATGTAGTGTTGTTTCACAAATGAAAACAAAACAAAAGTTAACGTGAAATGTGATGTGAAACACTAAAGCGTTGCTTCATATTGTGAAACAACACAATGTTGTTAATGTGAAACAATGTAACGTTGTTTCACATGGTGAAACAATGTACTGCTGTTTTACACGGTGAAACAATGTAGTGTTATATCATATTGTGAAATAATATAATATCGCTAAAGTGACACAATAAATTGTTGTTTCACAAGATGAAATAATGTATTGTTGTTTCACAATTTGTAAAAACAAAACAAAAGTTGACGTGAAATGTGATGTGAAAAACTAAAGTGTTGTTTCATATTGTGAAAAAACAAAATATTGTTATTTGTTAATGTGAAACAATGTACTATTGTTCACAATGTAAAAAGAAACCAAAATAACGTAAATGTGAAGTGGAATATTAAAATATTGTTTCACAAGGTGAAGCAACATACGAGTTAAATCATTATTATTGTTTCATGTTAAAATTGCAATTATTAAAAAAATGTAATATATATATATATATATATATATATATATATATATATATATAATGAGACTCGTGTCAAATTAAAGAAAATAAAATATTTGTTGTTTATATAAAAATTTTATTTTAATTATTATAATTTTGATTTAAAAAAAAGGTGATGTTTAATTTAAATTATATAATTTCAATAAGAGATAAAAAGTGAAAAGATTTATTTTTATGCCATTTTTAAGAGTTATGTTTGTTTGTAAATGACATCATATATGCAAAATGTTACCTCACGACTCTCACCATTAATTAATATTGATTGTGAATGAGATTAGTTCTTATAGTTCTTAATCTTTTTGTAATTATCACTTGATTTAACCTCTTTAACTTATATGTAACATAATAATTCTTCATTATATATTTAGTGAATATTGTATAATTTATTTACTAAATATATTTAAAAATTAAAATAGACTATAGAAACTGGCCTTGTTTATATTATTGTAAACTGTAAAGTCTGGGCCCATTAAGTCTCATACAACATTAATATGGGCCGAAACTACGAGTGTGTTTTTAGGAAATTCACTTTTAGTAGTTGTTAATGTTTAGGCATGGAAATGGGGTTCGACCCGTCGGGGAACCCAGTCCACCCGTCCCGATCGGGGATGGGGATGGGGACGGGGATCCCCGTTTGTCTCAAACCGGGGATGGGGACGGGGACGGGTATCGCACTCCCCGCCCCGCCCCGTCCCCGTTATATATTTTAATTAATATTTAATATATATTATTTATTTAAACTAAATCGGTAATTCATAATTTTCTATTTCCTAACTAGGTTTATAATATAAAATTGTTATTTTTTGGATGTCAATCAAAATACAATTACTCGATATGGTTTTGAATATTACTCGATATCTTTTGGTACGTGTGAAGTTAAGTTTTTTTTTTCCCAAATTCGGTTGAATTTCTTTTGGTTTTAAGTTATTAATTATTATATAATGTTGTGATTTTTTTATACTAAATTAATTTTCTTTCGATTTTAGGTTTATTGGAAATATGTGATATTTAAACATGTGCGGTGTCTCATATATTTGATTTAAATAGCTTACATAAACGGAAAAGAAAATCCCCGTTTCCCCGTTGGGGATCCCCGTTCCCCGTTGGGGATGGGGATGGGGATGTGATCATATTCCCCGGCGGGGACGGGGATGGGGATTGAGGTCCCCGCCCCATCTCCGCCCCATTTCCATGCCTATTAATGTTATAATAATACCTTTTGTTGATGTAACAATTAATATTATAAGATTAAAATACAAATAGTATGATCATAATTGATATTGTTACAATTTTGTGAATAATTTTTCATTCATGCTCATCACAGAGTTGCAATAAAATAAAAAAATTCTTGATTGCTTCGTTTTATTTCTCTTTATATTTATGAATTTTATTTTATAAAACCTTAAAAAATTTGTAGCAAGTTTCAGTGACTTAGACTATGTTTGACAAACTAACTGATAAGTTAGTTTATAACTGATAAGTTAGCTGGTAGCTGATGAAAAAGTTACGTTTGACAAAAACTAACTTATAAGCATTTAAATTACCAAAAATGATATTAATTATTTATTTATAATTAAAAATTAATATATAATTATGAATATTAATGAGGGGCATAATTGGAATAATCACAAAAAGCTCCTGAGTAGCTTATCAAAAAACTAGCTTATGGTCATCCAAACATGTACTCAGAAAATAAGCTAGCTTATTTTTGCCAAACAATGCCTTATACTATAACTTAATTATTAGACAAAAATAAGAAAAACAAAGAAAAAAAAAGTTGAAAGACCATATGACTTTCTAACTTTATTAGCATCCATAATGAAAAACAAAATAAAATGGAATCACAATGACCAAAAGCAATTTTTAAAGACCGGGGATGGAAACATTTATAGGTAACAAACCACAAAGACGAAAATCATCGTTTACTCTTTCTTTCTAGATAAAATTGTGATTTTTAACATGTACATTCTAAATAACTCTACACACAAATATATTTATTTTGAAATAATACTTATGCAATTATTTAGATGACTATTAACTATTTTTTAATCATAACTAAAATAAGATTTCAGACTTTAGACCTCTTAAAAAACAAACAACACCTAAGTTTATTTCCATGTATCTAGTATTATATCAGTTACAAATGGTAGCCAAAATAAACTATCATAAATAATCATTAAAGTTGATATATAATTATATTTAGTTAAAACTCTAATATTTGTGTATGGTATATTATATTTTTCAAAACAGGGTTTCAATATTAGATAAGGGTACATCTCGTAGTATTTACTAAAATTAAATAATAACAATATTATTTCCATTTATAGAAAGTAGACCCACTAGAGATTACCCTAAAAGAAAGGAATATGTGAATCATTTTGGCAAGTGCAATCCAATCCAACCTACCTATATCCCCTTTTAATGTGTTTACAGGACCATTACTTCCAAAATCATTTAATAAATTTGGGACCAATAAAAGTTTTATGTACCTACCCACCAAATATTTATGGTAGAAATAATAAAATCAATTGAAAATCATTAGATTATTTTACAACTTGATCAATATAACATGCCTTTATAAAGACAGTTGTTTTGTTGTGACAGCACCAATTATGGATATAGGTGTTAGTCGTAGAGGAGGGGTACGATGGTCGCCAAAATGGGGAAGGCAAAGGGTAGGGGGGGGGGTAGGGTGAGGTCGATGACTGACGATAATATGTGTAGAATGTAGAAGCATGTGTGGTTGCCGATCAATGAATGTTTTTTTTTAATGACTTGTGTTGTACTTATTTACCCTTGGTAGTTACTCAACCCACCATTGATCCCAACATAAATGTTCACTTTCAAAGTTAGGGGTCGTTTTTAAACATTTATCTGCTAAATGCTTACTGGCTCGTTTACCGTACGAGATGATCATGACAAAGGCCGATAATCTTACTCGGTAAGAGCGATGATAAGGATGAAGAGTTTTACCTTGTAAGTAGGGTGACGACTCTTATCAGACAAGTGTTTATCGGGAAAATTGTTATATATGATACCGTTTTGATGAGCTACAACTTTGCCCAGTAAAATAAGTTAGAGTATTGAATCTTATTGGTAAGCGTTTAAAGGGTAAACATTTAGGTAAACAACTAATAAGTGCATATTATCCAAATATTGTCTTTAATTATGAGATGAAAATTAAAGTTTTTTTTATCTATTATTAAAGATATAATTATCATTTAGTTAATAAAAAATGTAATAATTACACACTACAAAAACTGTATATATTTTTTTTATTGTATAGACTTATTTTGATACCAATAAAATATTATTTATAGTGATTAACTTAAAATATAGAGTAAATTATGATTTTGGTCCATATGGTTCGTTAATATTTTAATTTTTCATCTTTGTGGTCTAAAAATTATGATTTTCAACCTTATAATTTGCAATTTATTGTTAACTCCATGGACTAATTCATATCTTTTAAGTATAAGCGACTAAAACGGTAATAATTATAAACCACAAGGACCGAAACAACAACAAATTATATATCACTAGGCATATACCCGCGCGATGCAGCGGAATATAAGTAAAGAACGAACAATTAATGTTATTTCCTTATATACATTTCATCAATAATCAACCATGACCTAAGAATCACAACTTATGAAACCTAAACCCATAAAGATATTCAATAATTAGTTTATATTATAATTATTGACGAAAAAAATTATAATGATATTATTTATAATAAGAATGAAACGTATTTTAGGATTATATATTTTTAACGTGCTAACGGTGTAAAAAAAATAAAACGTATGGATAGAAAAACAAATTATTTCGTAGATATTCATGATATTTAATAGTACGGTTAAATTAAAAAATATTCAATATTGGACTCGTTTTGAAGATATTGAGGAGACGCTTATAATGATATAATTTGTAGGAAAATGAACATATTTTTTCATTGCATTTTTGTTAATATATGATTATTTGCGTTAATATGGTAATGGTGTAAAATGAAAAATGAAAAAGTAAGGGATATAAAGTAAATTAAATAAGTAGCTGTAAGAGTGGTAAATGTTATTGTACAAAAGATTGTACAATAATCGTTTTAGTAGTATAGATAATTCGTATATATTCTGATATTTAATAGTATGGTTAAATTAAAAAATATTCAATATTGGGATCGTTTTGAAGGTATTGACGAGACGATTATAATGGTATAATTTGTAAAAAAAAGGAACGCATTTTTTCATTGCATTTTTGTTCATATACGATTATTTATGTTAATATGATAACGGTGTAAAATGAAAAATGAAAAAATAAAGGATATAAAATAAATTAAATAAGTAATTGTAAAGGTGATAAATGTAACATTGTAAAGGTAGTAAATGTTATTGTACAAAAGATTAAATGTGGTAAATGTTATTGTACAAAAAATTGTACAATAATCGTATAACCGTTTTAGAATTTTCATTATATAGCTAGACATATACCCGCGTAATGCAACGGAATGTAAGTAAAGAACGAACAATTAATGCTACTTTATTATAGATATGTCATCAACAATCAATCATAACCTAAGAATCACAATTTATAAAACTCTAAATCTATAAAGATATTCAATAATTAGTTTATATTACAATTATTGACGAAAAAATTATAATGATATAATTTATAATAAGAATTAAACGTATTTTACGATTATGTATTTTTAATGTGCTAATGGTGGAAAAATAAATAAAACGTATGGATAGAAAACAAATTAATTCGTAGATATTCATGATATTTAATAGTACGGTTAAATTAAAAAATATTCAATATTGGGTTCGTTTTAAAGATCAGTCGAAACGATTATAATGGTATAATTTGTAGAAAAATGAACGTATTTTTCATCGCATTTTTGTTCATATACGATTATTTGTGTTAATATGGTAATGGTGTAAAATAAAAAATGAAAAAGTAAGGGATATAAATTAAATTAAATAAGTAATTGTAAGGGTGGTAAATGTAACATTGTAAGGGTGGTAAATGTTATTGTACAAAAGATTGTACAATAACCATTTTAGTAGTATAGATAATTCGTATATATTCTGATATTTAATAGTATGGTTAAATTAAAAAATACTCAATATTGGGTTCGTTTTGAAGGTATTGACGAGACGATTATAATGGTATAATTTGTAAAAAAAAAGAAACACATTTTTTCATTGCATTTTTGTTCATATACGATTATTTGTGTTAATATGATAACGGTGTAAATTGAAAAATGAAAAAGTAAGGGATATAAAGTAAATTAAATAAGTAATGGTAAGGGTGGTAAATGTTATTGTACAAAAGATTAAAGGTGGTAAATGTTATTGTACTAAAGATAGTACAATAACCGTATAACCGTTTTAGAATTTTCATTATATAGCTAGACATATATCCGCACAATGCAACGGAATGTAAGTAAAGAACGAACAATTAATGCTACTTTCTTATAGATATGTCATCAACAATCAATCATAACCTAAGAATCACAATTTATAAACCCTAAACCTATAAAGATATTCAATAATTAGTTTATATTACAATTATTGACGAAAAAATTATAATTATATAATTTATAATAAGAATTAAACGTATTTTACGATTATGTAGTTTTAATGTGCTAATGGTGGAAAAATAAATAAAACGTATAGATAGAAAACAAATTAATTCGTAGATATTCATGATATTTAATAGTACGGTTAAATTAAAAAATATTCAATATTGGGTTCGTTTTGAAGGTCAGACGAGACGATTATAATGGTATAATTTGTAGAAAAATGAACGTATTTTTCATCGCATTTTTGTTCATATACGATTATTTGTGTTAATATGGTAATTGTGTAAAATGAAAAATGAAAAAGTAAGAGATATAAAGTAAATTAAATAAGTAACTGTAAGAGTGGTAAATGTAACATTGTAAGGGTGGTAAATGTTATTGTACAAAAGATTGTACAATAATCGTTTTAGTAATATAGATAATTCGTATATATTCTGATATTTAATAGTATGGTTAAATTAAAAAATATTCAATATTGGGATCGTTTTGAAGGTATTGACGGGACGATTATAATGGTATAATTTGTAAAAAAAAGGAACACATTTTTTCATTGCATTTTTGTTCATATACGATTATTTGTGTTAATATGATAACGGTGTAAATTGAAAAATGAAAAAAATTAGGGATATAAAATAAATTAAATAAGTAATTGTAAGAGTGGTAAATGTAACATTATAGTGGGTAGTAAATGTTATTGTACAAAAGATTAAGGGCGGTAAATGTTATTGTACAAAAGATTGTACCCATTTTAGAATTTTCATTTTATAGTATAGATATAGATAAGAATAAAAATAAAACAAAGAGTAAATTACACTATGGGTCCTTGTGGTTTACGCAAAATCTATATATGATCCTTATTTTGAAATAAGTACACTAGGAATCCCTGTGTTTTGCATTTCGTTGCACTCTGGGTCCCTGTGATTTGAAATAATTACACCAAGATCCCTATGATTTACATTTCGTTGCACTTTAGATCCCTGTGGTTAGGGACCCAGAGTGCAACGAAATGCTAACCACATGACCCAGAGTGTTTGAAATGCAAACCACAGAGACCCAGAGTGTAATGAAATACACACCATAGGGATCTCTGGTCTACTTATTTCAAAATAGGGATCATATCCGGATTTTGAGTAAACCACAAGGACCCACATAATAATTTACTCTAAAATAAATTACAAACAATAAAAACAAAAACCTTAATTTCTAAACCACAAAAACAAAAATCATAGCTTTTAACAAATCACAAAAACTAAAAACTTAATCTATACTATATTATAAAGATGATATAAAAAACTCTTAATTATAACTCACTAAGTTTTATGTACTATCATTTAAAGTTATCTACTTAAAATCTCTTAAAAATAACTACTAAAGTCTAATGTATTACCTGTAAAGCTTTTAACCCTAATTAATATATTTCATTCTTATCCCCCAAAATCCTTATCTATAATCTCCAAACCCTAATAATATGAAATTTTAATTCTGATAAACATAATCAAAACAGGATAAATATCTCAATTTAAATATAAAAAAATTAAAATATATAAGATAATTAATGAATTTTAACAAACTACTTAATTTTTTTATATAAAAAACATTATATTGTTAAGCCTAAATTAAACAAATTTATATATAAAAAACCATTATCACTCAATAAAAACCATCCAAAATCGTACTGTAAATCAATAAAAAACAAAAAATAAAAATAAACATTAAAATCGTGATGTATTAAGCATTATGTACTATTATTCAATGTTAATCTACTTAAAATCTCTTTAAAAAAATGAATGAAGCAATATGTACTATTTTTAAATGTTTTTAACCCTAATTAATAAATTTCATCCTTATCCCCCAAAATCATTATCTCTAATCCCCAAATTCTAAAATTATGAAATTTGAATTCTGATAAACATAATCAAAACAGGATAAACATCTCAATTTAAATATAAAAAATTTAAAATATATAAGATAATTAATGAATTTTAACAAACTATTTAATTTTTTTATATAAAAAACATTATATTGTTAAGTCTAAATTAAACAAATTTATATATAAAAAAACTATTATCATTCAATAAAAAATCATCCAAAATCGTACTGTAAATCAATAAAAAAACAAAAAATAAAAATAAACATTAAAATCGTAATGTATCTCGTTGCATTATCCGAGTACGCTTCTAGTTAACTCTAAAAATTTATATTTCTTTTACCAGAACTCCAGAAGTACACTAATATTGGCGGACCCTTTTTCATCTTTCAATTCCTGTTCACATCCGCATGCCACAGAAGCTTTAAATATGGAGACCCACTTAACATCGCCGTCAGTTAGAGTCCAAAGTTCCGTTAACTGCCGTCAGAAAAAGGATCCACCATAAGACATCTTCAACCCAACATTAAAAACATAGGGGTTTTCATCTACGATCCAACATTATAAAATGGATGTAAAATTGTTGTTATCTGTATTTAGAGATCAATAAAGTAGACCCACATAAATATATATTAATATAAATAATAAGTGTTTATAATTATAGGGCCAGGTTCAGAAGAAAAACTCAAAAAAAAAACGGAAAGAACACCCTGGTAGCCTTTAATCTGGACGGTATGCACTTGTGCATACAAGTAATTTAGAACATGCACACATTAAAGTACTTGTGCATAAAAACCAAAAAACAAATTAATTACTTGTATGCACAAGTGCATACCGTCCAGATTAAAGGCTACCAGGGGTGTTCCTTAATTTTCCGTTTTTTTGAGGTTTTCCTTTGAACCTCCCTCTATAATTATATATGTATGTGTATATATATATATATATATATACATACATTGACTAAAAGAGTGAAAGTTTAATATATTAATACGTTTGTCATCGCTTTTATCCGGTAAGATTGTTGGTCCTTGTCATGTTCATTCGGTAATATAACTGAGTCAACGCTCTAACTTACTATATCGGGTAAGATTATAGTTTATCAAAACGGTATCGTATGCAACAGTTAATTCCAGCATCATTATCATCGCTCTTACCAGTTAAGATTATTGGTCCTTACCACGTTCATCCGATAATATAAATGATCCGGTAAACGCTTACCTGGTAAACGTCCACTTAGATTTTGGACAAGTTTGGTTTGATAATATCTATACTATATTATAAAGATGACATAAAAAACTCTTAATTACAACACACTAAGTTTTATGTACTATCATTTAAAGATACCTACTTAAAATCTCTTAAAAATAACTACTAAAGCCTAATGAACTACCTGTAAAACTTTTAACCCTAATTAATATATTTCATCCTTATCCCCAAAAATCTTTATCTCTAATCCCGAAACCCTAAAATTATGAAATTTAAATTCTGATAAACATATTCAAAACAGGATAAACATCTCAATTTAAATATAAAAAATTTAAAATATATAAGATAATTAATGAATTTTAACAAAGTACTTAATTTTTTTATATAAAAAATATTATATTGTTAAGCCTAAATTAAACAAATTTATATATAAAAAACTATTATCACTCAATAAAAATCATCCAAAATCGTACTGTAAATCAATAAAAAAACAAAAAATAAAAATAAACATTAAAATCGTGATGTATTAAGCATTATGTACTATTATTTAATGGTAATCTACTTAAAATCTCTTAAAAACAATTAATGAAGCAATATGTACTACTTTTAAATGCTTTTAACCCTAATTAATAAATTTTATCCGTATCCCCCAAAATCATTATCTCTAATCCCCAAATCTTAAAATTATGAAATTTGAATTCTGATAAACATAATCAAAACAAGATAAACATCTCAATTTAAATATAAAAAATTAAAATATATAAGATAATTAATGAATTTTAACAAACTACTTAATTTTTTTTTATATAAAAAACATTATATTGTTAAGCCTAAATTAAACAAATTTATATATAAAAAAACTATTATCACTCAATAAAAACCATCCAAAATCGTACTGTAAATCAATAAAAAACAAAAAATAAAAATAAACATTAAAATCGTGATGTATCTCGCTGCATTGCGCGATTACGCTTCTAGTTAATAATAAGTTGGCTAAAAAGTAAAAAAACAAAATTACCTTAAAAAATGATGATTACATTTTCCTATATGTAAACGTTCTTAGATGAATATTCTTGTAAAAAATAATTTGATATGTTAGTTGACAATTTACGACTAGGGTTGGGTTCCGGTGAGAAGTTGAGGTTAATGTGAGAATCGTGAGAAATGGTTATCAACCGTTAGATGAGAAATTGATACGCATTAGGATGAGATACACCGAGATAAGATGCACCGAGATCCACCAGATTAATTCTCTTCTAAAATGCAATTCATGGGAGGTCATGAGATTAAAAGTGATCACCGGATCAATTCCTTTCTCACGTTAACCTCAACCTCTTATACGATTCTTTGCCTTTACGAACTAAATACAAAAGATATAATCAAATCCATATACATGACAAATCAACCAGTGGCGGACCCATAATTTTAGGTGAGCGAGTGCACAAACGAAAAGCTTAAGAAATTGTTATCGATGTGTTTTTAGCCGAATTCCCCTATTGGGGGACTTTTTATGTTTTAGTTGATTTCAAGAGATTTTTTAAGTTTCTGTGTTGATTCGATGGATTTTTTTGGTTTTTTAGTGTTGATTCAAGGGATTTTTTGATTGATTTCAAGATATTTTTTTGGTTGATTTCGAAAGTAATTTTGGTTTTTTTGGGACTTGTGCACCTTTCATCCCTCAAAACGTATATATCACGGAGCACCCCATGTAGTTGAGCGGGTGCAACTTACGTACCGAAAAAAAATTCGCCCTTACGAAATGAAATTGTGCAGGTGCACGGAACCCCCTTAAGAAGGATAGGTTCGCCCCTGAAGTCAACTATGTATAAAGAATGGAGGTAGCGCCTTGCTACTCATTACATTGGATAGTATATAAAGAATAGAGGTATGTAACACCCTCAGAATTAGAAATAGCAACTAATAAAAAAAATTCTAAATACATCAATAATTGATTCATCTGCAATCACAATCTAAGATTTAACCTCATTACACACATGCATTCTATGCATAAAGTCTACAATACGGACGGGTGCTACTAAAACCCAAAAGAAGTCACTATCTCTAAACTGCGGAAGACTTCACCAAAACTTACACTCGCGAAAGACTAAGCACATCTCTTCATAGAACTGCTAGGACCAACTCCCACCTGGAACCTGATGCACATGCCGACAAATAAAAGGTTAGGCTAACGCCTAGTGAGTTCAAGAGTTTTAACATGAATGGGTATATCTTTAAAAGAAAGGAAAACAGTTCAAATCAAGATCTTTCAAACTAATTTACTTTAGAAATAGAGACGACCCGTTTTCCACAGTTTACACCATTAAAGACAACGTTCCAAAACAACCATTCTTTATAAAACGATGTGATCCAAAACTCACTCAAAACGTGAATATAAATCGACTCCCAATTATGATACCGTGAATAACACTTCACATCCCAAAACACCCACATCACGAGTGGGTCATAACACTCAACCCATAAATCATGGTTAATAAATCTCATATGCAATATGTCACCGAAAACATGGGCACAAGACTCAGTACCCAAAACAACACCTTTCGGTGACGGGGAAGACCCGATTCCATTGAATGTAGCAGGTACACAAGTTAAACCACAGATGTATGTTATAAGTGTATCTTCAAGGATAAACAACCATTGACATCAACCCTATCCAGGTCTTTAGTCACGATAGACATCAACCCTATCCAGGTCTTTAGTCACGGTAGACATCAACCCTATCCAGGTCTTTAGTCAGGATAGACATCAACCCTCTCTGGGTCTTTAGTCATAATAGACATCAACCCTATCCAGGTCTTTAGTCAGGATAGACATCAACCCTCTCTGGGTCTTTAGTCATAATAGACATCAACCCTCTCTAGGTCTTTAGTCATAATAGACATCAACCCTCTCTGGGTCTTTAGTCATAATAGGCATCAACCCTGTCCAGGTCTTTAGCCGTCTGAACATCAACTCTATCCAAGTCTTTAGTTCAGCACGATCGTGGGTTCAACTCTATCCAAGTCTTTAGCCCCAAAGAATCACCAAGTTCAACCCTATCCAGGTCTTTACCTTGAGATCTCACCATCCTTGACACGCTTGATTATTTAGGACTTACATCGTATCACCAATGCCTATTTCCAAATTATAACTCGAGGACCTCGTCCCACATTAACATGATAATCCGACCTCTATGCCTATGGATCCAATGCATTAAGGTCAAAATGCTACATGACTCAAAAGAATGACAACGCACTCAAAACATGTAATTCCCAAAAATATTTGATTCTCAAATTATCATTGGCCTTCGGCCCAAAACCCAAAAGGTTTTCCATTTCTAAAGCGTTTCCCCAAAGCCGGGAATGACTCGAAACCAAAGGACTCATGCATGTGTGATTTTCCAAATATTCCATTCATGCAATAAACCACCAAAACATGTTCCTATGTGACACATTTATCAACATATCCCGAAAATCCCAAAATGTGGTGTTTTACAAGATTTAATAAGCTATACACTTCAATTAATGAAAAGTTACCAAATAACCCAACAATTGATAATTTCATGTAAAACACATAAATGCTTTAAAATGGACATTTTGGCATGTACAACGTTTTCACAAATCAACTTGAACTCACCTTGCTAGATTTAGGCTAAATCTAGATTTTACCCAACGAGCTCTTTTGAAGGCCGCTTGAATCCTCAAGCCGGAAACTTCCAAAACCTAGATCCAAACATTTCAAACCATAAATATCCATACTCAATCATTTAGAAGCATTTCTCCCAAACAATATACCAAAACCCCAAACGAGATCAAAACCCTAGTTTTCTCCAAAACTTACCAAATCCGAGATTTGAGAAACCAAATCACTAAGAACCCATCAATGGAGCATTTTATAACGTATTACAAGAAAACTTACCCTTGAAGACAAAGAGACTTCCGAGAACACCCAATCCAACATTTCAACCCGAGCTCCCAACCGAAGAACTTGATGAGGAAGATGAAGGTGGAGCTTCTAATCTTTGTTAGGTGGAGGAGAACACTTGGAACATCATGGATTTGGTGACTTGAAGGTATAAAACCGATTTTTAGGGTTTGGGTTCGGTTTCTAGAGAGAAAAGGGTGAAATGGGTTGAGAAATAATGAGGTGGGCTGCTCAAAAATAGATTTTAAAACAACCAGAGCCCGCAGGCGATTGTGCCCGGCGATTGTGCCCAAGGCACTCTCGCCAGGGCACTATCGCCCAAACTGTACCGCGGGCACCACTCTGTTGGCGATTGTGCCCGACGATTGTGCCCATGGCACTATCGCCAGGGCACTATCGCCCCGAGTGTCCCGAGCCCCGATTTCTTCTATTTTCATCCGGAGCACCCACGATGCGATAAGGCTTAAAAGGTAAGGCGTAAGGGATGAAATTCCATGATCAGAATCAAGGATTTCTCAAAGGATTGGCTTTCACAGACAGGAATTTACGGGTGTTACAAGGTAGCACCTTGCTACTCACGCTTTCAGCTCAAGACTTCTCATTTGCAAGATTTCAAGCAGGTTGATAGTTTTTCTTTTCTCTCTAAGATTTAGTCTTTGTGTTCTTTAAAAGTCTTCTAAGTGTTAGATTATTTTGAGTAGTTCTTAGCTATTCTTATTCCGCAACAATCTTTATTCTCTTTGTGTAATTCTTTATATTTTATATCAATAAAAGAATTAAAATTAAGTAAATTTTGTGTATTGTATTCCCCCCCCCTACAATACTTGTTTTGCTATCTCGGGACTAACAAGTGGTATCAGAGCGGTTGGTTTAATTTAATAAACCAGATCCGCAATGGCTTCTTCTTCTACAAAACCTGAGTCTTCTTCTCAAAATTCTTTTCATTCTGACAATGGATCTACTATCAAACCTCCTAAGTTCAATTCGAACAACTTCTCCTTATGGAAAAGTAGGATGATGCTCTTCTTGGAAGGAGCTGATAGTCGTTATCTAACTATACTTAGTGAAGGTCCTTTAATCCCAAAAGTCTGGGATAAATTTGTCAAAACCCCTAAGGATAAGGAAAAAGAAAAGGACTCTCTTTTTCAAGTTTCCTATGACTCGTCAGAGGAGGAAAGAACTTCTGCCACTGGTCGATATGTTCTGAAAAGAACAAAAGAATACACGGATCAAGATAAACGCACTATTGGACTCGACTCCAAAGTACGAGCCATTATCGCTCAATCTCTTCCAGATGAAGTGTATCACTCTCTTGTCAGCCTTAAAACTGCAAAAGAAATGTGGACGACCCTATGTGTTTTGTATGAAGGTACAAATGAAGTCAATAAATCTAAGAAAATCTCTCTTGTTCGCAAATACGAATTTTTTTCTCATGAAAAAAGGAAAATCTCTTCCCTCCTACTACAACTGTTTTAATAGTCTCTTAAACGAGTTAAAACTTGTTGGAAAACTTTATGACAACGAGGACGTCTTATGCAAATTTATGGATGGTCTTCCAGATTTCTAGAAT
The DNA here is from genome assembly GCA_023525745.1 of Arctium lappa. NCBI lineage: Eukaryota > Viridiplantae > Streptophyta > Magnoliopsida > Asterales > Asteraceae > Arctium > Arctium lappa. Next base: position 85,941,804 of record CM042055.1, on the reverse strand, counting down.
AACCTTTCCACTTGCATCAAGACATCCAGGGACTTGGAAAGTCTTCCTCTCACTTCTCTCTTTGGTATGTTCCATAATCACGAACAAACCCATCTTCAAAGGAAGACCATCTTCAAAGAGATAAGAGCCCCTTCTATGGCTCTTATCAGTGATGGCTCCAAGAAATCTACATGTGTTCCTCGTATAACCTATCCTTCTGATGACTCAGAAAGAGAAAGTCATGATAATTTAAATCATTCCTCAGAGGCTTATCTTAGTGAAGCCGATGATGAAGGAGAAGACCCCTCTGTCGATCATTTGACGGAGGAGATGAGTATGCTTGCGAATTTCTCTAAGTTCAGAAAGAACTCCTCTAACAATTTTCAAAACAACAAAAAAATTTCTTCTTCCTCTAGAAACTCCTTGAACAAATCCAAGGAGGATTGCTACGCATGTGGTAAGAAAGACCATTTTGTGTCTGAGTGTAGAAGTAATCCTTCTAGGATCTCTAAATCTAATTCTTCTAACTCTTCCAAAAGAAGAAATCTCAGATCTATTTCTACAGGTAGATCGCATCCTAGAAAACCTTCTCATTCTTCATCATTCAAAGAGCTCTCCGATAAAGCTGACAAATATAAAGCCAAATACAAAAGAGAGAAAGAAAGAAATTTCAACTCTCAAAGAATAGGTAAAGGCTTAATGGCATAAACTCTTGACTGGGCAGACGAACCTACCCCCGACAGCAAAAAGGAAGTATCAAGTAAATGCCTTATGGCAAAACTTGATGAAGAAACAAAAGACTCCTACTCAAGGATGGACTTCACAGTTGAGTGCTCCTCTTCTTGTTCTCAGGTACATCCCTTCTACTCTCTCTCTGATGAAGAGAAGATTGAGGCATTTGACTCTCTAACTGTACTTTTTCATAACGAAAAGGATGCAAAGAAAAGAGCCAATGCTCAGGTCAAATCTCTCTCCTCTCAACTCCAGGATTCTCTATCCCAACTAAAACAGTTTGATAAACTAAAAGTTGAGTTAGAGGACTTGAAGACTTTAAAGTATGTGTTAGCCAAAGAGAAGATCAAGCTTCTAAAGAAACTTCAGAAAGAACAAGAAACTGTAAACAAATGGAACACCTCTTCTAAAAACCTTGAGAAATTTTTTCAAGATTAAGTTGTTGGTGAAACCTTTGGCTTAGGTTACTGGAAAAAGGATGTTGTGTGTACTCCTTCTGAAAACGTTCCTTCTTCTACTCATAATCCTCCTCTGTCTTCTAAACTACCCTCATATTCTTTTGATTGGAATGATTCTAACTCAGAAGATTCTAACTCGGTTTACTCCATGGATCTTCGCGATTCAAGAAAGTTTGGCATCTTCGTGTCCGCCAAATCTTCCAAGCCTCTTCTAAAAGAATATCAAGACTCAAATGAGTTTGTCAAGCTTGTAAATGATCTTCTTATGTCCTTAAAACTAAAAGAGGTTTCTTCTTCTTCTTATTCTTCTTCTTCTTCTCATTGTCCTAAAAAGGCTCATCTTCTTTCTAAAGGAAAATCCGTTGTTGTTGACCTTCCCAACAAAAGAAAGATTACACATTCTTCAAAAGGTAAATCTCCCATGAATTCATCGGAATTCATACCTAGAGCCTTAAAAATAAAGAAGTTTAAAGGATCTCTATCAACCCTTCTTCCTCATCTGAAAAGGGAATCCTTGGACCAGTACCCCATAACCCTCACGTTCCGTACAGATATCCTATTCCTTCTCACTTATCTAAACCTCTTAAATCCAAACCTCAAGGAAAGGTAAAAGCTTCCTCTCTTGAACCAAAGAAAAGATTCATCTACATAAAGTGTTACAACTGTGGTGACACTTTTCATCTTGCCAAAGACTGTCCTAAGGACCGTATCGAAAGATATAGTCAGATCAATCATTCTTCTTCTTCTTCTAACCCTAAAGGACCCACCTCAAAACGGGTTCCAAAGGACTAATTTGTTTATCTCTGCAGGTCTATGGGCATCATCAAATATGGTATCTTGATAGTGGGTGCTCACGACATATGGCTGGGAACAAATCTCTTCTTCTAGACTTTGTGAAAGAAAAGGGACCAACCGCAACTTTTGGTGACAACTCTCGTGGTTCCACTAAAGGTTATGGGACTCTTTCTAACGGTTCCATTACTTTCAACAAAGTTGCCTATGTGGAGGGTCTAATGCATAATCTTTTGAGCATTAGTCAACTATGTGATTTAGGTTACTATGTGATTTTCAGAGAAAATGATTGTCTCATCAGTCATCATTGATAAACGTTTTCACACTGTCCTATTTGGCTTTAGAAAGGACAATGTGTACGTTATCAATATGAGTGTCAAGTCAACTGAAGATGAAAGCATCTGCTTCATCTCTGAAGACTCAGAAAAGAAGAACTGGCTCTGGCACAAACGTATTTCTCATCTTAACTTCAAGACGTTGAATGCCCTCTCCAACAAGGAGCTTGTTGTCGGCTTGCCGAAAATCTCTTTCTCAAAAAAGAAGCTATGTGCTGCTTGTGAGAAAGGTAAACTGACAAAATCTTCTTTCAAGTCAAAACAATGTTTCTCAATCTCTACTCCTCTCCAGATGTTGCATATGGAACTTTGTGGGCCTGTCAGCACACCCAACCTAGGTGGAAAAAGGTACATTCTTGTCATTATTTATGAATACACACGTTACACTTGGATATTCTTTCTCAGGTACAAAAGTGATACACCTGAAGAAATCATCAATTTTATCGAGAAATCTGAAGTTCTCAACGGTCAACTAGTCAGATCTATCAGAAGTGACAATGGGACCGAATTCAGAAATGCTACCTTGAATGCCTTTCTCTGTGACAAAGGTATCTCTCAAAACTTTGCAGCAGTCAGAACTCTACAACAAAATGGTGTTGTGGAAAGGAAGAATCGTACACTATGTGAAGCTGCAAGGTCCATGCTAAGTGAATCAAATCTACCAACTTACTTTTGGGCTGAGGCTGTCAATACAACCTGTTTTACTCAAAATCGATCTATTATTGTGAAAAGACACAACAAGACTTCCTATGAAGTCTTTTATGGCCGAAAACCAAACATTGGTTTTCTTCATGTTTTCGGCTGCTTGTGTTTTATCTTGAATGATCGAGATCATCTTGGGAAATTTGATCCCAAGGCTGATGAAGGTATATTTGTGGGTTATTCTCTCTCTTCTAAAGCCTACAGAGTATACAATCTAAGGAGAAAATGTATTGATGAATCAATACATGCGAAGTTCGATGATCACAAGACGTCTTCCTTATCTTATGATGATACTGAGCTTCATGAATGAATCATTTCTCAAAATTCTTTTCATTCTGACAATGGATCTACTATCAAACCTCCTAAGTTCAATTCGAACAACTTCTCCTTATGGAAAAGTAGGATGATGCTCTTCTTGGAAGGAGCTGATAGTCGTTATCTAACTATACTTAGTGAAGGTCCTTTAATCCCAAAAGTCTGGGATAAATTTGTCAAAACCCCTAAGGATAAGGAAAAAGAAAAGGACTCTCTTTTTCAAGTTTCCTATGACTCGTCAGAGGAGGAAAGAACTTCTGCCACTGGTCGATATGTTCTGAAAAGAACAAAAGAATACACGGATCAAGATAAACGCACTATTGGACTCGACTCCAAAGTACGAGCCATTATCGCTCAATCTCTTCCAGATGAAGTGTATCACTCTCTTGTCAGCCTTAAAACTGCAAAAGAAATGTGGACGACCCTATGTGTTTTGTATGAAGGTACAAATGAAGTCAAGAAATCTAAGAAAATCTCTCTTGTTCGCAAATACGAATTCTTTTCTCATGAAAAAGGATAATCTCTTCCCTCATACTACAACCGTTTTAATAGTCTCTTAAACGAGTTAAAACTTGTTGGAAAACTTTATGACAACGAGGAAGTCTTATGCAAATTTATGGATGGTTTTCCAGATTTCTGGAATAACCTTTCCACTTGCATCTAGACATCCAGGGACTTGGAAAGTCTTCCTCTCACTTCTCTCTTTGGTATGTTCCATAATCACGAACAAACCCATCTTCAAAGGAAGACCATCTTCAAAGAGATAAGAGCCCCTTCTATGGCTCTTATCAGTGATGGCTCCAAGAAATCTACGTGTGTTCCTAGTATAACCTATCCTTCTGGTGACTCAGAAAGAGAAAGTCATGATAATTTAAATCACTCCTCAGAGGCTTATCTTAGTGAAGCCGATGATGAAGGAGAAGACCCCTCTGTCGATCATTTGACGGAGGAGATGAGTATGCTTGCGAATTTCTCTAAGTTCAGAAAGAACTCCTCTAACAATTTTCAAAACAACAAAAAAGTTTCTTCTTCCTCTAGAAACTCCTTGAACAAATCCAAGGAGGATTGCTACGCATGTGGTAAGAAAGGTCATTTTGTGTCTGAGTGTAGAAGCAATCCATATAGGATCTCTAAATCTAATTCTTCTAACTCTTCCAAAAGAAGAAATCTCATATTTATTTCTACAGGTAGATCACATCCTAGAAAACCTTCTCCTTCTTCATCATTCAAAGAGCTCTCCGATAAAGCTGACAAATATAAAGCCAAGTACAAAAGAGAGAAATAAAGAAATTTCAACTCTCAAAGAAGAGGTAAAGGCTTAATGGCAGAATCTTCCAAGCCTCTTCTAAAAGAATATCAAGACTCAAATGAGTTTGTCAAGCTTGTAAATGATCTTCTTATGTCCTTAAAACTAAAAGAGGTTTCTTCTTCTTCTTCTTCTTCTTCTCATTGTCCTAAAAAGGCTCATCTTCTTTCTAAAGGAAAATCCGTTGTTGTTGACCTTCCCAACAAAAGAAAGATTACACATTCTTCAAAAGGTAAATCTCCTATGAACTCAACGGAATTCATACCTAGAGCCTTAAAAATAAAGAAGTCTAGAGGAATCTCTATCAACCCTTCTTCCTCATCTGAAAAGGGAATCCTTGGACCAGTGCCCCATAACCCTCACGTTCCGTACAACTATCCTATTCCTCCTCACTTATCTAAACCTCTTAAATCTAAACATCAAGGAAAGGTAAAAGCTTCCTCTCTTGAACCAAAGAAAAGATTAATCTACATAAAGTGTTACAACTGTGGTGACACTTTTCATCTTGCCAAAGACTGTCCTAAGGACCGTATCGAAAGATATAGTCAGATCAATCATTCTTCTTCTTCTTCTAACCCTAAAGGACCCACCTCAAAATGGGTTCCACAGGACTAATTTGTTTATGTCTGCAGGTCTATGGGCATCATCAAACATGGTATCTTGATAGTGGATGCTTACGACATATGACTGGGAACAAATGTCTTCTTCTAGACTTTGTGAAAGAAAAGGGACCAACCGTAACTTTTGGTGACAACTCTCATGGTTCCACTAAAGGTTATGGGACTCTTTCTAATGGTTCCATTACTTTCAACAAAGTTGCCTATGTAGAGGGTCTAATGCATAATCTTTTGAGCATTAGTCAACTATGTGATTTAGTTTACTATGTGATTTTCAGAGAAAATGATTGTCTCATCACTGATAAACGTTTTCTCACTGTCCTATCTGGCTTTAGAAAGGACAATGTGTACGTCATCAATATGAGTGTCAAGTCAACTGAAGATGAAAGCATCTGCTTCATTTCTGAAGACTCAGAAAAGAAGAACTCACTCTGGCACAAACGTCTTTCTCATCTTAACTTCAAGACATTGAATGCCCTCTCCAACAAGGAGCTTGTTGTCGGCTTGCCGAAAATCTCTTTCTCAAAAGAGAAGCTATGTGCTGCTTGTGAGAAAGGCAAACTAACAAAATCTTCATTCAAGTCAAAACAATGTTTCTCAATCTCTACTCCTCTCCATATGTTGCATATGGATCTTTGTGGGCCTGTTAGCACACCCAACCTAGGTGGAAAAAGGTACATTCTTGTCATTATTTATGAATACACACGTTACACTTGGATATTCTTTCTCAGGTACAAAAGTGATACACCTGAAGAAATCATCAATTTTATCAAGAAATCTGAAGTTCTCAACGGTCAACTAGTCAGATCTATCAGAAGTGACAATGGGACCGAATTCAGAAATGCTACCTTGAATGCCTTTCTCTGTGACAAAGGTATCTCTCAAAACTTTGCAGCAGTCAGAACTCTACAACAAAATGGTGTTGTGGAAAGGAAGAATCGTACATTATTTAAAGCTGCAAGGTCCATGCTAAGTGAATCAAATCTCCCAACTTACTTTTGGTCTGAGGCTGTCAAGACAGCCTATTTTACTCAAAATCGATCTATTATTGTGAAAAGACACAACAAGACTTCCTATGAAGTCTTTTATGGCCGAAAACCAAACATTGGTTTTCTTCATGTTTTCGGCTGCTTGTGTTTTATCGTGAATGATCGAGATCATCTTGGGAAATTTTATCCCAAGGGCGATGAAGGTATATTTGTGGGTTATTCTCTCTCTTCTAAAGCCTAAAGAGTATACAATCTAAGGAGAAAATGTATTGATGAATCAATACTTGCAAAGTTCGATGATCACAAGACGTCTTCCTTATCTTGTGATGATATTGAGCTTCATGAATGGATCATTTCGTGTGTTGGAAAAGATTCTCCAAATCTTCTGTCTTCAAGACCTCCATATCATATGTTCCATTCCCGGTACCCTCTACTTCCTTCCATCATGGTTCCGCAGAACCCTTACCAACTGTCGAACCAACAGATCCTACTAGGGGTGTACATAAAATCGTCAACCCGCGAAACCCGACCAACCCAACCCGCTCCCAACCCAATTAAACCCAACCCGTGAAACCGCAAAACGCGAAACCGCTAATTAGAAGGGTTGAAATTGGGTTAGGAAAACTCAGCCCAACCCAAACCGCCAACCCGCCGCTATTTTTTTTATAAAATTATATATATATATATATATATATATATATATATAATATGCAGTTTATTCACAACCCAAATTAACTTTAATACTTATGGATTTTAATTTATAATTGGATGATTGTAATTAGAGCTATAAACGAACCGAACGTTCAGTGAACCGTTTGGCGGAAAGTTCGTTTATGTTCGTTCATTTAATAAATGAACGAACATTTAAATGAACGAACATGAATACATTTTTTTGTTCGTTTAGTTAAATGAACGAACATGAACAATGGTCTCGTTCGTTCATTTATGTTCGTTAATGTTCGTTCGTTTGCATTCATTTATGTTTGTTTACATTTGTTTATGTTTGTTTATTATATAAATATATTTAGATATTGTGAAAAAAAAATTCATTCGTTTACCGTTCGTGTTCGTTCGTTTGTTCGGTTAAGTTAAACGAACGAACACGAACAAGCCTTAATTGTAATAACTAATAACTTTGTTGAGAATAATTTTAGTATTATTTATCGTATTTCAATCGGTAAATTTATGTATATTACTAACCCGCCAACCCAACCCAACCCGCCATAACCCGCAAGAGTTGGGTTGGGTTGGGTTGTAAAAACGTCCCAACCTAACCCGCGTTCACCCCTAGATCCTACCGAATCCATAGCTCCTACCGAACCCCCTTTCATACTTCTCCTCTTCCTCTTAATCATCCTATAGCTATCGATCCTTCACCTACATACTCTCCAAAAACATTTCCTGCACCTCTTCCCCCAGCTCTCAAATGGACCAAAGATCATCCAATTAATCAAATTATAGGTGATCAACAAGCAGGTGTCCAAACTAGAAGAGGTATTGGAAATATTTGTCTCTATGTGAATTTTCTCTCCATTATTGAACCCAAGAAAATTGAGGAAGCTCTAGCAGATTCTTGTTGGGTCACTGCCATGCAAGAAGAGTTGTCTCAATTCGAAAGAAACAAAGTCTGGAGACTTGTGCCTCGACCTTTCGGTAAGACCATTATTGATACTAAGTGGGTTTTCCGAAATAAGATGGATGAAGTCGGTACTGTTATCCGGAACAAAGCCAGACTTGTTGCTCAGGGATATAGGCAGGAGGAAGGTATCGATTATGATGAAACATTTGCTCCTGTTGCTAGACTTGAAACAATAAGAATCTTTCTCGCTTATGCTGCTCACAAAAACTTCTGGGTCTTTCAAATGGATGTAAAGAGTGCATTTCTTAATGGAGAACTTGCTGAAGAAGTCTATGTGAAACAACCTACTGGTTTTGGAAATCCAATCCATCCATACCATGTGTTCAGACGTGACAAGGCTCTCTATGGTCTGAAACAAGCTCCTCGTGCTTGGTATGACACTTTGTCTGACTTCCTTCTCTCCAACCGATATACCAGAGGTAAAATTGATAATACTCTTTTTCTCAAGAAAACTAAAGGTAATATCATTCTTGTTCAAATCTATGTGGATGATATCATTTTCGGTGCTACTGATGAAACTCTTTGTCAGGAATTTGCTTATCTCATGAAAAGTAAATATGAGGTGAGTATGATGGGTGAGCTTACATTCTTTCTTGGTCTTCAAATTAAACAATCTTCTAAAGGAATTTTCATAAATCAAAGTAAATATATTCGTGATCTTTTGAAAAAGTTTGATTTTGAAAATTGCTCTCCCATGAAAACTCCAATGGCACCTCCTCTTAAGATTCATGCTGATTCAGCTGGCAAGTCAGTTGATATCACAAATTATAGAGGAATTATAGGGTCTATTCTTTATTTAACTGCTAGTAGACCTGATATTATGTATGCTACGTGTCTGTGTGCGCGTTATCAAGCCAATCCCAATGAATCTCACTTGGCGGTTGTGAAACGTATTTTTCGGTACCTAAAACGTACTATGAATCTGGGTCTTTGGTATCCCAAGGACTCAGGTTTTGATCTTATTGGCTATTCAGATTTTGACTTTGCAAGGTCTAAAGTTGATAGAAGAGTACCATTGGCAGCTGTCAATTACTAGGTGGAAACTTGGTCAGCTGGTCCAGTAAGAAGCAAAATTCGGTATCTACCTCTACTGCCGAAGCTGAATATGTTGCAGGTGGAAGTTGTTGTGCTCAGATCTTGTGGATGAAAAATCAACTACAAGATTATGACAAGTTCTATTCTCATATACCTATTATATGTGACAATTCCAGTGCTATAGCCATTGCCAACAATCCCGTGTTGCAATACATATCTAAACATATTGATATTCAGTATCACTTTATAAGAGATCATATCTCTAAGGGTGATATTGAACTTCACTTCATTCCTACAGATCTTCAGCTTGCATACCTCTTTACAAACCCACTGGATGAGGCTCGATTCAACTTTCTCGTGGGTTCATTAGGTATGTTAAATTATGAATAATATATATATATATATATATATATATATATATATATATATATTTAAGTACTTTCGGCAAGTTCACATTTTCCGAAACTTGGCCTTCTTCGGTTTCAACCCTTTTCGGTACACCTCACGTATACCAAAACCTTTATTTCTTACTTTCGGCAATTGCTTCTCATACCGAAAGATCATACCTTCAGTATTCTCACAAGTTAGGATTCTCTTCTCTATTTGGTATTTTCATATTTCGGCACTTCTCACTTTCGGTATAGTGGATGATGTGTCATTCTTATCCATATCCTTCATACCGAATACCCTTCGGCACCTCATCTTCCTCCAATCAAATTATGCCACGTTGCGTAACGGGGTACGTGCGTCAGTTGATGGGACGTCCACGACTGACACTTAGCCGTTTTTCGGCCCTTCCACTTCTCAATGACGCACGATTGCGTCGTACCATCATTACCTTTTATTTTTAATTGTTTTTGAATTTCACTTTTCCCTCTTTTTTTCTTACCTATGTATATTTCTACTTCGACTTCTTTTTATTCTTTACCATTCTCTTCATCTTCTTCAATCATTAATATCTGAAACCTGCAACTACATATCTCTCTTTCTTCTTTAATGGTATCTTCCAAGTCTTCTAAAGCTTCCAAGAATACTACTCTCACTCGGGAATCTCTTGTTTTCCGTCCCTGCAACCAGGTTGCTCGCCTCTCTGCGGATGTCGATCATCCCGAGTTCAACCAAGTCTCCATCTTCCTTCAACGATCTCCTTTACGCCATGCTCTCACTGAATCGACCAAGATGAGCAAAATGCTCCTTGGTAACTTTTGGCTTACCTGTAAGTATGACTCTGATACTCATCAGGTTTCAGACTCAATTTTATCTTCTGAAGAACATCTCGATCTTTCTTTCGGGGTGCATGACGTTCGCGCAGTTCTAAAAATTCCAGAATTCAATTTGTATACTCCATTCCCCACTCAGCAAGAACACGATGAGGTTGTTGCAGCACTCAACTATGTGCACGAAGGCAAATCCAAGGGTTCTGACACTCTCCTTAGAAAGAATATGGGTGCGGTATGGAACTATTTCTTTTCCCACCTCCTCTATTGTCTTTCTCACAAGACCTCGGGGTGGGATCAATCCCCGGCTGCCATCACTCGTCTGGCTAATGCCCTCATCTTTATGAGGCGCATTGATTTCGCTCAGGTAATTTTCGACTCGTTGATCACTGCCATCTCGCCACCCAGAACTCACAATGTGGCTCTTCCCCAATTCATCTCTCTGATCATCAAACACAAGCTCTCTGCACAACTAAGTGCCGACGCCACCCTACCAGAACCGACAATTAAGTTTGACTTGACTATTTCTCAAATAAGCAAGCAAACAATCTTTAAGCCGATCAAGCCTACCGATGTTCCACTCACCCCAGGTACGCTTTCTTTTATCTCTTCTCCCAATCCGATTTTGGGTACGCTTGCCGAAGGTGAATCCACAAGGCCTTCACCTTCTCCCAAGTCATCCAAATCGGTGGTCCCCTCTTCCCCTAAACTTTCCCGAGCTAAATCGGTGACCATTAAGAAAAAGAAACAGGCCACCAGTAACGTCGCACTTGCTCTGATGACTATACCACCGACCAAACCTTCGGTGGCTACCCCGGTCATTTCCCTTTCTCCTTCTATTAAGCGACGGGGCTCAAAATCCCCTCCTAGGTCTCGCTCTAAGAGGCTTAGGAAACCTTCGGCCGATCCTCACACTCCATCTACCGATTCTCAAAAATCGGAAGATGTTGAACTTTCCCAGTAGGGCCACAGGGATCTGTAGAAACCCATCCCACCTCCTCCAAATCATCTCCAAAGGGTTTGGTTGATTTTTCGAAGACCTTTATTATACCTTCTCCTCAGTTTAAACTGACGGATGAAGATGAGTTGGTTTCCTCTCCGGATCAACGCTCCTCTTCTCCACTGCCTCCCATCAATTTATCTGCTGATGTTCTTGCCGATATTCTGGATACAAATCGGCAGGTACGTTTTCTTGGCACTCAGTATGAGTTTCTAAGGAAAACAATGCGGGATCCAGAGATTTCGGCCTCTCTGGACACTCAAAACTCTCTCCTTGACGGTCTTCTTCAACTTATCAAGGAACAAAATGTTGAGTGTGTCGACCTCAACAGACATCTTTCGGTGCTTAGACGTTATGCACCGACAGATCGATGACCTACGTGCTCCTCTCTCCGATTCTCTCGATGCGGTGCTTAAGGAGGTTATCAGGTTTAATGATAACAATTCCTCCTTGACAATGTCAGTGGCCGCTCTTAAAGCCGCTTCTGATGCCCGGGATCAGGATCTCATTGCTCTTCGACATCAGGCCTCAGCCTAGGAATCTATTAACTCTCAGGTTCTGAGTGCCCTGCAGAGTATTAATCGGCGTCTTGACAACCTCCCTGCTGCGGTGGCTCAGTACTGTGTTGGGTCTCTAGACATCGATATCACTGAGTCCGCCTTCACGCCAGACGATCGAACTACCTTGGATCGGATTGACAGACGTCTTGACCGTGTGTCAGCTAAGGCTGGTCTTGTAAGACCCTAAAATTTCAAGGTAAAATAAAACTTAAAATTTCTGCAATATAACGCCTAAAACAAGGCGAATCCAAATCCTGTAAACATGTCGACTAAAACCCAAAAGAGACGGGGTAGTTCTATAATGAAGTAGCGGAATAAATAAGACATATACATGACAACCTATTCAATCTAGGACAATTAACAACTAGATTAAAATGGGTGTCACTATGACTTCAAAAGCGCTCTTTCTCAAATCCCAAAAATGCCCGGTCCAAGGAGGAATCCTAGGTGCGATCCCGACTGATCAAGACATCCTACTCGCACCGCTAACAGAACATGTGAACCATTTAAACATGAACACAAGTGTTAGAACGAAGTCTATTGGTTGTTATACCGATACCAATTATAATGCAAACAAGAACAATAATTAAATGTTACCGGCTCCCAATGCATGGAGGTCAAAGCCAAACCTTCCAATTGTAACACCCCGAATTCTGGGAGCCTATGTATTATCGTGCTCGTTTTGGAAACCTCTTAACTTTAAGGATTTATCAGTTTTATAGTGAACCTTTTGGAGTTAAGCATCGTGGGCTAAAAAGTGTCAAAATTGTGAAGTGTGGGATGGCTCACGATAGTGCCCGCGATAGTGACAGGATGTCACAATCGCAGAGGCACAATCGCCGGGGGTCAAGGACTCTCGGTACGTCTCTCGCGATAGTGCCATGCGAGAGTGACAGGGCCACAATCGTCGGGTACTATCGCCCAGATTGTACCGCGGGTGGGGGTGTTGGCGCGATTATGCCCGTGAGAGTGACAAATGTCACTCTCGTCGTGTCACTATCGCCGGCAAGTGTTTCGGGTATAAATAGACAAGTCGCGATTTTCAGTCATTTTATCAGATTCTAGGGTTTTGAAAGGCGATTTCTCAGCTGGGTTTGGTATGTATTCTCCTCCTAGACTTCTTTCTTCATTTATGGTGTTACATAATCATTAATGGTGGTCCTTAACACATTTAAGAAGTGTTGTTTGTGAGCTCTTAAGTGGCTTTTTCATCTCCTCCATTCTAGGGCTTGGTTTTCCCTTAAGGAAACTACTAAGGTGAGTTCATCCACTTTTACTAAACCTTATACATGTCAAATGTGAGTTTTAAATGCCTAAGTATCTTCTTTTGTTTATACTTAAATTTTAGGTCTTGTACCAAAACCAATTTTTGGAGATTTTAGGGTTTATAGTAATTTTCGTGAAATATGATTTTATGAACTTGTTGATGCTAATAGTGATCTACCTTGCTTGGGAAAATGTATTTTGAAAGGATGGCTTTGAGGATGTATCACTCATGGATTTCATAAGGGTACTATTGTGGTTAACTGCTGATAAGTTTGTATTTGAGAAATTATAATGTTTTAAAAGTAGTATTTGTAATAGATGCTTAAGTTTTCAACTAATGATCATTTAGTAGAGAATGGGAGCTATATTTGGGAAAAATTGTTATTTATGATCTTTATGCATATTAACACTTGTTGAAGTATTCGTTGGGCAATGTGAGCATTATTTGACTTAAGTGATGCATTTGGGAGTCATGACCCCGTATTTGGTTATTATTGTTCCGGCGTTGGGACGGCTAGTTTTCCACGTCGAGGCACGTTAGGTACCGGGTACGGTATAAGTCCTTCGTGCTGCACGTTAGGTACCGGGTGTGGTATAAGTCCTTCGTGCTCAAGTATTACGATATTGGATGAGGAGTTCGACATAGGAACCCGACGGGGTTGAACTCGAGTTTCCGTTGGTGTACGTTTAAAGCCACTGAGCCTGACATCCCTTGCGTATACTTTATGTGTTTATTGGCTTTACTGACCCATCGAATGGCTTACTTTTGTGTTCCGTCATTCGGGTTAGTAGGCGGGTCTCCCCCGTTAACCCAAGAGGTATTGGTTTATTTCAAAGAGCATTATTATTACTATTTCATTATTGTTGTTGTACAAAAGGAAACCTTTTACTTATTTTATATTAAATCTCTTTAATCACAAACGTTTGATCTCACTAGACTTTAGCCTAACACTTTTTTCTTAAAATGACATGTATGACAGGTCAGGTTTCCGGTGGGGTTCGTCGGGACTGAGCGGATAGCTTTGGTCTAAGAGCGGCCTTTTTGGGAGACGTATAGACCGGCATTTTGAAGTAGCGATCATACCTTTTGGAAGAATAGCAACACCCGATCTTAATCTTTCTTATTTAAGTTAGATTACTAGGTTGTTAGGGTATTCTTCACCTGCTTGATTGTAATGTCTATAACTTTGATTCCCCGTTCTATTGGGATGATACTTTGGGATTGTTTATAGTAGGTTTTGTATCCAGGTTTCTATCTATTTATAGCCGTCATATTGTAGAAATTTCGAATTTTATTCCGCTAATTTTTAGAGTGTTACACCAATAGGGACATTGTAATTTCCTGTACAAATAATACACAAATATCTTCCATATAAAGCGGGTAACCCGCGATCTAGATTGGATTTCACCGTCCAGCCCGGTTCTAGTTCCCATGCCACGCCGGACATCACAATCCTCAAACCCTCTCCGCCTCTAGTGCTTACCCCGTCGGGTTACACCTCAAGGTCTTACAGGCAAGGGTGCCTATCCAATCTAGCCGAGTGTACAACTAAGGGACTTGCGCCCCCTATTGTCTACTCAAAATGCCCAACGGCAATAACCATGCAATAATCATGCATACCATCTAAATCCTCGTGCACAAGGAAATAGATATAAGACTCCCCACAAGAGTTATGAACAATTATAGATGACAATCTTCATGCAAACATATTATTGGCCCAAATAGTGTGATCATGCTTGATACATATTCACCATAAGAAACTACAACTCATTTAACCACATACAAATCCCCAACTAGTATAGTGACCCTAACTGCTGATAAGAATTTAGTCATTTGACATTTCATTATGTAGAGATGTAGACCTACACCATGATTTGCCCCTTTTCTATAAGACTTGTAAATAACACTCTTCCACATGTTTAAACACTTCCACCAACCCCCAAAACCTTATTTATTGAAGATAAGCAAAACCCTAGTTTTTAGGTCAACATCATGCATTTCATATATTTCATATAAGCAAGTAATGGTGCAAGTATGCATGTTCATAAGTTAAGAAAACTTACTTAGATTGCTCCAATACCCCAAACCCTAGATGGTTCAAGGAGATGAGAAGTAGGTGAGGAGAAACCTTGGTTCACCAAATGGCTAGAACTTGACTACCAAAGGAGAGAAACCTAGGTTAACATTCAATACACCCAACAAGATTCTAGAGAGGATTAAATGTTGAAGAGATTGAGTTTTGAGGTGAAGAAATCTTACCTAGGAGAGAAAAATTGGTTGCCTTCAAAAACCCCAAATGAAATAAATGAGCTCTCCTCATGAAATCAGACATTTAAAGCTAAGACCCCCGTCGGCGATTGTGAATTCGCGATAGTGACAGGGCACTATCGCCAGTCACTATCGCCGAGAATGTACCGCGGCTCCCACTTCTCTCGCGATTGTGACACGCGAGAGTGACCCTGGCACTATCGCCGGGCACTCTCGCCGAATATGTACCGCGACCCATCGAGTCCCCGCAATTGTGCCTTCCGCGAGAGTGACCCTGGCACTCTCGCTAACCTGCTCTTCCCAGACGAAATTTGACGTTTTTCCACAATGCAAACACCACTCAACCTCGACGGAAATAGCTGAACGAAACCAGACATAACACATTACAATTTAACCAATAATCCAAAATTTGGGTTGTTACAGGTCTGTCCTCCCCGACACGTACTGAGGGGGAGAAAGATGTTGAGGGGGAGAAACTTACCCCTCAAATTATCATTTACAGTACGAGTCAGGGAGAACCTTCTTCTGTTGCTCCTGCCGACCAACCTTCTACTACTGCTCCTACCGATATCGAAGCTACCGAAGAAGAGAAGGGAATTGATCACCCGAAGGTGGTCGATGAGTCTGAGGGGGAGAAACCGCCCAAGAAAGATAAGGGCAAATCAAAGCTAACACCGGATGAAGTAGCTGCTGAAGAAAAGTGTTTCAAAGATGCTCTCATCAAGAAAGCTGCCGACGGTGGTGGTATTCATCTCGCTCCTCCAAAGACTACCTCTCCTGACTTGGGCTTATCTGAAGAAGAACTCAAAGTTGCTAAATTAGCCCAAATAGCTCGTGATAAAGATAGCGAGCTAACTTTAAAGTTGGCCGAGGAAGAAGCTGCAAAATCTCATGCCGATGCAATTAAAGCTCGGTTGAGTGCTCTGGAGGACTAGACAAGGAAAAATGAAAAGATAAAATCTTTGTGTATCGATTGGTACCACAAAGCTCTCACTAGACACCGGTCCTCTGCAAAAATCACAGAGGTCAAAATCATCAAACCGTCTTCAAACTGCAAAGACATTCGACTAACGATTACAAGGGATGATGCTTCAAGATCAGTGGACAGACTGGATTCTCTTGTTCGGTTCGGAGTTGCGGAATGGGTGGAAATTGGTATCTGCTTGGTAAACAGTCGAAATGCTCTCAAGCTTGAGGTTGACAAATATCTTGCAGATCTCCAAACAAAGTTTAGGACTTACTGAAGGACATATAATATTGTCCATACTCCAGCCGATGAGGAGCTTATCAACATCTTAAAGTCTGGTCTTCCTCCTCCTAAACCGAAGTCGAGATCTAAAAAGAAAGACGTGTTTGTTCAGATGGATAGAGAAGGAAAGGTTCCAAATACTTCAAATCTTGAATTATCCTTACCAACTCTGGTTCCTCTTCCTTCCACCACTGTGATTACAGAGCTTACTCACAGAATCTTCTTCAACGATGCTTTTGGGCAGATCTCCTTCTTCAGATCAAGTCAGACCCCTCTTGCCGACACCATCTTTCTCCATGGGATTATCCAAATAATTCCACTTTCAGCAAAGGATCTCTATGTGGTTGCAACTGATGAGCTCAAGAAAAGGGATGTTGAACCGCATTTGCCTTTTGAATAAACTCGGTGTAGTTATGCTTTCTGTATATATTTACCTTTCCCTTGTATTGTAATCTTTTTATAAGAGATTAATACATTGAGCATTTCTAGTTAATCGTAAATAGTTTGTACAAATCATTATTTCATTCTTTTATACTTGTAAATGTCGGATACTCTAAAAAATCCAAAAAGAAATAAAAAGAATGGTCTATGTAAAAAAGAACCCAAAAGAGTATGAAAAAGGGTCAAAATGCATTATTCATTTAATTTCTGTTATATGAGATGTTATCATCAAATAGGGGGAGATTGTTGGGTCATCTAAGATTTAAAGATAACATCTCCTTAGTCTTTATTGATGTTTGAACTCTATACTTTGATTTATGGTTCTTTGTAATAACTTAGTTATGGTTAAACAGATCGGTGAGTCGAAGACAAACCGAAATCAACATGAATGAAGTCTACTATGCGGATTGAGATAAACTTCAAAGTGAACTAAGCTTAGCCTGCCAATTTCTATTCGGCATATCAACCCTATGTCGATTTCCTATTCGGCATATCCTTCTCTTGTTGCCGAATCACCCTTGTTCGGCATAACTCTCATCTGCCGAGTTCTCTGTTCGACATTCCTTGCCACTTCTTAGGCAGTCTCTTCTCTTACCGATTACTTTTTTTATCTGTAAGATCATTTATGTCAAACCCTCATGATTTAACATACTTCCTCATTCCCAATGATCTTCTGACAATGGGAATGAAAGCTTTCTTCTTAGAGAAGATATATACTTGAGTTTGAATTTGATTGAGACGTTTATTTTCTAATAGATATCAAAAAGATTTTCCCAATAATATTTTATTTAGATATTGTACTTTCATAGTACAAAAGTTACCTTTTGTATTGTGATAAGTCATATCAAATATCTTATAATTTATTGACAATATCTCAACCACCCATGCCTTTATTGTTCCTTGTCCTTTGCACTAATTACATTTGATAGTATATAAAGAATGGAGGTAGCACCTTGCTACTCACGCTTTCAGCTCAAGACTTCTCATTTGCAAGATTTCAAGCAGATTGATAATTTTTCTTTTCTCTCTAAGATTTAGTCTTTGTGTTCTTTAAAAGTCTTCTAAGTGTTAGATTGTTTTGAGTAGTTTTTAGCTATTCTTATTCCGCAACAATATTTATTTTCTTTGTGTAATTCTTGATATTTTATATCAATAAAAGAATTAAAATTATGTAAATTTTGTGTATTGTATTCAACCCTCTTCTACAATACTTGTTTTGCTATCTCGGGACTAACAGAGTTTTTAGGTATTTTTGTGTTCCAACAGATTCTCCAAAATGGAGAAAGTAGGAGAGAGAGAGAGAGAGAGTGTGTAATTTTCTCCAAATATGGAGAACTCTCCAAAATCTCCAAAAATGATTACCATGAGAGAGAAATTGTTTTTTTTATTATATTTTACCAATAAGATTTTTTCAAATGAGATGAGTATGAGAGATAAATAATATTTTATTAGATTTATACAATATTTTAATATTACAAGTAATGATTTCATCTCCAAAATGGAGAATCTGTTGGAGATGGATGTAAATTTTTATGTAGATTTTGACTTTTAATTATTCATTTTGGAGAAAATTTTGAAGATGCTGTTGGAGATGCTATAATAGCATCTTCAACAAACTTTTCAATTTTTTTTCTAAAATGGATAACCAAAGTCCAAAATCTCTAAGAAAAATTGTATTCAACTCCAAGAGATTCTCCATATTGGAGATGAAATCATTAGTTATATTATTAAAATATTGTATATATCTAATAAAATATTATTTTTCTCTCACACACATTTCATTTCAATATTTCTTATTGGTGGAATATAATAAAAAACAATTTTTCTTTTATGATAATCATTTTTGGAGAGTTCTCCAAATTTGAAGAATCCGTTCAAAATTTTTTTGTCCAAAATCCATGCTCTAAAACATGTTTCATGTGTTTACAAATAATAAAACAAAATAGTACCAAAAATGATTTTAGTAATAAAAAAAGGTTAATAGAAAAAGTGATTTTAACGTAAAATCATTTTTTTCCAATTGAAAGATCTTGTTTACTTATTATAAATTTATAATATATCTCTATACTATATTACAAAACATGAATAAAAAACTTTTAAATATAAATTATTAGGTACAAGGTATCATCATTTTATGTAAGATTTTTTTTTTTTTAATTTACAAGTATTAAAGCACAAGATACATATTACTACTGCAGACTTTTAACATCCACTAATTTGGTATGTACAAGATCTTCCTTTTATGCAGACATTTTCATGTATCGTTATTAATTAATATATTATATTACTATTTTTTTAATTATATTATTAAATATGTAATTAGTTATTTTTTATAGATGTCATTAAAATATATAAGATAATCATTGAATTCTAACAAAATATTTAATTTTTTATATAAAAAACATTATATTGTTAAGCCTAAATTAAACAAATTTACAAAAAAACATTATCACTTTCTCAAAACATTTAAAATCGTATTGTAAATCGACAAAAAAATAAAATGAAACATTAAAATCATGATGTATTTCGTTGCAAATGATGATTAAACATATCTTTGATAATTTGAAAACTCAAAATACCCGAAAATATTAACCGATATCGATGTCAAATTAAATATTATATTATTACTTTTTTTTGTATAATTTGGTTAATTCAGGCTTTTTGTATATTTTTTGGTAATAAATGACTAAAATGAATTGGATTTGATTTGATGGGATTTGAAATTGAATTTCATTCCAATTTCAAGATTGATTTGAAAGATTTAATGGAGTTGAAATATCAGGATTTCATTAAAATCCTATAAACATATGATTTTGAAAGGGTTTTTCTAAGGGTGATTCTAACTACACCCTAATCTAGGTGCCATTTACACCCTACTCTAGGGAAGTTGTGAGGAGGAAAGGGATAATGAGTGCACAGTTTTCCGATCCAGTTACACCATATGCACCCTAGACTAGGGTGCATATAGCAACACCCTTTTTCTAATCCTACCCCTTCACTTCTCACAATCGTAGCTTGTACCTTTTTTTAATTTATAGTTACAGTTTTGGTCCCTAAACTCATTTGATTAATTACTTTATACCTTTTGCTTTTATATTTTACATTTTACATTTTACATTTTTATTACATTAACAATATAAACGTATATTAACTAAAATACGTTAAAAAACTAAATTTTAATTTTAACAAATTACATTATTATAATCGTCTCGTCAATACCTTCGAAATGAGCCCAATATTGAATATTTTTTTATTAAATTATATTATTATATGTCATATATTGTATCTTGGTTAATCGATTTTTTTAATTATTCATTTAAATCAACATAGTCATGAGTATTTTTTAAACGTATTTTAGGTAATATACGATGAATATGGTTAAACGTATTTTACTAATAACAATATTTTTCATTTACCACTTTTGAAACGTATAAATATGTTTGAGGGAGAGTTTGAAATGAAATCCCGAAATGAATCGTTCGTTTTGAAATGAAATGAATCGTTCGTTTGATATATATCTCGAACTGTTTTTACTTTATTTCAAATTAATAACTTTTATTTCAAGGGGTAGGTTGAACCCAGGGACGGATCTCAAGGGGTGCCCACGGTGGCACGTGCCACCGTATTGTTTTTCCCTCGCAAGGTAAAAAAATTAAGGTTTGTGAAAGATGCAACTGTATCGTTTTAGAAGGTGCAACCGTATTATTTTAGAAATGCAACCGTACCTCGTAATCAACCAAAACCCAAAAAAAAACTTTTAAATCAACCAAAAAACCCGAAAATGTCTCTTGAAATCAACTAAAAGTACCGAAAAAATATCTCGAAATCGATAAAAAAAAACTTAAAATCCCTCGAAAAACTTTAAAAGTCATTCCAAATGGCGGAATTAGGCTAATAACACATCGGACGATATTGAATGTTGGTAAAAAAAATGAAGGCACGTCAAAAAAGTCCCTGCGTCCATCCCTGGTTAAACCGAACCGAACCGAATTTTTGGTTATCAGATTTTTCGGTTATCGGATTTTTCGGTTTCAGATTAAACGGTTCAGCTCGTTTTTTCGGTTTTCCGGTTTTTTAACACCCCTAACAAACACATGTTTTGCAAAATGACTTGGAACCCTGTCGAGTGAAAAATGAAATTGCAATGCAAATAACATTGAACCATGTCGAGTGAAAAATGCAATTGCAATATACTCTATACCAAAATGTATTTTTTGACATATTTTAATACTCCCTCCGTCCCAAATTAAGTGTCCACATTATTATTTTAGTTTGTCCCAAAATAAATGTCCACTTTCAAAAGTAAGTTTCCAATTTCCCATTTTACCCTTAATTATAAGGTGGAGAAAGTCTCTCTATTTTCAAGGGTAAAAGTGTCTTTTTGTTATTTAAAAAGTGTAATAATTGCACATTCCTAAAACTGTGTGTCATTTTCATTGTGGACATTTATTTTGGGACGGAGGGAGTATATAATAAAATTAAAAAATTAAAAAATATTCAATATTGGGCTCATTTCGAAGGTATCGAAGAGACGATTATAATGGTGTAATTTGTTAAAATTAAAAGTATATTTTTTTAAACATATTTTAGTTAATATACAATTATATGTGTTAATATAATGATGGTGTAAAATGAAAATTAGAAAAGTAAAAGTTATAAAGTAAATCAATCAAAAGAGTTTAATGACCAAAATTGTAACTATTAATTAAAAAAAAATCGGATGTGAGAGAGAGATATGACGTAAGGGGGTATGGGGTATGAGAAAGATGATGAGCCAAGGGGGTAGCCTTAGCAACATCCTTTTGAAATCCCACGTGAGTGATTGGTATTTCATATAATTTATCTATACTATATTATAAAGATGGAATAAAAAAATCTTAATTACTACTTATAAAACATAAGGTACTACCATTTTATGCATACATTTTAAAAATCTCTTAATCACAACTTAATATGCATAAGGTACAACTGATTTGAAAAAAATTCAAACTTTACTTTTTCACTACCTTCCATATTCAAGTTTTTTCCCTTCCATTTGGGGTTTCTCCAAAAGAAGAAAAGTTATTTACTTGCTCAAATTAACATATTTCTTTAATTATGATAATGATACATGTATTTTCTTCATGTACTACAAGTTTTTAAAGTCTTTTGAATTCTATAAAACTAATTAATAATAAACATATATATACGTTTAGATACAAAATAATACTATCCAACATTATATTTGTTATTTTTACCTATTCTATATTTCAGTATTTTGAAAAAATATTATCATTCGTTAAATATCGCTGATTAATACATGTTTTTAAAATTCAAATATACATTTAATGATTACTTTAATATAATTTCTTAATGCTTCATGATTGAAAAAACTCAAGTTATGCGTTTATCACTACTAATGCTACATAAATTATAAATATATGATTTACTCCATATATATATATATTTTTTTTTCTTTTTTTCTGGTAAGTTATTACATTAATTTTTTATTTCCATTTACAATTGTTCACCCGATACATTGCACGGGTACACTGCTAGTATTTAATAATAGTTTAAAATATGTTTAAAACACTTGTTTTGTATTAATTAATTAATAAAAATATAATATTAATTGATTTTATAACTATTTATAAATTGTTTCATTAATTATTTTTAAATAATAAAATTTAATTCAATTTCAAATCATACAAACCAAACGTATTAAATATTTTAAATCCCTCCACAAAATCGAAATCCCTATAAACTATTCCATCAATCAGAAATCCCCTAAGGACCACCAAATATTCTTAAGACCACCTCCAAGGGCCACCAAATTTTACACCAAATTTGATGTGATGAAAATTAACACACTAGATTTGGTTTAAAACTATTCATTTCTACTAAATTTTCCATCATTGGAAACAAATAAAAAAGGAAAATAAATAAATATATTATTACGCCGACCACCAGGCCGTGAGGCTTTCCCAAGTGATGTTTTCTATTTACATTCCCGTCTCTTATATATAGAGAGAAATTATATTCTGATATAAGATTTGGTGTTATTGATGAGCAAATTTATCACATCAAATTTTACACCAATTTTTATGGATTTGGTGTTATCCCTAAAGATACTCTAATAAACTCAACAACTATCTTATATTTTCACTTGATCATTAGTTAGTTGTAAAAGTTTAAATACTAAATTGAGTGAATTACACCGGTGGTCTATGTGGTTTGTTTAAAATTTGGGTTTGATTCATAAAACAAACTATCTACACTGATAGTCCTTAGTTTTTCATTTTTATAACACCGATGGTCCTTTCAATTAACAACCATTATGAATGACTAATCAATCTTTGAACAAATAATAGGTGAAAAAAGTGTAATTTGCTCTAAAATTTAATGTGATTCACGTTTTTTTTAAATTTTTTAGTAAAAAAATATTTCATATAGTCAATTACAAATCAAATTTCTTAAAATAAACTATATTAAATAAAAATCTTTTAAAAATTATTAAATTAAAAAAAACATCGTTAAAAAATCTCAACTTTTAAAAATAGCGTTGCTAACTAAGAGCATCTCCAATAGCTTCTCCAAAATGGAGAAAATGGAGATTTTTTGAGATTTTGAGCAACTTTTTTTCTCTAACAACTTCTTCAAAATTTTCTCTAAAATGGAGAAAATAGGAGAGAGAGAATATGTTTTTCTCCAAATTTGGAGATATTCTCTTAAAAATGATTATCAAGAGAGAGATTATTTTTTATTATATCACACGTCACACCAATGAGAAGTTTTGAAATAAATTGTTCAGGTGAAAGAAATAATATTTTATTAAATATATAAAATATTTTAATAATTATTATTAATGATTTATCTCCAAAATGAGAAATCTGTTGGAGATGGATGTAATTTTTTTTGGATATTTTGATTTTTGGTTTTCCATTTTGGAGAAATTTTGGAAAAGCTGTTAGAGAAACACTAACATAATTAAGTGTAGGGACTATAAATGTTATAAAAAATTAGCGTTTCCAATATAAATAATTTGTTTTAAGAAACAAATACAAAATCTAAGGTGTCGTTTGTTTTTTAAGAGGTCTGAAGTCTGAAGTCTTATTTTAGTTATGATTAATAAGAGGTAGTGTGTAAAAATGTCTGAATGATTCAGACTTAAGAACAATTAAGAGATTTTTTAAAAAAAAACAAACAACCCCTAAGTAAACCATAAGGACCACCGGTGGGTGTAATTAACTCTACTAAATCTAAACCAATACCATATATATAAAAACAATCATTTGTAAACATAAATTACTATAAATCTTTTTTTACTCTAATAAATAAATATTATCATTTTAGATCGTTTAAATTATCAAATTAAAATTTAATGTATATACATACAAGTGAAAAATCGTGTGAGAAATTGAAATTAACGTGAAAAAATGGATCTGAATCGTTGATCACTTTTAATCAAATGACCTCCCATGAATTGCAACTTACAAGGAAATTGATCTGGTGGATCTTATCTTCGTATATCTTATCCTAATATTCATCAATTTCTCATCCAACGGTTGATAACTACTTCTCACGTTAACCTCAACTTCTGGTCGGAACCTAAACCTTAACTTATATTAAAATTTAATGTGAGAAGTGGTTATGGACCATTGGATGAGAAATGAACACACATTAGGATGCAATGCACTATGATAAGATGTATCGAGATACACCACATCAATTCCCTTATAAGTCGTAATTATGGGCAGATTTGAGATTATAACAGATCAACGGTACAGATCCACTTCTCATGCTTCTCATCGTTAACTCAACTTCTCACCCCGAATCTTGTTCTCTCTCTCTATATATATGTATACAGTTTGGTATTTCAAAAATTACAAACTACAAGTACGATATTCCAGCCCCCCTCAAATGTCCTCCCACCCCACCACCACCACCTCGCCGGAAAATAATCTCCGGTCACCCCTCCTCCCACCGGAATCAAAAACCCACCTCGCCGGAAACCATGACCACCCACCACCCATCGAACGCCTCTGCATCGACGACATGTTACGCAAATACTGCGGCGAGTTTGGTTATTGGCAATTCAAACACTTCGTTCTCACGTGTCTCGCTTGGTCTCTCGAAGCCTTCCACACCATGGTCATGATTTTCGCCGACCGCCAGCCGGACGCCATAGTCGCCGCCGGCGATAAGGGTGTCTGTGAACTCGACCCCGCCACGTGGCAGTGGGATGGCGGACCGGGGATTTCGACGGTGGCGGAATGGGGATTAATTTGTGGTGAAAAATATAAGGTTGGGCTTGTTCAGGCCTTGTTCTTCGGCGGTTGCATGATCGGTAATTTTTTAAATTCTTTATCTTTTTTTTTCCACCAACCATGATGAAAAATGCGGCGGCGCGTTTGACACGTGGGTATTGTCCGGCGAGTGTGCATTTTAATGTATAATGTTGCCATTCATTGCGGTCAGGCGTGCTCGTCTGAAAAAATTTCTGACACCCATTTTTGGATAATATTTTTTAATATTTTATTGATTTGGATTTAATAAAAAAGTGATAAATCATGATTAGTACTCCTCCGTACCAAAATAATTAAATTTCCTATTCTACCTTTAATTAACTTAAAAATTTCTCTCTCTACAATTAAGAGTAAAACTATACTTTGGTTAATTAAAAAGTATAAAAATTACGCACTCTAAAACCTGTTTCTTTTTCATTGTGTACATTTATTTTTGGACGAAGGAGTATTAAAGTAATTAAAATTAAAGGGTCAATAAAAAATTGAGGAATTTTGTAAATTGTTTATCTGGTCGGTATGTAGATATGCATATAAATAAATTTATAACATGTACATATGTATATTATGCAGACATGGCATAAAAACCAGAAAACATCATCAATTATTTGTATGTACTTTGTAGATGAGATGAACTGTTATGAGCATGTTACTTAATTTTTTTATATTTTTTGAGTTTGTCACTAAACTCCCTATAAATTAAAAACTAATCTGGCGGCTGGATAGATTTTAGGGTTTATAGAGGATGGCAAAAGGAATCTTGACACCGTAGATCTTGGGATATAAGTTGAGATTCCATTTTAGTCGATTTTTTAATAATTATTTTACAAGTAAAATATGGGGTTGGGTTACTTTCTTGAATTTAGGAAAGTAGTTAAACCTCATATATTTAGGGGTGAGTTATGAGGTGTAAATTATTTGAGTTTTTTAAAAAGTTAATTAATTCTTTAACAGTCGAAATTGAACACAAAGGCTAGGGCTATGTTTGGCTTGTATATACATGTTTGGATGATCATAAATTAACTTATAAGCTATGAAAAACTAGCTTATCAGTTATCAGCTAGCTTATAAGATAGTTTGCCAAACAATGCCTATAAGCTAACTTATAAGTTAGTTTATGGTCATCTATACATGTAAAAAAAAAAAAACTAGCTCATAAGCTAGCTTTTTTTTGCCAAACAATGCCAAAATGACACTAGTTTAGCTTAATGAGCTGAACAATTCGTATGATTGTTTACCATTCTATAAAAATTTCAAAATATTGAGCCCAAGCTATTAATTGATTGTGAGTTCAAGTGCATAAACGAGTATCGAGTTCGAACCCTACTTTGAAAAAGTTATTCAAACTCGAGCTTAGTATTAGTTTTTCGAGCTGAGCCCGAGTAACCTACCACTCGACTCGACTTGTTTGGGGATGTTTGGGATTGCTTATTTAAAACAATTTATGCATATTTGTAAAAGTGTTTATCAACTTATGTTTATTTGTAAAGTGTTTTTTAACTTATAGAAAAAAGGGCAAATATGTAATTTGGTTAAATAAGTTAGGAGTTTCAAATAAGTCAGTTAAGAATGACTTATCAAAAACTGCTTATTAGCGGGATGAAAAAGTCATAAGCTTTTTTTTTTTTTTTTTTTTCCTTTTTTCCAATCCAAACACTCGAAACAGCTTATTTGTTGTTTGAAAACACAATAATCAATCCCAAACACCCCCTTTATAACCCTAAACTAGAAGAAAGAGTGTGTGGGGATGCTTTTTTAGAAAAAAAATGATTTTTTAAAAAGATAAATGTGAAAATATATGGCGGGATAAGGAACCAAAAAGGGACAGATGAGTATGAAAAGATTGAGCTGACAAAGACGACTACCATCGGAAGACTGGAGTTGAGTTTGTTTCTGTTTGGATTTTTGTATACTTACCAAAATTTTGTTTTTAATACACATAAATACTGCTGTTGTTTACTGATTGTTGACTTTTTCTTTTCCATTTTTGGAGAAAATTGAGATTTTGGGTCTAAACTATGTTCGAACGGCTTTCCTAAAACTATCTTTAAAATGGAGAAAGTAGGATTGACGAGGGTTTTTTCTCCAAATATGGAGATTACCCAGAAAATGATTACCAAGTGAGAGGCTGATAGAAAACTTTGAAAATAAATATGTAGAAAGAGAAATAATATTTTAATAAATGAATAAAATATTTTAATATTATAATTAATGTTGGATTCTTCAAAATGAGAATCTTTTGGAGATGAATGTATTTTTTTTTGGGAGATTTTGACTTTTGGTTCTTCATTTTGGAGAAATCATATATCTCTCATATGTAAACATTTTTTGAGATATCTTCAAATTTGAAGATTTTTATCTTCTCTCTCATACTTTATTCGTTTTAGGAAGGTCTTGAGAAATCTGTTGTAGCAAAAAATCTCTAAAATCTCCATTATAAAGAAGCTGATGGAGATGCTCTTATATGATAAGAAAATGTTAAGGAAGAGTTTTCTTTACTTTGTCAATTGGAACTAAAATGAAAATAATAGGGAATGAAATAGTAGCAAATGAAAATTTGGGCTTAAGAAAGAATGAGCCCATTGTATCATATTAAATCAAACAGTTTTATTTTATTTTTAACTTTAACAAAGATCCCCTTAGACCGGACAATCTGTTCGGTGAATGCTTGTCTAATGTGTGTTGGTAAATTGGTCCGTTTATATTACTCCCTCTTTTCTAAAATAAGTGTCTACGTTACTGTTTTAATTTGTCTCAAAATAAGTGTCAGTTTTCAAAAGTAAATGTTTACTTTTCCATTCTAACGGAAAAAATCTCTCTGTAATAAGGGTAAAATTGTCTTAAGAGTAATAATTACTCAATCCTAAAACTGTGTATGACATTTATTTTGGGATGGAAGAACTATTTTATTCCGTCTAGACCTTACACATTCGGTAATTATATACTGTAATACTGAGTTTATTTGGTTTGATTTATTTCTCGTGTCGTTTTTTGGCAGGTGCCGGAATATTCGGCCATCTATCGGACTCGAAACTAGGAAGAAAAGGGTCGCTCACCGTTGTATGCGTACTCAACGCCGCTTTCGGACTACTAACGTCTCTCTCCCCAAACTACTTGACCTACACCCTCCTCCGCCTTCTCACCGGTTTCAGCACCGGTGGAGTTGGTCTATGTGCGTTCGTCCTCGCCACCGAGCCGGTCGGACCTTCTAGCCGTGGTATGGCGGGGATGTCCACCTTCTACTTTTTTTCCGGCGGAATAGCTTTGCTTTCCGGGGTAGCTTACATTTTCCCAACATGGCGATCGCTATACGTTGCTTCGTCCATACCCTCACTCCTTTTCGTGTTTTTTATCCTCCCGTTCATCTCGGAGTCCCCTCGCTGGTATCTTATTCGAGGCCAAACGGAAAACGCGATGAAGATCATGCGTGTCATTGCCGTCACCAACGGAAGATCACTTCCCGAGAACGTGTACGTTTCCCGTGACGAGGAGGTAAACGATAACGATCCCAAGGGTAACGAGAAACGGTCGAGAGAAGTTGTGACGGGATCGGTGATCGACGCGCTCAAATCGCCGTTGACGCGAATCCGTTTGATTCTCGTGGTCGGAATCAACTTCACATGCTCCGTTGTGTACTACGGTCTCAGCTTAAACGTGGTCAACCTCGAGACCAACCTCTACGTCAATGTGCTAGTCAACGCGGTTGCGGAGATGCCGGCGTTTCTTCTAACCGCGATCTTGATCGATCGGTTCGGGCGGAAGCCGTTGGGAGTCGGGACACAGTGGTTCAGCGGAGTCTTCTGCATCGCCGGAAGTTTTATGGCGGGGAAAGGAGCCTGGAAGGTGATTCGGATGTTTTGCGGTGTTTTGGGGATCTTCGGGATGGCGGGGACTTACAACCTGCTGTTTATATACGCGATGGAGTTGTTTCCGACGGTGGTGAGAAACGCCGCCCTCGGATGTGCGACACAGGCGGCACAATTGGGCGCGATCCTGGCGCCTTTCGTGGTGGTTATGGGCGGTGGGTTGCCGTTTTTGGTTTTTGGCGTGTGCGGGATAGTGGGTGGTTTTCTTACGTTTTACTTGCCGGAAACTTTGAACAAGCCGCTCTACGATACGATGAACGGAATGGTCGATGGAGAGAACGAGGTGTAGCGTGATGCGCTCGAGACCTCGACACTGTAATACGTTTTCCCCCCAAATCTTTGCCCATTAATTAATTATGTGTAATTTCTAATGGGAATTTATTTAACATAATATAAGTTTGATATATATACACTGTTGACCGTTGAATCATCGAACGAAATATAAGAGGGAGGTTGGCTCTAGGGGTGTAAATGATGCGAGTCGAGCTCGAGTATCATTATACTCGACTCGTTAGTATATCGAGTCGAGTTCGAGTTCGAGTCGAGTGTTGACCGAGTCGATCTCGAGTAGCTCGCGAGTTGTCTCGTCTCATTTACACCCCTACACAAGCTCAAGTCATTTAACAAAGGCAAAAAATGTAAAACAAGGGAGAAGAAAAATCTATATATATATTGGAGTTCAAAAAGCATTAGGTTCTATATCCCGCCAATGTGGGATGGATTAGACACATCATCAAGAGTTTACCCATGTCTTTTACACCATCATTTTCCCAAAAAAAAAAAAAACTTGAGTTTTTTTACTATTATTATTATCATTATTATTATCAATTAAATTAAAATAATATTACTAATTATTATTATTATTTTGCTTATCGAGTATCTCAAGAGCTTATCGAGTCGAGTATCAGGTTGCTCGACTCGAATCGTTAGTATATCGAGTCGAGTGTTGACCGAGTCGATCTCGAGTAGCTCGCGAGTTGTCTCGTCTCATTTACATCCCTAATTGGCTCAAATGGCCATAATAGGGAGAGGGATTGGCCTCCTAGCCATCCCTCTCCATTTTTTACAGAAATGTCACTACCTGCGCAAAAAGGGGTTGCGCAATTGCGTACCCCTTTTTTGCGTACCCCTTTTTTGCTCACCCCTCTTTACCTTTATAGAAAATACGTATGCACCTCTTTTGCGCATCTGCTACATTTTTTGCGCAAAAAAAGGGATGCGCAATTGCGCAGGGGTACATAATTGCTCACCCCCCTATTTTGCGCAGGTAGTAACATTTCTGTTAAAAAGGGAGATGGATGGCTAGGAGGCCAATCCCTCCCCTTACTATGGCCATTTGGATTAATTTTACAAATATAAGATGCATCAATGAACATGTAAAAGTTGTTTCCTGTATTCAGCATAAATGAGTAGATTAAGAGGCTATGCCGTTTACCAAATGCTTAACCGAGTAAGTGCTTACCAAGTCATATTACCTTACATGATGAATATGACAAGGACTAAGAATCTTACTCGGTAAGAGCTAAGGCAAGGACCGAGAGTCTTACCCGGTAAGTGAGGGCAAAGACTATTACCACGGTTAGAGCTTACCGAGAAAATTGTTGCATACAATACCGTTTTGCTGGACCAAAATCTTATCCGGTAAATAAGTGATAGTGTTGAATTTTACCGGTAAGTGCTTACTCGGGTAAGCGTTTGGTAAACGACCCTTTATTAGGTAAGAGGTTCTTACCCGGTAAGAAGGAAACACACTCTCATCCGACAAATATGGCGGCTCAATAAGGAAGGGTTGTTTTCTGATTCATCAGCGTTTACCCTGATATTTGGTAAACAATCATTTTCAGTTTGTGCTTACTTAGACCGAACCTTTTATCTAGACCACACTTTTGCTCGGACCGACGCTTATCTAGACCGAATCCCCATGGTGCGTTTGATACACAGGACAAAACAGAACATGAATCAGTGTTCCATGTTTAATATGACTTTTATGTGGTGGTGTTCCACCCATAACAGTGGAACAGGCGTGTTCCACTGGCACCCCATGGAACAAGTTGAAACAAATTGTACCAATATAACCTCAAAATAAAACTTAATTCTTCTTTTAAATCATCATATACTTCTCCATCTTTACATTTTATTCATTTTTTAAATTTTGTTTATTATGTTTTTAAACTTTTAATTTACTGTTCTCAGTTTTTTCATTTATAAGGTTTCTATATTTTTGCTAGTTTACATAATTCATTAAATATTAATAACAAAAAAAAAAAAAAAACTACATAAACCTTTTATTTTGGTGTCAACTTTAATCGTTTTAACATAAACTTTCTAATATAAAAAAATATTTATTATAATTTATTAATAAATTACACAAATTAATTAAAATATATAAGCAACTCATTAGAAACTAATTGATCATGTCTGGTCCAATTTTGTCTTACCAAAGGCCGAACAACTATTCCATCCTGGCCTACTTGTCTAGATACCAAACGTACCCTTAGGGACAGTTTACACAAACGCTTACCAGTAAGAGTCAACATTCTAACTTAACGGGTAAAATTTCTAATTCATTAAAAATGGCATCGTATGCAACAGTTATTCCGGTAAGCGCTAACCGGGTAAGAGTTGTCATTCTCACTTAGGACTCACGACCCTTGTCCTCGTCGGGTAAGATTCTCAACTCTTGTCATCGTGGAGTAAGCTTCTCGGAAGGTAAAATTATTGGGTAAGCGTCGGGCAAACGACCCCTTGCTCGGTTAAGGGTTGCCCAATTTGTGTTGGTAAAAGAACCCCAACAAATGAACCTGATAAATCACATTCAAAGAAAAGGGTCTTCACCAGCCTTTGGAGCGCCCCCACCGCACTAGTCTCATACTAATCATCGGGGAGGTAAGTTGCGCATGCATCCCATTGGCAGGGGTGGTGACGGACTCGAACCCCATGACCATTGGCAGGGGTGGTGACGGACTCGAACCCCATGACGTCACACATATGGATTACACTCACCTCTCACACATATGGGCTATATCACACATATATACACAAACCTTATGGGTTTAATAACGGATGCAATTTATGAAGCATATGGGTTTATGATAATAACGGATGCAATTTATGAAGCATATGGGTTTATGATAATAACGGATGCAATTTATGAAGCATATGGGTTTAATTAATAAACCAAAAAGGAATCCGATATAACATATGGCACCGGTGACTAAAATGGCAACGATCTATCGTTTTCCGACAAGCAAACTGTAGACCGTCTTTAAAGTAACACATAAATATTACCTGTGCTAGAATAAATGGTGGTCAAAACTTTCTTGCCCAAACAGTTGAAGAATACAGTAATTATCATAGACGCACCCGAACTTATATAGTTCATCGATCGATCTTCATTGCTGGCCATATTGGTTATTCCCATAGGAAGGAGGTGGCGGTGGAGGAGCCGCGTCTCTTGGCCTGGCGTACTCTGCAAATATAACCCAACCATCCAAAAACTGCAACACAGACAACGAATAGAGATTAACATGACAATGAAGTATGAACGTATCCATACCACACACACTTTAGTCTTTAATCTTTAGTAGAGTTACACCAGATTGTGTGTGTGTGTGTATGTGTATACGTATAGTCCTATACATGGTCACTTGATCGTTTAAGAAGATTTGGGGAGGGTACATGGTCTTAAGAGGAGAAGAAAAATAAAATTATAGTTCAAATAAGAATAAGTTTGAAAAAGATCTTACACAGGATACCATCAAATGAAAACAAAGCACAGGAAAACAAAAACATAACAATAAAAGCATACAAAAAGGTATGCGGAATATCTCCGCAAGATCTTTATAGGGAAGTGACCAGACAATTTTCTTGCATTTACCAAAAGGTCAATGGTCAGCCGTAGATCCTAACATCCTTGGAGGGTAAGGGTTCAAACATCACCAAAGGTGGGAAGTCTTTGTAAGTTTTCTCGGATATAAGGATTATATACTCTAAAAAGAACCTGCCTTTTTGTCTAAAATGAAATGAAAAGAACTTGTCAAGAAATAAGTACCCTTTCCAGAAAAATGTATTTCACCCTATAAAAGGAGGGAAGGAGAAAAGTGAATGAACTAGAGTAAAACTTCTACAAGGATGAAATTCTACACCCTAATTCAATTCAGCCGAATATAAAATAAAAGTTAATACAATTAAGCTTAATACAGCGACAAGATGACTTGTGGGAAAGATCCAAGGAATAGGAGGATTTATGTATTGACATTTTGCAACGAGTTATGTGATGGGCTCTTGAAAAGACCAAACCAAGTGTACCCAATATATCCCACTCAAAAATATGGTCTGGGGAGACTGAATGTATGCAGATAATTCCTCTATCCTACGAGTAGAGAAACTATTTCCCTAGATACACCCTGCTCGGGACAAGGTTTTGAAAAGTACCTAGAGAAGCCAAAAGTTTGATCAAGATATTTATTTGGGAATCTTGGAAAGAAGAAACTCCTAAAGTAAACTGATATGATCAGGATCCAAGGATATGTAGATTGTAGTAGTACCTAGTGTGAGAGTGTGTTACATTACAAGGACACCGGTGTCTTCACTATCAGAAAAAAACCAACAAGAATGAGCAATAAGCACTTATCTTTTTGTTTGTATCCACTAGTGACACATGAAGAAAACTAAAAGTGAAAGCATATGGCATGTTTTGTTGTTGATGAATTGCTAGATGCTAATTGATGAGACTAGGTCACAAGTAGTTGCAGGCATAAGCACTGTTGAGTCGTTAGGATTCAGATTATGTAGACCTATTATGTAATTTATTCATGCAATGGATCACATTGCTGTGAGAGTTACTAGGTAAGAGACGGCGCCTAAGAACGACATCCTTCGGAATTTCGGGGTTCGTCATGCACAGAACCAAGAACATAATGAAGATGTTCGCCATGTGATATTGTAACGTGAGAACAGTACATGGGATGGCGACAAGTATCAAAACTCTTATGTGATTGTGAACTACTAAAGTTGAAAGCTAGATTCTATGGAACAACAAGAAGTCCCAGAGAACCACCAAATGATATATATATAGAGAGAGAGAAAAGTGGGTTCATACGAGAACAATATCTATTTAAGAGAACACGAGAACGGCTGAATACATACAAAATCATATATGATTCACGTACAAAATCATATATGATTCACGCGACTTTGTCCGCGATTTAAGTTGCGGCCAAAGTCGCCCGCGTCCATTTTTTTGGCCGTTAATGCCGAATCCGAATCATATATGATTTTGCACATGATTTGTTGTGTTTCTTGTTTTCTTAAATAGTTAGCGTTCTCGTTTGAACCTTCCTCTCTCTCTCTCTCTCTCTTTATATATATATATATATATATATATATCCAAGATTGGTGTATGAGGTAATTGTGCATATATACAAGAATGTATAGGTTTAAGAGTGAGAGCATCCAGTCACAGATTAGGTGACGCCAATATAAGAGAAGCGGATGCAACAAAACATGAGATGGTTCATCTATTGATTTTGACAACTCGGTGAGATGAGGTTACATGTATCCAGATGAATAAAGATGGGTAAAGGAAGGCCAAGATTAGCATGGAGGGAAGGGAAGTATTAAAAAAATCAATTATTTAAAGATTTAGAATACATCTAAAAGCTGGGTCTATATGGGAGAGATTAGAAAGATGTCATTCATGTTTCAAAATCAAAGAATCCAGCTTAGAAAATAAGGATCAAAATAAGAAATGGAAGATACTAAGCAACATAAGTCCGCCCTGTGAACCATGACATGAAATAACTTGGGCAATCATTAAAACTTGTAGTGTCAATAAGCAAAATGTTATCAACAGATCAAGGTGCGAACTTATATTACGTTTAAGCATTAAGTCATTACAACACGACATGGACCATTCTGCATCCCCAGTTACTTCTACTCATCAAATACTAATAATGTACGCAGTTACCTTTCCGTCCATGCCCTCTATGCCAGCAGCAGCCCCTTCAAGTGTCGTATATCGTACAAATCCAAACCCTTTCGACCAACCAGACGCACGGTCTTTTACTACTCTAGCTGCAAGAAGTAACATAAAGATAAAAATCAAAGCTTCAACATCAAACAACAACATTCATAACTCAAGTCCCATAATGTACGCAGAAGAAACAAACCATGAACCACTTCACCAAACTTCGCAAAGCATTCTCGAAGTCCTTCATCAGTTGTGCGTTTGCTAAGTCCTGCATTTAGCAGCATCGAAAACTCACAAAGATGCACATGGTATCATTAGATCACAAATCGACCAACACAACATAAAGCATCAAAAGTAATACCAATATCCCCTAAACAAAAAAAAAAAAAATACAAACAATAGACATGAAAATCAACCACTATAATCCTTTGAGTAGGAAGCTCAATCATCAGAAAAATTGACTGTATGCTGTTAGGAAGTCACTGATCGTTAGTCTTGTGTTTCCATTGCTCTTTATTTTCTTTTGTTATTTTCTTTTCTTTTTATTTAGTAGTGGACTTGTGGTATTATGTGGAGTCGGTCAAAGTGGTGGTTGAAGCCATAGTTGGGTTAGTGGGCTAGAATTAAGGGAGTAGTTTGCCTCTTTTCTTGTATTTAAACCTTGCTCTTCCAATGAAAAAGTAGGATATTTCTACAAAAGTCTTGTGGTTTATTCTTACCCTAAAAGAATACTTATCAGTGGTATCAGAGCTTGATCGGGACCGCCGTTCGGTGGTATCAAGACATCTGCAATGGCCTCAAACAAAGAGCGTATTGAGAAAGCCGAAGAGAAGATCGAGCTCGTGCAACAAGGGTTCAATCTCCTGGAAAGCAATCTCATGGACAGAATGTCCAAGTTAGAAGAAACTATCACCAAATTGTCTGAGCTCATTTGTGGTCGTGAAAATGAGGGCGGAGGTCACCCTCTTCACAGGAACAAGATGGGGAATGGGCGGGACAAGCCATTGTTCGAATCCAGGCCCGTTAAACTCGAGTTTCCCAGGTTCGAGGGAGGAGACCCCACCGTGTGGCACACGAGAGCGGAACAGTACTTCGATTTCCAAAGGACAGCGGAACCCCAGAAGGTGCCACTAGCTTCTTATCACTTGGAAGGGGAAGCAAACGAATGGTGGCAATGGCTTAAAAGAGCTTATAAAGACGAAAATCAAAGCGTGACATGGGAGGTGTTCGTCGGGGAGCTTTGGGCTCGATTTGGTCCGGCGGAAGGGGAAAATTTTGATGAGGCTCTCTCAAAAATAAGGCAGACGAGTTCATTGCAAGAGTACCAACGAGAGTTCGAAAGATTGGGCAACCGGGTACAAGGATGGACCTAAAAAGCTTTGGTCGGGACTTTCATCGGAGGACTCGATCCCGAAATTGCGGATGCAATCCGAATGTTTAAACCACAAAATCTCAAGGATGCTATCGGGTATGCTCGCATGAAGGATCAACAACTACAAAGGCAACGTGCACTCGATCCACCATCCAACAAACTACTCTTGGAAGCCCCGACAACTACAAAAACAGAAGCAGTCACTCCTCCTAAACGTCTAACATGGGACGAGATGCAGAGGCGAAGGGCACAAGGACTATGCTTCAACTGTGATGATCGGTTCACTCCGGGCCATCGATGTCAAGCCCCTAAAATTATGTTGTTGGCCGCAGAAGAAGACGTCGGAGGTGAGGGAAGCGGACTGGAGGCTGCTGCAAAGATCATTGGAGACCAACCTTGAGGACAAGGTTGTTATTAATGAAGGGGGTAATGTTAGGAAGTCATTGATCGTTAGTCTTGTGTTTCCATTGCTCTTTATTTTCTTTTGTTATTTTCTTTTCTTTTTATTTAGTAGTGGACTTGTGGTATTATGTGGAGTCGGTCAAAGTGGTGGTTGAAGCCATAGTTGGGTTAGTGGGCTAGAATTAAGGGAGTAGTTTGCCTCTTTTCTTGTATTTAAACCTTGCTCTTCCAATGAAAAAGTAGGATATTTCTACAAAAGTCTTGTGGTTTATTCTTACCCTAAAAGAATAATTATCATATGCATATTACTTTTTTACTTCCCAATTGTTATCATCGTAAACTCATACTGTTCGATTGATCAAATAAACTCTTTAAAACGAAATAACATGCTAGACGATTGATACAGTAGGGTTTATACATAATATATAGAAATAAGTACAAAAGAGGGGAAATCTATGGAAATAGAGGCATATAAAACAACATATACGGAGGTATATATATATATATATATATATATATAGAGAGAGAGAGAGAGAGAGGTGCCTGATACGAAGAGATTGGTAGAAGGTTCAGCCTGCGGCCTCTGAGGTTGATTGGCGGACGGTGAAGGGAAGGGGAAGTTAGTAGAAAGAGTTGAGAAGAGCGATCGGAGGCCACGGGGACCGGCAGCCGCTACGGTGGTGGCAGTCCTCATCGCCGTCGCCATTTTTGGGGTTTAAGCTTGCGTAAACCCTTGTTCCTCCCTCACGGTCACAATATGAAGCGGTTTTCGAAAGGGAAGTCGGTCGCAACTGACGACAAAATAAGGCCTCGTCTGCCCCACGTAACCAATTAGGGTTATATAAACGTAGGGGGACGACAAATGAAAATGAAAATAAAAATTGGTGTTACATTAATTAATTAATGTTGGTTAAATCAATATAATTAATAGAAAATGTTTTATATAATATTTTTAATACAAATATAGGACATCCACCAGGGATGGATCCAAATTTTTTTTTCATACGGTGACACTATATAATATAGATAAAAAATAAACGGTTTTTATCGACGTGTTACCAACGTTCAATATCGTCCGACGTGTTTTTGACCTAATTCAACTGTTTCGAGCGATTTTTATTGTTTTTTGCTTGATTTCGAGAGATTTTTAAGTTTTTTTTATCGATTTCGAGAGACTTTTTCGGTTTTTGGATTGATTTCAAGAGTTTTTTTTACAAGGTACAGTTGCATCTTCTTGAACTTTTGAATATCATACGGTGACACCTTTTAAAACAATACGGTTGCACTTTTCATAATCGTAAAAATTTTAACCCTTCGACGGATAAATAATACGGTGGCACGTTGTATTCCCTACACTAAGTCCGTCCCTGCATCCAACATGAAAATAAAAAATATTTTACATTCAACATCAACAAATGAAAGAACGGATGAGAAAAGATGACTGAACGGGAATAAAATTTTTATTACCCTCACTTTGGTCAGAAATGTAAATTAATGGGTTTGAGGTAATGTGTCCATTATATTATATCAAACCAAATAACAGTTTTCATTATCACTCTCATTCCTTACCCCTCAATAC
Organism: Arctium lappa; assembly: GCA_023525745.1. Lineage (NCBI taxonomy): Eukaryota > Viridiplantae > Streptophyta > Magnoliopsida > Asterales > Asteraceae > Arctium > Arctium lappa. The sequence continues at coordinate 85,903,431 of CM042055.1, read as the reverse complement.
CCCAACCAAATAACAGTTGGAGATGAAAGTGACATTTTTTTGAGATTTTGATATTCTACTTCAGTACTTCTACATTTTGGAGAAACTATTGGAGATGCTCTTATCACCGATATCAAACTGATAGAATCTTTTTTTTTCCCATCTAAATACTAAGGGGGTGTTTAGGATTGCTTATTTAAATCGATTTATGCTTATTTTGAAAAATGTTTATCAACTTATGCAGTATCAAACCGGAGTTTTCTAAAGAGTGTTTGGATTAGCTTATTGTGGTACAAAAACGTAATAAGCTAATAAGTTGTTATTTAAAGGTGTTTGAAATTGTTTATACATATAAGAGCATCTCCAACCTTATCACTAAAAAAAACACCAAAAACACCAAATATGGTGGGCCCATCAACACAAAAAATAAAACCAACTCCAATCATCCTCTAAAAAAAGCACCAAATTTGTAAACCACACATTAAAATAACATTATTTAATATAAATATGTTAATTTAAAGAACAAATTATTATATATTTAATAAATTTTGATATTAAAAATAGAAAAACGTGGAATAAATGTAATTAAAGGTAGGTCATACAATTTAGCGGTCAAGACTGTTGGCCGGCATATATGGCGGTCAAGACTCATGGCCGGCAAAAAAAAATTGAATATACCGGCCGGTTGGAGGTTGTGGGCCGCCATTTCTACTCATTTAGCGGGTGATTGGAAATGCTCTAAAATAACCAAAAAAGTCATAAGCACTTTTCAAATAAGTTGATAAGTTAGAACAAAATGACTTATGAAAAAATGTTTATCTCCGGTTTGGCACCACTATAAACACTTTGATTTTTCTTCATCCAAACACTAAAAAATGCTTATCTCCTGTACCAAATCTCAATAAGTTAAAAAAAAACACCTCAAATAAGCATTCTCAAACACCCTGTATCAGAATAAATAAACAACTTTAAATAAGCCATAGTGTCACCAAAAAGAGATCGTAGATTTTCATTTTAAAAAATTGTAGAACAAGGGTTCACCGTAAAACGAGGGACAAGCGTGCAAGAGACACCATTTCATTTTCAAGTTTCAGCGGCATCTCTCCGTAACCCTTTCGTCACACGAGATTACAGCGGTGCGAATCCGACGAACTCCTTCCGTCGCCAACATCCGTTCTCCCAATCGCCACCACCGGAAAAATCATTGCAACCGTCATGTTTCACCGGCGCCGCCGGTCAGGGCCACAACAACGACGAAGATGATTCAATGTTTCAGCTGGTGTAAATGCCGGCCTGTATCCTTATTTACCTACCGATGTTCATCTGATTTACATGGCCTTCTTAAGGTATATAGACATCTAACTTTTTATATAGCATCATAACCCTTTCAATAGTTTTGATGTAATTGATGTTTGTTCGCTCAATGATTTTGTATGCAAATTCTCAAATAATTAAGCAACTAATTTTTGATTAATTGAAGTACCTAGGTTTGAATTCAGGATTTAGTGTCAATTCTAAGTCATGAATAATACGAATAGCGCGATAAAAGTAGCATATTGATTGATTGGATTATTTGGCGTGGTAATCGCCTACTGTCTTGTGTATTACGCATTATCTGAGTTACATGTTATGTTTGTGTACCGGTTAATATTTGATTCCAAGCATGTACATCCTGCGTGTGTTGATTACAGTATCTATTTACTCGACATGAGATAGCTATATAAAATGTTGTTAGGTTGTTTATAGAATTTGAGGTGTTAATATTATTCATTTTAAATATATAATCTATGTGGTGCTTCATACATAATACTAGTTATGCTTCTGAAATTAGAAATATTCAAACATCAGGTGGCACAAATCAGAAACGGTCTAGTTCCATTTTTCCTATGCAATATCCATGGTCAAAATTTAGAAAATATAGACTCAATTTGGGACTTAACTAAGCAATCAGTACTCGATCTCTGAAACTGATGGATGGTATTAGTACCTCCACTTATGTTTTGTGCTAAAATCTACGTCGTGATTCTATAGCATTACAAACCTTTGTGGTTATACTTGAAAACAGTAGTGATAATTATTTCATCAAGAAGTACTTACCATTCTTTTTATGTTGTTCTTTTGCTGCTCAGCATTTTGTTCATACAATTTCACATAATTGGCATGCCAATGTTATTCATTTTAACTATATAATCTGTGTGGTGCTTCAAACATAATCATTCCAGTCTTCTAGTTATGCTTCTCAAATTAGAAATATTCAAACATCAGCTAGCACAAATCAGAAACGGTCTAGTTCCATTTTTCCTATGCAATATCCAATGGTCAAGATTTAGAAAATATGGACTCAATTTGGGACTTAACTAAGAAATCAGTACTCGATCTCTGGAACTGATGGATGGTATTAGTGCCTCCACTTATTTTTTGTGCTAAAATCTACGTCGTGCTTCTATTGCATTACAAACCTTTGTTTGTTATACTTGAAATCAGTAGTGGTAACTATTTCATCAAGAAGTGCTTACCATTCTTTTTCTGTTGTTCTTTTGCTGCTCAGCATTTTGTTCATACAATCTCACATAATTTGCATGACAGTGTTATTCATTTTAACTATATAATATGTGTGGTGCTTCAAACATAATCATTCCAGTCTTCTAGTTATGCTTCTCAAATTAGAATTATTTAAACATCAGGTAGCACAAATTGGAAACGGTCTAGTTTCATTTTTCCTATGCAATATCCACGGTCAAGATTTAGAGAATATAGACTCAATTTGGGTCTTAACTAAGCAATCAGTACTGCTATCTCTGAAACTGATGTATGGTATTAGTGCCTCCACTTAGTTTTTGTCCTAAAATCTACGTCGTGCTTCTATTGCATTACAAACCTTTGTGGGTTACACTTGAAAACAGTAGTGATAATTATTTCATCTAGAAGTGGTTACCATTCTTTTTCTGTTGTTCTTTTGCTGCTCAGCATTTTGATAATATAATCTCACATAATTGGCATGATATAGAGGTGGTATATTAATTCTATGCAGGTTGTTGGTTGTTGCCAACATTAGAAGGGCAGCACATTCCCTTCTTCCAAGCTGTAAGAGCTGTTTCTCTGAAGTAAATAATCAGGGAGCCCGATTGGTAGTTGGCTTTCCCCACTCCTTTTATAGACAATATTCACAATATAAGGTTCATGGCAGAGGCCTCACTTGTTGTGCATTCTTTGAAGCAAAGGGGAGCTTATGGAGCTGTAGAGATTTTCGAAGATTTTATTTCATATCAGCAAGTACTAAAGTTTCACACCATGCTCAAATTGCATGGAGAAGAGTTTTCCAAATTTGTAACTATAGTGTGCCATTCCAACCAATGATTAGAATTGCTCGTGCTGTGAGCTTTGCTTTGAGTAGATCTCAGTTGATTGCCCCTGGTATATTAGCTTTTGTAGTAGGAGAGTTGGCTTGTACACAGAGAACGTGGGTGGAGGCAGAAGGGTTCCCCTATAAGAATGATCTATACACACATGCACAAGATGGGCATGTTTACTTAACTTCGTTTGTGTTCTCCCTTGTAGAAGTTGTAATATTGTTTCTTAGAGCAGTATATCTAGCATGTCTGTTTGCACCTTGCATAGCCATGGCTCCTTTTGCAGATTCCCTTGGCGTTGAATTTCGTAAGACATGGCTACAATGTGTTCATCACACCTTAGAAAAGGCCGGGCCCGCATTTATTAAATGGGGTCAGTGGGCAGCTTCAAGGCCAGATCTTTTTCCTAACGATCTCTGCACAGAGCTGGCAGAACTTCAGACAAAAGCACCAGCACATAGCTATGCCCACACAAAAAGTACTATTGAAAAAGCATTTGGCCGTCTATTGCCTGAGATATTTGAAAATTTTGAGGAGGAACCTGTTGCATCTGGAAGTATAGCTCAAGTTCATCGAGCAACTTTAAAGTTTCGTCATCCTGGTCAACGTATTAAGAAGCCTATTCTTGTTGCCGTAAAGGTTAGACATCCAGGAGTTAGTGAAAGAATTAGGAGGGATTTTATAGTGCTGAATTTATTCGCAAAAGTGTCAACATTTATCCCCACTCTGAAATGGTTGAGACTGGATGAAAGCATACAACAATTTGCTGTTTTCATGATGTCCCAAGTTGATCTTGCCAGAGAGGCAGCTCATTTAAGTCGTTTTATTTACAATTTCCGAGGATGGAAGGATGTGTCATTCCCGAGGCCTCTATATCCGCTGGTGCATCCTGCTATTTTAGTGGAAACTTTTGAGCATGGAGAGAGTATTTTGCACTATGTGGACCAGCTAGAAGGGAATGTGGGCATCAAAACTGGCCTTGCCCACATTGGGACTCATGCACTTCTAAAGATGCTTTTGGTAAAATTTCAGTTTATGTTGGCATCAATTATGTATTTACATATTAATGTTCTCCCATTATTTTTGCTTTATTTGTATGTAGGAATTAAGGAGCCTAGAGATTTTCTTAGACATCTCTTTATCTAGTAACCCAACAGAAAGTTTTCAAAAAAAAAAAAATCTCATGGTGCTGCTGCAATGAACTTGAGGGATTAGGTTGGGCTGGCCGAATCACATGACCAGCTTTTTCTGATACAAAAGCAGAAATATAATCCCTTACAATCTTAATCGCTTCATAATGCTTGGCTGAATACTTGTACTTCTTCCATATGAGTTATTCATTTATAATTATATACGTATTTTCTCTAATCTCTATAGCTTTTGCTGATTGTAATCAACTTATTTTTTTTAAAAATAAAAATGTATTGCTAATTCATAAGAGTTATATATGGAATTTCCAAGGATCCCTGGATGTTTCATGTTCAATGCTACTCGAGAGGTATCTCAATATATCAAAAGTACCTCCATTTCAAGTGCTTTCTTATGTAAGTTACGTGTCTAGGCTAGGTGTCCATCTAGTATCTCATATCACATGCAGACAGGCATATACTGACTTGACTTTGATCTACCATGCCGACAAATGCAGTTGAAATGCCAACGACTTAGATGACAACTCTTGTATGCGTCTTGCACATATTCTAAAACTTGATAGTGAATTAGATAACTAAATATCAAATTATATACTCTCTTTCAAACAAGCTAAGCAACAAGCATGAGTGATTGAGGAGGTGGCCAGCAAACTTTCTTGACTTTGCATTTAAGAGTTAGAGTTTTCTGTGAATAGTGTATTAGCCTGTTGAGAAAAATTGTCTTGGCCTAAATTGAAGAGGTGACCGCATCAACATCACCAATAGTAATTTAGTGCTCATTGGGGATTTATTCCTCTGTAAATTAATCAAGATTCAAGGGTCAACATTATGTGCTGTATGATAAACATTACCTTTCCTATATCTTTGTAAAAGATCTAAAAGAGTTTGACTCGATCTGTGGAGCAGAGGGAGTAAAATTGTTTATGATATATCGAAGTACACTAGCTTTGTAAGTCGTGAAAAAAATTCGTTTCCCTTTTGTCTAGAAATCTATAACAGCAGGATAGGTGTAGCATTATTTAATCCTGAATTAGACTCCACCACACGCACAATGTGCTTAGTGGTTTTGCTTGGCATTTTATTGTTTATTGATTGCTAGACTGCTCCTAAACTTGTTTCAATTTTCATTTCCAGGTTGACAATTTTATTCATGCAGATATGCATCCGGGAAATATTCTTGTAAGGGTGACTCAGGGCAAAGCTTCAGATACAGGGCTGTTTAAATCTAAGCCTCATGTAATTTTCCTTGATGTGGGCATGACTGCTGAACTTTGCAAGAAGGATAGAGTCAATCTGATTGAGTTCTTCAAGGCTGTTGCTCTTCAAGATGGACGTGCTGCTGCAGAGCGTACACTTAAATTTTCAAAACATCAAAGCTGCCCAAACCCAACAGCTTTCATTAAGGTGAGACTCTTGCACTTCTGAACTCCTGTATGTATGCCATTTTTCTCAAGTTGATACTCATTTTATACTTGCAATACATAATATTTTGGACAAGTAATACCCCAATTTTTTGTTCATTTATTATTTGAATCACCCCTGTTTGTGTCAACTTTGTGATTAAGTAGGAATGGAATAAACAAGCCTATTTCTTATGGGCAACCATAAATTAACTAACTAGAAAAGAGGACCATTATCCATGGTGGGCATCAGATACCAATAGAGCATGCTGGTAAAGATGTTCTCTAATTAACATACTTGAACCAAGATTTTCAGTGTTTAAACTTTTGGAAGCATTTCAGCTTAGATGCATGTCACTGTTGTTTCAATTGACTGTTTATATTCTTTGTTGCTCTCAATAAGCTTCCGAAAAAGTTTGGAGTTTGGATCGCAGCAGTAGCCTGCTTGCTCTGTGTGCCATGAACAAAGATGTTTTCGATTGTTCAGTATGTTGGTCAAAGGCTAGGTGATTACAACCCCAAGGTTGTGAACTGTATGCAGACGAACACTTCGTACTGATGACACCGATGATGGTCTGGTTTGGTTTAGTTTACATCGATGATTGGTCTACTTTTTGGGTAGAGGTCATGTCTGTCTATATCCCGCCCTCCCCATACCCCACCTCCGGGAGGGACATACCGGTTTGTGTGGTTTGGTTTACATCGATGATTGGTCTGTGTTCAGTCTGGCATGCTGAGTGAGTAAACATACTAGGTGATTTCCTTCTTGCACTGATGGTGCCGTGTTTTTGGTTTGTCTTAGATTGGCATATGATTATTATTAGTTTTGGTAACTGTGGGTGTTCCGGCCAGCTTGCGCGCACCTCGACTAATCCCATGGGGCCTCTTAAGATAACAGCTAGGAAAATCTCCAGTGGCCCTGAGGAGACTAGATAGGCGACCTATGGGGAGGAACCCAAGGCTTAGCCTTTATTTGTCAGTTGAGCCGACCCTCAAGGTTTGAAACATGGTTACTATTGAATTACACTCTTCGAGCTTCTTGCCGTCTTGATATGATATACTAGATTCCAAATTACATCATCAATGATGACGAGAAGGACAACCATATCAAACCACAAGGCTTGTGGTGTAGCGGTAATCACCAGGGGAGTTCATAGCGCTCAACCCGGGTTCGATTCCCTGCATTCGCAACTTTGTGGCCATTGGGTTTAACCTCAGGGCTGCATGCTTTCGCAGTCGGTTTCTTTGCCAAGGGATTAGTCTGGGCCAAAGGCCCAGGACACCCTTTCCCAAAAAAAGGACAACCATATCATAACCATGAGGTCTCTATGGGTTGCGTTCGCAAGTTGCAACCACGTATTGAGCTAAAACAGTCAGGAGTGTGGTCTGTTTAGTTTGCCCTGTTTCTAATCAAAAGTTAACACTTCTAGTTCCATGTAAACCGTTGCTCTGTGAGTTGGGTTTATTTTACCACTTAGATAATAAATTTACAGACATTGAGTGTGAATATTAAGGCTATGTTTGGCAAGCTTGATAAGCTAGTTTTTGGCTGAAAAACTAGATGCTGGCTGAAAAGCTAGTTGTTGACTAATAAGCTAACTGCTAGTTGATAAGCTAGTCACTTTTTTGGTAAAAAGTAAAAACTAGCTGACAAGCTACTCACGTTTGGTAAAACTAGCTGATAAGCTACTCACGTTTGGTAAAACTAGTTGATAAGCTACCCACATTTGGTAAAAACTAGCTAATAAGCTTGATGACAACGTGTAAAATGATCTTAAAGGGCATGTTGGAAATTATACAATTCTGACATTACATATTCATTTCATCATATTAAAATAAGTAGTAACAAAAATAGAGTTTTTGGTTATTCATATAAAATATAAGGGGCATAATTGAAAAAAAGAGCACATGAAAAAAGTGAAAAGATCATGCCCAAACACATCCATATAGTTTTTGGTCACTTTCGATAATGGGGCTTATTTAGGAAAAAGTGAAACAGGCTCGTTGAGTAAGCTTCAGGAGCTTACCAAAATGGGTTTTTTTTTCAATAAAGCTCAAAAAATAAGTTAGCTCGTGGTTGCCAAGCATAAGTAAGCAGATACTATTTGTTTTCCATGTTTCTAGAAGTGTGCAACTCGGATATTATACCCGTCATTGCTCCTATGAGTTGCAATCTTAATTCTCCCCTCGTCTTATCTTTTATTTCCAGCATCCTTAAAAGAAACTCTGGTGTTACAGGATGTCGAGAAATCATTTATGTCATGGAGTTCTGCAGAAGGTGATTCCATACATCCTGCAGAATGCATGCAACAGTTGCTTGAGCAAGTTAGGCGTCATAGAGTTAATATCGATGGCAATGTGTGCACTGTAATAGTCACTACATTGGTTTTGGAGGTAATTTCTTGCATCTCTGGGTATTTATTCGTTTCTTTCTCGTATTCAATGAAATGTATAAGAGTCCGTTTGGTTTGCTGCGGGATTTGGTGGGATTTCGAATTGGATTCAATTTCAATCGGGGATTTGGTTTATAGGAAATTCTGGAATTGAAATTTCAGGATTTCAATGAAATTCCACAAACATGGGATTTAAAAATTTTATCGGGATAGTTGGTATTTCATAGGATTTGTTTGTAATAATGTTTTAAAATATGTTAAAAGATTTGTTTTAAAATAATCAATTAATAAAAGAGGTAGTTTAATTATTTTTATAATTTGTTTTTATAAATTATTTATAAAGAATGGAAATCATTCCATTCGAAATCCTACAAACAAAACACACCAAAATTTCCAAATCCTCCCAATTTCAAATCCTTCTATGAAATCCAAATGCCTCAAAAACATTCCGTCATACCAAATGGGCCATAAGAGAAGAATATGCTATTATTACAAAGCTCACAATTTGGCTATTTTTCTATCTTAATTGCATTAATCGTCACTGACCTTTTGGGCATTAATCCAACTTACTGATCACTGCACAAGACCACACATTCTTATGTTGTAATGCTAGTTAGCCTGTTCTATGTGCAGAAGTGCTAGTTAACTGATTAACCTTCAAATGACCTGCCTCTAGTGTTAAACGCTCTGCCTATCAATTAGGGGATATTTAGGTATATAACCTTAAATGAGATTTTAGTTATATCCATGACCTTTTTACGAGTATGAAGCCATTTTTTCTTTAGTAGGCCCGAAGGTCATGGATTTTAATTAAAAACTCATAGGTTTAATTAAAATACAAGAAGGTTAATCAGCCTGCCCTTGAAAAAACTTGAAAAATACAAGAAGGATAGTTTGTGAAAGTCACTCTGATAAGAGGTCATTTAACAAATTAGCCTAATTTGATTTCCCCTTTTAAAAAAATAAAACAATCTTGATCACGGGTTTTGTTTCAAATTTCAGGGTTCATTCATGATTAGTTGACATCTTTATGTAAATGATTAAGTAGTAAGCACCACGTCCCGCTTGGATGATCGAAGGCGAATTTCATTTTTATTTTCTACTTGAGAACTTTTTTTGATATTGTATGTGAGAAACCCAAGATAAATGTGCTTGAGATCCAAACATGGTACATGATATGATTACTTAAGCATGATCTGAGTGAGTATGGCGAAGTAGTTCCCATGAGATTGTGTTTATTCGGTGTTGGAATAACAGATTCCGGCAATCGTGGTAACGTAGAAATGAACAGAAATTTACAATTCTGGTGATTTCTTTTTCAAAGTTCTTCGAATGTTTTTATGTTCCCAGGAATAAATGGCCACATAGTCCGGTGATGTTTGATCCTTTTCCCAGATTTGTAAATTGTTGGTTATTTTATGCAGAGTTGGCAGCGGAAGCTGGATCCCGAGTATGATGTGATGAACACATTGCAAAATCTTCTATTTAAAACAGATTTGGTGGAATCTCTCTTCTATACGATCGAAGGACTCATGGCTCCATGACAAAGGTGCCCTCCCTCTCCCTCTCCTTTTCGAAGAAAAAAAATATTTCGGCCCATTTTCTTTCCTAATAAATTTTACAATGTAATCTTCACGAATAAGAAAAAAAAACACAAAAGTCATTAGTCATCCTACTCTTTGGGGGTAGAGATCAACTCCGCATTCATCTTACCCCATAAATCCTACCTCAGGGTGGGATATACTGCCCTCGTATTGTTTGGTAAAAACAAAAACGGAGTAGTAAATGATCTTACTGTGTCGGAAAAAAGAAAAAAAAATTGCGTAGTTTTGAGACCGAAAAGAGCTGATTTTTTTTTGTTGCAAAATTTCTCACTTTTTGTATACCTTGTAATGTTGGCATCCTTGATGCATAGATGAATTGGATGAGTGTATGATATTGTCATCTGTACACTAGTAACAAGCACAATTGCATCTAAATTAATACTTGTGAGTGGGTTATGTAAGATGCTACATCATTTAGGGGTTGTTTACCAAACGCTTACCGGATTACTTACTTTACTAGGTGAGCATGACAAGGACCAAAAATCTTAGTTGGTAAATGAGGAGGAGACTCTTAGGGGATGTTTGTTGGCTTTTTATTAAGTCTGTGTAGATTAATCTTATTTGTATAGATTGGGAATAATTTTGTTTGGGAGGGGTTTTTCATAGATGGAAGGAGCGTTTTAAGTGGGAGGGGCAGACTTGGAAAAAACTTAGCTTTCTACATAAAACTTCCCCCATAAGCTCACCCAGTAACCCATTTTATGATTAAGTCACTACCATGCAGTCATGTAGCTAAACGAATAAGTTGTGAGTCACATTAAACTCATTAAATAGCTAATAAACATGCCTTTACCTGGTTAGCGCTTACCGGGTAAGGACGCATACCAACAATCTATTGGCCGAAAATGTTACCCTGTAACGTAAGTGAGAGTGATGACTCTTGTCGGTAAACAATTTACTTGGTAAGCATTTGGTAAACGGCTGCATAATTACATGGTATTGGTAGAAATACAGGGGTTTGAAGTGAGAATATATCAGAAAAGAAGCAAAAACATAATCGAGTGCAGTGTTGACGAATCTTCATTGGACATGGAGATTCATCAACGCTGCACTCAATGATGTTTTAAGTTCTCTGAGAAGAGTCATATTTGGTTATGGGATTCTGTTGGGGTGTTTATTTATATTTATATTTATACAAGTTGGAAGTGGTTGATTCATGCATATTGTACTTGGTGCCTACTTCCATCTGTTGTGGTACTTGCTAATCGTACTGCCATTCTCCTACCTGTACTCTCATCGCTTATTTTCTGTACTACAAAACTCTCATCTCTCTCTCTCTCTCTATATATATATATATATATTTATATATATATGTTGCAAGTCATGCAACCTTCTATCTACCACTCATTTTATTTTCACAATTTTTAATTAAAAAAGTAAAATAAAATGAGTGGTGGATAGAGGGGTTGCACCATGTAAAGGGGTTGCATTTGAACACCCTTATATATATATATATGAGAAAAAAGAATGTGTGGCTTTTTTTATATGCGAGCTTGCATATAGAACGTAACAAAACTGTGTTTTGATTAGAATCTATTAGAACATATTGGGGGAGTATCATCCGATCCTACGCTTCCAAACGCTGTTCTTTTGTTTTTGCTTCTTTTTTTGTTGCTCCCTTGCTTTCAGACAGGGACCGTTTAGGCATTTACTAAACGCTTACTCTGTAAGAGCGATCACAAGGTCCGAGAGTCTTACGCGGTAAGTGAGAGTGACGACTCTTACCTGGTAAGCACTTACTGGGTAAGGATTGGGGGTAAACGGCCCCTTAACTATGTTAAAATGGATAATTAGTGCCTGATAGAGATGGACGTTTGCCGGTCCTAATCATTTCTACAACCGTCCTGCTTTTAAAGTCACATTTATTAAGTGGTACGAGTCAGAGTCCAAAAAACTGGAACGGGTAAGGACGGGTTTAACCGGTTGGTTATACAACTATCTTTTTAAGAATATTAAATGTCTAATAAGTTTTTATATATCAACTTTTGTATAGCAAAATATCCAAAGTAGCAATGGTCAAAAAAACCTAGTGTGTTATGTTTTCATATGGGATCAAATTCTGTTATGATTATGTGCATTGATGGACTTTGAAAATCTTCATTTATTGGTATGGTAGAAAGAAAAGGACCACAATTTTCGATTTTGGCCGTAATGATGGGATTTACTAATAGTTCAAGCTGTCACTGTAATCTAAGAATCGGCTGAGGCTTTGCTTTAGTCTCAAGGATGATCGGGATAGCATTTGACCGAACATGACATAGTGATTCGCTCGATATTTGGACTTGCTTATATAAAAACCAATTTCGTATAGATTTAAAATTAAATTTGTGAGCTTAGTTTGTTATAAGTTCAAAGTTGTGGGTTATTAATAACTTTCATCATTGTTTTAAGTTGATTTGGAGGTTATTGTGTTAAATTTCTGCTTTGAGTTATAAGGTGATACCCTAACGTCATTGATGATACAGCCAACACCATCAACAAGTGAAGATGATGACTTAGCGCCAATCACCGAAAACGATATTGAATATTTTTAAACAATATTTAGGTATTTGAGTTTTACCAAGTTTTGGTTAACAATTTCAGAGTTTTAAATAATTTTTATGTACTTAAATTTAACGCACTTAAATGATTAGGTTTTATGTTTTTGAATATTCATAATTGAATAAATAAAGCAGCACCTAGAAAATAGTATCTTACGTTTTATAAACGTGACATTTTTAAATCTTAGATTCAGGATTTTTTTGCACATTTTTAATTAAACAAAGAAAAAGAAACTTATGCCCATTTATTGTTAAATTTAGGCTATAAACCAAACAGTTACTTAATATAACCAATTTATGAGGAGGAGGAGGAGGAGAAAACAAACAATAAATGGTGGCCATTTTACAAATTTATAAACTTGTTGGGTGGGAAGAAAATAAAACGTTTCAAGATTTTGTGTACATATTTTAACTCTGAATTTAAATTCAGCAAGACTCACAAAAGGATATCATGAATTTAAGACCACCATGGAGCCTCACCAGTTCTGAAATCTGTCTCCGTCCATGGAACAAACAAAACCTTCCCATCATCAACATCAGCATGAGCCAATGCCAACGACTGTCCACACATGAAAACACATTGCATCAATACTTGTATATACATACAGGATAAAGATCAATATTTGTATATAGATATAGATAAAGGACCAACAAATTGCATTAAAATGTAAACATACTGATTTTATAGCATCATATACTACAGTACAATCTTTTAATTGCATCATGGATATAGTATGTTCCCTAAAATGGAACTTTTAGCCATTATACCATCTCCAATCAAACCACTAAAAATGACGGAACAATTGAACACTACAAAATTTTCAACTCTAGCTAAATACTAAAATATTTTCAAGGGAAAATTTTCAACTCTAACCTTCATCCGGACGGTATGCACTTGTGCATACAAGTATTTTGTAACATGTGCATGATGCACAAGTGCATAAAAACAAAAAAATAACTTAATTTACTTGTATGCACAAATGCATACTGTCCAGATCAAGGATTACCAGAGTTTCTTAGTTTTCCATTCTTTTGAGGTTTTCCTTCGAACCAACCTCCCTCTCCCTCTCCCTCTCTCTCTCTCTATATATATATATATATATAGTGTTTGGTTCATTTAAGAAATGGTAAATATATGAGAAATAGAGAAGTAAAGAAGTAATCCTAGCCATTCATATGATCAAGATCGGATTTGACTAGTCAAATATTGCGGCTTTGACCGGTCAAAAATTGTGGCTATCCCAAAAATAGGACTATTAATTAAATTTTACAAAACACACGAGTTGTGTTCATATATGAACATGTATAATTCACATATGAACTATATGTTCATATATGAACCAGTGCAATTCACAATTGAACTCTGTTAATTGATTCATATATGAACCTTTGTGATTCATATATGAATTAGTTGAACTAACTAACAGATTCATATATGAATCACAAAGATTCATATATGAACCTTGATTCAAAGGTTCATATATGAATCTGTATGAATCACAAAGATTCATATATGAACCTTTGTGAATCACAAAGATTCATATGAATCAGTTGAACTAATTAATAGATTAATATATGAATCTTTGTGATTCATACGGATTCATATATGAACTCATCCCATGTATTTTACGAAATTACCTCTCTACCTTCTATAGATCACACAAGGAATTATCCGGTGCTTCGCGGTCAAAGCCGCAAATGTTGACCAGATGAATGACTAAGATTACTTCTTTATTTCTCATATATTTACCATTTCTCAAATAAACCTCTCCCTATATATATATAAACCCATTTTATCATGTGAACTTGTAAAACTAGGGGTGAGCATCGGGCGGGACGTGTCGGGTCGGGGCCCAAATCCCATAACCCGATCGGATATCGGGTGGTGAAATCGAGCCCTGAAATCCAATCGAATCTCTTCGGGTGGATCGGGTTTCGGGTGGAACGGGTATCGGGTTACATCGGGTCGGGTATTCGGGTAATTCGGGTCGATGTTGTGTATATATATATTATATATATATAGATGTTGTGTGTGTATATATATATATATATATATGTTGTGTATATATTATATATGGGTAAATATGTTACTGTGTGTATATGTATATACATATATATGTAGATGTTGTGTATATATTATATATGGGTAAATATGTTACTGTGTGTATATGTATATACATATATATATATATATATATATATATATATATTATTGTTTGTGTGTAATCTTCATATGGGAAAGAAAGGAAGTGTAATATATATATATATATATATATATATATTTATAAAATAGTTTTTTTTATTAAATTCGGGTTTTCGGGTCGGGTCGGGATTTGGATACCCAACCCGATCCGTTTTATCCGGTAAAAAGTTCGGGGTCGGGTTTTCAGGTTTAGCTAATTTTGGGTTAATCGGATCGGTCGGGTTTTGCTCACCCCTATGTAAAACATAATATAATAATGGTATTTGAAATATAGAGGCCAATATTTTGACTTCCAAATATAGCTACAAATGAATTTTGTAGAAAAATATGTTTTCAGAACGTAAACCGAAACAAAGTATGTTGCAGTTTGATATAGTTTATCTTAAAAAGAAAGAGTTTTTAAGGAGTTAATTACCAGAGGAGCAGGACCCCTAACAACTTTGCCTTGGTTGTTGTATTGAGAACCATGGCATGGGCACATGAACTTGTTCTCGGCTTTGTTCCATGGCACGACACACCCCAGATGGGTGCACACCGCGTTGATTCCATATGTGGCTAGGGTTCGGTCATTCTCCACCACTAGGTACGTCGGGTCTCCCTACAATCATTCCATTAAGTACGACATTTTGAATATATCATCAAACACATATCATGTACCATTCTAGTTACAACACTAAACATATATCAATGGAAATACCTTTAAACCTTGTGAAAGGGTTCGGTCACCAGGTCCATGGGTCTTTAGCCATTCTGATGCAACAATATCGTTTCCAAGTGCATCCTTAGCCAAAGTACCACCATCGGAAGATCCCGCACTAAAAGAAACAAAATCAAAAATCAAAAACCAAAAAAGATATAAGAAATTAAATATGGGATTCCAACCAATTACCAAATAAATCTACACATAGGCCAAAGCAACAGATTCAATCATTAACCTTCAAATCAATTTAAAAATCATGATAAAAGTTATTGATAGTTCACAATTTTGAGCTTATAGATCTAATTTTTTATCATATAGAACAAGTTGTTATAGCTAGTTAGGGACTACTTCCAACACCATGACAAGTGTCATATGATTATAATATTGTTTTGCAAGTTAAAACCAAATATTGTAGTTTATAATGGCCTATCAAGGATATATATAACATAATTTTTTTCTGAGTAAAAGTTAAAAAGTATTTCTAAAATAACCTCCACCTCCAACAACTACTCTAATTTAATAATTTCAGTATTAATTATATTATTAAAATATTTTATAAATTATCATCTCAATACATTTTTTAAAAAAACTTTATAAAATATTATCACACATTCAATCTTATTGGTAAAAACTAAAAACAATTAAAATAATATATTTCTCGACTCAGAATTAAGTTTTAGAGATTTTTCTAAATTTGAAGATTTTTACATAACCGTTGGAGAAAAGAAAAACTCCAAAACCTCTGTTTTAACATAGTTGTTGGAGATTTTTTTCGTCACTGGAGTTCAATGCATTTTGAAACTGATTTATAGGATTCTAAATAAGCATAATCAAATATTCATCTGAAATAAAACTTGCTTCACGATATAAATTCTACTGAGCTTTGTTGCTTGAATAGTTGAATTTATAATAATCCTTCTCAACGATGTTGAAATTTTGATAAATCCTGTAACGACAAAACTCAGCGTCTAATTATATGAAAAATCTCTTTATTTGGATACTGGAAATGATTGATGATTATAGCAGCTTCAAAACCGTAATCAGAGGCGGAACTACATGAGGGCTATGGGGGGCCATGGCCCCCCCACTTTTTCAGTGAAATAACATACAGTCCATCATAAAACATATGGAAGTGCCTAGCTAAATTGGTTATCACAATTGATTAATGACTATAACCTAGACGTCATAGGTATCAAATCTTATCCATTGCATTTTTTTCGTTTTGGTCATTTTTTTATTTAATATTAAATTGTTAGAGTGTCTCTAAAAGTTTCCCAACTCCAAAATCTTTATAAAAAAATTGTATTCAACTTCAACAAATTTGTTCATTTTAGAGTTTATGTCATTACTTATATTATTAAAATATTTTTTCTCTCTTCTAAACATTTCATTTTAAAATTTCTCATTGGTGAAATATAATAATAACAAAAAAATTGTCTATCATGGTACTCTCGTTTTTAGAGAGTCCTACAAATTTGGAAAAATTTACACTTTCTTATGTTTTCTCCATCAAAATGTATTATATGCAACAATTTACTTGGTAAACACTAACCGGGTAAGAGTCTTCACTTTTACTTACGATCTAAGACTTTTGGTCCTTACCATTGTTGTTATAGGGTAAGATTCTCGGTTCTTGTCATGTTTATCCGATAAGTCAATATGACTTGGCAAGCACTCACCGACTAAGTGTTAAACGGCCTCTTAGTCTTGTATTAGCAGTTTTTCTCTAAAATTTAATATTAGATCATAGAAAAAGAGAATAAAAAACAATTTACATACGTATCGTTTGCGTCTCTAAATTTTGTCATATTATATTTCGGCCCCCCAGATTACAAAGGTCGTGTTCCGCCCCTGACCGTAATAATCACATAATCACTTCCAAAACCATCTTACATCAATCATTATTTGATTATCTAATTAACACAATATACAGATGTTAATCAGTGAGGAAGATTCTAGAAATTTATTGATAGATTCTCTAACGACAAAACTGATCATGTAATTAATTATATGAAAACTCTCTTTAATTATTTGAATACTGGAAACGATTAATGATTATAGCAGCTTCAAACCCATAATAATCAACATAATCACTTGCAAATCCATCTTACATCAGTCATTATTTGATTATCTAAAGTTAACACAATATATAGATGTTATTTGATTAATCTAAAGTTAACACAATATATAGATGTTAATTAATCAGTGAGGAAGATTCTAGAAAAGTAAACAGAAGAGAAGAGAGCAAAACTCACCCAGGTGGAACGAAGAAATAGGTGTAAGGAAGCAACATCCCGCCGGTAGGAAGACCGATAGCACCTAGAAGCAACAAGTTCATCAGCTTCCTCTTCTCCATATCCGGTACTCGATCGGCGGGAATGCTCGCTGCCTGACACGTCACCTTCATTCCTCTTTCTCTTCCCGCCAATTGATTGATCTTACCAGATCTCGCCATTAGTCCTTGTGGAGCCGGTAATGAGAACAGTCCATTGTTACTTGACCGCAACTATACATCAAAATTTGAAATCGAAAGCGTATCAATAAAGGAGCAACTATCAAAATTTGAAATCGAAACGTATCAGCAAACGAGATTTAAGGAGCAAATATCAAAATTTGAAATCGAAACGTATTAGCAAAGGAGATTAAAGTAGCAACTATACATCAAAATTTGAAAGCGAAACGTATCAACAAAGGAGATTAAAGTAGCAACTATCAAATATTTGAAGTCGAAACGTATCAACAAGGGAGATTAAAGAAGCAACTATCAAAAATTGAAATCGAAACGTATCAACAAATGAGATTAAAGTAGCAACTATCAAAACTGAAACCAAAACATATCAACAAAGGAGATTAAAGGAGCAACTATCAAAATTTGAAATCGAAAACGTATCAACACAGGAGATTAAAGTAGCAACTATCAAAACTGAAACCAAAACATATCAACAAAGGAGATTAAAGGAGCAACTATCAAAATTTGAAATCGAAAACGTATCAACACAGGAGATTAAAGTAGCAACTATCAAAATTTGAAATCTAAACGTATCAACAAAGGAGATTAAAGTAAGGATTAATGGAGATTGAATATTGAATACATACCTGAGAAGAAGTAGCAGGAGAGAGAGTAAAGGCAGCCATGGGAGGAGGATAGAGAGCTCAAAAGAAATTGGAAATGAATTTGAAGAGAGAAGATGGTAATGGATAAAGGAACGGTAGATGGAGGATGGGTGTGATCACAGAACCACATATTTAAGATATCACCCCCAACTCTTTTTTCGTTTTCCTTCATTTTATGGTTAATATCCAAACAGCAGTTCGGGTCGGGTCGGACCTCAACTACACCGCAACCCTTGTGATTCAGTTTATTTTTTTTAATGTATTATATTTAGGGGGTGTTTGGGATTGCTAGTGCTTATCAACTTATGCGGTGTCAAATCGGAATTTTTAAAAAAGTGTTTGGATTAACTTATTGTTGTACCAAAACGTAATAAGCTAATAAGTTGTTATTTGAAGGTGTTTGGGATTGCTTGTACATATTAAATAACCAAAAAAGTCATAAGCACTTTTCAAAAAGTTGATAAGTTAAAACCAAATGACTTATCAAAAAGGGTTTTTCAGCGGTTTGGCACCGCTATAAGCCATTTTAATTTTTGCTCATCCAAACACTCAAAAGAGCTTATCTCCGGTGCCAAATCGCAATAAGCTAAAAAATCCCTCAAATAAGCAATCCCAAACACCCTCTTAATATTATAAATAAGAGTAAACTACAAATTTGGTTAATGTGGTTTGTCAAAAATAACATTTTTTTTTCCATCTAGTTTTGAAATTATAAGATGGTTATCATGGTTTGCAAAAACGTTTGAATTTAGTCCCTCACTTCCGTTAAAAATATTCGTTAAATGAGGGGTATTTTCGTTAATCAAAATCAATTTTATGATTTTGGTCCTTGGTTTTGATTAGGTAAAAGACAACAAAAATCGATATAAGAATGAATATGTCCCGCTTTTAACGGAATTTTTTAGCAGCCGATAGAGAAAGGGACCAAATCCAGACGTTTTTGCAAACCAAGATCGTCCTCTTGTAATTTCGAGCAAAAAGTGTTATTTTTGACAAACCATAGGAACCAAATTTGCACTTTACTTTATAAATAATTAATATGTTACATATAAGTAATGGTCGAGGTTTGGACAATGGTTGCTTATATCTGATAGATTGATGAGCAAAAAAGATGAAACTGCTTGAGATTACAGAGATTATTTTGTTATGGAAAAAGGTTTATGCCACATTTATAGCATCTGTCATACCGGTCTCACAATCATCATAGAGTATATGTCATACTGGTCTCACAATCATCATAGGGTATCTGTCATACCGGTCCCACAACCATCATAGGGCATCTGTTATATCGATCCCACAACAATCATAGGGCATTTGTCATATGGTCTCACAGTCATTATTGGGGAAGTAACACGATGTCATGAAGTAAGGCAAGTGAGATTGATTTGAACCCAAAACCTAATTGTAGAAAGGATCATATGGTTGTTCATTAAGAAATGCCTAAATTGTTTGTTGTAAGTTGAAATAGAAATCCTAAATTCACCTCTCATCACTCGAAAATACCCTTACCTTTGTATCTTAATGCACGTACTAAATTTATGCAAAGCTAGCGAAGGTTCATTCAAGACCTGAAAATGGTACAAAATTAGTATTGTATGCACATTCGTTAATAAACACAAATTACATCGAATCATGGCTAAAGTTGCTTAATTTCATTATTTTGATATACAAACTTTTGAATCCAAATCAAATCGAAACAACCGTTCATTTTTTTATAAACTAACTTTCAAATTTGTTCATTTTAAAAACACAGTGATTACTTAATATTCCCCATATAGAAACAAAAACAAAGTTTCTTCCATTTTGATTTTGATTACAAGGAAGAAGATTTTGGACATACTTGACGAGGACGTCAGGAGGTTAAATGGGGGGTTTGTGATAACTTATCATAAAAAATGGGATTCGTATGCTCTTTATAAGTTCATACAGAATGAACTCTAAACATCTTTCATAAATATCTCATTTGATTGGTTTGCACAGTTTAAAGGGTTTATATTTAAATCTCTCTCCCTCTCTCTCGTAGACCCTATATATACTTCTCTCTCTCTCTCTCTCTATATATATATATATATATATATATATATCTTTCTCTCTCTCTCGTAGACCCTATATATACCTCTCTCTCTCTCTCTCTCTATATATATATATATATATATATACTAGTGGTGTACCCGCGCGATGCAGCGCGGGTGAATCACAATTCCGAAACATTAGTGGTGTACCTAACATCTTTCCAAACGAAGTCCACACGAACTCTCGTCAAGCTCCATCGTGCATGTACCTCATTTAGCTTTGAAAACTCATCAACATTATATGGAGTGTCCATTTCAACAAGTTTATTACACTAATCAGAATCTATTTTAGGAAATAAAATATCTACTTATACTAAAAATATTAAACAACATGTATATATATTTAGTTGTGTTATCCACGGAAAGCAGCGGGAGTCTAAAATTTTGATGTAAACCGATATGCACAACTATTACAACTCATTTTTCAAAAGAAGAATCCACAATTGAATTACCGGAGAGATGAGGTTTTGTGAACCGGGTAAGAGTCGTCATCCTCATTTTCCGAGTAAAAGTATCGGTCATTGATATCACTCTTACCAGGTAAATTATCGATCATTGTCATGTTCCATCCGGTAAATGAGTAACAACTTGTGCACCAAAACTTGTCATTGTCATCATCAAGCACTAATCAGAAAGGTATAACCTCAAACAAAGGGTTAAGACTATTATACTAAATTACTATTATTCATGAAGCCCAAACATAAAGGTTTAACCTCAAGCAAAAGCCATAATCAGAAAGGGTTAATACTATTATACATTTAGACTAAATTACTAATCAGAAAGGTTTAACCTCAAGCAAAAGCAATAATCAGAAAGGGTTAATACTATTATACATTTAGAATAAATTACTAATCAGGAAGGTTTAACCTCAAGCAAATAAAAGCAAAAATCAATTAGCAACCAAGGTGTTTCCAAATTCTAGTCACCATTATCAGCCATTCATATGGCAGAAGCTTAAATGCAAATCTATTCCTTTTTACACAATGTTACAAAAACAACATGCAGCAGCAGCAGATGTCAAAATTTTGTTAAACTGTTAGATGTCAAAATTGGTTAATACTAACAACAACCAACATTAAACAAATAAAAAGTTGTATAATAGAAAGTTGTTCGTATATACTTTTAACCACCTGCCACATTTGCTACCATCATCAAACATTACCTAATTCTAAAACATAAACCATCTCCATTATTTATTAGACAAAGACATTTCAACTTAAATTTTTTTAACATTCTCTATATAATTAATAAACTCTTGTATATGTTAAATGCATTCCTCCCTGTAAATTCGATCAATAATTAGTTCGATATATATCGTTGCAGCAAACGTTCAAATATGATGCAAAACACCTTTGAGAACATCCAATCCTTCGACCGATATGGTCCTCCGCTTCTCCGATGATAGCAGCAGTAAGGAAAATTAGCAGGATCAAAAGCTAACCAGATAATCAAAGTTTTTTAAACCAACCAATTAAACCAGTAGGCAGATAGAGTTAGGTTCAGGAGAAACTTGTTAGAGATAACTCTATTGGAGATGCTCATAAGTTTTTATTTTCAGGATGAAAAGTGAATACAAACCACAGGAAGGAAGTTAAACTATAAAAAAATCCCAAACTTTTTACACTATTACACATACCCGTTTATCCCTTTAAACTCCAACCCAATTCAACAAATTATAATAATAACTATCAATCAAGCTTAAACTAATCTATCTAAACAAATTATATAATGCAAACTAATCTATACATATACATCATATTCCCTATACACCAAAACTGAAAACCACCATAAAAATAACAGCACCATTTTTACTATGTGGATGTGTGTGTTAAAATTTGATGAACTACAAAATACAACTTGAACTTCATTATGATTTTATTTTTATTTTTTTACAGTTTATTGGCACAGGGGGTAGGCTGTCAAGAAACAAAGAGGAAGGCAATGCAGAAGTTTTTGAAGAACGATATTGCTGATCTTCTTAGGAACGGTGTTGATTCCAATGCCTATGGCAGGGTAAATATTTCTTCAATTTTCATATGTTTTTTTGTCGATCTTTCGATGTTCTTGGATGAATATTGATTAAATGTTATAACTATTAACATGTGATCCTTTATACTTGTGTAATCATGAAGGATTACTTTCGATTAATTTCACATCAGAAGGATCTTTGGCTGTTCTTTATATGGAATTAACTTGCATTTTGTTAACAAATGCTTGATTGTGTAAAAATAGCTCGGAATTCCTAACAAGAATTTATCTGAGGTTTGATTGCGTGAGAGCAGTTTTGCTGTATCTAACAAGCATGCATATTTTAGGGTTGATAGGTAAAAACAGCTCGTAAATTTAGGTGAACCATACTTGACAATAATTATGGTTCCTTTCTATCAATTTGTAATAAAATATGCATTTGTGGGTCCAACATGTGAATTTATGGTACTGGTTTGATTTCATAATGGATGATGAATTTGAAATGTGAAATTAAAACATAGAATTACTGTTACACTACATTAGGCAGGTTACTAAGTAAGCTCCTTTTGGATAGATCGTTCATTGATGTCTAAGCATCTCCAACGGTTATGCTATTTTAGAAATTTTAGAGATTTGGGAGTTTGCTCCAACAGCTATTATATACTCTCTAGAGAATGGAGAAATCTCCAAATTTGGAAGAAACGAGAGAAAATATAGCGTACTTATTGGAGATGCTCTAATTGCCTAGTAGAGAAATGGGATCGAATTCCTTGGAAGAGTCTCCTATTCCCTGAATAATTTAAAAGACTTATATTCCAACAAAATAATTGCAAGCATTCAAGCTTATAAATTCGAAGCCCTGAATGATGAATTTGTGACAAATTCTTTACTGAATTCCTTGCTTTACCTCCTAATTACAAAGAAGATCCTCTTAATCACAAGGATATAATCGCCTAAAATACAAAGACTATTTCAAGAAAATGAGTTTTCAAAAGATGTGCATGCCAATCTCCTAATTTAAGATGATAAAATCTTAATGATGGTCATAACTTGTTGTCTATCATGTGATTGAAACAAATTGAAGGGCTATATCTTGAGCAGAATCTATCTTCATGTTATGAATTTGTCGAACAATCATGCTTACTCATTTTAAGTCACCTCTCAGCAATGAATAAACAGAGGTAGAATATTTATTTTATTACACTTTCATAATTACATTCATAATTACCTGTAGAGAATGTCCTGAGGAATGCAAGGAAGCTATTCCATCTTTGATTTAAAAAAATAAAGATGGTTAGTATAATGAGTGAGATTTACCTCATGCACAGTTTCCAAGACATTATTATTAAAATACTAATGCCCTTGAAAGAAAGTTGTGGGTATGATACATTATTCCAAGACATTATTATTAAAAGAAAATTGTCATCTTTCATTTTCAATTTACCTATACCATGACTCCAGCTGGTTTTTCTTCCCACTCTCAGTTCTTAGATGTGCATACCAAATGAAGAAGTCATATGTAATGGCAGTATGCCAAATATTAACCAGTGTATAAGACCAATAGAATAGCAAGGAGGCAATTGTTGAACTATCATTTTGATAATCAACAGAAGAATAAATCAAGGGAACCAAATCAAACTGCAAACTGCTGGAATATGATACAGATTATTATTGTAATTTTGTTTATCAGCAGTTAACCACCCAGTAATGGCCAAAATACAACTATCCTTAACCTTCCCAAACTGATCCCAAATAAGCTAAATCACAGACTTGTCAGATTGATCCTAGTAACTCATAAACCAAATCCTCCAAACCCGTGTTTTAATCAGAAATTACTATTATACATTTAGACCAACGAATTTGAAGTGGTTGAGACTATGAATACTTGTACAACCTGAGAAATCAAATCTAAAACACAAGAAATAAGTGTTCGAGAGAAATAAGATGCTACCTCAATCGTGAAACCAAAACAATCGTGAAACCAAATCAGCTGCAATCGTGAACCCAAATCAGGTGCAATCGGACAGGGGCTGTTTTACGATGTGTTTGAGAGAAAGAGAGAGAAATAGGAGATGAGTTATAAGCAACACAATTATATATATATATATATATATATATATATATATATATATATATCTAGCATTGAAAAACAACTGGATTTCTAGGTTTGATCATGTCATTTTTAGGTAAAATATTTTTTGAATACAACCTGAGAAATCAGATCCAAAGCACAAGAAATAAGTGTTTGAGAGGAATAAGATGCTACCTCAATCGTGAAACCAAATCAATCGTGAACCCAAATCAGCTGCAATCTTGATTTTTGGAGGACAGGGGACGATGTGTTTGAGAGAAAGAGAGAGAAAGAAGAGATTTTAGGGATGAAAATGCTTTGAACCCTAACTCTTGATTTATATATTCTTCCATTTATGCGTGCAAGGTGAAGAATAGGAGTATGGTTGTATTGTGGTATGGCTGTACTGGGTAAAATGTTGCAATCGTGCAACTGATTTCGTGGGTATGGTTGTACTGGGTATGGCTGTAAGAAGAAACTGATTTCGTGGGTATGGTTGTACAAGGTATGGCTGTAATAGAAACTGATTTCGTCTAAAATCGACCAAAGGTACATATGCATTGAGAGTTTGTACCTTATGCACAAACACTTGTTTTTAAGAGATTTTTGAAAATCATGCTAAAATTGGTAGTACTACATGCTTAAAGGTTTGTATTTAAGACAATGGTGTAAACCAATATTAAGGTAGTATAGATATATATATAAATATAGGGTCTACTTCAAACGAGAACAGTAATCAAATAAGATAATACGAAAATGATCAAATCACATTTGATTCTACACTAAAATCACAAATGATTCACACGACGTTGTGACCTCAGGTCACAGACCATGTCGCCCGCATACCCTTGCCTTGACCATTAGCAAAAAAAAAAAACACCGCATGAAATTTTGATAACACGGGCGGTTTTAGATAGAATAAGCATTGAGTTAGACTCTACGCTATGTCCGAGATGCGAGAATGTTGTATAAACGGTAGATCATGCTCTATTAAGCTGTGAAGACGTGAAAATTGTGGCAATTAACTAGTAGGTGGTGGAATCTGAATGTAGATTTGGTAGGCTCCCTTAGTGATCTGTTCGGTGTAATTGGACAACTGGGAGATAATTCGAAAGCATCACGAAGATGGGAAGCGGTAGTTTGGTGCCTACTTTATATCACTTGGGCTAATCGTAACAAAATAATTTTCGAAAAAGATCAAGGTAAGATTTCTGATAGATTTTCCAATTAAAGATGTTCGATTGGATCACAAGGAGGGATGGCGAGCTGGCTTTCGAATCCCAGTTTAAGGTAGGAAGTCTTTGGTCAGATGTGGGCTCTCGAGTTATGCCGGTGGGGAAGTCCTGGTGTGTAGAGCTGTTGTACGGTGTCGCTGCGGCTACAGTGGCGGCTTAATGGTTTTGCCACTGCTGTAACAGCAGGGCAGGGGTTCTGTCGGGGCTATATCTTCAGTTTGTCTCTCGCAAACGGTGGTTTTCTGATGCCTCTGGTCTGGTTCGGTTTGTCGGACGGCTGGTTTACTAGTTTTTTCCCTTCTGTTCGAGTCTTTTGGTTGTTCTTACTGGACCTTCTGTTCTTGGGTTGTTTGGTAATAAAAATTTATTATTTGCTGCTACAAAAAGAATATTGGAAAGGTAAAAGATATCAAATATAGCGTCATCCAAACCATAGGCCAAAGCGTACCACAGACTTAACATGGCATCATACACGAGCCTTGAACCTCTTAGAACAATGGTTCTATGTAGCCTTTACTCGGTGCTGATGGGGCTGTTTGATTGGTTTTCCATTAAGTTCTGTATGGATAAAGTTGTCTATGTGGATTAATCTGTCTGTATAGATTTATAAGGTTTTTATTTTAGAGAGTTTTTTCATAGATAGAAGAAACGTGTTTTATAATCGGAGGGACTGGTTTGGAAAAAACTTGGTTTTCTGCATAAAGCTCCCCCTTGAAATCTTACTGAATAAGCCACTTTCTATCATTAAGCCACTACCAAACAGTCATATATAGCTGAGTGAATAAGCTGTGAGTCTCATTAAGCTGCTAACAAATAGGCAGTGTAGGGTTGAGCAAAACCAATGAGTTCTAAAATTATAAGCACTTAGTTATTTGAGAACCAAAATAATATGATCCCACAAAAGGGGGGAAGTAAAAA
This sequence comes from Arctium lappa, assembly GCA_023525745.1. Lineage (NCBI taxonomy): Eukaryota > Viridiplantae > Streptophyta > Magnoliopsida > Asterales > Asteraceae > Arctium > Arctium lappa. The sequence continues at coordinate 85,876,736 of CM042055.1, read as the reverse complement.
ATGTAAACCAAATATCATCATCATCATCTACTCTAACCCTTTTCCATCTTCCTAATACAAACTCAAGAACTCACCAGGAAAAAAGAAAGATCACAGCCAAGTCAAACGGTTGCAGAATACGATCGACATTCTATATCCTCAAATGGCCGTCTTTTCAATTTCGGATCCTCTCATAGAAGTAGAGATACGCCATGTCTTTCGGAGGGTTTTTAGAAATACCCACTTTATCATCGTTAAAAATCACCCATCTTCCTTCTTTGTATACATGAGCAACATAATGCCCACACTGGGTCGAGCTACCAATGTGGCTCACCAGCCCAATCAGTCGGTATTCTGCAACCAAAACCCAAAAAAATAGAACATAGGGAGACCATTAACCCGCTAATTTTCCCTTATACAACAAAAAATAACAATTCGGGTTCATTGAAAACCAATTATATTTTCCTCTTTTGGACTTCATACCTAAAAGAACCCAAGATTTCCTAAACAGACCCATTAGAGACAGAAAGTGGCACCTTTTACCTCTAGTTTAGGCACAGAGTCAAGAAGATAGACATATAATATGCCAATGGTGTACAAAAGTCGACATTTTAAGGTTGTTGGAATTAAAGTTTCAAAAAAGCCCGGACATTTCAGGCCTTCCAAGCCCATTTTCAATGAGCAAAAAAAGGCCCTTCGATGTTTTAGGCCAAGGCCGAGCTTTAGGGTTGAAAAATACCCAATCGAGATTTTTCCGGCTGAGTTTTTTCGGGGTTTTCTAGGCTTTTTGGGGCACAACTTTTTAGATAAGACAGCAAGTAGATTTTGCCATTTTCGGATTCATACCAACAAAAATCCAACATTTTCTAAATAGACGATAGACTACTACAAGAAGAAAGAGGCAACTCTTATATCCAAGTTTAGGAGTCAAAAAGAGAGACAAGGAAATCAAAACCATAACGCATGGACCACACCATCTATACCACATAAACAGGGCACTTTGGTTTTCTTCTTATTGTCTCCATGAAATGATATGGCACAAAAATTTAACAAAACCCTAGCTTGATGGGACACCTTGGTTGCTTATATAATGTGGCATACAAATCATTTAAACAGACAAACACACACATATAGACGCATAATTGTTTACAAACTCAACAATTCATACAAACTTAGAAACCACTTTTCGTGTGTCATGTGAAAATGCAGTGTTTATACAGTGTTGTTTCATATGTGAAACGTTGTGTGTGAGAAAAAACAGTCCTTATCGTTTCACATATGAAAAAACTGTATAAACATGCATTTTCGCACTTGTTTCATATGTGAAGCAACACATGAAAACTGGTTTGTAAGTTTATACGAATTATTGGGTTTGTAAAGAAGGGAACTATATATAGGCGAAGGATCGTGTGAGAAGTTGAGTTAACGGTGACTCGGTGAGAAGCGTGAGAAGTGGATCTGAACCGTTGATCTCTTTTAATATCAAGCCCTTCCATGAATTGCGGCTTAGAAAGGAATTGATCCAGTGCATCTCATCCTAATGTGTGTCCATTTCTCATCCAACGGTTGATAACTACTTCTCACGCTTCTCACCATTAACTCAACTTCTCACAGGAACCCAACCCACTATATATATATATAGAGAGAGAGAGAGAGGGGGATGTTCAAATGCAAACTTTTTAATGGTACAAACCATGCAACCCACTTATCTACCACATATTTTATTTTCCCATTTTTTTATTAAAAAGGTAAAAACAAAATATGTGGTAGATAAGTGGGTTGCATGGTTTGCATCATTAAAAAGTTTGTATTTGAAGGTGCCTATATATATATATATATATATGTGGAGAGGTTCATTTGAGAAATGGTAAATATATGAGAAATAGAGAAGTAATCCTAGCCATTCATCGAGTCAACATTTGCGGCTTTGACCGTGAAGCACCAGATAATTCCTTGTGTGGTCCATAAAAGATAGAAGGGTAGTTTCGTAAAATACGCGGGACAAGTTCATATATGAACCTGAATGATTCATTACGTTCATATGAGAATCAGTTAATTAGTTCATATGTGAATCACAAAGGTTCATATATGAATCTGTTAACTAGTTCAACTGATTCACATATGAACCTACAGTTAATTAGTTCATATGTGAATCAGTTAATTAGTTCATATATGAATAACAAAGGTTCATATATGAAACAATTAAAAGAGTTCATATGTGAATTACACTGGTTCACATATGAACTTGTGAATCATACAGGTTCATATATGAACTCGTCCCGTGTATTTTGTAAAAAATACGAAACTCTCCTATTTTTGGAATAGCCGCAACTTTTGACCGGTCAAAGCCACAATTCTTGACCAGTCAAAGCCGCAATATTTGACCAGTTAAATCCGATCTTGACCATATGAATGGCTAAGATTACTTCTCTATTTCTCAAATATTTACCATTTCTCAAATGAACCTAAGGCTATATATATATATATATATATATATATATATATATATGAAAGATCAAAGTATGGGAACTAACTTCCATCCCCATCAGGTAATGTGGCATCCACGGTAGGTCCACTGCTTGATGTTGCATCCATATCCGAGGGACCAGATGAGGTCGGATTAAATATCCAATCTGTCGCTTTCTCAATGTCCCCACCCTGTAACAAACAATTACACAAATCAGATTAAGACTTGTGATCTGAAAGCTAAAAAAGAAATTCCAGAAAAAAGAACAGAAATTACCGATGCCTTCAATGCCTTCCGAGCTATCTCTTCTTCAAATCCAAATGACACCAGCGTAGCAACTTTCGATGGATCAACCTCATTGCTTTCAGCCTCTTTGTGAATGGGAGCATCAATGTCTAAAAAGTTGAGGGGAAAAGGTGGGACCCATCAAAATGTCGTTCAATTTAGCATAAGTACAAAAAAGTCGTAAAAAGAAAATGCAAATGACATGAAAGTATGAAACCTGGATCGTCCATATGGGAAAGTAACCAGTTCATTGCCTCTTCCACCCCGGCGTTTGAGGTGTTGATTGCAGCCTTTTGGCAATGAAGATGGTTAAATCCCATCGATGCAAGTTGGGAAACGATATCCTCATTAGGTAAAAGCTTCTTTGACTCTTCCTGATCTCCAGGACCTACATGGTAGAACAAGGTATACCAGGTTTATATATCTCCAAATGTTCTTCCTTAAGCACTTCAAAAAAAATTATGAATTCCAATGGATAATGCAGCTCTGCCTTCCACACATCAAAAGCATTTAAGATGTGCATGTGTAAACATACATATTTGTGAAAGAGGATGCGGAGGAAAGTTCAATTAGGAACAGCAAATATTAACACAGAAGAATATATCTAAAAATTCATGAATATCTATCGCGATATTCATCATGAACAATTCATGAATAGTTGGTTCTCACAGTTCTCAAATGAACCTCCCAGAGGTTGCATGTGTAACAAACATACTTGTGAAAGAGGATGCATGTAAGCTATAGATTATAAACTTCTAAAAACAAATAACCATCAAATTGAAGAGAGACGGGCATAAACGTGATTGTGAGAATGTAAGAAATTCAGACAAAGGTACCACATGAATTAAGCATCCAATAATGTGTAGCATACTTTAAAACTCTCCATGAACAACCACATGCTAGCATGAGTGCATATTTATTACATATACCAAATAAAGCTCGAAAGGCAGAGACTACTGAGTCACAGAAAATGGCCACACATCTGAACCTACAATCTTGATAAACCATACTTATACTCTAATCCAGTAAAATCACCAATTACTTGAAATGCTTAAGTTGTCGTAATCAAAGCCACAAATTGGTCATTAGCATTAACATCACTAAGAGGCTCAAAATCCAAGAAAACATTTAGGCTTTGAAAGAAAGATGAAGATTTTCTTTTCCTGGCTCAGACTAGCAGGCAAAATAGACACAAGCAAGTAGAGACTGAAATGATCAATCACAACCTCAAAAATTAGCACCTGTCCTAATACATAACTTGAAACTCATCCTTCAACATCGACAATACAGACTAGTGATGCACAAAAAGCCCGAACCCCAGCCCAAACCAAACCCCCCCTGGGGACTAGCAAGCCCGGAGCCCAGGGTCAGGCCTAAAGGCCCAATAAGACTATGTTTTTCCTAGAAGCGTGAAAAAAGCCTGGGCCTGACAAAGCCCAATCAGGCCTATTTTTAAAGCCAAAGCCTGGGCTCTTGTTTCACTTGGTGAAAACAAGCTTGAAAGTCCCGGGCCATGTGCATCTCTGCAGACAATTCTTTTACCACAAGCTGTAGTAATTTGAGGATATGATGAAAGAACAAAATGAAGTAGAATGGGATCCTATATTGCTATGTAAGATTGCATACATACCACCTTCAGGTAACAACTCTTCGCCTGGCTGAAGACCTTTGCTTCGCATGTGACTAATGTCTATAATGTCATCAACGTCTATGTAGACATCTACAAGCCAACCAAAAATGTCAACATGAATGATATTAAAAATCAACACAAAGTGTATCTTCATATTCAACAAGGTAAGAGAGAAACGCCTATAGAGAGAAAGAATATACCAAGCTTCTTTGGCACCCAACCAGCTTCCATAACAAATTTCCTCATATGCAGCACCAGATAATCAGGGAATGAAGTCAAGCCTGCAGTTCTATTGGAAGAAGAGAGCAGCAACCAAAAAAAATTAAAAGCAAGAAGAATGTGCTCCACCTAAACTTTTTATTGAAAACATAAATCTTACAAACAGCCATAGAAAACATAAATGAAAAATAAAAGCAAAAGAAAGCCAATAGTAAACCACAAATAACGTCCACCAAAGGTTTACAGCATATGGACAAGAAAGAAAAGTGTTACAAACTAAAAGCTAAAAGATGCAATAACAAGGACTCCATAAAAACTAGCTAAAAGATGATGGTAACTAGTACGAGCATGCAAGAGTTAACAATTAACAACTACTGATACAAAGATCAGCATGTGATCAAAACTGCAAACAAAGTAAATCCAATAAAAAGAACAAAGGATGGTTAGATTTATGCAGCAAAGAACATTAGTGGCATATGTGAGGACGGTGATGTCAGGAATCCAGGAAAAATAAGTCAAGAAGGGTATTGATTGGGATATAACACTTCCGAAATGAATCAAAAAGATGATGACAGTAAAGAATCTTTGGGGCTTTCATCCCAATTTGACAATAAGAGGAATCACCTTTAGATCATATATGTTAACCAATTAATAGTATGCTTATGCTAAAGTAAACCCAATGGAGTCACCTTTAGATCATATATGTTAACAAATTAATAGTATGCTATACTAAATCCAATGGAGGACCTATGAAGCCTGGAGCTTCATTTTGATTGTGGTGTGTACACCAGGTTCAAATTCCCAGCAGGTAGACACTGGGTACATGCATGATTATTGAAGTTTAATCGAACAACTTAAATACAGCTTGATGGAATCGGGTGCGGCTCATATGAACTAGGTGCAGCTGAGATACAACTTCGCTTGGGGTTGCCTCATTTATCATTTTAAATTCTGGTTTCAAGTCTTGTAATAAATTCAGGCCCAACAAAGAAAAAAACTGCACTTCAAATACCTCAACATCTTACAATCTTCAAAACATACAATAGTCACACTCCAACTCTCCAAATAGTTAGAGTTCCGATGTTCTATTCTCAAATTTTCGCCCATCCTCTCTGTTTTCTTATTCATGCGTGCTGGACACCTCTACCAAGTGTCTTCTAGTTGTTCCTATCACACATATCTCTACTTTCTTTTTGTTTCATGCTCGGTTTTTCTCAATATTTCCAGATTTACTATATACGGGTTTGTAGGATATAGTGTGATTAACAAGTACATATATCATAACTTTGGTAAGAGATAACCAGCTTCGAACAAGAAGATTTAAACGTAGATATTTATATTAAATAATTAGTTTCTTTCTTTTCCAGTTTTCTATCTCCCATCTATTAGTGAACCTTCTCTCCAGGGATTATGAAATGAGCTGCAAGGTATATTGCTCAAGGTTTCATGATTACCTTATCACACGCAAATCGTTTACCTGTAGTGACAATTACAGTAACAATTACGTTTATTTTAGATACTTCATACAGTTTCTTTGTCAAGTACTTAAGTTATTCTGTTTTTTATTTAACACGTTTGTATTTTTTTTAAATGTTTCTTCACTCAAGTTATTTTGTCAATTTCAGTTGATGCATATATATATATAATATACATACATAAATATATGTGTGTAACTTGTAATATATCCAATGTGAGGGTTGTACTTAATTGATGTCATCTTAACTAGTGCTCACAATCCCTTGACATGAACTGTGGCAGTTGCGAGAACAGATCTAAGTGAAAAAAAACATGACAGTGAGGAGATACAAGTCTAAAGAATAATGAAAAGTTGGCAGAAGACAGAAAGCTTACTTGATTGCAGTTGTCTTGGCGTTTAACGCAGTACTATAGAAACCTTGCAACTCCTCTGGAGCAGAAAAGATATTCAAGCAATCACTTAATGGCACCCGTGGACGTACAATTTCATCGGAAGATCTGTTAGCAATGAAAAATCTTGGCATGAATTATCTGCTTTAAGAAAAAAACAATAAAAAAGCCACCCAATCCAAGCTTACATTTCCTTCCCATCTGCCTCTTTCTGGGCCTTCAATTTGTGAAACTCTTCCAACTCCTCTAAAATACAAATGATCAATAAAATAAATTAAAGATGGCTTCTTTCCAGCAAAGTAAGAAGTTCAAAATTAGCCAGTCAATGGAAGAACTCACTTTTGTTAGTGGCCTTCTCAAGTGGAATAGTCAAGGAAAGAATGTAGTCATGCCTTCTATTGTAAGCAACCTTCCCAGAGGGACATTGCAGTCGCTCTTCGATGCCAAACTTGAAACTCCTTCCGGGATCCAATTCAGGCTTGCCAGCATTGGTCCGCTCAACTTGGTCAAGCAGATGTAGAAAAAACTCTAGCGCATCCTAAAGATAATTTCGTTTCAGTCATCTACACAATATATATGCTAACAGAAAAGGAGAACAAACAAATTGCATTAGAGAAACAGAGTTCAAATATTCGTTTTAACAAGGAGTACAAGGGTGAAGATCAGTCATAGTTCAAGGCTAGGCATGCTGTTGAATGAAATGCAAGATTAAAATCTAAAGAGTTGGATGCTGGGGAATGAGAAAACCATAATAAATGAGGCACATCAAATATCTTGCACCCCTTTTCAACTTGAAAGCATGCAATTTCATGAGTACATAAGTAACATAAATTCCAAATTGAGGTCAAACAAGAAATGTTGCACGATGTGGTACATATCATCAATCCAGTGATACCCCTCAAACTAAAAATGAACATGACGTCTACTATAACCTCTAACTATTGGGTGTACCTGCTGACGCATGGTTGAAAATTCAGGATGACTGGCTGCAATTACTGCCTTGAACATTCTGGGACGAATGCCTTCCTGTTTCTAAAGAAAGGAATGTAAAAGAAAAGGCAATCAGTTAATAGATACAGAATTGCAGAAGATAAGAACCAGTGAGAAAACAGAATAGACATAAGGAAAATAAAAAATAGGACATCCTATCAGAAATTAATTCATAATAGAACTCAAATTTCGCCATTACGTGAGAGAACACATATGAACCTGCAAATATAAAGAAAGGATAAATAAAATTGAGAAACTTACAGCATTTGGAGTTGAGTCCACAGCATTTGCTGCATCATCATTCTGGAGAATGAACACTTATCGGTTAAGGCACAATAAAAGACGAGAAAGGCAAAATAAAACTAAGTTAAGATCCTCAACATACCTGTACAGCTGGAACTGAATATTTACCAGAAAGCAAACCATTAGCAAGTTTCGTTCTGCCAAACAAAGCAAAATTAATTTAAGAGAAATGACAAGTAAATTCAGGATGCACAGATCAGAAAGTTGTTGCAAATCTCTCATTATTTTAATAACATGTGAACACAGTCTAAAAAACAAAACCAAACCAAAGAGACTCGGTATATCCCATACAGATGTAGGGTCCGGGGTTAAAATATACGCAAACCTAACCTGCATCTCAAGAGACATAGAGGTTGTTTCCGAGAAGAACCCGTTAACACAGTCCATATATCAATATTTTCTTTTCCATTTACTATAATTGACATTCTTTTCTTTTTCAATTGTATGTTAAAATATTTGTGAGCACTATATTTATGCAACAATAAATGAAGAATCTAGTTTTATTACTAATCCAAAAAAGTGCAGTGACACCTATTGGAAAGTCCTTTCACAACATCAAATTGCAAAAATTAGAATATATTTTTATATTAGATAGTGCTCAATAGTTGTCTCCTCTTCTATCAATACTTTACATGGTCCATCTGTAACTTAAGAAAATAATTTGACAGGAGCAGCACATGCAACTTCATCTAGAAAACAGAATACTTACAATTGCATATTCAGGTCTACTGTTGGATCAGCAGGAGCAGTATCAAAAGCCATTTTCAAATTTTGGTTAATGTAGTACCTGGCAGGATGAAGAGAAAATGATATGAAACAGAAGCTCAAGGTGTCAAGACTCTCCCTTGCATACAGAATCAAAATGAACTCCTCAAAAAGCGATAGTACACAGACCGTGAACAAAATGAATGAGTTGAAAAGACAACTTGCATGGTTGCAGCCAAATAGCAGCTGCAAGAAAACAAAGAGGAACCACAAGATATAAGCAAAAATGACTGAAGTTTCGTAGGAACTTCATCTAAAGAAACAAAAATTACCTGTTTCCTAGATTAACAAGTCCTGTATACCCAGGTCCAACAAGTGGTTCAACTTCCTGTCCACTTTCTTGAATCCGATTCCAGTCAAAGTTGGTATTCTGATCAAGTTCTTTTTCAGCTGTTGTCATTTCTGTCTGAATTTTTTTGAAGTCAGATATCAACATGTATGTCATTATTAGAGCATCCAAAATACAATATTATAATCATCCAACTAGTGTTTATGAAGATGCCACTACCAAACCTTGAAAAGAATTTCTCCATTAGAAGATATTAAAACCATCTAGCAGACAATGTTTTATACCAAACCAAACGTACCCAGTATATCCCACTCGGAGAATAGGGTCAGCGAGGGGTAAGAGTAAGATGTACGCAGACCTTACCTCAACCACTAGAATCAAGAAGTTCTTTCCTTGAAGATATGTGGCTTGTGCACAAAACAAGGGTGTGTACAAGCAGGCAAAAAGATAGGCAAAATGCTTTATGGAAGTATTAAATAACATATAAATGCTACCAGCTTTTTACTGCCGATATTGTAAGCGTATACAAATTGAAAAGTCAACAAGATGGTATGCCAATTTCTCTTAAATATATTTTCATTGCAACTTTAACCCTAAGTTCCACTTATAAATCATCATCATCAATGCCTACATTTATCAATTGTAAGTTTTGGAGATATTCTCAGAGACATGGTGATGACAGATATCATAGTAAGACCTGCTACATGTGTACTTAAGATGTAGGTTAAGTGTTGTCACTGTAGCCAATCTGTGATGACGTTGGGCCATAAATCTTATAGTGTTTCATACTGTCCAGAATGTACTTGCTTATCCAAATATGGACCATCATACTTCCTCATTTGGACAGTAGCAATATCAATTACAACTTTCCAGTAGAGCATTGTCCTTTATACTGGACAACTTCAGATGGCATAAATTTAGTTCTTTTTAATCTTAACATAAAGGAAGAAGAAAAGTAGAGTTAAAATGAAGTAAGCAATCAGACTCATTTTCCTCATTTGGATAGCTGCTATATCAATTACAACTTCCCAATAGAGCATATTCCTTTATACTGGACGACTTCAGAGTTCAAAGAACAAGAAATTAGTTCTTTTTAATCTTAACATGAAGGAAGGATAAATATAGAGTTAAAATGAAGTAATCAATCAGGGTCATTTTCCTCCATAGAAGTAGTATGTCTTAAACAAATTAGTTCATAAGATACATCCATAAGATATACAAATAAATACTTTATTAGATACAACAAAAAGATAGAAGGAGATTTACCTTTTGCAAAGAAGAAAAATCAATACCAAAAAATGCCAGATGCTCCGCTAGAAGAGGATCAGTCACGCTTTCATCCTCCGGATAAGAAAAAACATCTGAGCTGCCAAAAGATGGAACTCATAATTATATTTGAATAAAGACAAAGTTCAAAGCAGAATAAAATAAAACTGCTTGATTAATCAGCTCTTCACAGACTATAGACCATAGCAAATTTAATGTGGTTAGTACTTGGTAGTAACAAAAACCAGAAGTAGGAACACTATGTCGCATTGGTCTTAGCTATTTTAGTTTGAGCATATGTGTTTGAGAGAGAGCGTTGCTTATTGACCTGACTCAATTTATATTATATTACAAATGTACAGGTCTTCATGGTTCAAAAATTCCTCTGTGATTCGGTCAAAGGCTATTTAAATTAGCTATCAATTTGTAGTAGAAAGAGTGACCAACAATTACGCATTTGATAACAAAAAAGACGAAGAAATCAAGAACCAGATAAGCACGTCATGCTCACAAGCAATTACGCTATGTTATCAAGTATGAAAAGCAACCGAAGTGAACAAATTGGTAAGCAGATACACAACTGCGGGAAGACTCAGAACCTACTGTCAAACACGTGTCGACAGTGTTCAGAAAGTTGGACTTGGAGAGATAAATTTGTACCTCCACATATAAGTTCTTAAGCAAAGGATGTAAAAGAACTACAAAGCTACTAGTTTCTGACTTAAGGTAATCCTCTTTATAAACTGTCTCATCCGAATAATTGAATGAGTTAAGACCAGAATCACTGTAAAGGGTAGTTACACCTTCTCTTTACTTCAACTCTACCAATAGTTAATCATAGCATGATACAATTTTTCCATAATGGTATATTAATATATAGTCAAGGAATGGGATTTACAATTGACAACGAGCATAAGATTTGGCAATCTACTTAAACAAGTTGGCATTACCTGCTCCTTCTAGATCAGAAGTTATCGTCCCAAGTTTTACAGCAAGAGGATAGTGAGTTTCATTGTAATGATCAATAGCATGGTTATTACCACCACTCCCGTCCCAAAGTTTGCGACCACAGAGGATCATTCCATCGGTTAAATTCAACCAAAGATTGTCAGTCTTGTCACACTTCGCACATTTCCACCCAGAAGGAGGAATGATGACACCATTATCTATTTGTTTCAGTGTCAAAGCATATTCACTAGTTTGCTTTTTATCAGCTGTCCAAGATGCAACTTGCTCCTTCCGCTCAGCGCCCTCCGCAATTAAAATTGCATCAACTGCCAACCTTACCTGTGCAGAAACTAGAATGAGCCTTTGTGTAGATTGATCAGTTCTGGAACTAAAAATCTCTCAAATGAGAAAAGAACAAATGAAAGACGAAATGAAGAACCATGGAAGAAATGCAAAGAAAAAACCTTCTCAGGCAGTGCCACTGATGGAAAAGGAAAAGTTGCATAATCTGGCAAAATTACTATGTTGTAAGTTTCATCGTATTCGAGTTCTTGGTTATCAAATCCTCCATCAACACCTACAAAAATAAGCCATACAAATGGAATCAAGCATGCAATATTTCATAGGCTTCATTACTAACTCCACACATATCAGAAGGTTATTGGCTGGCATGCCAACAAGATGTCATCCACTTCCTGTCTGGACCCCACTCATACCGGCTACCAGAGAAGAATAACTGCATGGGGTTGCATAAATAAGCTTTTCTAAGCGGTGCATTAGTCTTGTTCATACTACATGAGAAAACTTACATGAAAAGAGTGATGCAAAACCTAGTACCATTATTTTTGGATTGCATGATGCAGTTTGATTGCATAGTGGCACAAGATTTGCAAGCCAAGTGAGTAGTGACATACTACATACTTGTAAAACATCAAAGCAGAAGAAACAATATGGGCACTATACTATAAGAAGATAAGTCAGCAGCTTCAAAGAAAAACTGCACCCTGGTGCAAAATTATACCGTATATGACAATGTGGTAAACCAGAAACTGGAGGGCATGCCAATGATGATCCTAAAATACTATAATCACTACAGTTTTCCTTCTGCTATGGGAACCGGAGATTCTACAAGCACAGGTTTTAACCACCCACTCTTTCGAATCCAATTCAAGCACCTTATACAATTTCAAATTTTTCTATGCTTATTCTACTAGTGGTGGAAAGCATTGTACTCAGATCATGTTTGCATACATAATTCACTTGTCGAAGGGATCCATACACCATGTTGTGTGCTTTATTCCAAAGTTCAGGACCTAAACATCTACACTTAAACTTTCGAGATGATTATGTCTGATCCTATCAAAGTGACTTCAGTTAAAATGACAAAATTTGCTACAGCCAAATACCTATAGCCAAGAGAGTAGGTTTCTTCAAAGGTCTATCTTCAGGAATCGGCTTCTTCGTTTGTTTTATATGCAAATAAACCGGGTTACCAGTTTTCGCAAAATTCCAGCCAACATAATCCTTCCCAAAGGCAAGAAACGTGTTCATGTCCACAAATAATCCACCTTCAGATTTCTGAATCAACAGAAACACATGTTAGGACACATCAGAAATTCAGGTGCAACATCAGACAATACATGATTACAATAGAGATTGAAAAAACGAACACTACAAATGAAATACATAGAAGTTCCTGTACTTGCAAAATCCTAAAAATTCCTTAAAATTTTATTGAGTTACAACCAATGATGTCTAACGTTATGGTACAAAGTTCAAAGAAAAAATAAAGATACACCGTTCGTTATAGAGAACAAACGGTACTTCAACTTTACATATCAAACAGATCACTTTGCAATTTCGGAGTTAGCTTGGATTACAAATTTCTATCAACATAAAGTAAGCTTCATATCTAATTCCCAAGTTTTAAGAAAACCCATAATCTTTTGTATTTAGGAAGTGTTAGGTTTGGCATCACAAATCAAAGTGTGGCTCATACGGAAGACCTATATCCCGTGATATCAAATAGCTAGAAAGAGAAAACAGTGTCGCTAAGAATGATTAAGTTCCATAAGAGAACAGTAATTACGTAAATATGTAAGACAAGCACACCATCTTACTAAACCCTGTAGTTGTAAACTAGTCAAAATTGACCATTTATCTAACTAAATTTTTCATCAACTCCTATTTTCTCTATCTTCACAAGCCATATTTCACAATTCACACACCATATGTGCATGCAAACCAATAAAATGGAAGAATAAAGACATAAAGTTTAAACAGGGCGTCCAAACAAACACAAAATACTCTTTGAACAAATGTATGTGCCCAGATTTAAGAGTAACTATCCTGGCATGTAAAATTTTAGTGTAGCTCTTACGAAAAATATGTATAATGTATCTCCCGTTCCCAAACGAGTTACACACAATAAACAGTTTAGCTGTGAATCATCAAATAGCTACATAGCAATAATTTTCCACATATACGACACATGCATATTATCACTCTAGGCCTTGTAGCAGCAAATTACTCAGATTCCACAACCTAATCTTCCCCCAAACAAAAAAATTGCATAAAACCCTATTTTATCCAGTTATCATAAACCTCATTTCATCATTTCACATCGTTGAAACAAAAAAAAACGGAAAAAACAAAAAACAATAAAACTCACCGGAGTATCGAAGCTGATACAACATTCCTGCTTGTAAATGCGATTTGTAGGCTCCGGAATGCGGACTTTTGACAGATTCGTTCGGAGAAGTTCCATCTCCATATGATTTCGTTCAAATTGATAACTCCTACTGTTTAGATGATCGAAGAACGATGGAGTGAGGATGTAAGTCGGTGTGAATTCGTTGCCCTAAACGTTTATGGAAGCGACTCTGCGCCGAAAAGGAGACCTCTGTGTTTGTGTTTTCTTGGAAAGCAGTCCTTCCAGTTCAATTCTACACGCCAAATTAAAGTATCGAGCTTCGTAGTTTTTCAATATAGGTCCTTGTAGTTTAAACAAGTTTACATTTAGGACCTCGTTTTCTTGGAAACGTTTTGTTTGACCCTTCTATTTGATAAATTAATAAAAAGGTTGATTGGCGGGGACCCATGGCCCCGTGGTCCCCTTTTGGAGACCCTACAGCCGTAGCTTCATAAGGCCGTACCGGAAAAGACAACCTGTCTCCCCCAGAATTCGAACTCTGAATGGGAACCACTGGAAGGAGCTTTTACGGAAGGGAGCTGGCCACTAGGTCAAAGACCTAGTGGTTAAATTAATAATGGTTTCTTCCTCGGAGTTTTGTTATTTAGATTTTGACACTAAAGTCAAACAGGTTGAGTTTAGATATACGTTGAAACTAGGAGTTTGCGTGAGTTGGGTTGGTATTATTTCATCAAAGCAGAAAAAAGTTGTTTAAGTGAAAAGCGAAAACAACTGGTAGGCGTTCATGTAAGCTTCGATATAAAAGATAATTACGCGTTAACATGACATGAGTTTAAAAGCTTGAATATGATTTAATAGATGTAAATGTATACTTTGATGAATGGGGAACGGTGGATGGAAAGTAGTCGGGTTATTGGGTTGGGTGGGTTCAACTGGGCTCGTCCCATTTGACCATTCATAACCTACATGTGTAGGTTCGTAGGTTTGTATATACTTTATCAACTAATTGGGTCAGACTTGTTCAACTTATTTTCATGTTGGGCTTATCGGGTTTTTAGGTCGTCGTGGTATAGATCAACTTGAACTAAATAAACAAGTCTAGGTTTTAATTCAAATACAATTGAACAAATATTAATAGGAAAAAAAAAGTTATCAACCATCTTAAATACATACATACATACTAGTATTGATTGGTTCATACATAATAATGAAACTGAAAATGATAGAGAATGAAAATGGAAATGAATTTTCATTTCCCCTTGGTTTAACCTCAAATGAAAATTTGGGTTTGTGGAGAAATTGACCCATTATGTTATATAAGACCAGACATCTTCTTTTATATTTAACTTCATTAATACCTCTAACCAAACACCCCCTAAGCTTTTAAAAGGTCATGCAATAGCATTTGGGAGTATTAACCATCATACATGCACTTGTTTTCAACTAAATTTGTTGTTCAAAATGAGACCTAACGTTGTGTTCTCAAAACTATTTTTACGAAGAAAATGGAGGGAGAGGGTAGGCAAGTATTAAAAAAAACTTGTATTCTTGAAACCTTTTTAGAAGAAAAAGGAAAGTAAATGGAATAAAAATAATGATAGGTTTCTTTCCAAAACTTTCCTTCAAAACGTGGGAGGAAATGGAAGGAAAGAAAAGAAAATAAATTAAAATCATTTAAAAAAATTACTGAAATTATTAAAATTACAAAACTACCAAAACCTTTCATCATAAAATAAGAGTATATTTGTAAAAATGACATCTTTCCTTTTCTTTCTCTCATGTTCAAAAACATGAAAAGCTATTCTATTTTCTATCATTTCATTCTTTTTCCTTCTCTTTCGAAAACACTGATGAAAAAATTAGTTTTATTTTCTTTCCTTTCCATCCATTTTTTTTTTTTCTCTCCAGATTAGAGATCACAGTATAAGTGTAAGAATTAAGATAAATATACCAATGGGGTGCATTTTGAAAATATCGTAACTAGTAGGGGTCTATTATATAATAACCGACCTCCTTTTGTTCCACTTTGCGTGTCCAGGTGAAAAGAAGCCTTCAAAGTCCAAACCCATTCATCAGGCCCATTTGATTAGCCTCAGGCCCAATAGAAATTACCCTTTCTCTTCCCATAACTTATGGTCCCTTTGTTTTTTACTTTTTACAATTTTAGTCCCTATAGGCTAGCCATCGTGATTTACAAAAACATTTGCCCCATAACCAAAATGGGGACGTTTTAGGCATTGTTTGGCAAAAAAAACTAGCTTATAAACTATTTTTTTTTTTTACATGTTTGGATTACCATAAACTAGTTTATAAGCTAGCTTATTGAAAATCTACTCATAGTAGCGTTTTGAAAAACTAGCTTTACTTTTCGAATTAGAAAAATCTCAAATTTACGTTTGTTGAAAATTCAATTGGGGCTAAACTTGTTCGCAACAGTAATTAGAAGGGTACTAAGACAACTTAGATCAATGTGTTTTCCAATTTTTTTATCTTCTTTCTTTTTTTTTCCCTGTTATATCCCTATTTGGATTGTTGCAAGATGAAGAAATGTGTGAAAAGATTGGCCATTGAATACATAATGATTGACTCAATCTTAATAACAAAATTGTAAATACATAAGTTATTTATATCCACAATCAAAATATGATAATGACAAAACTAGAGATGCACGAGTTCTGAGCCTTTTTCATAATTGGACGTGTACCTTTCAAACCCCTATTCAATCAACAAAAAAGAGGTCACTTTTTTTAGGCATATCCCAAACTTTGAGGTTGAAAAAGGACAAATTGCTATAAGGGTGTTCATCGGTTGAAATTCAATGATTTTAATTAGATCCAGTTTGATCCAATTATCAATTGGATGTTGGGTTTTGTCATCTCGTTCAGTCCAATTGACATTGGAATGGATGATTTGATCAGATCAATCACGCACGTATTACTATTGATTATTCATATGAGTGAATTGAATCCATCAAATATTTTGATTCAATTTTCAACTAATTAATCCACCATTTCAACCAATTATCCATATATTTTTCTTAATTCATGTAAAAACGTTACATATAAAAATCAACTAAAAACCAATATGGTAAATGGTTTTAAAAATATATATCTATACTATATTATAAAGACGGAATAAAAAACTCTTAATTACTACTTATAAAACACAAGGTACTACCATTTTATGCATACATTTCAAAAATCTCTTAATTCACAACGTAGTATGCATAAGGTACAATCATTTGAAAAAAAATTGAAACTTTACTTTTTCACTACCTTCCATATTCAAGTTTCCCCCCTTCCATTTAGGATTTCTCCAAAAGAAGAAAAGTTATTTACTTGCTCAAATTAACATATTTCTTTAATTATAATAGTACATGTATTTTCTTCATGTATACAAGTTTTTAAAGCCTTTTGAATTCTATAAAACTAACTAATAATGAACCTATATATACGTTTAGATACAAAATAATATTATCCAACATTATATTTGTTATTTTTACCTATTTTATATTTCAGTATTTTGAAAAAATATTATCATTCGTTAGATATCGTTGATTAATACATGTTTTTAAAATTCAAATATACATTTAACGATTACTTTAATATAATTTCTTAATGTTTCATGATTAAAAAAACTCAAGTTATGCGTTTATCACTACTAATGCCACATAAATTATAAATATATGATTTACAATTGCTCACCCCGATGCATTGCACGGGTACACTGCTAGTATTTATTAATTGGATGAGTAATTTCATGGTCATTGAATTGGATCTCTCCCGATTTATTGGAATATATAATGCAATTGAAGAACCGATCGATCCAATTGGATGTTGATACTTTGGGACCCGTCCTATTCAGTTACAATTGGATATCTTATTATGGTTAATGTGTTTAAATTGGATCGGATGACTTTGTGCACAACCCAAACGATCAAGTTTTTTCAAGTTGGACTTTTCGGTCTTAACTGGGTTTTTTAAGGCTGTAACCAGTCTTGGGCATGTCCCAAAATTTTGGCCTCGTACAGACAGAGTTTCGAGCTCATTAGGCTCGGGGTTTTCATGTTGGGTTTGAACCAGGTTTCCGATTTGGACTTTTTTGTGCATCTCCCAAAACTTGTTTGTAGACTCTACATAATCTCTCTATCTCTATCTCTCTCTCTCACACACACACACGTATAACGAGGTTTAGGAGAAACCTAAAAAAATGAAAGACCTAGGAAAACTTTAACAATCATTCAGTTGTATGGTGTTTACATGTAAATACAAGTAATTAAAGATGTTTTATGGTTTCCACACACGTGTGCATGTTATTCACATGTGCATATCGTTGAATTATTATTCGAGTGTTCATCAGTTTTTCATTTTTTATAGTTTCCCCATTCACCTGAAGATATAATATATATATATAGGGTCAGGTTCATGGAAAAAAACGAAAAACTGAAAAACACTCTGGTAGTCCTTAATTTGTGCATACCATCCAGATGAAGGGCTAACAAATGTTATTCAGTTTTCCTTTTTCTTTTTAGGTTTTCACTTGAACCTCCCTTTATATGTGTATATATATATATATTATATATATATATATATATATATATATCAGGCATATACCCGCATGATGCAGCGGAATGTAAGTAAATAACGAATAATTAATGTTACTTTCTTATAGACATGTCATCAACAATCAACCATGACCTATGAATCACAATTTATAAAACCCTAAACCTATAAAGATATTCAATAATTAATTTATATTACAATTATTGACAAAAAAAATTATAATGATATAATTTATAATAAGATTGAAACGTATTTTACGATTATGTATTTTTAATGTGCTAACGGTGGAAAAAAATAAAACGTATGGATAGAAAACAAATTAGTTCGTAGATATTCATGATATTTAATAGTACAGTTAAATTAAAAAATATTCAATATTGGACTCGTTTGAAATGTATTGACGAAACGATTATAATGGTATAATTTGTAAAAAAAGAAACATATTTTTTCGTTGCACTTTTGTTCATATACGATTATTTGTGTTAATATGATAATTGTGTAAAATGTAAAATGAAAAAACAAAAGATATAAAGTAAATTAAATACGTAAGTGTAAGAATGGTAAATGTAACATTGTACAATAAACACTTTGTACAAATAATATAGATATATATATATATATATATAGATCAAATTGAAACCACTTTAATTTTGCAAACCGTGTAAACCATCGATTTCATTTATTAAGTTAATGAAATTGGTTTATGAAATTGTTTAAATTGATGAAATTGTGTTATATAATTTTTTTGTTGATGAAATTGTTTCATATATTTGTGTTTTTTATGTAAAAATGAAATTGTTTATAGTATTTTCTCATTGTGATAAAATTGTTTCATGCTTTTTCTCAATCTGATGAAACTTTTTTCATTTTCACATAAAAAACACAAATATATGAAACAATTTTATCAAAAAAAATTATATAATACAATTTATCAAGTTTTACAAATGTTTACATATATATATATATATATATATATATATATATTGTTGGGTCATCTAAAGATTTGAAGATGACCTCCTGATCTTCCATCTTGTAGCATCATACTTAGAATATGTTTGAGGTTCTTTTAGCAACTTGGCTTCTATACAAATGTTCGGTGAAGTCGAAGATTAGCCGAAGAAGACAAAGAAGGAGTACATCTCTCAAAGCGGATTGAAGATAGTCTCCTCAGCCTAAAGCCAAGTATGCCTAAGTGATTAACACCATCGGCCAGGATGGTGTCAATCTCATATCTTCAGGATTATGAAGGTGTTCGCACATCTTCAGGAGCCGAAGATCTCTTCAAGTCATCGGCAACCGATGATCTCTCTTTGGAAGCTGAAAGATCTTTTCAAGACATCGGCAGCCGATGATCTCTCATTTGAAGCTGAAGATGCTCTCACATCTTCAGGAGCCAAAGATGTCTGAAGATTTGTTTCAAACACATTGTACTTTTCTGACAAAGTATATTTGTGATATCTTGCATTGACGTGGACCTCATCTGAAGATCAGATAAAGTAAGCTTTGTCTCCTACACTCTTTTAAGGAAAGGTCTCTACCATCCTCTGCAGGTCAACACTTTAAGACAAAACACCTCAAGACAAAAGGTACATCCTGTACCTTGCTGAAGACCTGTGCCCAATCCTTTGCTCAACAGGTGTCCCATGCATTTAATGCATGAGGCACTATAAATATGGAGGATGGTTCAAATGCAAGAAAACCAGTTCTACTACATTCAAGTTCTGTAAGGGTGCGTTTGGTACACAGACAGGACAGGACAGGACAAGATGGAACAGGACGGGACAGAACAGAACAGGACAGCTGTCCAGCGTTTGGCAAGACATGACAGAACTGGACAGAACATGACTATACTGATTAAATGACGAATTTACCCCTGATGAAAATCATAGATTACATCACATAAAACTAATTTACATTACTAATACATAGTGCAATGGATTATCAAAAATATAAAACTAATTTATCACGATTGGATTTTGGATATGGAAATCAAAATCCAAATTTTAAGTTTCATATTTTAGGTTGTTTCGGGTTTGGATTGGTCGGGTTTTGGATTGATGTCGGTCGAGTTCGGGTATTATATAATACAAAAGTTAGATATGAATTCAATCGTTTTTTAGGATGATTACAATCGATTGATAGATTGATGAAATCGATAGCAAGTTTAAAATTTAGAAAATATTTCAACAGACTATAATTTACGATTTTCAAAAGATAATTATATATATATATATATATATATATATATATATAACATATTTAAAATATAGATGTATGTTATTTCGGGTTTTCGGATGGGTCGGGTGGCCAACGATCAAACCCAATCCGAGCCTAGATATCCTCCCAAATGTCGGGTTTCGGATTATCGGATTTTGGGGTATTCTGGTTTTGCAAAAACATCTTATTTTCGGTTTGGATTCGGATTTTGGACTATTCGGGTTTAAGATTTTGGTTTTTAACAAAGAGTATATTAGTCAAAATATTGTTGTTCTACTTAGTTCTAGGGGGTTGGAGTGGGACAAGTGTGTCCCATGCTTGTTCCACTTAGTTCTAGCGTGTCCCACATATGGTCATGCCAAACATGGGACAAGTCTGTTCTGTTCTGTCCTGTTCCACCCTGTTCTGCGTACCAAACGCACCCTAAGTGCCTGACAACTTTCTCTCTACGAAGTTCAATTGTTTTCTAAGTGTTTTACAATTGTTCTTCATTCTCTATGTGTAAGATTGATTGAACATATCTCATATGTTCTCTTTCGCAACAATCAAAGTTTTTTATGTGTAATTCTTGATTTCAAATCAATAAGAATTAAATTAAGTGAAAAACTGTGTGTATTGTATTCAACCCCCCCTTCTACAATACTTTTCTTATTTACTTACTGCTATTTGGGACCAACATATATATATATATATATATATATATAGCCTTAGCTTCATTTGAGAAATGATAAATATATGAGAAATATAGAAGTAATCATAACCATTCATACGGTCAAGATCGGATTTGGCTGGTCAAATATTTCGGCTTTGACTGGTCAAAAGTTGCGACTTTGACTGGTCAAAAGTTGCGGCTATTTCAAAAATAGAAGAACACTTTTGTAATTTTTACAAAATACACGGGTTGTGTTCATATATTAACTTGTATAATTCACATATGAACTATATGTTCATATGTGAATCACTGTAATTCACATCTGAACTCTTTTAACTGATTTATATATGAACTTTTGTGATTCATATATGAACTAATTAACTGATTCACACATGAACTAATTAACTGTAAGTTCATATATGAATTAGTTGAACTAATTAACAGATTCACATATGAACGTATAGTTCATATGTGAATCATATAGGTTCATATATGAACTCATCCCGCGTATTTTACGAAACTACCCCTCTACCTTCTATAGACCATGCAAGGAATTATCTGGTAATTTATGTGAAATATTTCAATAATTTGTTATGTGTGTTACAATGTAACTTTTTCAAAATAAAATGAATTGATGAAACGTGTTTTTAATATATTTTAGTTGACTTACGTATTTTTAATATGTTAAAGGTGAAAATAAAATAAAGTGTAAGGATATATAACAATCTTATTTGTAGATATTCATGATATTTAATTGTACGGTTAAATTAAAAAATAGTTAATATTGGACTCGTTTTGAAGATATTGACGAGACAATTATAATGGTATAATTTGTAGAAAAAGAAACGTATTTTTTCATTGCATTTTTGTTTATATACAATTATTTGTGTTAATATAATAATGGTGTAAAATGAAAAATGAAAAAAATAAGGGATATAAAATGAATTAAATAAGTAAGTGTAAGGATGATAAATGAAACATTTTAGAATTTTTATATAGTAGTATAGATATAACCGTGTATATTTATATTGTATGTATACATAATATACGTACGTATATATTTTTTATTGTATGTATGTAAAATTTGTTGATATTTAATATTTAGACAAGGAGCGAGAAAAGCGCCCCCCCTTCGATTTCTCAAAAATCTCTCTATATCTATATATATTAATTTCCAACCCAATTCTTCAAATTACATTCCTACAATCCCTTTTTTTGTGGCAACAATATTAGTAATATGGATGATCAAAGTTCAACCAAGAAGAAAAAGAAGAGAGCGAAAAGCTTGATTTTCAAGTATTGCAGTTTTCGCAAATCCGCCAATTCTAATTCTCCCCAATTACCCGATGACGATCCCTCCTCCCCGAAGGTTTCCGCTTCCGATGATAATCTCGTCTATTGTGACGTCACCACCAACGGCAACGGTGTCGACTCCGAACAATCCACCAAGAAATCGTCCTCTTCTCGTGGCCATATGTCCCGCCTTTTCAAAGCAGTCTTGTTCGATGCAGCCATGGTGAGCTACCTAATTATATATACATAAATTCTAAAAAAATAGATAAATAGCAATGAAAGCTTTTCATTGATTTGATAGGTCTTCCTTTATATATATTGATATACATATATTCTAAGAAAATAGATAAATAACAATGGAGGTTTCTTATCAAGTTTTGATAGGTCTTATATATTGATATACATATATTTTAAGGAAATAGATTTATAGCAATGGAGGTTTTTCATTGATTTGATAGGTCTTCCTTTATATATATTGATATACATATATTATAAGAAAATAGATTAATAGCAATAGAGGCTTCTCATTGATTTGATAGGTCTTCCTTTATATATATATTGAATGGGAAACTGACACAAATAGCCATATTACACTTCCAATTTCACCTCCTAGCCATGTCTCTCATGTATTTGCAGATTTGGCCCTAGGTCCGCAATGGAGTACCTAGGTCTGATTGTGGACTTGCATTAATGTTTGTTACAGGGATGACACGTGTCGGGATATTGTGGATTGCAGACCTGGGTGACTCAACCCATTGCGGACCTGTCGCAATCCACGACTTTTTTTGACTTTTAGTTGTCCTCCATTGCGGACCTAGGACCAAATCTGCAAAGCTTCTCATTGATTTGATAGGTCTTCCTTTATACATATTGATATACATATATTCTAAGAAAATAGATTAATAGCAATAGAGACTTCTCATTGATTTGATACTTGATAGGTCTTCCTTTATATATATATATTGAATGGGAAACTGACACAAATAATCATATTTCACCTCCAATTTCACCTCCTAGTCATGTCTCTCATGTATTTCCAGATTTGGCCCTAGGTCCGCCATTGCGGACCTAGGTCTGATTGTAGACTTGCATTAATGTTTGTTATGGGGACGACACGTGTCGGGATATTGCGGATTGCAGACCTGGGTGACCCGACCCATTGCGGACCTGCCGCAATCCACGACTTTTTTTGACTTTTACCTGTCCTCCATTGCGGACCTAAGGCTAAATACAAATACGGGAGAGACATAGCAGCTAGGAGGTGAAAATAGAGGTGTAATATGATTATTTGTGTCAATTTCCCACATATATTATAAGAAAATAGATAAATAGCAATAGAGACTTCTTATTGATTTGATAGGTCTTCCTTTGTCTTCATATATATATTGATGACTGATGATTAATTAATTAATACTTTCATTTAATTTTCATCCGATCGATTAATTATTCGAACAGAAGAAGAAGATGCGTAGCAAGAAATCCATGAAAGCTTCATCGGCATCTTGTGGTTCGTCACCGATACCATATGATCTTAACATGGACAACTCGTTCAACGAGAGTATGATTATCGATTCGAACATCGATAAAGTTTCCGATGCCGAGGACTCTCCTAATTTTAACGATCTTCCCACCCAACTTCCGTTGTCGCCCAAAATCGCCGCACCCGTCTCACCTGTCGCTCCCACCACACCCACTGCGCCCGCTGCAACAGCCGCGCCCGTCTCAACAGCCGCCCCCGATGTAATCGTTGCACCCGACACAACCGCTGCAATGGTTGCATCTCCTCCGATAACTTCATCACCCACACCGTCAATCACCACGAATCCACAGATTTTGCAGACGGAGAAGAAATTAACATCTCGAGTAGACTCAATGAAGAAGAAGCCACCGCTTCCGCCATATTCACGAGTAGAATCAATCAAGAAAAAACCAATTCCTGCAACAATGACAACAACAACAACAACGACGACGACAACGACAACAAGTGATCGCAAACCTGCCAACGTAAACAATTCAAAAGTTCGTTTGTATTCACTAATCCTCCTCGGCCTTTTCGTCGCGGTGGTCCTGTGGACGATTTACGCCGCCATCGCAACCGAGCCTTCAGATATTGATCCAGAACCATTCACAGACGTAGTAATCACCGGAGGAGACGAGTTGTAATCACTAAATATGTGTTAATTTCAGGTATATACTTAGGGTGTATTTCTTAATTATTAAACAGTTGAAATATAATACATTTAGAGGTGCAATTTATCATTGATATTTGATTCAAGTTTTAAAATGAATGCAATGTTATTCAACCCCTAAAATTATGTAATCGGGTCGGGTCGGGTTGAAGTGTATGAGATCACAGTGCAGGTGCTTTTGGTGCTGCATAATCTGCAAAATAGCAGCCACTGCAAATCTCTTTTTTTACCTGAAACAACCACTCATCAAGTTTAAGGTCTCTTCCATTAACAGAAAGCTTTTTTCCAACCACTCTTTTTATTCATCACACACACACACACACACATATATATATATATATAAAATATAATGCTAGGGTTTAATTTCTAGGGTTGCAGTAAAAGCTTCATCTTGTCCACCCTCATAACAATTAAACCATCTGGACCTATGTCTCATCTCTTAATAGTAATTCTCCAATTAATGGTTATTCATCTTATTTACATGATATATATGGTATGAGTACCACATTATGATCATGTCCCATGCTTCTTCTATGAACTACCTATACAAATACATAAATACATACATAGATCAATCAGATTCAAATCCACAACAATACCTATTTAAAATAAAATGAGAACCAACAAAAACATATATTATTTTACATTAACGAGCTAAAAAAGCCACGCAACGACTTTGATCGTGGTTTTAGGTCCATGTGGCTTTTTCGCACGCTTTAAAATCATATATGATTTTGTTGGTTTCATGTTCTTTTAAATAGGTATTGTTATCGTTAGATACTCCCTCTACATACAGAGTTAAATATATATATATATATATATATATATATATATAATATGTATTTATGTACAAGGTCAAGTTAAATTAGGAACCTAAAAGTGATTAAGAACCCGAAAACCGTCCAACATATATAGAAACTATGTTATTTATGATTATTATTCATCGGAAAAAGGGAAACATGACGTGTTGTGTCCGGTTTTCAGGTTCCTAAATGGAACTTCTATATATATACATATATTTGCAACCTGTTTATCCACCATACATTTTACTTTTTAGTTTTTTTTTTCTTTTTTTAATTACATAAAATGTGTGATGAATAAAGAGGTTGTAATGGTTACAACATATAAATGGGTTGCATTTGAACTTCCCTTTATGTATATATGTGCTCTCTCTCTCTCTCTCTATATATATATATATGTGTGTGTATGTATAATTGAGAAGTAGAAGATAAAAGGAGTAATAGAAAAGCAAGTGCACCAATGCTTGGATCACATGCAATACATACAAAGGTGAAACGACAGAATTAAGTCTTAAATGACAGGCTTATACTAATATGAAAGCTTTAGAGACAGATCAATGGAAGAAACACTTCCTTCTTCGCTACCAGTTATAGCTGTCACACATGATCCCTCACAACGACGTAACCCTATCATTCCACCTCCAACTGAAGTACTCCCACACCATGTCGTTGATCCCATTCGCATCAACTCCTTGTAGTCCTCCGCTCCGCCACCTTTTCCCGGGAAAAACTCATACTCCGTCAATGAACCACCGCCGTTCCGGTGAACAGACATAACTTCCGTCACCTGCGTTTCATGAATCATGAATTGATTAGGATCTGTGATGTCGATCGGAAGTTTCATTTTCAGGATTAATTTTTTGTTAAATACTCAATAATTAATTACCTGTCCTGAACAGCGACGAGTTTTACCGGCATCGATCATCTCGCCGACGGTGTTGTTTCCGCAGAAATTACGAAACGTATTCACTAAGCAGGCGTTACTTCCGCCATTGATGCGCTTTTTCTGACCAAAATTTTATGAAAAAACAGTTTCAGAACTAAAAATCAACAAAAATATAAGAACGATGAACAGATGTTACAGATCGATCGAGAACCCGTTAAAATAGTTACCTTGTGACAAATACCACAGCCATCGGAAGCACATTTGATGTAGTTTGGGATTGAAGCGAGCTCCTTAGAGTTCTCAAACCGGAATCCGCCATGACCGGATCCAATCACAGACGGATCCGCCACCTGATCTGGCAAAAACAAGTTCGATCCATGTAACATTCCACATCCGTTTCCGATTCCAGTAAGCAACATACCTGGAGGAGCAGTAGCCGGACGGAAATGAACACCACCGCCGTTCGCGACGGTATTACACGACGACGACGTCGGAAAAGCCACAGATGAACTGAAAGAATTAGGAAGAGGTAAAGGATGAAGAGAAGGTAGTTCAGTCATTTTCTTCCACCTCTCTTGTAACCGAAGCCGTTCAAGCTGTTCAACTCCCATTCCTCTCTGAGGCTGCTTGTTTTTCTTCTGAGTCAACTCGCTCCCCTTCGACTTCCTCCTTCCTCCTCCTCCTCCTCCGCCATTAACACTCTGCTTCCTACCGCCATTTTCACCAAGGTTCATCTCCATCACCATTGAAGTTGTCATTATGAAGATCAGTTTGTAGAGAGAGAAAATAAAAACAGTTGGATTTCTAGAGAGAGAAAGTGAGATTTTGTGTGTTGGGGGTTCTGGTTTTCTACAGTAAAAAAACTTGAGGAGCAATATATAGGAATTACAGTTTTGTTATTGCCAGGCAATATATACTACTTCCAGGAGTACTATCTTTTTGTCTTTACTAGAACAAGGACTGTCAGTTGTCTGGAAATAGTAAAAAAAAACAAAACATTTCAAACACTAATAACTTATATTAATTTTCTTTTTAAATCAACCATGTTTTTATTTTTGATAAAGTAGATTACGTTTTTTCGTCCACGTTATTTGTTAAAAAATGTTGTTTTTATTTTTGTGTTTTTTAAATTACGATTTTTATTTTTATTATTTATAATTTGTTGTTTATTTTGTTACTATATTTTATAATATATTGTTGTTTCATTATAATAGTTTGAATGTTTATGATTCATTTTTATTTTCGTCTATGATATTAACTTCTAACTTTAAATACATGAAATGAAAATAATAATAAATTATCTATACTTTATAATAATAAAGTATGGATAAAAACTCTTAAATACAAATTATTAGGCACAATGTACCATTATTTTATGCAAGATTTTAAAATTTTCTTAATTTACAAGTATCAAAACACAAGATATATATATTAATACTGCAAGATTCTAACACCCCCCAATTTGGTATATTCAGGGTCTTCCTTTTATGCAGACATTTTCATGTATCACTATTAATTAATATATTATATTACTATAAATTTGTTTTAATTATATTATTAAATATGTAATTGATTATTTTTTATATATGTAATTAAAATATATAAGATAATTATTGAATTATAACAAAATACTTAATTTTTTTATATAAAAAACATTATATTATTAAGCCTGAATTAAACAAATTTATATAAAAAATCATTATCACTTTCTTAAAACTATCGAATATCGTACTGTAAATCAACAAAAAAACAAAAAATAAAATGAAACATTAAAATCGTGATGTATCTCGCTGTATTGCACGAGTACGCTTCTAGTAATCCATAAAAAAGAAAACCTCAACTTTTGAAACAATAGTTATAAAAGTTGCAATTTTTAACTATTTATAAGGATAAAAAACGTTATTTACTCTTTTTGTAATTTTTTTTAAAATTAATATTGGTTTGAATTTTGTTGTTTGACACGCTCCTAAATATTTTTACAATATATAAAATTTAGAGTAAACTATAGATTTGGTGGACGGGTTTGTCGGAAATAACACTTTTCGTACATATAATTTCGAAATTACAAAATAACTATCATGGTTTGTAAAAGCGTGTGGGTTTAGGCTATGTTTGTAAAAGAGTCGAGTTTTGACCGAGTCGATCTCGAGTAGCTCGCGAGTTGTCTCGTCTCATTCACACCCTACCCAGAAAATAAGCTAGTTTATTTTTGTCAAACTTTACCTTAATCTCTCCCTCCAACAACTGCTAAAGAATTCCGTTAAATTTAAGTCCTTCTCATCGTTTTGTCGGTTTTTTTACATTTTACCCAACCAAAATCAATTTTATGATTTAGATCCCTGTGGTTTTTGATTGGGTAAAAGAAAAAAATACTGATAAAATAACTGAAATGCCTCATGTTTAAGAGAATTTTTTGATGACCATTAAAATGTTTAAATTTGGACGTTTTTGCAAATCATAATGACCATCTTATAATTTCCAAACTGTAAAAACCAAAAGTGTCATGTTTAACAAACCACATGGACCAAAATTTATAGTTTACTCTAAGGGGTGTTTGGGATTGCTTATTTAAAACAACTTATGTTTATTTGTAAAAGTGTTTATTAACTTATGCTTATTTGTAAAGTGTTTATTAACTTATAGAAAGAATGAACAAATATGTAATTTGGTTAAATAAGTTAATAAGAAGTTTCAAATAAGTTAGTTGACAATGACTTATCAAAAACTGCTTATTAGTGGGATGGAAAAGTCATAAAGAATTTCTAATCCAAACACTCAAAACATCTTATTTACTATTTGAAAACACAATAAGTTAATAAACTATTTTAATAAGCAATCCCAAACACCCCTAAAACTTATTTGATTCATGTAAAAAGGATGTTTATAGATTGTAAAAATATTACAATATCTGGAGAGAACAGAAGGCGCGTGAAGCAACAACCAAATGAACATGAGAATTTTGGGATGGTCCCCTAGGGGGTGGGGGGCGCATTTTAGCAGGCAGAGTTAGCATTTGGCTAAAATAAGTATGAAATGATTAGGTTAAGGGGGGTGGCGCTTTTTAATGTGGATTACGACAATGATTAGAGCATCTTCAACAGTTTCTTTAAAATGGAAAAAATGAAGAATTTAAGCATTTTTTTGTTCCAACAGATTTTTAAAATTTTTCTCCAAAATAGAGAAAGTAGGAGAGATAATGTAATTTTCTCCAAAATCTCTAAAAAATGATTACCATGAGAAAGAAATTGTTTTTTTTAATTATATTCTACCAATAAGATTTTTTTAATGAGATGATGATGAGAGATAAATAATATTTTATTAGATTTATACAATATTTTAATATTATAAGTAATGATTTCATCTCAAAAATGGAGAATCTGTTGGAAATGAATGTAAATTTTTATGTAAATTTTGACTTTTAATTCTCCATTTTGAAATTTTTTTGAAGATGTTGTTGGACATGCTCTAACACTATTTGCATGCCAGCAGGAACAATTTTCATGCCTACCTCGTACACTTTTTGTACAATAATCTTACTTATATACATTTTAAATAATATATCTAATTAATTAATACTATTGATTTGTTTGTAGAAACCTAAACATCATATTAAATTATTAAAATGTTAGATATGGATATTGGATACATACATGCAGAGTGTATGGTTCAAATAAAAAGGATAAATATCATGAAGATGTAAAAAAATAGATTAAGGGAAGATAAGATATGAACAATGAGTAATTACAGACTGGGATTTTTGTTGATAGATTGCACTTGTGAGATGGATTAATGGCCCGCAAAGTAGTTCGGTTTGTTTTTAGCTGAATTTTACTGTTTGGAGCAGGGACGGATCTAGCCTTGTGGCCACGGTGGCACGTGTCACCGTATCATTTCTCCGGCGAAGGGTAAAAAAAATTAGGTTCGTGAAAGGTGCAACCGTATCGTTTTGGAAGGTGCTACCGTATTATTTCGGAAACTTCAAGAAGATGCAACCATACCTCGTAATTAACCAAAAACCAATAAAAGAACTTTCTAAATCAACCAAAAAGCCGAATAAAAAACTTTTGAAATCAACCAAAAAAATCGAAAAATCCCTCGGAATCGAAACCCCCCCCCTAAAAATCTCTCGAAATCAAGCAAAAAACTTTAAAAAATCTCTCGAAATGGTGGAATGAGAATAAAAGCACATCAAGAAATATTGAACGTTAAAAAGATGAAGACATGTCGATAAAAATCGTACTTTTTGTAGTTATTTTTTGTTTATATTTTATGGTGCTACCGTATGAAAAAAATTCTAGATCCGTCCATTGTTTGGAGTGATTGTTAACGTTTTTTGGTTGATTTCATGGACTTTTTTGGTTTTTGGTTGTTCGAGAGACTTTTTATGTTTTTTTTCCTTTTGTTGATTTCGATAGATTTTTTTTTGCCGATGTTTCTTGTATTTTCAAATATTACCGAGCACCCCTCAAAGTATAGCGGTGCGCACTTCATGCCTTAAAAAATCTACTTGCGAGAATAAGTTGAACGGGATGCACGGGATCCTGCTTGGGTCTCCATAGGTCCGTCCTTGGATGTAAACCATTGAAAAAATTAATTTGAAGATACATATATGAACCAAATGAATAATCTGTAACGTCGTTTCACATATGTATATTCAAATAATTTTTTTTTTGATTTTTTTGATGAATCCACATATAAATCTTCCATTAATTAACTTCATTCTTAACTTCTCGTGATACTTTACTTCCTATTTGAATAAATCATGCATAAATTTATTACCTTCTCACAATATTTAATTAACCTGAACCACTCCCCACATGCATAAATAAATGTGTGTGCACATAATGACTTACGTTTTCTTTCTCAGATGTTGAGTTTTTTTAAAATATAAATTATGTATTTATATTGATCGATCAAAGTTATCGACACTTAATTGATACATTCATTCCATTAAATCAAATACCACAATAGGTAAACGTTATATAACTAACATCCATAACAGTTATACTTGATTTTAACCTTTAAAGAAAGCCACTGTAGTTGCGAAATTTTTATAAAAAGTAACCTGAATGAATATACTATTATACCAGACTTCTAAAAGTGAAACCGTTATATATATACTCGTAAAAATCCGGGTACGGATACAGATAACACCTTTTCAGATATAATGTTTTATATACAGATTTTTACCGGTAAAGTGGTTGTCTTCAAATCTTGAATATGATTTAAAGACAAAAATCTTTTCCTTATTCTTATAGATGAAGGCAAAAAAGATAATTTAAGGATTAATACTTTGAGGGTGTTTCACTATCAAATCTTTTGAAGATCAACATTTTCTCAAATGATGTGAACAAGTACCAAGAATGGCAAAAATCTACACCAACAAGACCCCAACTTCTGATTTATGTTTTGAGAAAAATATTGAAAAGGAATTTGCAATTATTGAGATGTTAGTTGCTCTAAAACGAATGGAAGTTAATTTGGTTCATAGTTTAGTTACATCTTCAAGATACAATATGGATGGCAAAAACAAAGGAAAGTATATCGAATTTTGAAAGTTGAAGGGTTGTTATGAAATAACAATATATTTGTCACGTGTGGTATAAGAAATGTTTGCGTACATCTAGGGATTGTTTGACAGTTGCTGAATGGTATAGTGCAAAATGATTAAGTGATTAAAATGATTAAGAGACTCTTATGATGTAGTGCAAAATGAAATACGGTTGTTTTTTAATTGTTCAAAATGAAATCAGGACTCTTAATGGTTAAGGGAGGGTCAAGATACAAAATCATTAAGAGAGGTTTGGAACCATTAAGAGACAGACAATTTTTCTGCCAAACAAGAATTATCTTTTAACGATTCAGATGTTGTCTCTTAATAGAACCATTAAGAGGTAAACAAACAGCCCCTTAGTCTCTCAAACCATAAGGACAATTTATATGTATCTATCAGTCAAAGCATACACACATACACACACATATACATGTAAAGGAAAGATCATACAAGAAATTAAACATTTTGCAATAAGGCGAAAAATCTCAATATCATTTATGATTATATTCATTTGAGTTTGTTTAATAATATATGATTAAGTGTATATGTATTTTCAATACAACATAAGTTTAATCATATATGATTAAGCTTGTGTATCATGCGTGTAAACATATATGATATTGAGACTTATTGCCTCTTGCGAAATGTTCAACTTATCGCTTAAACCTGTCCATATTATATTTATTTATTTATTTATCCTAATATATTTTTTTCCAACTATATAAAACAATATACAACAAAATCGCTTTACATTCCGAGGGTATAAATTATCAATGCATACATCTCACCATCGACATTACTTTCGAATGAGAATTATTCAGTCATGTTGGTTTGGATTGGTTTTAGACTTATATAAATAATCAATACATATTTCAATATTAATATTATAGAACCAGAAGTCATGATTTTGAATACCACGATAACTATATGCAATACACATCGCTCTTACTGGGTAAGATTTTGTTGATCATTGACATGTTAATCCGGCAAGATAAATGATCCAATAAGCGTGTACCGGGCAAGTCTTTGGTAAATGACCTCTATGAGACCGTTTACCAAACACTTACCGAGTGTCATTTACCTTATCGAGTTAGTATGATAATGATCGAAAATCTTACCCTGTAAAAGGCATATTAAAGACCAAGAATCAATGTTGTTAGATTAAATTTGCATATGATTGATAGTTAAGGGTCATTTACCAAACACTTACCAGAGTAAGTGCTTACTAAATCACATTACCTTACCGGATTCATAGGGCAAGAACCAAGAATCTTACCCGGTAAGAGCGAAGACAAGGACCGTGAGTCTTACCCGGTAAGTGAGGGTTGTCATCTCTTACCACGGTTAGCGCTTACCGGGTTAATTGTTGCATAGGATATTATTTTAGTGGACTAAAATCTTATCCGGTAAATAAGTGATAGTGTTGAATGTTACTAGTAAGCACTTGGGTATGCATTTGGTAAACACCCCCTTAGACAAGTTTTGTTGATACAGATTCAAGTCTAAATTACTCGTAAACACCAAAACTTAACCATAAGGACCCGTTTACCAAAAGTTTATCAAGTCACATTATCTTATCGCAAGGAAAGGATTAAGAATCTTACCCAGTAAGAGCGATAACAATGACCGTGAGTCTTGCTTGGTAAGTGAGGGTGACCACTCTTATAGTCTTACTCGGTTAGCGCTTACTAGGTAAATTGTTGCATACAATGTTGTTCTGATAAACTAAAATACTACCCGATAATGTAAATAATAGTGTTAGATGTTACCGATAAACGTCTACCTAAAATCTATTTATTTATTTTTTCAAAAACTTAACTATAAATCTAAAAGCATCATAACAATAAGTGGCCACTAAAAAGCACATAAAATTTGTGGTCCACAAAAATCAGGTATCAAATAATCCGAACCGCGTGACCCACCAAATGTTACTATTCTGACCTCCCGCCGACCTCACCTTACCTTTTACTTACCGATCGCCATGAAAAATAACGAGCTCTCCACCCCACCACTCACCAACCGCCACGTCATCATTCGGGTCCCACCCCTTTTACCCAATTTGGCTTTCCGTTAATCTGCTCCGTAGATTCACATCACAAGCAAAAATCCGATTCAAATATCACACAATCTGGAGAATGAATATGGGGGGCTACTACCCCTAGGTTTAGTTGAGGGTCCACACTCTACCATGTGGTGCTGTGCCAGAGGATAGATGCCCAAAAAAACGTACGAGGAGAGGAGGGAGGTGATGATGGGGGTGGAAGGCGGCTCCGGCCGGGAAGGTGGGGAAAAGCCGTTGGTGGGTGGTGTGACACGTGTCGGGATGTGGTTGGGAGGTGGTTTTTGGTGGGGCCCAGGTGTTACAAAGGGGCAGACAGTAGTGGATTCATTTGGGTACTGGGAGAAGATTGCACTCTGCATGGAATGATTGGGATTTGTGTAAAACTAACCCCCACCCACACCAATACTACCCTGGTACTATGTGCACCTGATAATTTCTCTCATCAATACGGAATTAATCATCATAGCATCTTACATTTTTTTTTTAACGACAACTTAAAACACGCACACGTTTCCGGGGTCTCTGGACTCTCACTTAAGGGTGCCACCCGACTAATCCCCGTCGATCACGACCCAGCCCAATTAAGGGTACCACTATGTGGCAGACTCATGATCATGGATGTCACAGAATGCTCACCACAGGGTTCGAACCTGAGTAGTCAGGGATACCATCCACTGACCCCCCAGGATGTTACCTTACCACCGGGCTACAACATGAAGGACATAACATCTTACATATTTGCATCCAATAAAAATTATTTCGGCCCGTATAACAAATTTAAATAAAAAATTTATATATTTCCTGAAAACATCAAAACCAACTTTATAAACTATAAATATTCATAAGGACAATAATTTAAAATTATAATACATGATAATTAATTATATTCATTGTTATTTATCATACATAAAGATATAAAATAATTGGTTTCCAAGTTATTAACATAATTATCGTTCTCATTTGAACCTTGATTTATAGAGGAAGGATCAGACGAGAACATGATCAAAAGTAAAAGAACACAAAAATAGCCAAATCACATGTGATTTTACACTGAAATCACATGTGATTATGAAACACAATCAAGGCAACTAGGCAAGGGTGTGCGGGCAACTTGGTCCTAGACCTAGGTCACGACTAAGGTCGTGCATAATTACATGTGATTTTAGACGTGAGTTTAGTATTAAATCCAGTGTTCTAAAAGGCTCGCCGCAACAACCGTCATGCTGCCCCTTGACTTAAGACTTGTGTTTGACGCCACGTTAAGCTTGTGGTACGTCATGTCCTAATGTGCGATTTTTGTAACACAATATATGATTTTTCTTACTTTTTTAACATATTACTTGTTAATTTTTATATATAATATAATTTAAATTGTTTAATATCATTGACTCATTTTGTAATAGTAGAATATATACATATACATATATATATATATATATATATATATATATATATATATATATATATATAGTGGAAGGATATTTTGCAACCCTAAAAAAAGTTGCAATCCTTGCAACCCACATCTTAACCGTTGGATTCATGA
This sequence comes from Arctium lappa, assembly GCA_023525745.1. Lineage (NCBI taxonomy): Eukaryota > Viridiplantae > Streptophyta > Magnoliopsida > Asterales > Asteraceae > Arctium > Arctium lappa. The sequence goes on along the minus strand of CM042055.1, from coordinate 85,841,318 downwards.
TCGACGGTTATTTTATTTTTATTTTTTTGTTTTTTTTAATTAAAAATATTGGGCCCCATATCTATTGTAACCGCCGATCATTAATCCGACGGTTAAGATGTGGGTTGCAAGGGTTGCAACCTTTTACTAGGGTTGCAAAATATTCAACCCCTATATATATATATATATAATATTTCTATGATATAAAGATTTGGCGCCTTGAGTCTCGCCACAACTTGGCCTCTCACGCCATTTAAAACATTGATAAAACCACATATGACTTCACCATTCTCGTGATCTCGTCTTCTCTTATTTGGTCCTTCGAATTCATTTCTATACATATATACACAATTGATACAAGCCTTATAATAATCATATAAGATAGCATTAAAATGAAATGAGGTGAGAGTAAGGACTTACTGCAATGCTTCCAAGAAGTAACTGTTCTTTCTAGCTTTATGCATCCTTGTGTTCATGCTTCCCTACTTCCAGTATACATATACACACACACATTGTATATGTATACAATAAATATATATATATATATATATATATATAGAGAGAGAGAGAGAGAGAGAGGGATAGAGAGATGAGAAGAAATAAGGCTAGAAGGGTAGGTACAGAACCCAAATAAGATAAAGACAGGAATAGGACCCCCCATAAGGCCAAAATAAAGGTACATGTTGTCTTTAAAACTAAAGGGTTTGTATGTAATAGTATATATTATTATTATTATAGTAGTAGTAGCAGCAGGGGGAGCATATGAATGCATGCATGCAAGCACAGATCTGTACCATCCAGATTTGTATATTTAATAGTATATTGGAATCTGGGTGTTGTTACTGCAGTTGTATGATGAGAAGGTACAAATACTAGACCCTTTTTCCATGCTTAATTCCTTTGATAAAGAGAGAAGATGGTGTTGACAGAAGAAGTTGGTTGTGTTTGTACAGCAACTAATTTAATTTAAACAAAAGTAGTGGAGACCCTTCCCTTCACCCACAAATAAAACAAACTCTACGGGGTTGTTTGTTTACCTCTTAATGGTTACATTAAGAGGCAACCTCTGAATCGCTAAGAGGTAATTCTTGTTTGGCAAAAAAAAGTGCTGCCTCTTAATAGTTCCAAAATCCTCTTAATGATTTTGTATCCTGGCCCTCCCTTAACCATTAAGAGCCCTGATTTCATTATGAACAATTAGCAAACAACCATATTTCATTTTACACTATATCATAAAAACATCTTAATCATTCAGACCACTTAATCATTTTGCACTAAACCATTCAGCAACTGCCAAACAGCCCCTACTCCTGCTTTATTATAAGGGAAATTGGCACAAATTGACATATTACACCTCCAATTTCACCTCCTAGTCATATCTCTCCTGTATTTGCAGATTTGGTCCTAGGTCCGCAATGGAGGTCCTAGGTCTGATTGTGGACTTGCATTAATGTTTGTTGTGGGGATGACACGTGTCAGGATATTGCGGATTGCGGACTTGGGTGACCCGACCCATTGCGGACCTGTCGCAATCCGCGACTTTTTTTGACTTTTAGCTGTCCTCCATTTCCATTGCGGACCTAGGTCCTCCATTGCGGACCTAGGGTCAAATATGCAAATACAGGAGAGACATGGCTAGGAGGTGAAAATGGAGGTGTAATATGGTTATTTGTACCAATTTACCTTGTTATAATTATATTCCTCTCCTAATTAGATTTGGCCCCATATATAAACATTTCCCAATCAGTCTAAATTAGGTGTTTTAATAAAGTGTCTTATTGGACTTAAGTTTATATGACCAAAAAATAAAATGTTTTATCTAAAAGGTGTTGCAATATGTTTATAGGACGTTTTTGAATGACGTAATAAGTTTTTAGGACCCTTTTTAAAATAAAGTGTTGTATTAACTATTTTACGGGACACTACTTGAAAAAGGGTTCTATAGAAAGATGGGTTTATATGACATTTTTCAAAAAGTGTCATATAAAATAGTTAATAGAACATTTTATTTTAAAAATATCCTAAAAAATTTGTTAAGACACACAAAAACGCCATATAAACTTATTGTAAAACTTTTATATAAGACTTTTATTTTTTGGTTGTATAAGGCACCCTATTAAGAAACTTAAATACTTTAGGCGTCCTATAAACCTGATTTTGTTATAGTGGTTTAAATACAGTATCCAGATTTATTTATATTTTTTTTACCCGTTATTGAGTGCCAAAGTACTCCATCGTTTTGGATTGCTTATTATTGATTAGATTGTCGATCACATATTGCTAGACCCTACATTCCGCATTGTTGTATAACCAAAGTAGGTGGAACAAACTTCAGTGAGATAAGATAACACTGCTAAATTATTAAACTATTCATGTCAGTTTGAAACCAAAAATTAAAAATTTCCAGAATTCTTTAACCTGCCTACCTCAGTCTCGCTAGTTTGGTCCATGTACCAAACAAAACCTAAGAAAACCAGATGTTGCATGCATTTAACTACATAGATATGTTTTCTCATTTCAAACACTTGGTACGATTGAGACGATGACAAAATAGAAACCAATATGTAAAATATCAAGAACCGATTGAGATGAAATTGCTAAGAAACCTCAAATACAGTTTTGGCGATATTTGATGATTTATAAAAAGGTAATTTGTGGCGATATTTGATGATTTATAAAAAGGTAATTTTTTTAATACAATCAAACCTAATTAACAGATTCTTTATAATTTCTCTATTTAACCAAAAGTAAGGCATTGTTCGGCATTTTTTTTTTTTTGTATATGTTTGGATGATCATAAACTAGCTTATAAGTTAGCTTATTGAAAAGCTACTCATAGTAGCGTTTTGAAAAGCTAGGTTATCAACTACAGCTAGTTTGCCAAACATAGCCTAAATCTCTAAAAAAAATAATTTCAACTCTCACATATTCTCTATTTTAGCACATTAATGATATTATTAGAATATTCTACAATTTTATCATCTCAATTCTCATTACCTCTTTTTTTTTTTAAATTATATAAAATAATAAAAACTCAATCTCATTAGTGGAATGAATAAAAAAACCATTTCTCCCTCATCATATCAAGTTTTAGGTCCTGTTTGGTTTGGGAGATTTGATATGATTTAGAATTAAATTTCATTCCAATCCCATGTTTAGTTTGAAAGAATTTTTGAATTTGAAATCTCGAGATTTCATTGAAATCCCACAAACATTTTGAAATCCCAAGAGGTTGGTTCATATTTCACCGGATTTTGTAGGATTTGTATGTAATAATTGAAATAATCAATTATTAAAAAGATAATTTAAGTATTTTTATAATCATTTATAATTTGTTTTTATAAATTATTTATAAAAAATGGAATTCAATTCCATTCCAAATCCTACAAACCAAATACACCAAAGATTTCAAATCCTCTCAAATCCAAATTCTTCCACAAAATTCAAATCCCTCAAAAACATTCCATCAAACCTAATGGGACCTTAGAGAATTCTAAACTTGAAACCTTTTCTCTTATTTTCTCTATTTTAAAGAATAATATAGAGAATATGTTGGAGCAAAATAAAGAACAAATTTCCATTTTCTGTATTTTAAAGAATCTTTTGGGCATCTTATACAAAATGTGTCTGATTGTTGGACATGCATAATACTTCATTTGTCAACAATGTCCTACATTTAACTTCTCATGATATCAAGTAACTTATTGAGTAGGCCTACCATAAAAGCCTCATATAAGTAGGTAAAAAAAATGGTTGCTTTTCTTGTGGGGGTGGGAAGAGGAGTGATTGGAAGGAAAATATAACGCTATTTAGAACATCGAAAATCTTACCTTAAAGCAGAGAATACGGTGCACCGATTGTACATCAAATCAATAACTCCCCGCGTCTTAACGCTCGAATCCGGTCCTCCAGTTGGAATTCGATCGTGATGATGTGCGAGTGCTAATCAATTGGGCCTTTTTTGGTTCAGCTGAAAAAGGGCAAATTTGGATCAAAATTCTATCAAATTCTTGAAAACAAAGCTCGACTCTCATGTGAAGATCATCTTTCAAGAATGCATGCATCGATAAAAGAAAATTTTAAGTGAGAAGCTTTTCATGAGTTCGAATATGATCTCAGTAGATGGTGATCGGTATATATGGGTTGGGTTCTCGTGAGACCGGTCTGTTTTGATGAGACCAGGTTTGAAGACACAAATACACACTCAACCTTCACAGCAAAAACACTGTGAAGGTACAAAAACAAACCCTGAAGAGTGTTTTTGCTTTGAAGGTTCAGTGTTATTTTGTGGTCTCACGTGCTCCCAAGTCCGGTATATATTTCAACTCATATAAGATCAATGAATGAACTTTCAAACATCACTCTATGTAAAGCAATTCCAGCTTTGCGCTCCGGTACCTGCAATAAAAAGGAGAATTCATAAACCCCAATTTAACTTGCAACTTATCATCTCTTGCCAATAACCTGCCAAAACACCCGAGGGAAAACCATCTTTCCATGCATAATGAGCCCAACAGAGCCTACAAGATGAGCACGTGACACCAAAGGGTCATTAGCCTAGCGGTACCCGGGATACTAGTAGACTCCAGCCAGGGCTGTCCCAACCTTTTTGGAGGCGCTGTTACACTCATACTATAACTAGATATCGTCTAAAATCAGTATATAAAATTTCATATTATATAAAAAATCTTACAAATTAAAACAACAAAAATGTTTAAAATGACAAAGTGAGAAGAATATCAAGGAGTCTTTTTTTTGTTTTAGATCAGCAAATTCTGAAACTAAATAGCAGTTTTTGATTTTAAAAGAAATTAGATAGGTCTTTGTTGAGGTAGATTCACAGGTTGGGCTATATGTATTTGGGCTCCAAACACAAGTAAAATTGGGCCTTGGATGCCAGTTCAAAAACCAAGATTTAACATGCTAATAGACGACCCTGAGTCCAGCCGCCCAAGAGGTTGAAATGGTGAGGAATGTGCGTGAGTATATGGCATATATAAATATTATATACTTTAAAAAAAGTGGAACACAGAACAAGAGAAGAATTCCGCACCTCCATCATTGTGACGAATGCAACTGGCCCACATTCCCCCACTTTTCGTAAAGAAACCTTGTTTTCAGGTACAATTTTCCATTTTACCCTCCAAAACTCTGTACCAAATACCTTTAAAAGATCTATATAAAAAGATTCTACATTTACCAAAAAAAGAGAAGGTTAGCAACAGATAGCAGCCACAATAACTTGCAACCTACTAAAAGAATTTTCAATTGCAAGAAACCCGATCACACAATCATTTGAACAAAAGGATCTAAAAGAACAGCAACATTTTAAGGTATCATCGACTAAGGCAAGTATGAAATCTAAAAGTATTAAGTGTTTAAACATGATCTCAGCGTATACAAAGACGACAATCAGAAATGGCATGTTTAGATACGACCTTGCTCCATGTAAAGCGATTCAGAAGCTTTTGATTCTCGGAATATATTACTTTATCAGCTTTAAACATGGGTACATGCAAAGAATGAAAGATCAACGATAAACGATGAACATTCCCATCTTTTGCAATCAACCTCCAAAGTCAAATGGAAAAATCTATCCATTGATAACAGAGCATAGAGGAAGCACACAAGGCTGCTCAATGATAATGAATATGCAGAATTAAGTTTTATATGATTAATCTTTTACTAGTAGAACTGAAAAGACCCATTACCAAGGTTTTGTTTTTGGTAACTATGGGTGTCCAGACCAGATTGCGTGCAACTTGACTAATCCCATAGGGTTTTGTAGATAACAGCCAAGAAAATCCCTAGTGGCACTAAGGAGACTCAAACTGGCGACCTATGAGGAGGAGGTCCAAAGCCTGACCTTTATTTGCAGGTTGAGTTGGCCCTTAAGGTTATGATCGAAGTTGTAACCAACCATTTCAGAAGTTAGGGGGTGTTTGGTTAGAGGTATTAAGCGGTAATTAATGGGACTGAAAATAACATAAATTATAATGGGCCCGTTACCCAAAAGCCCATATTTTCATTCCAGGTTGGGGGGGGGGGGGGGTGAATATACATTCCCATTGCTGTCATTTTCATCTTCATTTCTATTTTCATTCCCCACAATTTGAATCGAACAGCCCCTTAATTTACCCTGATATAGCTGATTCCACATAAGCTTCAAAATTTACTCATTTGTGAAGGCATAATGGACCATATCTTGTATAATTACATGAGCTTTCCAATCTTTTCTATTCATAGGGTGAACCTAACTTGATTCAGAATCGGTTTCATGGATGATATTTGGACCCAAACCATGGAACAGATGGACCAAAAAATGGGTTGTTGGGCGGCTTTTGGAGGGCAGTCTGGTAGTTTGGGCCTCAAAGTTTGGAGCTAAACCTTGGGGTCTAACATGCAACCTTAATTCAAACTCTTTTCCTGCATTGGAAAAACAAACAGGTAAGCCAAACTTCATTACCTCCTTTTTGCAGCCAATCTTTTAAGTTCACATCACAAGTTGCATCCTTTGAACCCAGTGAAAAGTAATGCATGGCCCTGAAGTTATTAAATGAAAAAAGAAACCAATAGAATTGTAGCAGTGAAAACCTTACCTCAGCCATGGAAGCTGAAGGGGGGAAGAGAAAGATGATCCACGGAAGATTAGAAGCATGATGGGGGCAGATAAATCTGGTAGGTTTTAAATGAGTCTTTAAAAGACGAATAGTTTCCTTCTACGTACATCAATGGAAACCTGTTCACAATCATATATATGCTACCAGAGTAGGAATTCATTACACAAAAAAACATATAGTAATGAGCATGATCAAGTAAAATTTCAATGTCCCTAAATCATAAAATGCTCAACCCTTGTCCATATTACTTTCCCTACAGAAGCATGCATTAGAACATAGAAACAAGCATCATCAAGAACAATTTCAATGTTGAGCAGATATCCTAACAGCTGAAATCACCACATCATAAAGAACACACACTATTTCTTGGTATGCACATCATTCTCATCCATGTTGCATCATCATTTTGAGAAGAATAATTGGTAAACTTTCTGGGAATTGGTTGTGTTTATATAATGTTTTCACCATTAATGTTTGAACACTTGAATCATCTTTCAAGTTCACTGAAGAGAGAATGCATTGATGCACTTGATATTTCTTAAATTATCACAATTTCAGGAATGTAAATGATACTTCATAAATGTGGAGGAGAATAACATAAATGCTAATGGTGACACTGAAAGTGGAAAAAGAAGACAAACAGAAATAACCTCTTTGGTTATTAACCACACATTCTCATTTCTCGTTTATCGGGTTTCTCTTGTGTTAGCTTCTGCTGATTTTTGATTGTTAAGACTGTTAGATATCAAGGGTTCCTTGATCAAATTAGACAGGATAAATCAATTGGATCGCGTATAGTTCGCTTTCCAAGTACACTAATTCGACCATATAAGCCTTGGGTATATCACAAATTGAGTATTGGGATAATCCAATGATTACTCTGATTTTAAAGGCTGTAAAATGAGTTTTATATATACAAACCCAGATTCAACAGTTTACATATTTATATGAGAGATCGACAGTTACGGGGTGGTTGGGTGGTTAGATCATTACTGCACAGCATTTACTTGGATAAGGTTGGAAAAACGGATCAGAGGCTGGCTCAGAAGCTCTGAATCATAAGGCTCGGAAGCCTTCTCAATCAGAAGCTTCTGATGCATACTCGGAGGCTTCTGATTCCATACTTAGTCTCCAAAACCACTATATTCTAACCTTCCTTGGACCCCGCTAGGAGGCACAACCCCCTTGACCCCGCCTTATGGCGATCTAAGGTGATAAATGCAACATTTGTTAGTATGCACTCTGCACCTCCTAACTCACTTTATGTATGCCTTTTTCACCTAGTTGATCCCTTGTAAATCACAATTACACCAAAATGTTTGATGACACTAAAATCACCTCTTTGATGTTGATATGCAAATTGAAAGGTACTGAGATTTAGTACAAGTTCTGTTGGTTTCCTCTTGTTGCAACATAATGCTTTAGCCTACAATCTTCCCTAAAAATAGTTTTTACTGATAGGTCTCAATCTCAATCCAGCTAGAGCACTTAGAGTCGTTCATCAACAATCTCGGTTACAACTTTGGAAGCCGACCAATGTGACCACCAGTTTGCCAAGCTCGGAAAACCGGAAGGTTCAACTGGACACAAACTTGGGTCTTCGTTTGGCTGAGTGAAGTTTGGTTCTAATGGGTATGTAGATCGTTTGAACCTTGGTTCAATTTGTACAAGGCAGAGGCAGTTCAAATTGTCTTTGATGGTTCTTTTGGTAACCAACTAACCATAGTATTAAATAATGCCAGCAGCACAACTAATTTAAGGCAAACATGAAGTCATAGAAAGAGATGGGGTTGCACAAATTGTGGGGGCTTTTGCAAATGGCATTCACCCCTTTTCTATTTCTTTATGGAGTATGAAAGCTTTTTTGTCTGAAACAAGCATCAATCAAAAAAAGTTACAATACAATTGATATAACAAAGCGATATTTCAACTGGAATTCCTGGAACAATGTCATCGAAAGACCATACCATCCATGCCAAGTGGAAGTAATTGAAGAACCATCCATTAACCCAACTTGAACAGAAAACAGGGGTGGTGGTTGCTGAAATCAGTGGAAGCCGATCTGATCACATCCATAATGGTGTCCATCAATCATTAATTCATTATTGCCAACAAAGGATGAATAATCAAACTGTTTCCATTTTCCAGTCCTTTTTTGTAACGCTTCACCATGATCTCCAACTCTGTCTGATCTAAAATGGCCTGAATGATCTTAATGAAATGGCGTCATCGATCTCCGTTCTAGCTTTACTGTTGTATCTTTCCGATGAACATACTGCATCGTCCTGCATCATATTTGACTTCCGATTAGTTACACGAATTTTGTTACTGAATCAAGTCATCAACACCTTTGCTGAGAAAAGAAAAAAAAGAAATACGAACCTCAGAATCGATGTAAGCATCCAGACGTTCTCGTTTAGTTCCGGATCTAGTATCATCAGATGAGAATCTGCTCGAACAAAATTCCTCACTACTCGAAGAAGCGGTGGTAGGTGGCGACGCCACAATCGACCACGGAACCACCTGATTTTCTGCATCCGCATCCTCATCTTCGCTCTCATCACTCTGTTCTGTATCGTCGTCGTCCGTCTCTCCATCTCCCTCCTCGCGTAGATCATCGCGTACAACATAATTCTCCTCTACGACATCGTTTCCCCGGTGCCTACTCCCTCCGTCCATCAACAACCGCCGTTGAGACGAATCTTCATCGAGACAGTTAACACATACGGAGGCGGTGCGGCCGAGATTGAGGCCGGAAGCGTTCCAAGGTGTCGGAGATTGACATTTATGGCAGAGAAGAGTTCGCGAGTGTTTGGCGACGAGGAAATTGGCGGAGTGAACGTTTTGATCGCAATCGTAACAGAGGCTTGCGTTATCGGATTGGCAGTACATCCGAGCTACGTTTGTGCACAACTCACACCTCTTCATTCCTTCTGGTTTTCCGGTGTCGGAGTTTTTGGTTTTCCGGTATCGGAGTTTTGGTTTCCCGGCGAGCCACCGATTCCTTTATAAGCACCGAATTCCTAATATTCTCTAGTTTTGCATTTTTCACGACTGTTTGGACGGGTATTATTTTATAAAGCTTTCCTAAAACGGGTTGTTTTTTATTTTTATAATTTAATAATTATTATATTTTGAGAAAAAAATGAAAGTTATGACACGTAAAATTATAAATAATTCTATTAATAGTAACTTACGTTTTTCGTCCCTGCTGTTTGTTCAAAGTTACTATTTTTTCTTTATGGTTTTGAAATTACAGTTTTTATCATTATAGTTTACAATTTGTTTCAGTTTTCGTCTAACTTAGTTAAATCTCATTGGTTAATTTAGGGATATTTTGTTTTTTTAAATCCTTTTTCTTTAATAAAAGTATATTATTTATGTATTTATGGTAGCTAGGGAGTAAATTGGCGCTTCTCCATCTTCTTCTTCCCATATGAACACCACTGGCCTGTTGTACCTCCTTCTCCAATCATCGATGTCTTCCCTTTAATCTCGTTCCTGATAATCCAAAAATCTTCATTTCCTCTTATTGGTAAATCAATTTGAAGATTAAAAACCCGGTGGCAAAAACCACTGTTTATCCCCATTCCCCTTTGCTTGAAAACAACAACAAAGAGTGATGGAACTCATGGCCCATAGTTCACTTGAAGCACCAACAAAAACCAACGGTATCCCACCCATTCACTTCAAGCCAAAAACAAAAAACCCCTGCAAAGGAAATAAAGTTGATGATTTGATTTTTGTGACTAAAATCATGTGTGTGTTGTATTAGGGTTGTAGAAGAACTGACTAAATTGACCAACCCGAAATAACCCAATCCCAAGCTAATTGATACTTAAACGAGTTCTAAAATCTTCAAACCATGAGTAATAGGTTGGAAATGGGTAATGACCATTTGAACTCAAAACCTAATTCCTTTGATATAATATGATTGTTAAATCTTTAATTAATATATGTCATCAGACATTCTACCAACCTGTAATTAGCTTTATTCATAAGTAAATTACAATTCCAATTGTAACTTTACTTTTTTTTTATTTGTATTGGTGTTAGTATATGTTTGGGTAAAAAATAACCAAGGTCCTTTGTCGTACGTCTTTAGATTCCAAACAGTCCATTAGCCCATAGTCGCACGACCAGATAAATAACTGACGTCCTTCCTTTGAGCGACTTTGACCAGACTATCAAAACTCGTCCACGATGGCTGTCGTACGACATGATTTTAGTTACTAATTTGCAACATACTTTATATTATATTTAATGCAGGATTTCAAGGACGTTTATGATGAGAGATCATAACGGAAGACGTTACCAACAACAACGGATATAACGGATGCTATCATCAATATCAAACGGTTACTCTATTAAAGATATACATTCGAGACTTGCTAACGGACAATTGGAGTATAAATATGAAGATTGAACTTCACATTCGGACATCTGATTCTCATACCTTACAAGCTCACAAATTACGTTCTCAAGCTCTCTCAGTTTCTCTCGAAGTTCATAAGATCTACTGTTGTTTGTCATGCGACGCACGACCGAAGTCCAATTACATACGACGCACGACCAACTTTACTTTATTGATAGACGGTTTATGCAACCCTCCAAATCTATCGCAAGTGTACGGTGTCAATCAAGTAATACGTACTAAGTACGAGTATCGATCCAAGGAACTACGAGTTTAAGTACCACAAGGCTACCACAACTACTAACTGAACTGCTGATAAAATTGGTTTGAGAATGATTAATTAACTACTTATCAAGAGACAATGAAAGCAAGCACGGGAATACTATTCAACAAATGATTCAAGCACCACAAAGAGAATACTTATATGACAAGGGAAAGGCTAGGGGTCAGATTTCATTTGGATTACACCAACAAATAAATAACACACATTCAAATGACTCTCAACACACAAGGTTAAATTTAGCAATTCCAAATATACTCACTACTCTCTCTCGAGCAATAGCAAGAATGTATCATGCAATATATATTGAAGTCTCTCAACTAATACACATAAACATTCAACTCATTAAGCATAAGAATCACAAACACAAACTAGGGTTTACTTGGTATATCTCTATCCAATATCTCACCCTAGGTTTATCTAACTTTTATCAAGTTATAAAACCAATTTCTCAAGAGGAAATACAACCAAAAGATGAATAAGATGGCCAATCTCATAAACAATAAGAACAAGATAGACAAACTTCAACCAACAAGTGTATTAACTCAATAGAATGCAATAATCATATATCTAACGGTATAAAACCAAAATCCATCCTTCCCCCAACCTCAAAAGGTTTAGTTCATGTTACTAGTAGAAAATATAACCATAGAGAAGAAGATGACAATACCCAAATACATCGTTTCTCAACAAAATACAAGTGTAATGATAAAACTCCCTCAATGATTGATACACACTACCAATTTTGAGCTCCAAAAGTTGTTTCCACCTTCCCAATCAGTAAAAGTCTTCTATTCTGCTCTGAAAACGGTTTAGAACAGCTCCCCTAGGGTCTAGCCTCCAACAATCCCGAGATAACCCTAAACTTTAAGTTCCTGCAGTTTTTTATACCCTCAGACCACGACCGCGAGAGTGACACGCGAGAGTGACAAGTGTCACTCTCGCCAGGCACTTTAGCCAGGACTCCATTGTTTGCGGTACATTCTGCGCGAAAGTGCCAGCGAGAGTGACACTTTTCACTTTCGCCAGGCACTTTAGCCAAGGCCTAATTTTGTCGATTTTTCGCCCGTTCACTTGGTTCGATGCATTTGTCGTCCGGGATGTCAAAATGGAGTAATGATAAGCACTTTTTCTTCCACTCAACATCTTGCATGCCTACACACAACTTGCTCAGAAATATTAGTCCGAAATGCCAATTCTTACTCCAAGACGAGCCATAAGCTTATGATTCGGAGGGTAAAAACCCGTCAGATAATGAAGTTATCATTTATTGTACTGTTTTACATTACATTTCATTTGTAACACTTGTTAACAAGGACGACGTCCCTTATTGACGTCAATAGTGCACGACGACTCATACTCGTCCGCGGTTTTTACCCGTTTTTGGGGTTTTCCGTGTCACCAATTCCCTTGTCTCATTTACTTCACTTTTATTACTGTCGTGCGATTATTAAAGTTACTTTCTTTGGTTGGATCAAGCTCCACATTTACCTTAAATTTTCCTTGGGAGATTTTTGGCATAAACAGTTTGGCGCCCACCGTGGGGCCCCATCCAAAGAAAATCTTCGATAATCTTACGACGTGTTAACGTTTTCCTTCGAGTGTTCTCTTTTTTCAGTTATTCAGGATAATGTCATTCCAAGGAACTCAAGATCATGTTGTGGCCCAAATGAACATGTAGCTTACTGCTGCTCGTGCCCGTATTGACGCCCTAATAGCTCAGGCTCGACAGGCGGCAGAAACCATCGAGCATCTCAGAAGCCAAAGTGGAAACAATGTGACTGGGACTACGAATGCTTATACTGGTGCTTGGAACATATCTCCTCCATTGCCTAATTATCCTCGTCCACCACCAGTTAATCCTGCGACCTTCGTAATCCCAACCATGCCTATGCCTTCTATGTCGTTCAATGGATATGCCTCTGATTCTTCGCAGCAGACTAACTTCAACGGATCAGGTTATGTCCATTGGGTATTCCCGGGGGTATACCAATGGATCCCGTTGCACAACGATTGAAGTTTCTAGAAGAGCAGAATGAGCGTGTCTTGTCGATGTTGGCCAAATTGTCGGGGGCAGCAGTCCTAGTTGATGTCGAGCCACGAACAGGATTTCAGGCGTCGCCGTTCGTCGATGAAATCGCTTTGGTGGACATATCAAAGAAATATAGCATCCCGACCTTCTCCCAAAATATTCAGGTGTCACTGATCCGACAGAACACGTCGCTCAATACAAACAGCTCATGTGGACTATTTCGATACCACATCAATTTCAAGAAGTCTACATGTGCAAGAGTTTTGGAGCAACTTTAACTGGAGCAGCGTTACAATGGTTGATCAATCTCAAACCCAAAATTATCGGGTCTTTTGCAGAACTAGTGAATCAATTTTCTCAACAATTCGCTAGTAGTCGAAAAATGGAAAAACAAACAAGCGACCTTTACTATGTCGTACAGAAGAATGGAGAGTCCATCCGGGACTACTTTAACTGGTTCAACGCGGAAATGATTAGTGTAACACCCTAAAAATAGGGATAATAAAAATCCGAAAAACGGACATGCGGTATTTAAAATTGCCAAAGCAAGAGCCTCCCAAAAATGGGGAAAATACACAAACCTGTTTAAATACAATCGTAATTAAACGGATAATAAATAACAACCAACTAATCTAATTTCTATAACCAGAAAAGAGATTACAATCAAGGGTGTCATTTATAACCCAAAGGTTCTCCTACCGAAAGTAAGTCCAATTGCAATATTCTCAAATCTCTCACCCAAGCAAAATGCCCGCTTAGAACCGGTGCCGCTAAAACCTGAGATACACATCGACACCAAACAAGTGTTAGGCCAAAAAGCCTAGTGAGTTGAACAATAATAAGCATGCATGAACATATACAATTCTTATCAGCAGTTAACCAGTGTTCAACATATGTGGAGTCATTGGGGGAGACCCAAAGCACCAATCAAGTCCCACCCAAGAGTCGATATACCTTGATGCCCTTAACAAGGAACACCCCAAAGGCCCGGCCCACCCGAAGACTATCGCTCAGAAAATTCCCCGAGTGGCGGAGGTCTAGGCACATACCATCACAGTGGCATCCAAGACTATATCCTCCTAGTGTACTGACTTGGTTCGTCCACATAACCTTTATAAGGGGTCCTTTAGATATATTTCAATCCGCATATTTCAATACCAACTACGGGTATAATATTACCACCTTATCCTCATAATGTCCAACAAAAGACTCAATGTAAATCATGCTCATTATGCATATAAACATATCACCAAAATAGTGTTCCAACTAGAATTATCACCATGCCCATATAAGCATACATTTTAACATATCAAGGTACCCACATTATGTATCTATGAGACAAATCCCAAATAATGATACATATAACAATAATCATGGCACATCACCAGTATACACATTTCCAACTATTTTCACCAAGAAAACCCAAATACTTGAACACATAGAGATAAGATAACAAATAGAAGATTATGATGTGTATCTAGTTTTAACAAAGATTTAGTAAACTCACCTTGCTAGATTTAGACTAAATATAGATTTTACCCACTTAGAACTTTCCTTGAAGAAACTTGGTTCTTCCAACCAAATCTTCCAAAAACCTAAATTCACAAGGTTCCAACCGTAAATAATCATAATCAACCACACAGAATCATTTCCCAAACCAAATACATGGATACCTCAACTAATACCGAAACCCTAACTTTCATAACCGAAGGGGATAGAAGATTACCTTAACCCAAGCTTGAATTCACCAACCAAAACACTTCTAGTTCACCAAAATGGTTACAAACCTTCAATCTATGAAAGGGAGAACAAAGGGTGGATGAAACCCTAGAAAACTTTGGGGAATAAGATGAATAGGGAGAGATGAGAAGCTTACCACCACCAAATACTCTAGTATACTTCAATAGACTTCCAATATCTTGCCATAACCTTGAAAATCTCTCAAAAACGAAACCGTAGCAACTTGAATCACCCAAATCGGAGCTACGGTGAGAAAGATATGAAGAAATGAAGTTTGGGGCTGAAAATCGCGATTTTAACACCCTGAAACACCCAGGCGATTGTGCCAGGCTATAGTGACCATGTCACAATCGCCGGGCACAATCGCTGAGATTGTACCGAGAGTTTTCGGGCTCCGGCGACCTTGACAGGCGATTGTGACACTGTCACAATCGCCGGGCACTATAGCCTAGCGCGTACCGAAACTGTTTTGGCCATAACTTCTTCGTTATAGCTCCGTTTTCGCTCCGGAAAGAACCGTTGGTCTCGTAATTGAATCCTTTATCCATCAAGACTATAAAACCAAGTATTCAAGCCCAAAATCAAATATCTTATTTTTCCTTAATATATCGGTTTTTGTATAAACTTCAAATGATACCTTTCAAAAATCGGGGTGTTACAATTAGTATCCGAAATTGCGACGTGAAAACAACCATTGAAGCATACAAACGGGGTCTGGATGATAGTTCAGGGTTATATCTTGACCTTACGAAATATCCTCTAGAAACCTTTGAAGACGTACGAGCAAGGACGCTCGCCCATATGAGGGTCGAGGATGACCTCGTTTTCAGAAATAAACATTCAAACGACAGGAAAGGTCTAGGTGTTAAAAATCCAGACTTCAAACCAAAACCAACCGTTCGATCAGAGCCTGCCCGACAGATTTCAAACGTCAGATTCGAAAAGAAAGGGCCGACGACTTCTAAACCTGTCCAGTATCCTAAGGTGTCATCTTATGGTTTCCCTGGGTCAGCCAAAGACGTCGTCGCGCCCCTGAAATAGCTCCAACAAAACGTTCGATGGCCAAAGAAAAGCAATAAGGGCAGTGATAAAAAAAGACAAAACAAAATGGTGTGATTTCCATAATGACTTCGGTCATCTAACGGATGATTGCATCGCCCTAAAGAAAGAACTGTCCTGGCTTAATTCGAAAGGTTATTTACAAGAATTGACGAAAAAGAAGGATGTGCGTCCCACATCTCCAGAGCATGCCAAGGTGATTAATTGTATCACCGGAGGCTCTGATGTCTGTGGGACCACATATTCAGCTGCTAAGAGACATGCTAGTCGCGGTCCCGACGACCGACCAATTCCAAAGGAGGCAAGACCCAATGAGGACGCAAAATTAGAAGCTATGCCCTTGACGTTCGACTAAGCAGACCTCGACGACGTACATCAGAAACATCATGACGGACTAATTATCCAATTGAGCATTGGAATTTGTTTGACAAAGAGGATACTCGTCGACGTAGGTAGTTCAACTAACATTATCTTTTTTGATGCAGTGAAAGCAATGGGAATCGACAAATCCGAGATTACACGATGTTCGACTACACTCGTTGGATTTAACGGAGGAGCGACAAGTACCATGGGGGAAATCACACTACCAGTATATGCTAAAGGAATCAACAGACAGACAAAGTTCAACGTCGTCGACTGTTCATCAGCTTATTACGTCATCCTTGGGCGACCATGGATCCACGATATGAAAGTTGTATCTTCGACGTACCATCAAATCTTGAAATTCCCCATGCAATGGGGGGTACAGGAGATCAAAGGCGAAAGAAAAGTTGCTAGGGAATGTTACAAAGTCTCTTTGAAGCCCCCGAAGCAGACAATATAGCAATTACAGAACCAAGGCGTTCCTGGGACTGACGACGACTATCGCTTGGAAGCTGTCGTCCTAAACCAGGATAAGCCTGATCAGATGGTCTACATAGGTTCGACGCTCGATCACTCTTTTAAAAAGAGACTAATATCTTTTTTGCAGGATCACAATGATTGTTTCGCATGGACGCACGGAGATATGGTGGGTATCGATCCAAGTATCATTTCTCATAAACTCAACGTTGATCCATCGTTCAAGCCTGTTTAGCAGAAAAGACGAAAATTCGCTCCTGAAAGAAATAAAGTTATCAACGACGAAGTTGATAATTTGCTTAAAACAGGAAAGATACGAGAAGTCAAATATCCAGACTGGCTCGCCAACGTTGTTGTCGTCCAAAAGAAAAATGGCAAATGGAGAATCTGCATTGATTTCACAGACCTTAACATGGCTTGTCCAAAAGATCCATTTCCATTGCCACACATCGATTCTATGGTCAACGCTACAGCTGGACATGAATTACTCACTTTCATGGACGCATATTCTGGATATAACCAGATATTGATTGTTTGGGTAAAAAAGTGTTGGTCCCGAAGGTGCTAAACAAGTTTGTAGAAGGGGGGGTTGAATACAAACACAGAATTTAAAGTTTAATAAATTGTTTATTGATAAATCAAAATACAATTTACAAGTTTGTTGCGGAATAAGATTAAGACAGACTCAATCTAAACAAACTTAAGAAACACTAAGATAATTGCACAAGAAGTTCAGAGAATGGGGGATTAGAGATATAGAAAACAAGGGTTTCTATCTTGAGTTCAAGGATGAAGCACACTCTTAGATGAAGGGGTGAACTTCCTATTTATACCCTATGCATTAAATGCATGGCAGGATACTTTACACGTGGCGTTCACAGATTGGCTTTGATAAACTGACTTTTGGGAGACATGCTTTCGGCCGGGTCATGAACAGTGTAGTAGACAGAGTTGTTGTACGAATGTTTGCAGAGACTTGTCCGTTCTGACACATCGTACTAGGTTGTGCAAGGATAGACAAAAGGAAACTTGAGGCATAAGCTTTGTGATCGTTTGATCGCTGAGTATCTCTAAGTTCAGAGATAAAGAGGTTCAGCTATCGCTGAAGCTTTTTCTCATGTTCCTTCGCGTATTAGTAGAGTTGTCTTTGCTTCACTGATATCCGCATCAGGTCACTAGTAGACTTCTCTTTGTTCAACAGCTTCGTCTTTGATTCAACTATGAACATCTGTTGACGCGAGACTTGTCTTCAGGGATTACGTTGGTTGTTTACTTTAGGAACTATCAGTGATAACTGAACAGACTCAGTTCGATCACTGATAGTGAAACACTAATACATAGAAATGTTTATAAGAAAGACTATCAACGATAACTGAACAGACTCAGTCTAATCGCTGATGGTGAAACACTAATACATACTAAAACGTAATTTTCACTAAGTATAGAAGAGGGTCGTTATCAAATCACTGAGAGAGTTTGGATCAACAATCTCCCCCTATTTGATAATGACAAAGTAACTGAAGAAAATTACTTTATGATTCAAAATGATGGAATAATCAGGACTCGTAACATACATGTCCCAATTACTATTTTGAGGGATCTTTTACAGTACTGATGAAGTTAAGTACTTTACTGAAATTTCATTAATTCAGGAATAGAATTACAAGAAATGAAAATTACAAGTAAATTACTAACTACTGTAAGTACAACTAATAGATTACAGAAGAGAAAACTAATCTATCAGCTATAAGAAGATTTAGGAGGATTTATCATATACTCAGGTATTTCTTCTCCTTTCTGTCTTCGTTCCAAAGATTCTTGGCTGATAATTTCTTTGATTTTCTCAGCAGCAGGGAAGAAGTCACACCATAAGCATAAGAGATCCTTGAGATGATTCAGAGGACAGATAGGAATCTCAGAGACTCTTTGAAATCTGAGTTCCTCATCATCATCTCTGAAGAATATTCCATAAGGATTGTCAATTACTTGACCAGCTTGGAAAGGACCACCAGGAGGCAGAGATAAATCCAGAACTGAAAGATCAAGAGGAGGACCAAACGGTGCATCTCTTGAAAATTTGATAGAAGTTTCATTCCTGATGATGGCGACGTCTTCAGAGGAGGAGGACCCGATTCTTCTTTTGAGTTTCTTGGGATTGGGAGGGATAGGAGATGGCAGGTTCAGTACAGAAGTGACTCTGTTGATGAGAGCTTTAAGAAGTCCTTCAACGTAGCCTCTGTATGTAGATTTCGATTTCTTCAGCGCATCCCAGAATTCTATCCACTCTGTAAACCCGAAACCTTCAAGTTTGGAAACGTACATAGCTTTCTGAGTTCCATCCTCTCTGGTAATCTCCATGGTCACTGAGAGTTGATCCTTCTTCTTGCGACCAGAGATAGTCACGGCTGTTATTGGAAGAAGATCAGAGCGATAATCCATCTTCTGTTTGCACCATTCAATGGACTTATCGTTGATCTCTTGTTCTTTGGATCGTTCCTCTTCAATTTCTTTCAGCAGTGCAGCTTGAACTTCCACAGGCTTTCTTTTCAGCTTCTTGTCCTTGACTTGAGAAGATTGAATCTTTAAAGCGAGTTGGGCATCTCGTCTGCATTCAGCGATCAGTTTCTCAGCTTTGGCAGATTCTTCTCGTTCAGCTTTAGTGAGGAAGTCGAGCTCTGAGAAGGATGTTTGAAGAGGGACTTTCAGCCGTTGACTTTCTAGTTGAGCGATCATTTCAGCTCTTTTCTTCATCACTTCCTCTGACCCATGAGATGGTTGAGAGGGCCTTCCTGGATGGACCAGGGAATCTTCTTCTTCTTCATCATCAATCTCAGCGATAGAGATTGGGATTATTTCTTCAGCGATAGCAGCTGGAATTATTTGTAGTTCAGAACCCTTAAGCAGGGGTGAGAACTGTCTGGATAGAAAAATGAAGGAAAGAAGGGATAAGTGTATATTTTTAGAAAAAGAAAGAGAAAAGCTAGAAGGAAATAGGGGTTTGGAAAGAGTAGGAGAGTGGTACAATTGAAAGACATACCTGAGAAGGATGCTCCCCCTCAGATTGTGATCCAGTCCTCAAGCATTCTTCAGCGATTGGTTGCTTGTCTTTGCTCTGCGAAGGAGCGCTTGAAGATGTATCACCTCTCACCCCTGCTTTGACAACCTCTTGCGAAGTTGTCCCTGATGAAACGTTCGGCTTGGAGAACCACATAGATTGGTCTTCTTCATCGTCGTCGTCATCATTGGAGGGTTGATCCTTTTCTTGATCAACAAGATCTAGATCATCTTCCTCTTCATCGTCTTCTTCCTCATCATCTTCAAAGAGAAGAGAATGAATAGATAAGGAGGGTTCTTTCGCCTTCTCCCCCTCAGATTGAGAGGGAGGTTTCTTTGAAGTCTTAGCTTCCCCAGCAGCAGCGATAGAAGTTTCTTCAGCTTTCTCCCCCACTTTGTCATTATCAGCGGTAGGGGGTTGCTCAACTGCTGGAGTAGCTGTTGAAGCTTTTAGCACTTGAATGTCAGCCTCCAGACACGTGACCCGTTCTTCAACTGCAGGGATGTCGCATGTGGCATCATGGATGAATTCCACAGCGATGTTGAGATTTGTCCGATCATCTTCAGTGAAGGAGGGAGGCAGCGCTGGAGCTGTTTCAAATACCTTTTGGAGAAGTTGCTGTAGAAGGGACGTGCAGAGATCAACCTTAGAAGAGAGATCTCGAACTTCAGTGGTAAGAGACTCAAATCGCCCCTGAAAGAGTTGAGAGGACTCTCTGAGTTGGACGACTTGTTCTTCCACAGCTGAAAGTTTGGAGTTCTCAGCTTTGGATGAACAGGTGGCTGTCAACCTTTTCAGCTCCTTACCAGCCTGATTTACGGCGCTGGTGGTGTTGTTGATGGTGTTGGTGAGAGCGTCCACCTTTTCTCCCAGACTGTTGACATGTGCGTCAACAGACGCCAAACTAGGACCTAAAAATGATATCAGTTCAGATATGGGCTTATTTGGAGAGGTGGGAAAAGAAGTGTTTAGGATAATAGGTTTACCTGACGTATCAAACATTTTGTAGAACTGCAAAGATTCCTCAAAAGTTTGATGTTCAGGTCCTATAGGTAGAGAGGTAGCGGGTTCCGAGACCAAAGAAGGAGAGGGAAGAATTATGGGGATAGAAGTAGGGTTGGGGTTAACCTCAGCGGATGAGATAATAGGTGGGGTCACTGATGGTGTGACAGCGATTGAAATCGCTGACACGGCAGGTTGAGTGACTGCAGGAGGTGTGGAGGAAAGACCCACAAAAGCATCTAAGGTAGCTTGTTGAGAAGCTCCCTCAGGTATAGTACTAGAGGGTGTACTTTCCTTAGTCTTTTTGGCCTTCTTAGAAGAACCAATCGGACCAGCTGATGGTCGTTTGGAAGTAGTGGTAGCGACAGGGATAGCAGACGAAGGAACCGTATGCGTGGTCGCTGAAAAAGAAGAAGAATGGAGAGAGAGACGAGAACGAAGGAGAGAGATACTTACCTCGTTGGCGAGTGGCTTTACCTCCAGTGATCGTTGACCTATCCTGGCAAAAATGCCATCATCTTTGGTGGGATAGGTGTTGGGATAGAGGAACTTGATGTACGTACATATGAAACGTACGTACGAGATCTTGGGATCTCGTTCAGGCTTCTCTAATCTCGACCTCAGGTCTTCAAAGATGGCAGTGGCGTAGTCAAAGTTTTGACCAGCGATAACTGAGTAGGCCATTTGCAGTTGTGTTTTGCTGGCTTGATCCAGCGAACCACTCTTCCCGCTCATGCACTGAATTATGTGCGAGAAGATGAAGTTCAGTTGTGAAGGCATCTGAGCTTTGAGAATCTTGGTGAGCTTTTTGTTGGGAATAGAAGATCTCGGTTTGTTTTCCCAACAATAACCCATTGCATCCAGAAAGGAGATCAGCTCAGCATCAGTGGGGAGTGCGTCGAACCCACTCTTTGGTTTGTCAGGGAATCTCAAAGATTTCCTGAGGCTAAGAGCGGTCATGCTCCCTGGCCCCAAATCCGTGCTGAAGGAGATAGCAGGGACTCGTTCACCCTTTTTGTTGGTGAGTTCAGTGGCATCAGTAGTGAACCAGAACTGCTGGAGTAGAGTCTTTGAAGGCTTAGGATCCATAGTGATCGCGTAAGCTATGCATGATTGTTTAAGAAATTCAGCAGCTTCCACCAGATGTGGGTATTTGTCAGCTGTAAAGTCGAGTCTTCCCAAGTGATTACATTTAGTAATCTCAACTTCAGTGATAGCGAATCGCACATGCTTGGAAGCAACGATCGAAGATTGTGCCATTTCTGTTATGGAAAGAAGCATAATAGAAGAAATGATTATGATTAAAAAATAATATGATTACCAGTTTCTCTTAGATGAGGGGAAACTGGAAAAATATCAAGTTATTTTTAGGAAGAGAAAAATAGTGTTCTGGGTAGAAAGAATGAAGAACACTTTAAAAACCAAAAGGTTTTTATTTTAAAAAAAACATAAAATCAGAAAGAATGATTTTTAGTTTTAAACAAAAAAAATCCATGAAGAACAAGAACGAGTAGGATTTTTAAAAAATAGAAAGCAGACGAACAATGCATATAAACATGAAATAAACCTGTTTATATCGAAGAAGAGGATTTGCAGATTCAATATTCTGGGTTTACTTGCTTGAGTGTTCTTGAGAGAGAGTATTTCTTGCTATGAAAGTTTTGAAAGCGTAAACCGTATAAAGGAGAGAAGAATTCCTTTTATACAAAGAGATAGAGGAGAGAGAAAGAATGAGGCGGGAAAAAATCATCATGACATTGACACGTTTCACAAAGTTGATTGGATAGAAGAGCAACGGACGAACGTGTCAGAAAAAAGGCGTGTCGTGGATTATCCGCTCAAAATGACGTCATGGGAAAGAGACGTTTCATTTTTCCGTTTTGAAATTATCACTGAAGAAAAATCAGCGATAGAATTTTCTTTTTGAAAGTATCCCTGTTGAAAAGATAGGGATAAATTTTCTTTTAAAAGGATCACTGAATATAAATATCAGTGATAAATTTAATTTCAAAAAGCTTTTAATCATTTGAAGAAAAATTCAGTGATTAAGATTTATATTTTTAGAAAATATCTCAACTGAATGAAAATTCAGTTGTAGGGATAGAGAAAACATACCTGAGAGTCAGAATATTTATCAGAGAGAATGATGAAAGGGGAACTTTTGATTACTGACACAATGCATGAATGCTGAAGAATTATTCTTCAAGATTCAGCATTCCAAGCTCACTAATGAGAAAGTTGAACCTTGTCTCATCAAGAGGTTTGGTGAATATATCAGCAAGCTGAAAATCAGTAGGGATAAAGTGAAGTTCAATATCACCATTCATCACATGATCTCTGATAAAGTGATATCTGATCTCTATGTGTTTTGTCTTTGAATGTAGCACTGGATTATTTGCTATAGCGATAGCACTAGTGCTGTCGCAATAGATAGGAATTTTTGACAGCTGAAGGTCATAATCTAATAGTTGATTTCTCATCCATAGGATTTGAGAACAACAGCTTCCAGCGGCTACGTATTCAGCTTCAGCTGTGGAAGTGGACACAGAATTTTGCTTCTTGCTTGTCCAACTTACCAGCTTTCCTCCCAAGAGTTGACATCCACCAGTGGTACTCTTTCTGTCAAGTTTACATCCTGCAAAATCACTATCAGAATAACCAGTTAGATCGAACCCTGAGTCTTTGGGATACCAAAGACCGAGGTTAGGAGTTCCTTTCAGATATCTGAAAAATTCGCTTTACAGCGATCAGATGGGATTCCTTGGGTTCAGATTGATAGCGTGCACATAAACAAGTAGAGTACATGATGTCAGGTCGGCTTGCTGTGAGATACAATAGAGAGCCTATCATTCCTCTGTAGGCAGTGACATTAACAGGTTTTCCAGAAGGATCTTTGTTTAGTGTCAGGGGTGGTGCCATAGGAGTTTTCATAGCTGAAGTTTGAGTAAGATCAAACTTCTTCAGCATATCTTTAACATATTTACCTTGGCTGATAAAAGTACCTTTGTCAGATTGTTTAATCTGAAGACCAAGAAAATATGTCAGCTCACCCACCATACTCATTTTATATTCTTTCTTCATTCTTTCAGCGAAGCGAGTACACAGAGATGGGTTAGTAGAACCAAATATTATGTCATCGACATATATTTGTACAAGAATTATATAACCTTTTATCTTTCTGAAAAATAACGTATTATCAATCTTGCCACGTTCAAAATTTTCAGAGATAAGAAAAGATGAGAGAGTGTCATACCAAGCACGAGGGGCTTGTTTTAGACCATAGAGAGCCTTATCCAATTTATAAACATAATTTGGATGCTTAGGGTCATAGAACCCTGGTGGTTGTTCTACATAGACTTCTTCATTCAGCTTTCCATTTAGAAACGCTGATTTTACGTCCATTTGATAGACGATGAAGTCTTTATAGACTGCATAAGCTAAGAATAGTCGAATTGCTTCGAGCCTGGCCACAGGGGCAAAGGTTTCATCATAGTCTATGCCTTCCTCTTGTCTGTATCCCTGAGCAACAAGTCGAGCCTTGTTGCGGGTTACAGTTCCATGTTCATCTAACTTGTTTCTAAACACCCATTTGGTGCCTATTACAGTTTTATCACTATCAGGAGTTTGAGCATTTATTATCTCAGAGATCTTTGTTGATGATTTGCACCATTTTTCAACATGAGCCTTTTCTGTTTTTAGAGCAGCGATGGCTTGTTCGCGTTCAATACTGATGATTTCATTTATAATGACTTGATCTTTCAACTTTTCTTCTAAAAGATTTAGTTCTTTGATCTTTTCATGACATTTCTCCAACTCTTGAGTTAAATGAACATTTTTATTCTCAGCTTGAGTTTTGTCGTTTAGGGCATTATAAAGGTCAATCGTCAGCACATCAACAACGCGACTTCTCTCAGCTTCAGGTAGAGAGGGATTTGTAGAAATAGATACCTGAGATGATATGTAGCTCATAGAAGATTCAGATGGTTCTTCCACTTCTTCTTTAATCTCAGCCATGAGACAAAGATTAGCGACTTCTTCTTCATCAGAAGATGATTCTTCTGATTCAGCCCAGTCGTGTTCTTCAGCGATGAGACCTTTACCTTTTCGCTGATAGCTTTTCAGCTTTTGATATTTGTTCTTCAGCTTATGGTATTTGTCATCACTGGATCTTCTTGAGGTAGAAGGTTTGAAGACCTTTTTCGACCTGCATTCACTTGCAAAATGTCCAATCTTTTCACAGTTATAGCAAGTAGCAGTAGCCTTATCAACCGGAGTTGATTTTGGCTTTTCAGTAAGAGAGAGAGGTTTACTTCTTCGGAAGTTACTCTTTCTTGCAAATCTCTTAAAAGAGTTTGTCAAGAGTGCTAAGGACTCATCAAACTCTGAAAGATCAGGGTCTGATAGATCCTCAGATTCAGAATCTAACTCAGTGATGGTGAGAGTAGATCGCTGAGATGGAATTATCTCTGAAGAGACTAAAGCAACAGGAGTGCTTTTGGAGTCTTTAGAATCTTTTACAAGATTTTTATTCAGAAGATTTGATTGCTCATAGTTGAGCAATATTCCATACAGAGTGCTTAAGGAGAGAGTATGTAAGTCTTTTGTCAGCTTAAGACATATTGAATAACTGTCCCAGCTTTCAGGAAGACATTCCAAGAATTTTGTTAGGACCTCAGAATTAGAATAGGTCCTACCAACAGTTCTTAGGTCAATTATTAGGCAGTTAAATCGCTGATGAACGTCAGAAAGAGATTCATTCTTACCAGCGATGAAACTTTCATACTGTCTTACCAAGTTAATCTTTCGAGTCTCTTGGATTTCAGTGGTGCCCTCATATTGAACACATATGGTTTCCCATATTTCTTTAGAAGTTTTCAGATGCATGATGGAATGGAAAACTTCATCAGGCAGAGCCATTGAAATAATGGTCTTTGCTCTTGCATCTATGCCTACCTTCTTTTTATCTTCATCACTCCACTGTCTTATTTCCTTAACGACATATCGTTCAGGGATAGCTTCAGTGGTGGCAGTGGCGGGAACCGCAGCTATAATCCTAACAGGTTCATAGGGTCCGTTTTCTATATATTCAGGTATAGTAGGATCCGCACCTTCAAGAAATAGCATCATTCGATTTTTCCATAGAGAAAAGTTATCTCTGCTAAATCGAGGAGGTTTAGAAAGTGAACCATTATCATAGTAGTTTGTGTTTGTGTTTAATGCCATTTTAGAATAGCAAGGAAGAGTATACAGCAAGATCTTGTTTATTAGATTTAAACAAACTGCTCTGATACCACTTGTTGGTCCCGAAGGTGCTAAACAAGTTTGTAGAAGGGGGGGGGTTGAATACAAACACAGAATTTAAAGTTTAATAAATTGTTTATTGATAAATCAAAATACAATTTACAAGTTTGTTGCGGAATAAGATTAAGACAGACTCAATCTAAACAAACTTAAGAAACACTAAGATAATTGCACAAGAAGTTCAGAGAATGGGGGATTAGAGATATAGAAAACAAGGGTTTCTATCTTGAGTTCAAGGATGAAGCACACTCTTAGATGAAGGGGTGAACTTCCTATTTATACCCTATGCATTAAATGCATGGCAGGATACTTTACACGTGGCGTTCACAGATTGGCTTTGATAAACTGACTTTTGGGAGACATGCTTTCGGCCGGGTCATGAACAGTGTAGTAGACAGAGTTGTTGTACGAATGTTTGCAGAGACTTGTCCGTTCTGACACATCGTACTAGGTTGTGCAAGGATAGACAAAAGGAAACTTGAGGCATAAGCTTTGTGATCGTTTGATCGCTGAGTATCTCTAAGTTCAGAGATAAAGAGGTTCAGCTATCGCTGAAGCTTTTTCTCATGTTCCTTCGCGTATTAGTAGAGTTGTCTTTGCTTCACTGATATCCGCATCAGGTCACTAGTAGACTTCTCTTTGTTCAACAGCTTCGTCTTTGATTCAACTATGAACATCTGTTGACGCGAGACTTGTCTTCAGGGATTACGTTGGTTGTTTACTTTAGGAACTATCAGTGATAACTGAACAGACTCAGTTCGATCACTGATAGTGAAACACTAATACATAGAAATGTTTATAAGAAAGACTATCAGCGATAACTGAACAGACTCAGTCTGATCGCTGATGGTGAAACACTAATACATACTAAAACGTAATTTTCACTAAGTATAGAAGAGGGTCGTTATCAAATCACTGAGAGAGTTTGGATCAACAAAAAGTCCAATAATCCATGGTCGTACGACAGACGGTAGATGACGCCTTTCTTTCAGGTGACCTAGACTAAAACGATCAAGTATCCATCCTACAAATATCATCGTACGACTCGATTTCAGTTACTAATTGGCAGCACACGTTGTATTATGTTTAAATGCAGAATTTAAAGGCATTCATGACCAGAGATTGTAACAGAAGACATCATTAATAACAAAAAGCATAACGGACGCCGTCATCAATATCAGAAACGGTCATATGCATTCAAAGACTTGGAAAACGGAAATATGGAGTATAAATATGGGGTTGGAACTGCACATTGGGACATCTGATGCGCAAACCTTAGAAGCTCACAGATTATACTCTCAAACTTGCTCAATCCCTCTCGAAGTTCATAAAAGCATTCTACTGTTTGACGTACGACGCACGACTGAAGTCTGAATACATCCGACGCACGTCCGACTTTATTTTATCATATTGTTTTACATTGTATTACACTTGAATCATTTGTTATCAAGGACGACGTCCCTGATTGACGTCCATAGTGCACGACGAATCTCATTCGTCCGCGGTTTTTACCCATTTTAGGGGTTTTCTGCGTCACCAATTCTCTCGTCTTATTTACTTTATTTCTGTTATAGTCGTACGATTATTGTCGTTACTTTCTTTGGTTGGATTAAGCTTCACGATTACCTTAAATTTTTCTTGGGAGATTTTTGGCATAAACAGTTTGGCGCCCACCGTGGGGCGCCATCCAAAGAAAATCCTCAATAATCTCACGATAGACTAACGTTTTTCTCTTAGTGTTTTCTTTTCCAGTCATTCAGGGTAATGACATTCCAAGGAACTCAAGATCATATCGTGGCTCAAATGAACATGGAGCTGACAGCTGCTCGTGCTCGTATTGACGCCTTAACAACTCAGGCTCGACAGGCGGCTGAAACCATCGAGCATTTGAGAAACCAAAATGGGAACAATGTGACAGGGATCACGAATGCTTACGTTGGTACTTGGAATGTACCCCCTCCATTACCAAATTATCCTCGTCCACCATCAATTAACCCTGCGACTTTCGTAATTCCAACTATGCCTATGGCCTCTATTCCGTTCAATGGATATGCCTCTGATGCCTCGCAGCAGACTAGCCTCAATGGGTCTGGTTATGTTCCACTGGGTACTCCGAATGGTGTTCCAATAGACCCCGTTGCACAAAGACTAAAGCTTCTGGAAGAGCAGAATGAACGTGTCTTGTCGATGTTGGCCAAATTGCCGGGGGCAGCAGTTCCAGTCGATGTCGAGCCACGTACAGGGTTTCAAGCGTCACCATTCATTGATGAGATCGCATTAATAGACGTTCCAAAGAAGTACAGCATCCCAACTTTCACTCCAAAGTATTCAGGCGTCACTGATCCAACAGAACATGTCGCCCAATACAAACAACTCATGTGGACCGTCTCGATACCGTACCAATTCCAAGAAGTCTGTATGTGCAAAAGTTTTGGGGCGACCTTGACTGGAGCAGCTTTACAATGGTTGATTAATATTAAACCTAAAACTATTGGGTCTTTCGCAGAATTGGTGAATCAATTCACTCAACAATTCGCTAGCAGCCGAAAAATGGAGAAACAAACGAGCGACCTCTACTATGTCGTGCAGAAGAATGGAGGACCGGCGACTTCTAAATCTGTCCAGTATCCTAAGGTGTCATCTTATGGTTTCCCTAGATCAGCTAAAGACGTCGTCGTGTCCTTGAAGCAGCTTCAGCAAAACGTACGATGGCCAAAGAAAAGTGACAAGGACAGCGACAAGAAGGATAAAACTAAATGGTGCGACTTTCATAATGACTTCGGTCATATAACGGATGATTGTATCGCCTTAAAGAAAGAGCTGTCCTGGCTCAACTCTAAAGGTTATTTGCAAGAATTGACGGAAAAGAAAGACGCACGTCCTACATCCCCAGAGCATGCTAAAGTGATTAATTGTATCATTGGAGGTTCTGATATTTGTGGGACCACATATTCAGCTGCTAAGAGACATGCCAGTCGCGGTCCCGACGACCGACCAATTCCAAAGGAAGCACGACTCAAAGAGGACGCAGAGCTAGAGATTATGCCCTTGACGTTCGACCAAGCAGATCTCGATGACGTACATCAGAAACATCATGACAGACTAATTATCCAATTGAGCATTGGAAATTTTCTGACAAAAAGGATACTCGTTGACGGAGGTAGTTCGGCTAATATTATTTTTTTTGATGAAGTGAAAGCGATGGGCATTGACAAATCCGAAATTACACGACGTTCGACCACACTCGTTGGATTTAATGGTGGATCGACAAACACCATGGGGGAAATCACACTTCCAGTATATGCTAAAGGAATCAATAAACAAACAAAATTCAATGTTGTCGATTGCTCATCAGCTTATAATGTTATCCTTGGGCGACCTTGGATTCATGACATGAAAGTTGTACCTTCGACGTACCACCAAACTTTGAAATTTCCCACTCAATGGGGAGTACAGGAGATCAAAAGCGAAAGAAAGGTTGCTAGGGAATGTTACAAAGTTTCCTTAAAGCCCCCGAAGCAGACAGTATAGCAATTACAGAACCAGGACGTTCTTGGGACTGACGACGACTATCGCCTGGAAGCAGTCGTCATAAACCAGGATAAGCCTGATCAGATGGTTTACATAGGTTCGACGCTCGACCCTTCCTTCAAAAAGCAACTAATTTCTTTTTTGCAGGACCATTATGATTGTTTCGCTTGGACACACGAAGACATGGTGGGTATCGATCCGAGTATTATTTCTCATAAACTCAACATCGATCCATCATTCAACCCCGTTCAACAGAAAAGACGAAAATTTGCTCCTGAGAGAAATAAGGTTATCAACGACGAAGTTGATAATTTGCTTAACACGGGAAAAATACGAGAAGTCAAATATCCAGATTGGCTCGGTAACGTTGTTGTCGTCCAAAAGAAAAATGGTAAATGGAGAGTGTGCATTTATTTCACCGACCTTAACAAAGCTTGCCCGAAGGATCCATTTCCATTGCCACATATCGACTCTATGGTCGACGCTACAACAGGACATGAGTTACTCACGTTCATGGACGCATATTCTGGGTACAACCAGATATTGATGCATTCTGACGACCAGGAAAAAACAGCCTTCATGACAGATAAAGGTATTTATTGTTATAAAGTAATGCCTTTTGGTCTTAAGAATGCAGGTTCGACATATCAACGATTGGTGAATATGATGTTTAAAGAGCATTTGGGCAACACGATGGAGGTATACATCGACGACATGCTTGTCAAATCAAAGCATATGGATGATCATATAGGACATTTGAAGCAGTCGTTCGATATTTTACGCAAATACAAAATGAAGTTGAATCCGACGAAATGTTCTTTTGGAGTTCGAGCTGGAAAATTTCTCGGCTATATGGTCACACAACGAGGAATCGAAGCTAATCCAGATCAAATCAAAGCAATTGTCGAGCTAAAATCGCCCAGAAATTTTAAAGAGGTCCAACGTCTTACAGGACGTGTAGCAGCACTGAATCAATTTATCTCTCGATCATCCGACAGATGTCATTTATTCTATAATGTCCTACGCAAAAATAAAGGGTTCGAGTGGACTGAAAAGCACGAAGAGGCGTTACAACAACTCAAAAAATACATGATGTCGCCTCCTTTCCTCTCTAAACCTGAAAAAGGTGAAATCCTTCAACTCTACCTAGCCGTCAGCACTAATTCGGTGAGTGCAGTTCTTATACGAGAAACCGACGGACGACAATTGCCAATTTATTATGTAAGTAAAACTTTACTAGACGCAGAAACCAGGTATTCGTCTATCGAAAAACTTTTACTTTCGTTAGTCATGGCTGTTAAAAAGCTACGACATTATTTTGAATCACATCCTATAATTGTGGTAACTAATTTTCCTTTAAAGTCTGTGTTAAGAAAATCCGAATTGACAGGACGACTAGTTAAGTGGAGCATTTACCTCAGTAATTTTGATTTGGATTTTAAGCCTAAAACGGCGATCAAATCGCAGGCCTTAGCAGATTTCATCTCAGATTTTAGTCCAGAACTGGAAAGCACAATGACGTCCGGCGCGTTAATTGTGGCGACTTTGCACGACACTACTTGGACGCTCGACGTTGATGGTTCGGTGAATATACGCGGCACAGGTCTGGGTGTCGTCCTACAGTCCCCACAAGGGGGCAAAATAGTGTACTCCATACGGTGTGATTTCAAAGCAACGAATAATGAGGCAGAATATGAAGCATTGATTGCAGGAATCAAAATTGCTCACGACTTGGGGGCAACACATTTGCACGTCCGGAGCGACTCGTCCCTAGTTGTTAACCAAGTTAATGGAGAATTTGCGGCAAAGGATTCAAGGATGATTGCTTACTATAAAATAGTAAAAGAAGAAGCGAAAAAGTTCAGTCGCTTTATAATTGAACATATACCAAGAGATCAGAACACTCAAGCCGATGCACTAGCCAATTTGGGGTCGGCACTTAATCGAATGACATTCGACAATATCCCGGTGGTTCACCTTGCAACCCCGTCCATCAAGGAAGATGATCATATTTCAGTCGCACCAATTGAAGAAGAAAATTCTTGGTCGGACGACATTAGAAATTACTTAGAGCACGATCAATTGCCCGATGATAGAATGGAAGCGAGAAAAGTTAGATTTAAAGCATCAAGATACGTTATGATTAGAGGACAATTGTATTGAAGGTCTTCGACTGGTCTGAATCTGCGATGTATCACCAACAAGGCGCAAGTACACAAAATTTTACAGGATATGCACGATGGAGAATGTGGAAATCATTCTGGAAGCCGCAGTTTAGCCAACCGGATATCACGACAAGGTTACTATTGGCCAACGTTAAGACAAGACGCAACCAGGTATGTACAATTATGCGACGCATGTCAAAGACACACAGGTATGTCGCATAAACCTTCTGAACCTTTGCACTCGACTTTGATCCCATGGCCCTTTATGAAATGGGGAATGGATATTGTCGGGAAATTACCACCTGCCCCCGGGCAAAAGGTATTCCTTTTAGTTTTAACAGATTGTTTTTCTAAATGGGTCGAAGCAGCGGCTTTTTCCCAAGTCCGGGACAAAGAAGTCGTTTCTTTTATCCAAACTAACATCATTTGTAGGTTTGGAGTTCCATCTGAAATAACGTGCGACAATGGGACACAATTCATCAGTGATCGAATGAAAAGATTTTGTGAAGAAAGGAACATCAAGTTGGTAACATCAACACCTCGATATCCACAGTCGAATGGTTTAGCCGAGTCGAGCAATAAAACTATCATTAATTCACTCAAGAAACGACTTAAAGCTGCCAAAGGAAAGTGGGTGGAAGAATTGCCTTCCGTTCTATGGGCTAATCGTACGACACCTCGTACGTCCACAGGACAGACTCCCTTTTCCTTAGTCTATGGATGTGAAGTTGTGTAACCTATTGAGGTACGACTACCGACTTCAAGACATACGTCCGTTGAGCATAATTTAGTCGACCTAAGTTATAACCTCGACGCCTTAGAGGAACTTCGAGAAGCTGCTCACATTCGCATGGCGTCACAAAAACAAACTGTTGAACGACATTTCAACAAAAATGTCCAGGTCAAAGTTTTTCAAGAAGGTGACTACGTCTTACGACGAGTGTTTCAAAACACTCAAGAACCTAATGCAGGTAAACTTTCTACTAAGTGGGAAGGACCTTATCAAATCTCTAGTATCGTGGGTAAAGGAGCTTATAGAATCCAGACCCTCGATGGTCAAAATATCCCACGAAGTTGGAATGCAGTTCATCTAAAAAGGTATTACTTTTAATTCTGTGAAAATTAATTTCTTTGATTATTTTTTGAGAAAGATTACTGACTTAAGCATCGGAGGGTCGTTGGTCAAACCAACGACCACCCCACTAATGTTGATTTTCGCAGGGATGCACGACTTATTTGAATCTCATGTGATCACACATATACATTCGATATTAATGAATGACGAAAGGTTAAAATATGCATTTGATATTTTGAATTGCCTAAGGTCGATCGAAAGTTTCAGATGACAATATGGTTGTATGACTAATGTAACTGTTTATTTACTTATTCGACGAACGACAATTTGTAAAGGTAAGTAATAAGTATTGACAAGCAAAAAGAGTTTCGTTTCATAGGATGTCAAAAATACAAATATAAAGGACGACCACATACGGTCGACCTTCAGGTAAAAAGTTCAAAAGAAACTAAGTAGGAGGAGCGTCAGATTGTTCTTGTACGACGTCCGTCCTTGCTATCACCTCCTCTTCTCCGCCATCGCTCCCATCCAGATCGTCGTTCTCGTCGAGATCCCTTTCAGTCCCCACCTTCTCAAGATAAGTCTTGAGCTCTTCGGCGGTCGACGCCATGGGATTCTTCCCACACAGATGACGTCTCATCAAAGCAGCCCTGGCTGTGAGACGGGAAAAGGCTTCAAGCTGCTGATTTTCCTCCTCCAAATCTTTGACGTCGCCTTCCAAACCCTCAACTTTCTTTTGAAGAGACGCAACTTCACCAGCATAAGAAGTAGCGTCGGTGGTGGCTTTTATTTTCTCGATCTCCAACTTGGTCGTTAACGCCTCAAGCTCAAGGACGCGATCCCTAAACTCAATTTTCTCATTTTGAGCTTCAACGAGTTTAGCCTTAAGGCTCTCAACCTTCGCCTTCTCAGCCCCGACCGCCTCCAGGGCGACCTTCTCCTTTTCAAGAGCCTCGTCAGCCCTTTTTTGTACGTCAGGGAAGGCCGCCCTAAGACCTTCTGTTTGAGCGTAAAAACTCAGACAGGCTTGAAAAGCCTGCACGACAACAAAGAAAAGATTAGAAAAACATAACATGAAAATAACGAAGGAAATAAAAATAAAACGTGATTACCATAAAAGAGAGACCAGCAGCATGTGCTCCCGTATCTTCGACCCGAGATTCCTGATATTGGTCGTGGAAGGTCGGAAGAAGAAACTTCCCCAAATGTGGAAAAATGACGTCCCTCTCAAGGACGTCATTAACCATGAAGTCAGATGGGAGAGTGACCTTGAATATTGTCTCTCCCACCTTTTCCTTGTTCTTCTCTTCCTTTGAAGAAGAAGAAGGAGCTTCGAAGATGGGTTTATTAACGCCCGACACCCCGACATGGGAGCATCCTTCGTCGCCTTGGTCGAGCCTCCAAGCTCGACCCCAGCAACGGTGTCCTTCGCTAATGTCGCCCTTGAAAGGGACGACAAAGAAGCTTCACCCATCTTCTTTGGTGAAGTCCGGGGTTTGCCTCGAAGACGCTTTGGATCCACCCCTGCGGAAGGAGCAGATCGCTTCTTCGATTTCTCTCTGCCCCGACGGGCAAGCTCCAGTTGTTCGACCCGTCTCTGAGCAGCCGACTTCGTAGATGAATCTTCTGGACGAAATGAAAGAGTTAGAAAAGACATAAAATGCAAATTACGAAAAAGACATCAAACGACGTACCAGTCATCTCTTCTTCTCTCTTTTCTTTTCTTCTTTCTTCTCTCTCCTCTCCTTGATGAGAACCTTCGACGGATGGAACCTCCGTAACAAAGACGACTTCGTCTTCTTCGTCGTTCAACCGAACAGAAAAAGAACGGTCAACGATACTCTTTTCCAAGATCCTTTGAACCTTGTTTAAAGAATCTCTGTTTGGCTTCACTTTAGTGAAGTCAATCACTACCAAACAAAAAGAATGACACCATTAGTATACATTATAAAACACACGACACACGACAAAAACACCCGACAAAATAAGAAAACCTACCCGACTCGTTCCATCCGGATGAAAACCATTGGCTATCCTCATCGTTCAAGGATGCCACTTGGAGGAAAAATAGTGGCGTTTCCAACCACGGTCATTCACCGCAGTGTTATGCACCAGTACGGTATCTCCCTTCGTTCGAGGGAATAAACTATATCTATGATAGTTATCTGCTTTAACGCTGTAAGCTGTTAGAAGGTCATTCAAATTGAACGGAGCCCCCCAGTCGGCCGTAAGACGATCGACCACCTGGACAATTCGCCAGAATTGAGGCATCAACTGTCCAGGCGATAAG
The DNA here is from genome assembly GCA_023525745.1 of Arctium lappa. NCBI lineage: Eukaryota > Viridiplantae > Streptophyta > Magnoliopsida > Asterales > Asteraceae > Arctium > Arctium lappa. Next base: position 85,805,935 of record CM042055.1, on the reverse strand, counting down.
TCGAATGCATCTAAAAACTCCCTGACTAAGGGAATAAATGGCCAAGAAAAGCCTATTTTGAAGGGATATTCGTATAAAACGCCATACCCCTTCGGAACTTCATCTGGTCGTAAATCCTCCGGCGTCACTAGATTGACACCCTCTGTAATCTTAGCTAATTTCTTAAGATACTCTAGATTTTCTTCTTCTTTGTAGACACTAACAGGTTCACTCGACATTTTGAAATCAGAAACACTCACAGTGGCTTTCCAGTAACTAAGACAATCCCAAGCTTTTCTAGGTTTCTTAGCTAAGGATTTCTTATACATAAATCGACACAGAAAAGAATCAGAAATCGTACCTTAAATAGTGTTCTAAACCTCAAATCTAGAAATGGAAAGGATTCTGGTTAATCGGAAACTGAATATCGCCGGAAATATGAATTCTTCGAAAAGGTAAGCGTAGAAAAAGGATGAAATTGAAGAAAATCCTTATTTATACTATAATTTGGAAACTGAATCGCCAGGAAATCGATTTGCCTATCGCCAAGTGACACGTGTCGTTCGTGTCAGGCAAACCACTTGAGTACATCCCTCCGATGCATGACATCTGTCCTTCATTAGCTGTCAAATTTTGTATTTTGTTAAAAGTGACGTCAGTATCTAGTTGGATACGAACCGATTTGGTTCTATTCGAATTACCCGCGTTTCTTTTATAACACGTGTCATGATTTTAAAATTTAAATTTCAAAAAAGTTGTCGCTTGAATTTTAAATTTGGGGGCAAACTGTTTGGGTAAAAAAGTCCAATAGTCTATGGTCGTACGACAGACGATATATGACGCCTTTCTTTCAGGCGACCTAGACTAAAACGATCAAGTATCCATCCTACAAATATCATCGTACGACTCGATTTCAGTTACTAATTGGCAGCACACGTTGTATTATGTTTAAATGCAGAATTTAAAGGCATTCATGACCAGAGATTGTAACAGAAGACATCATTAATAACAAAAAGCATAACGGACGCCGTCATCAATATCAGAAACGGTCATATGCATTCAAAGACTTGGAAAACGGAAAGATGGAGTATAAATATGGGGTTGGAACTGCACATTGGGACATCTGATGCTCAAACCTTAGAAGCTCACAGATTATACTCTCAAGCTTGCTCAATCCCTCTCGAAGTTCATAAAAGCATTCTACTGTTTGACGTACGACGCACGACTGAAGTCTGAATACATCCGACGCACGACCGACTTTATTTTATCATATTGTTTTACATTGTATTACACTTGAATCATTTGTTATCAAGGACGACGTCCCTGATTGACGTCCATAGTGCATGACGAATCTCATTCGTCCGCGGTTTTTACCCATTTTAGGGGTTTTCCGCGTCACCAATTCTCTCGTCTTATTTACTTTATTTCTATTATAGTCGTACGATTATTGTCGTTACTTTCTGTTTATGCCAAAAATCTCACAAGGAAAATTTAAGGTAAATGTGGAGCTTGATCCAACCAAAGAAAGTAACAACAATAATCGTACGACTATAATAAAAATAAAGTAAATAAGACGAGAGAATTGGTGACGCGGAAAACCCCTAAAATGGGTAAAAACCGCGGACGAGTGTGAGTCGTCGTGCACTATGGACGTCAATCAGGGACGTCGTCCTTGAAAACAAGTGTTACAAGTATAATATAATGTAGAACAATACGATAAAATAAAGTCGGTCGTGCATCGTGTGTATTTAGACTTTAGTCGTGCGTTGTACGACAAACAGCGGAAGGCTTTATGAACTTCAAGAGAGATTGAGCAAGCTTGAGAGTATAATTTGTAAGCTTCTAAGGTCTGAGTATCAGATGTCCCCGAGTGAGTTTTCCTCTCCGTATTTATAGTGCATTCTTCCGTTAGGATGTCTTTAATGTGTATCTTTACACATTAATGAGATGACCGTTTTGACATTGATGATAGCGTCCGTTATGTCCGTTATGTCCGTTGCTATTGATGAAGGTTTCCGTTATGATCTTTAGTCATAAATATCCTTGAATCCTGCATTAAAACATGGTATAATGTATATTGTAGGTTAGTAACTGAAATCAAGTCGTACGATGGTATTCGTCGAATGGATGTTTGGTCGTCTAAGGAAAGAGCATCTATCATCTATTTGGTCGTGCGACATAATAAGTTCTGACTGTTGGAATTCCTTACCTGTTGTCCAGCGTTAATCGTACGACAATGTACTATTGAAATTTTTACCCAAACAGTTTGCCCCCAAATTTAAAGTTCAAGCGGCAACTTTTTGAATTTTAAATTAAGACACGTGTCATAAAAGAGAAATCGGAAAATTTGCATAGAACCGAATTGGTTCATCTTCGACCAGATAATGACGTCATCTTCTGCAAAGTTAGCAATTTTACAGCTAATAAAGGACAGGTGTCATGCCCTCGTTGAGTATACTCGAGTAGCTGCCAAATACGAACGACACGTGTCAATATCATTGACCGTCGATTTTCTGGCGATTCGATTTCCTAAAGATTTTCAGTATAAATAAGGATTGCCCATAATCCATTCCTTTTTTACATTCTGTCTTACTAAAGAATACGTATCTACGACGAGATTTCCGAGTGACGAGAATCATTTTCATTCTAAATTCGAGGTTTAGACTGTTATTTAAGGTACGATTTCTCGTTTTTCCCTCTGTGTCGATTTATGCATAAGAAATCCATAGCGAAAAAGCCTAGGAAAGCTTGGGATTTTCTTAGTTATTGGCGAGCGACGGTGAATATTCCTGATTTCCAAATGTCGAGTGAACCTGTGAGCATGTTCAAGGAAGATGAACATTTAGATTACTTCAAAAAATTAGCTAAGATTCCTGATGGGGTCAATCTGGTGACGCCGGAGGATTTAAAGCCGGATGAAGTTCCAATGGGATACAGTGTTTTATACGAGTATCCTTTTAAGATAGGTTTTTCCTGGCCATTTAGTCCTTTAGTCAGGGAATTTTTGGATGCGTTTGATTTAACGTCTGGACAATTGATGCCTCAATTCTGGCGGATTGTCCAGGTGATCGATCGTCTTACAGCCGACTGGGGGGCTCCGTTTAACTTGAACGACCTCTTAACTGCTTATAGCGTTCGAGCGTATAACTATCACAGATATAGTTTATTCCCTCGAAAGAAAGGGGATACCGTACTGGTGCACAATACTGCGGTGAACGACCGTGGTTGGAAACGCCAGTACGTTTTCATCCAGGTAGCATCTGTGAGCGACGAGGACAGCCAATGGCTATCGTCCGGATGGAATGAGTCGGGTAGGTTTTCTTGCTTTGTCGTGCATTTGCCGTGCGTTTGTTTTGACGTCTTTCTGCGTTTTTGTCGTGCGTTTATTCTGACGTCTTTCTTTGTTTGACAGTGATCGACTTCAGCAGAGTGAAGCCAAGAAAAGATTCTCTTGATAAGATTCAGAGAATCTTAGATAAAAGTATTATTGATCGCTCGTTTTCCCCTCGATCGAACGACGAATGAGACGAGGCTGTTTTTGTAACTGAGGTGACGTCTGTCGAAGGTTCTCCTAAAGAGGCAGAGAAGGAGAGGGAAGAAGAGAGAGAAGAAAACATGACTAGTAAGTCGCTTGACCATACCTTTTACGAGTATGTCGTACGTCTTTATATTTTTAACTTGCTCTCTTTTTTCAGAAGACGCAGCTGTAAAGTCGGCCGCCGCTAAGCGAGCCGAGCAACTGGAGCTCGCCCGTCAGGGAAGAGAAAAAGCGAGGAAAAGATCTGTCCCCTCCACGGGGGTAGATCCGAGACGTGTCCGAGGCAAGCAGCCTCGGTATTCGCCCAAGAAGACGGGCGATGCCACTCTGTCGTCCCTTTCAGGGGCGACATTAGCGAAGGACACCGTTGCTGAGGTCGAGCTTGAAGGCTCGACCAAGGCGACGAAGGATGTTCCCTTGTCGGGGGTATCGGGCGTTGAGAAGCCTTCTTCCTCCTCTAAAGGTGAGGGAAAGAATAAAGAAAAGGTGGGAGAAATGACTTTCAAAGCCACCCTCCCAGCTGATTTCATGGTAAATGACGTTCTCGAAAGAGACGTTATTTTTCCACACTTGGCGAAGTTCCTCCTCCCAACCTTTTACGATCGCTATAAGGATTCTCGGGTCGAAGATACGGGAGCACATGCCGCTGGTCTTTCCTTCATGGTAAGCCTGTATTACTTTTGTTTCCTTTGTTACTTATTTGTTATGATTTTTTAACCTTTTCTTTGTTGTCGTGCAGGCTTTTCAAGCCTGTCTGAGCTTTTACGCTCAGACAGAAGGACTTAGGGCGTCCTTCCCCGACGTCAAGAAAAGGGCTGACGAGGCTCTTGAGAGGGAGAAGATCGCCTTAGAGGCGGTCGAAGCTGAGAAGAAGAAGGTCGAGAGTCTCAAGACCAAACTTGTCGAAGCTCAAAGTGAGACGATCAAGTTCAGGGACCATGTCCTTGAACTTGAGGCCTTAACGTCCAAGCTGGAGGTGGAGAAGATAAAGGCAACTACTGCTGCTGCTGCCTCTGCTGATGAAGTTACGTCCCTCAAGAAGAAAGTCGAGGAGCTGGAGGGTGATGTCAAGGATTTGGAGGAAGAGAATAGGAAGATTGAAGCTTTCTCTCGTCTCACAGCCCGAGCTGCTTTGATGAGACGCCATCTGAGTGGGAAGAATCCCATGGTGTCGGCCGCCGAGGAGCTCAAGACCTATCTTGACACTGTGGGGACTGAAAGAGACCTCGACGAGGATGACGATCTGGAGGGAAGCGACGGCGGAGGAGAGGTGGCGGCAGCAGGGACGTCGGTCGTGCAGGAACGATCTGATGTTACTCCTTCTTAGCCTCAAGGCTAAATGAAGAGTCGACTCTTTCTGAATGTTATAATCAGCGAGAGTTCTTTCTGACGTTCCTCCTTCCTTGTTCTGAATCTTGGCCTTGACATCGTCGATGGTGTCGCTGTTCTCGATCTTCGAAATAGTTTTGTCTTTTGAATCTTGTATTTAGGGGTCGGCCGTCTATGGTCGTTCCTTTTTATAATTACCTTTTGAACGACTAATGAAAGAATTCATTTTGCCCACTGACGCTTATTGTTTTGCTTTAAGTTTATACTTTTATTGTATGTCGAATAATCGAAGAAGATAAATAGTCATAGCATATCATATGTTTAACCATACTATCATCAATTGTAATGACTTTGATTAAGGTTTATCACCAACCAAAGGCAATCTAAATATCGAACGTCAAATGCAAAAGATTGACTCCTGACCGTAAACTTGCGATAGTGTGAGTATTACTCGACATAAAGGTTTTAACTAAGTTGTGCGTCTCTGCGAAAAACAACATTAGTGGGGTGGTCGTTAATTTGACCAACGACCATCAGACATCCAATCACATCACCATTTATAAAGTAATCCACTGAAGTCCTAGATCAACCAAAGGCAGTTTGTAATAATGATTTTCGATTCTAAGTACTGAACATCAAATACAGAAATTAACCTTTGTAATTAATTACGATTGATCATATACGTGTGATCATATGAGTTTTAAATAAGTCGTGCGTCCCTGCGAAAAACAATATTAATGAAGTGGTCGTTGGTTTGACCAACGATCCTCCGATGCTTAAGTCAGTAATCTTTCTTAAGAAATAATCGAAGGAAATAAATATGAAATTTAAGAGAAATACCTCTTTAAATGAACTGCATTCCAACTTCGTGGGATATCTCGACCATCGAGGGTTTGGATTTTATAAGCTCCCTTAACCCATGATGCTAGAGATTTGATAAGGACCTTCCCATTTAATGGAAAGCTTACCTGCATTGACCTCTTGAGTATTTTGAAATACTCGACGTAGAACGTAATTACCTTTTTGAAAAACTTTGATCTGGACATTTTTGTTGAAATGTCGCTCGACCACTTGTTTCTGTGCCGCCATGTGAATGTGTGCAGCTTTTCTAAGCTCTTCTAAAGCGTCAAGGTCATAACTTAGGTCAACCAAGTTATGCTCAACGGACGTATGTCTTAAAGTCGGTAGTCGTGCCTCAATAGGTAACACAGCTTCACATAAGGAAAAGGGGGTTTGTCTTATGGACGTACGAGGTGTCATACGATTAGCCCATAGAACGGAAGGCAATTCTTCCACCCACTTCCCCTTGGCAACTTTGAGTCTTTTCTTGATTGAATTCATGATAGTTTTATTACTTGACTTGGCTAAACCATTCGACTATGGATATTCGAGGCGTCGATGTTACCAACTTAATGTTCCTTTCTTTACAAAATCTTCGCGTTCGATCACTGATGAGTTGTGTCTCGTTGTCGTACGTTATTTCAGATGGAATTCCAAACCTACAAATGATGTTAGTTTGAATAAAAGAAACGACTTATTTGTTCCGAACCTGGAAGAAAGCCGCTGCCCGGGGACAGGTGTTAATTTCCCAACAATATCCATTCTCCACTTCATAAAGGGTCATGGGATCAACGTCGAGTGCAAAGGTTCAGAGGGTTTATGAGACATACCTGCATGTCTTTGACATGCATCGTACGACTGTACATACCTGATAGCATCTTGCCTTAATGACGGCCAATAATAGCCTTGTCGTGATACCCGGTTAGCTTGACTTTCTTGCTTCCATTCTGTCATCAGGCAGTTGATCGTTGTCCAGATAATTTCTAATGTCGTCCGACCAAGAGTTTTTCCTTCGATTGGTGCGACCAAAATATTACCATCGTCTTTGATGGATGGTATTGTAAGGTGAACTATTGGGATATTGTCGAATGTCGTTCGACTAAGTGCTGACCCCAAATTAGCCAGTGCATCAGCTTGAGTGTTCTGATCTCTTGGTATTTGCTCGATTACAAAGTGACTAAACTTCTTTGCTTCTTCTTTGACTATTTTATAATAGGCAATCATCCTTGAATCTTTTGCTGCGAATTCTCCATTGATTTGGTTAACAACTAAGGACGAGTCGCTCCGGACGTGCAAATGCGTTGCCCCCAAGTCGTGAGCAATTTTGATTCCTGCAATTAGTGCTTCATATTCTGCCTCATTATTTGTAGCTTTGAAATCGCACCGTATGGAGTATACTATTTTGCCCCCTTGTGGGGACTGTAGGACGACACCCAGGCCTGTTCCGCGTATGTTCGACGAATCATCAACGTCGAGTGTCCAAGTGGTGTCGTGCAAAGTCGCCACAATTAACTTGTCGGATGTCATTGTGTTTTCCATTTCTGGGCTAAAATCAGAGACGAAATCTGCCAGGACCTGTGACTTGATCGCCGTTTTGGGCTTAAAATCCATATCAAAATTGATGAGGTAAAAATTCCATTTAGCTAGTCGTCCTGTTAGTTCAGGTTTCCTTAACACCAACTTTAATGGAAAGTTAGTTACCACAATCATAGGATGTGATTCAAAATAATGTCGTAGCTTTTTAGCAGCCATTACTAATGAAAGTAAAAGTTTTTCTATAGACGCATACCTGGTTTCAGCATCTAAGAGAGTTTTACTTACATAGTAAATCGGCAGTTGTCGTCCATCAGTTTCTCGTGTAAGAACTGCACTTACTGAATTATTGCTGACGGCTAGGTAAAGTTGAAGGACTTCACCTTGCTCAGGTTTAGAGAGAAAAGGAAGCGACATCATGTATTTTTTGAATTGCTGCAACGCTTCTTCATGCTTGTCCGTCCATTCGAACCCTTTATTCTTTCGTAGGACATTATAGAATAAATGACACCTGTCAGACGACCGAGAAATGAACCGGTTCAGCGCTGCTATACATCCTGTAAGACGTTGGACTTCTTTAAAATTTCTGGGCGATTTTAGCTCGACAATTGCTTTAATCTGTTCTGGATTAGCTTCGATTCCTCGTCGTGTGACCATATAACCGAGAAATTTTCCAGCTCGAACTCCAAAGGAACATTTCGTCGGATTCAACTTCATCTTGTATTCACGCAAGATGTCGAACGAATGCTTCAAATGTCTGATATGATCGTCCGCATGTTTTGATTTAACAAACATATCATCGATGTATACTTCCATAGTATCACCCAAATGTTCTTTGAACATCATATTCACCAATCGTTGATATGTCGAACCTGCATTTTTAAGATCAAAAGGCATTACTTTGTAACAATAAATACCTTTATCTGTCATGAAGGTTGTTTTCTTCTGGTCGTCTGAATGCATCAATATCTGGTTATACCCAGAATATGCATCTATGAACATGAGTAACTTATGTCCTGCTGTAGCGTCGACCATAGAGTCGATATGTGGTAATGGAAATGGATCTTTCGGGCATGCTTTGTTAAGGTCTGTGAAATCGATGCAGACTCGCCATTTGCCATTTTTCTTTTGTACAACTACAACATTAGCGAGCCAATCTGGATACTTGACTTATCGTATTTTTCCATGTCTTCGTGCGTCCAAGCAAAACAATCATAGTGGTCCTGCAAAAAAGAAATTAGTTGCTTTTTAAAGGAAGGGTCGAGCGTAGAACCTATGTAAACCATCTGGTCAGGCTTATCCTGGTTTAAGACGACAACTTCTAAGCGATAATCGTCATTAGTCCCAGGAACGTCTTGGTTCTGTAATTGCTATACTGTCTGCTTCGGGGGTTTTAAGGAAACTTTGTAACATTCCCTAGCAACCTTTCTTTCGCCTTTGATTTCCTGTACTCCCCATTGCGTGGGAAATTTCAGGGTTTTATGATATGTCGAAGGCACAACTTTCATTTCTTGGATCCATGGTCGCCCAAGGATGACGTTATAAGCTGATGAACAGTCGGGGACGTTGAACTTCGTCTGTCTTGTTGATTCCTTTAGCATATACTGGTAGTGTGATTTCCCCCATGGTACTTGTAATTCTACCATTAAATCCAACGTGTGTAGTCGAACGTCGTGTAATCTCGGATTTGTCGATTCCCATTGCTTTCACAGGGGAATTATGGATACTATTGGCTTCAATGATTCGATTAGTGATCTCAAATTTTGAATTTCTTGGAATGCCATTATCCTGTAAAAAGAGAACACTCGAAGAAAAATGTTAGTACGTCGTAAGATTATCGAAGATTTTCTTTGGATGGGGTCCCACGGTGGGCGCCAAACTGTTTATGCCAAAAATATCACAAGGAAAATTTAAGGTAAATGTGGAGCTTGATCCAACCAAAGAAAGTAACAACAATAATCGTACGACTATAATAAAAATAAAGTAAATAAGACGAGAGAATTGGTGACGCGGAAAACCCCTAAAATGGGTAAAAACCGCGGACGAGTGTGAGTCGTCGTGCACTATGGACGTCAATCAGGGACGTCGTCCTTGAAAACAAGTGTTACAAGTATAATATAATGTAGAACAATACGATAAAATAAAGTCGGTCATGCGTCGTGTGTATTTAGACTTTAGTCGTGCGTTGTACGACAAACAGCGGAAGGCTTTATGAACTTCAAGAGAGATTGAGCAAACTTGAGAGTATAATTTGTAAGCTTCTAAGGTCTGAGTATCAGATGTCCCCGAGTGAGTTTTCCTCTCCGTATTTATAGTGCATTCTTCCGTTAGGATGTCTTTAATGTGTATCTTTACACATTAATGAGATGACCGTTTTGACATTGATGATAGCGTCCGTTATGTCCGTTATGTCCGTTGCTATTGATGAAGGTTTCCGTTATGATCTTTAGTCATAAATATCCTTGAATCCTGCATTAAAACATGGTATAATGTATATTGTAGGTTAGTAACTGAAATCAAGTCGTACGATGGTATTCGTCGAATGGATGTTTGGTCGTCTAAGGAAAGAGCATCTATCATCTATTTGGTCGTGCGACATAATAAGTTCTGACTGTTGGAATTCCTTACCTGTTGTCCAGCGTTAATCGTACGACAATGTACTATTGAAATTTTTACCCAAACACTTTCTTTGGTTAGATTAAGCTTCACGATTACCTTAAATTTTCCTTGGGAGATTTTTGGCATAAACATTGATGCATCCTGACGACCAGGAAAAAACAACCTTCATGACAGATAAAGGTATTTATTGTTATAAAGTAATGCCTTTTGGTCTTAAGAATGCAGGTTCGACGTATCAACGATTGGTGAATATGATGTTCAAAGAACATTTGGGCGACACTATGGAGGTATACATCGATGACATGCTTGTCAAATCAAAGCATATGGATGATCATATAGGACATTTGAAGCAATCGTTCGACATTTTGCGTGAATACAAAATGAAGTTGAATCCGAAAAAATGTTCTTTTGGAGTTCGAGTTAGCAAATTTCTCGGTTATATGGTCACACGACGAGGAATCGAAGCTAACCCAGACCAAATTAAAGCAATTATCGAGCTAAAATCACCCAGAAATTTTAAAGAAGTCCAACGTCTAACAAGACGTGTAGCAGCGTTGAACAGGTTCATCTCTCGGTCGTCCGACAGATGTCACCTATTCTACAACGTCCTGCGAAAAAATAAAGGATTCGAGTGGACTGATAAGCACGAGGAGGCATTGCAACAACTCAAGAAATACATGACCTCACCTCCCTTCCTCTCTAAACCTGAGAAAGGTGAAGCTATTCAACTCTACCTGGCCGTCAGCATTAATTCGGTAAGTGCAGTCCTTATACGAGAAACCGACGGAAAACAACTGCCAATCTACTATGTAAGTAAAACTCTACTAGACACTGAAACCAGGTACTCGTCTATAGAAAAACTTTTGCTTTCGTTAGTCATGGCCGCCAAGAAATTACGACATTATTTTGAATCGCATCCTATAATTGTGGTAACTAACTTTCCATTAAAGTTTGTGTTAAGAAAACCTGAATTAACAGGACGACTAGCTAAATGGAGCATCTACCTCAGCAATTATGATATGGATTTCAAGCCTAAGACGGCGATCAAATCACAGGTCTTGGCAGATTTTGTTACAGATTTCAGTCCGGAACTAGAAGAAGCGACGACGTCCAACGAGTTAATTGTGGCGACTTTGCACGACACTACTTGGACGCTCGACGTCGATGGTTCGTCGAACATACGAGGAACAGGCCTGGGTGTCGTCCTACAGTCCCCACAAGGGGGCAAAATAGTGTACTCCATACGGTGCGAATTCAAGGCAACAAATAATGAGGCAGAATATGAAGCACTGATTGCAGGAATGAAAATTGCTCATGACTTGGGGGCAACATGTCTACATGTTCGGAGCGACTCGTCCCTAGTTGTTAACCAAGTTAATGAAGAATTTGCATCAAAAGACTCAAGGATGATTGCTTATTATAAAATAGTAAAGGAAGAAGCAAAGAAGTTCAGTCGCTTCATAGTCGAACAGGTACCAAGAGATCAGAACACTCAAGCTGACGCATTAGCCAACTTGGGATCAACACTTAGTCAAACGACATTCGACAATATCCCAATAGTCCATCTTGCAACACCAACAATCAAAGACGACGGTAATACTTTGGTCGCACCAATTGAGGAAGAAAGCTCCCAGTCGGATGATATTAAAAATTATTTGGAAAACGATCAACTGCCTGATGACAAAATTGAAGCAAGAAAGGTTAGATTTAAAGCATCAAGGTATGTTATGATCAGAGGACAATTATATCGAAGATCATCGACTGGTCTGAATTTGCGATGTATCACCAACAAGACGCAAGTCCAGAAAATCCTACAAGATATGCACGATGATGAATGTGGAAATCACTCAGGAAGTCGCAGTCTAGCCAACCGGATATCACGACAAGGTTACTTTTGGCCGACATTAAGGCAAGATGCGATCAGGTATGTACAGTCGTGCGACGCATGTCAAAAACACACAGGTATGTCTCATAAACCCTCTGAACCCTTGCACTCAACTTTGATCCCATGGCCCTTTATGAAATGGGGAATGGACATTGTTGGGAAACTACCACCTGCCCCTGGGCAAAAAGTATTTCTTTTAGTTTTAACAGATTATTTCTCTAAGTGGGTCGAAGCAGCGGCTTTCTCCCAGGTTCGGGACAAAGAAGTCGTTTCTTTTATCCAAACTAACATCATTTGTAGGTTTGGAATTCCATCTGAAATAACGTGCGACAACGGGACACAATTCATCAGTGATCGAACGCGAAGATTTTGTGAAGAAAGGAACATCAAGTTGGTAACATCGACGCCTCGATATCCACAGTCGAATGGTTTAGCCGAGTCGGGTAATAAAACTATCATCAATTCAATCAAGAAAAGACTCAAAGCTGCCAAGGGGAAGTGGGTAGAAGAATTGCCTTCCGTTCTATGGGCTAATCGTACGACACCTCGTACGTCCACAGGACAAACTCCTTTTTCCTTAGTCTATGGATGTGAAGCTGTGTTACCTATTGAGGTACGACTACCGACTTCAAGACATACATCCGTTGAGAATAACTTGGTCAACCTAAGTTATGACCTCGACACTTTAGAAGAGCTTAGAGAAGTTGCGCACATTCGCATGGCGGCACAAAAACAAGTGGTCGAGCGACATTTCAACAAAAATGTCCAAATCAAAGTTTTTCAAGAAGGTGATTATGTTCTACGTCGAGTATTTCAAAATACTCAAGAGGTCAATGCAGGTAAGCTTTCCATTAAGTGGGAAGGTCCTTATCAAATCTCTAGCATCGTGGGTAAGGGATCTTATAAAATCCAAACCCTCGACGGTCGAGATATCCCACGTAGCTAGAATGTAGTTCATTTAAAGAGGTATTTCTTTTAAATTTCATATTTATTTCCTTCGATTATTTCTTAAGAAAGATTACTGACTTAAGAATCGGAGGGTCGTTGGTCAAACCAATGACCACCCCACTAATGTTGTTTTTCGCAGGGACGCACGACTTATTTAAAAAAAATTGTGTCGAGTAAAACTCATGTGATCACACGTATATGTTCGATTTTAATGGATGACAAAGGTTAAATTCTGTACTTGATGTTCAATACTTAGAATCAAGAACCATTATTATAAATTGCCCAAGATCGATCGAAAGTTTCAGTTGATTTCTTTATAAAGGATGATGTGGTTGAATGTCTGATATAATGTAGTTGTCCATCTACTCGACATACGATTAATTATAAAAACAAGTAATAGGCGTCGATAAACAAAAAAGGCTTTTTTAATTGGATATCAAATTACAAATATAAAGGACGACCACATACGGCTGACCTTTAGATGAGAGGTTCAAAAGAAATTAAGTAGGAGGAACGTCAGGTTGTCCCTGGACGACAACGGTCTCCTCTGCTACCACTTCTTCTACGATATCACCCTCCTCCAATTCGTTGTCCTCATCTAGATCCCTTTCAGTCCCGACAGTGTCGAGGTAAGTTTTGAGTTCTTCGGAGGCCGACGCCATAGGATCTTTCCCCTTTAAGTGACGCCTCATTAAAGCAACTCGGGCTGTGAAACGGGAGAAAGCCTCAATTTACTTATTCTCCATCTCCAAGTCCTTCACGTCGCCCTCCAAATCTTCAACCTTCTTCTTCAAAATCGTGATTTCGTCAGCAGAAGCAGCAGCAGTGGTAACAGCCTTAATCTTTTCGACCTCCAACTTAGTCGACAACGCCTCCAGCTCAAGAAGTCGGTCCCTGAACTTGACCTTATCACGATTTGAAATCTCTAGTAGACTTCGAGCATCGGTGAGTTCAGTCTTAAGGCCCTTGACCTTCGTCTTTTCAGCCTCGACCGACTCCAAGGCGACCTTCTCTCTTTCAAGAGCCTCGTCAGCCCTTTTCTTGACGTCAGGAAAGGACGACCTAAGACCTTCTGTCTGAGCATAGAAGCTCAGACAAGCTTGGAAAGCTTGCACGACAAAAGGAAAAGAATTAGTAGTAAAAACACGAGCAATGAAAAAGATTCAAAAGAAAAACTTACCATGAAAGAGAGGCCAGCAACATTTGCCCCCGTGTCCTCAACCCGAGATTCTTTGTACCGATCGTAGAAAGTCAGGAGGAGAAATTTTTCCAAGTGTGGAAAAATGATGTCTCTTTCGAGAACGTCATTAGCCATAAAGTCAGCTGGGAGAGTGACTTTGAATATCATCTCTCCCACTTTTTCTTTATGCTTCTCCTCACTCGTAGAGGAAGAAGAAGGTGCGGCGAAGGGCTTGTCAACGCCCGACACCCCCATTGTTGGGGCATCCTTCGTCGCCTTGGTCGAGCCTCCAAGCTCGACCCCAGCAACGGTTTCCTTCGCTGGTGTCGCCCCTGAAAGGGATGACAGAGTGGCATCGCCCGTCTTCTTGGGCGAAGACCGAGGCTTGCCTCAGACACATCTTGGATCTACCCCCGTGGAAGGGGCAGATCTTTTCCTCGCTTTCTCCCTCCCTTGACGAGCGAGCTCCAATTGCTCGGCCCGCTTAACGGCAGCCGACTTTACAGCTGCGTCCTCTGAAAAAAAAAGAGCAAGTTAAAAAAAAACAAATGAAATAACATACGATATATAAGTGAAGGGTATTGTCGAGCGACTTACAGGTCATTTCTTCTTCTATTTATTCTTCTCCTTCCCTCTCTCCTTCTCTACCAAAACCCTCGAAAGACGTCACCTCAGCTACAAAAACAGCCTCGTCTTCCTTGTCGTTCGACCGAGGGGAAAATGAACGATCAGTAATACTTCTCTCCAAGATCCTCTGAATCTTGTCGTGAGAATCTCTCCTTGGCTTCACTTTAGCGAATTCGATCACTGTCAAACAAAGAAAGACATCAGAGTATACGCACGACAAAAACGCACGACAAAAACATTAAACCTACCCGATTCGTTCCAGCCGGACGACAACCATTGGCTGTCTTCGTCATTTACAGACACCACTTGGAGGAAAACGTACTGACGTTTCCAACCACGATCGTTCACCGCGGTGTTATGTATCAGTACATTGTCTCCCTTCGAACGAGGGAACAGACTATACCGGTGATAATTATCCGGTTGAACACTATAGGCAGTCAAAAGGTCGTTTACATTGAACGGTACCTCCCAATCGGCCGTAAGACGATCGATCACCTGGACAATCCGCCAGAATTGAGGCATTAACTGTCCAGGCGTCAGGTCAAACGCATCTAAAAATGCCCTGACCAAAGGGCTAAAAGGCCAAGAAAAACCTATCTTAAAGGGATATTCATACAGAACACAATATCCCTTCGAAACTTCATTCGACCTTAAATCTTCAGGCGACACCAGATTTATTTCATCTAGAAGCTTAGACAAACTTTGAAAGTAATCTAAATGTTCTTCCTCCCTAAACATGCTCACAGGTTCACTCGACATCTGGAAATCAGGGATGTTAAGAGTCGCACACCAATAGCTAAGAATATCCCAAGCTTTCCTAGGCTTCTTGGCTATGGACTTCTTATGCATAAATCGACACAGAGGGAAGAACGGAAAATCGTACCTTAAATAGTGTTCTAAACCTCGAATTTAGAATGGAAAGGATTCTGGTCGATCGGAAAGTGAATCTCGCCGGAGATATATGTTTTTTAGAAAGGTAAGCGTAAAAAAGGTAAGGATTGAGGGTAATCCTTATTTATATTGAAAATCGAAAACCAAATCGTCAGAAAATTGAATCGCCAGAAAATAAAATCGACGGTCAATGAGATTGACACGTGTCGTTCGTGTCAGGCAACCACTCGAGTACACTCAACAAGAGTATGACACCTGTCCTTCATTAGCTGTCAAATTGTTTATTCTAATTAACATGACGTCATCATTCAGTTGAAAACGAACCAATTCGGTTCTATGCAAGTTACCCGCTTTTTTCTTTTATAAAACGTGTCTTAGTCTTAAATTTAAATTTCAAAAAGTTGTCGCTTGAATTTTAAATTTGGGGGCAAACTGTTTGGGTAAAAAATAACCAAGGTCCTTTGTTGTACGTCTTTAGATTCCAAACAGTCCATTAGCCCATAGTCGCACGACCAGAGAAATAAATGACGTCCTTCCTTTGAGCGACTTTGACCAGACTATCAAAACTCGTCCACGATGGATGTCGTACGACATGATTTCAGTTACTAATTTGCAACATACTTTATATTATATTTAATGCAGGATTTCAAGGACGTTTATGATGAGAGATCATAACGGAAGACGTTACCAACAACAACGGATATAACAGATGCTATCATCAATATCAAACGGTTACTCTATTAAAGATATGCATTCAAGACTTGCTAACGGACAATTGGAGTATAAATATCAAGATTGAACTTCATATTCGGACATCTGATTCTCATACCTTACAAGCTCACAAATTACGTTCTCAAGCTCTCTCAGTTTCTCTCGAAGTTCATAAGATCTACTGTTGTTTGTCACGCGACGCATGACCGAAGTCCAATTACATACGACGCATGACCAACTTTACTTTATTGTACTGTTTTACATTACATTTCATTTGTAACACTTGTTAACAAGGACGACGTCCCTGATTGACGTCCATAGTGCACGGCGACTCATACTCGTCCGCGATTTTTACCCATTTTTGGGGTTTTCCGCGTCACCAATTCCCTTGTCTCATTTACTTCACTTTTATTACTGTCGTGCGATTATTAAAGTTACTTTCTTTGGTTGGATCAAGCTCCACATTTACCTTAAATTTTTCTTGGGAGATTTTTGGCATAAACAATATGTTTTTTCTTTGTTCCCCATGTAGCATATAAGGTCAATTAATTCATAGTAGTCATTTAATGGTTGTTTAAACATGTTGTTGCGATGATGTTATGTCACACCTCGACCAACCCAACCCGCATAGAGTGCCAAATGCATGAGGTAATCACGAAAGTGCTTTTGAGTGAGAATGCAATGGATCTCCCAATTCTATCTTTGGAATCGTGGCAGGGTTGGTGTTAGTCCTCAATTTAGAGGTGTAAAGTTGTGCAAAAAGAACCAAGTGGGGGGGGGGGTAGTGTGGTCTCAGGCAGCCATAGGGGAAGGGATTGCACTGTTGATGTTTTGGAGAAGAAGATAAGGGGGAAGGGAGGGGTAGGTGGTAGGGTGGAGAGGTTGTGGTGTATTTACTGGTTGTACACATGCTTCAAGCATGTATACAATTTATTTAATTAAAAAAAAAGACTAATAAGGTAAAAAGATCAAGATGCCCCTCACTTAATAGACATAACGAAGTTGGACAGAAAGACAAAAAACAAAATGAATTGCAAACCACAACGATGAAAACTGTAATTTCCAAACCACAAAGACGAAAGCAACAATTTTCTACGAATCATAGGCACGCAAAAATTATAATTTAATCTTCTATGAACTTGGTCCCTATACTAAAAGAAAGAGTTGATTAGAATGAGGACCAAATCGTTACAAACGTACCAACGATGTGCCCGATTCCGTAATATACGAAGTTTAAGGACTAGTTTATAAAAGCCACCAAACCATAGGGACCAAACCTGTAATCAACTGTAAAAAGAAATGAAGATGATGCACACGACAATACTTTGGTGGGTGGCCGTGGTCTAATTAAGATTTTGCTTTCAAAGTTGTTGGGCTTACTTGGCTTTCTCTTGTCCACTAAAACCTTTAAGCCACGTGATTCCCACCTCCTTCACAAATATCCACCTTTTTTATTATTATTATTATAATATATTATCTTCCCTTGTCTCATGATATTATTACAAAATAATAATTAGTAGATTTATTTTGAGACAATAAAAGTGTAATTTATAATTAGGGGTGTGCATCGGACGGGTTTGGGTGGGAAAACCAAAAACTTGAACGGATTTCGGATATGGAAATCAATATCCGAATTTTAGGTTTCGGGTTTTGGATTGCTTTAGGTTCGGGTAGGTCGGGTTTCGGGTTGATGTCGGTCTGTTCAGATATTATAATAATGCAAAAAATATATATAAATTCATTCGATTTTGAGGATGAAAGATTCGGCTCGGAATTATTGGAAGAATTCTTTACGGAAGAAGAATTCAATCGATTGAGAGATTAATGAAATCAATAGTAAATTTATAAATTATAAAACATTTCGACCGACTAGAAATTTACGATTTTTAAAAGATAATTAGACAAATAAATATATTTATATAATATATAAAATATAAAATATGTATGTATATTATTTCGGGTTTTCGGGTGGGTCGGGTGGCCAAAAATGAAACCCAACCCAAACCCAAATATCCCTAAAAAAGTCGGGTTTCAGATTTTGGGATTTCGGGGTATTCGGGTTTTGCAAAAACATCTTATTTTCGGTTCAGAATCGGATTTGAATTTCGGATTATTCGGGTTTTGCACACCCCTATTTATAAGTCATTTATTTAATTATAATATCTTACTATAAGCGTACTCGCACAATGCAACGAGATACATCACAATTTTAATTTTTCATTTTATTTTTTTGTCGATTTACAATACGATTTTGGATGGTTTTGAGAAAGTGATAATTTTTTTTATAAATTTGTTTAATTTAGGCTTAATAATATAATGTTTTTTTATATAAAAAAATTAAGTATTTTGTTAAAATTCAATGATTATCTTATATATTTTAATGACATCTAGAAAAAATAACCAATTACATATTTAATAATATAATTAAAACAAATTTATAGTAATATAATATATTAATTAACAGTGATACATAGAAATGTATGCATAAATGAAGACCCTTCACATACCAAATTGGTGGGTGTTAGAAGTCCGCAGTAGTAATATGTATCTTGTGTTTTGATACTTGTAAATTATGATATTTTAAAATATTGCATAAAATGATGGTACCTTGTGCCTAATAATTTGTATTTAAGAGTTTTTTATCCATGTTTTATAATATAGTACATATATCAAGTTATTTTTAAATAAAACAGTATGTTTTGATGAAAATTTATGTTTTTATAGTATTATTTAGGGGCTGTTTACCAAACGCTTACCCGGGTAAGAGCTTACCAAGTCATATTACCTTATGGATGAAGATGACAATGAACAAGAATCTTACCCGGTAAGAGCTAAGGTAAAGGACCAAGAATCTTACCCTGGTAAGTGATGGCGAAGACTTTTACCACGGTTAACGTTTACCGGGAAAATTGTTGCATACGATACCGGTTTGGTGGACTAAAATCTTTTTCGGTAAGTAAGTGATAGTGTTAAATTTTACCGGTAAGCGCTTATCGGGAAAATTGTTGCATACTATACCGTTTTGGTGGACTAAAATCTTACTCACTAAGTGATAGTGTTAAATTTTATTGGTAAGCGCTTATCTGGGTAAGCGTTTGGTAAACGGCCCCTAAAGTTAATTTCGAAGTTAATGCCATTAATTCTGGGTTTTATTATTATTTTATTTTCTTCTTAGTTCAAATAATCTTTTGAATATTTTTTAACCGTGGATGTTTGGGTCAGCTTCACGTAGAGTTTTGAAGATAACAACAATAAAAATATCAACTGAGTAGAGGAGACTTGAATTAGTGACTTCTATACATGAACTCAATGTCTAACCTTTATTTATCAGTTGAGTTAGACTTAAAAGGTTATCTTTTGAGTATTTACTCTTAATTAAAATGATATATTTTATAAGGTTGGGTTCTGGTGAGAAGTTGAGTAAATAGTGAGAAGTGGTTATCGACCGTTAGATGAGAAATTGACGCACATTAGGATAAGATGCACCGACATGCACCAGATCAATCCCCTTCTAAGCCGCAATCATGGGAGGGTTTGAGATTAAAAGAGATCAACGGTTCAGATCCACTTCTTACGCTTCTCACCGTTAACTCAACTTCTTACACGATCCTTTGCCATATTTTATAAACATAAATAATCAACCCAGATTCAACTCAAGTGGCCAACACATATCAAAAGTGAACTAGAAGCGTACTCGCGGAATGCAGCGAGATACATCACGATTTTAATGTTTCATTTTATTTTTTTGTCGATTTACAGTACGATTTTGGATGGTTTTAAGAAAGTGATAATGTTTTTTTATATAAATTTGTTTAATTTAGGCTTAATAATATAATATTTTTTATATAAAAAAATTAAGTAATTTGTTAGAATTCAATGATTATCTTATATATTTTAATGACATCTAAAAAAAATAACCAATTACATATTTAATAATATAATTAAAACAAAATTATATTAATATAATATATTAATTAATAGTGATACATGGAAAAATCTGTATAAAAGGAAGACCCTGCACATACCAAATTGATGGGTATTAGAAGTCTGCAGTAGTAATATGTATCTTATGTTTTGAAACTTGTAAATTAAGAGATTTTTAAATTCTTGCATAAAATGATGGTACCTCGTGCCTAATAATTTGTATTTAAGAGATTTTTATCCGTGTTTTATAATATAGTATAGATATCTTCCGTTCAATTTTCACTTCTATATGTTTTGAGTGTTAGAAGATGAATAAGGTTGAAGAACACGATGAATATGCCGAAGTTTTGTAACCTCGATGTATTGATTGAGAGAAAACTTACAATACAGAAATAATATTATGAGAGTTGAAAAATTAACCTAATCTAGAGAATACAACAAATATATACGAAGACTAAATGGGTTTGGGCCCTAACTTGGGCCTGGGCCTCTATATACATTAACATCCCCCCTCAAACTCAATCGGGAGAAGAATGCGCAAGATGGAGTTTGGAAACAAGATCACGAAACCGTCCTGGTAAATGAGCTTTAGTAAAAATATCAGCCGGTTGATCAAGAGTTGAAATAGGAAGCAGCTGAATAGTCTTACGAGTCACATGTTGACGAGCAAAGTGACAATCAATTTCAATATGCTTCGTGCGCTCGTGGAAGACATCATTGTGGGCAATCTGAATGGCACTGTTGTTATCACACCACAATGAAGTTGGAGACTGTTGAGGAGCCCCCATGTCAGAAAGAAGCCAACGTAACCACACAAGTTCTTGAGCTGTGTCAGCTAGTGCTCGATATTCAACTTCAGTGCTGGATCGAGCTGTGAGAGATTGTTTCTTGCTTCGCCAGGATATAAGAGAGTCGCCAAGAAAGAAACAGTAGCCAGTAGTGGAGCGACGATCAGTCATGTCACTGTCCCAATCAGCGTCAGAAAAACCTCGCAAAATCAACGATGAGGTGGATGGAAAATGAAGACCATGAAACATAGTCCCTTTTAAATATCGAAGAATGCGCAGGACAGCAGCATAGTGATCAGAACACGGTGCAGACATGAACTGACTAATAGTATGGACAACATAGGCAATATCAGGTCGAGTCACTGTCAGATAGACAAGTGACCCCACTAACTGGCGATATAGAGTAGGATCACGTAGAGGTGGACCAGCATTTGGAGCCAAATGAAGATTGTGTTCAAGAGGAGTGGATGTTGTTTTGTTGTCAGTAATCCCAGCTTTCGACAAAAGATCTGAGGTGTATTTGGCTTGACACAGATAAAGACCCAATGGATCAGAAAGCACCTCAAGACCAAGAAAATAGTGTAAAGAACCAAGATCCTTCATCTCAAAACAGGAGCTGAGAGATGACTTCAGATTGGCTATGCTTGTAGAGTCACTGCCAGTAATGATCATATCATCCACATACAGGAGGAGTAATATTGTGCCAGCTTCAGTGGTCCGAGTAAACAATCCTGAATCATAGTTGCTGGGTGCGAAGCCCAAAGAAGTGACAGTGGAACTGAATTTCTCAAACCAAGCTCGCGGAGCTTGCTTGAGGCCATAAAGAGCCTTCCGAAGTCGACAAACATGACCTTGTGGAAGTCGAACGCCTGGAGGAGGTGTCATGTAGACTTCCTCAAATAAGTCACCGTTCAAAAAGGCATTCTTAACATCCATCTGAAAAAGAGGCCATTGTTTGGTAGCAGCTATGGCAAGAAGACTGCGAACAGATGTGACACGAGCAACAGGTGCAAAAGTCTCCTCATAATCAATACCATATTCTTGATTGAAGCCCTTGTCTACAAGCCGAGCTTTGTACCGATCAATAGAACCATCCGATTTGGTTTTGATTTTGAACACCCATTTGGAGCCAATGGGTTTCTTGCCTGGTGGAAGAGGAACAGAATCCCAAGTTTGAGCTTTGTCAAGAGCCTGAAGTTCCTCATCCATAGATTTCTGCCAATCAGTGTTAGAAGAGGCTTCCTTGTAGGAAGTAGGTTCGTGATTTGATAGCAGAGTAGCATAAACATGATAATCACGAAGATGAGAAGGAACTTGTCTTACTCGTTCCGATCGTCTAACATTCTGAGATTGAGAAGTTTCAGGAGCCAAAGACTCAGCAGGTACCTCAGGTGTTGGCTGTGCGGAAGGAGCAGATGATTGATGATGATCAGGAGAGCTAGGAGAGGCTGACTCAGAAGGAGTTGGAACAATAGGTGGAGGTGATATAGTGTCGGACTGGAGTGAGTCCAATGAGACAGAAGCATCAGTGAAAAACGGAGATGTGAGATTAGGAGACTCACGAAACTTGGATAGAGAAGAGAAAGGAACATGTTCCCAGAAGGTAACATGGCGAGAAATACGGAGACGCTGGGAGATAGGATCCCAGCAGCGATAGCCCTTGTGCTCAATACCGTATCCAAGAAAGCAACACAGTCTGGAGCGAGGTTCAAGTTTGGTATGTTCATGAGATTGCAGTTGAACAAAACAAGCACTACCCCAAACTTTTAGAAGTTCATAGGCAGGAGTGACCTCATAAAGAGCCTCATAAGGAGACTTATTATGAACAATGGGAGTAGGGTGACGATTTATAGTGTAAACAGCAGTAAAAGCAGCTTCTCCCCAAAAGCGTTCTGGACATTTCGCAGAGATGAGAAGAGTGCGAACAATATCAAGAATATGGCGGTGTTTGCGTTCAGCCCGACCATTTTGAGGAGAAGTGCCAGGGCAGGAGTACTGAGAGAGAGTCCCCTGAGAATGAAGAAAGGAGAGAAGGGATGACTCTTTGTATTCCATAGCATTATCATCTCGAAGAACCTTTATAGATTTTGAGAACTGGGTGTGAATCATCCGAGCAAACATAATATAGATCTGAGGTAATTCCGAACGATGTTTCATAAGATAGATCCATGTGAAACGGGTATGGTCATCAATAAAAATCACAAAATATCTAGCACCACCCATGGATGGATGTGGTGTTGGTCCCCATACATCATAATGAATAATATCAAAAGAAGAGGTGGAATTAAATTCATTCATTTCAAAAGGTAAAGCATGATGTTTGTCGAGTTTGCAAGATAAACAAGAAAGAGTGTCAGTTAATACACAATTTCCTAAAACACCTAAATTAGCTAAGGACTTTATTCTTGCTAGAGATAAATGACCCAGGCGGGCATGCCACAGCTCGAGGGAAGAAGTGCTAGAGACCGAGGCAACAAAACTTGAAGAGGGTAAAGGAAGACGCAGGTAGACCACTTCAATCATCCGTCCAACTTTAAGGCCGAGTCCAAGGATCTGCTTGGTCTTTGGATCCTGTACAACACAACCAGAAGAATGGAATAAAATGATCAAATTAGATTCAAGAAGTTGTGCAATCGAAACTAAGCTCAGAGATAGCTTTGGAACATTTAGAACATCCGGTAATTGTATAAGAGGAGTGGAGACATTGCCACTAAAAGATACCGGTAGTCCAGTGTTGTCAGCAGTTCGTACTGACGTAAACTGCTGAGGTGATTTCTTAGAAGTAAAACCATCAGGGCAAGGTGTCATATGATTGCAACACCCAGAATCAAAAAGCCATACGTTACCTGATGCAGCTGAGTGTGGAGAGTTCATACCCATAGCACCTGACATGATCTGTTCCATAAGTTCCTGATTACGACGCATCAGTTCCATTAGGTCGGGTGAGGCATTTGTAGAAGCCTCAGTATCAGCAATGGCAGGCCCAGCAACAGCATGAGTCCGATTCTGAGAACTAGTGGGCTTTGAGTTCTTCGGACAGTCAGTCTCATAGTGGCGCGGATGCGTGATGCCACACTTACGGCACTTACGGATAGGACAATCAAGAAGAAGATGAGCAGGGGAATGACAGAAGGCACACTCGGATGTGTTCGTCTTGCCCACAGATCTGGAATGATTGTTATTGGTCCATTTGCCTTTTTGCTTG
The DNA here is from genome assembly GCA_023525745.1 of Arctium lappa. NCBI lineage: Eukaryota > Viridiplantae > Streptophyta > Magnoliopsida > Asterales > Asteraceae > Arctium > Arctium lappa. The sequence continues at coordinate 85,781,938 of CM042055.1, read as the reverse complement.
GAATGAGACGTGTAGAGAACACTATCAGTAGCAGGCACTGGTGAACGCATGTGAAGACGAGTTTCTTCACTTAGCAATTCTGATATTGCTTCTTCAAGCGTAGGTAAAGGCTGCCTATGAAGAAGTGAAGCACGAACATTCTCAAATTTATCAGCCAAGCCCATCAAAATGGTGATCAGATGCAACTGGTTGAAGTAGGCAGTGAACTGTTGAGCGGTTTCATCAAAGATCTGAGGTGCTCCAAGATTTATATGATCTCTTAGGGACTGCATTTCAGAGATATAAGAGTTGACGGATTGATCAGGAAGTTGGCGTTTGCTTTGAAAGGTTGTCCACAGTTGATACTGATGAGATAGACCAGATGATGTATACCGCTTGGCGAGAAAATCCCAGAGACTTTTGGCTGTAGTATAACCAAGGAACTGTTGGTTAATCTCAGAAGTAGTGGAGGCATTAATACAACCCAAGATACGAGCATTATTAATATCCCACTCGTTCATTCGTTTTGCAAAGTCAATAGCATCCTCAGCTGTGTCTTGGACTGGAGCTTTGGATGCGCCAGTAACATAGGTGTGAAGACCATAAGACTTTAACAGAATTGTCATATGGTGATGCCAAAGAACATAGTTACTACCGTTGAAAACAACGGAGATGGGATTTGAGTGACTGAAATTGGTAGCCATGAAAAAGGAAAAGATACTGAGAAACAGTATTAATGACCGGAGAAAAGCTCGACCAAAGGAAATGTTCGACCGGATTAAAGTTCGACCGAAGGTGAGTTCGACCGAAGATGAGTTCGACCGAAGGTGAGTTTGACCGAAGGAGGTGTTTGACCGAAGGAGGTGTTCGACCGAAGGGATGTTCGACCGAAAGGTGAGTTCGACCGAAGGTGTTTGACCGAAGGAGGTGTTCGACCGAAGGGATGTTCGACCGAAAGGTATGTTCGACCGAAGGAATATGATGTTCGACCGGTTTTGCGGCTAGAGTTTCCAACAGATCGATCGATTGACCGAAGGTTTGAAACCAGATGATGAACAACGACGGCAGCAAGAAGCAAAACCAGATGATGAACAAGATGATGAATCAGATGATGAACAAGATAATGAACAACGGTGGCGATGGTAAGAACAGCGGCGGCGGCGATTCGACTGTGATGATGAACAAAAAAAAACGTGATAAACAGAAAACCGATGATCAAACCTACAACTTTGATACCATGTTAGAAGATGAATAAGGTTGAAGAACACGATGAATATGCCGAAGGTTTGTAACCTCGATGTATTGATTGAGAGAAAACTTACAATACAGAAATAATATTATGAGAGTTGAAAAATTAACCTAATCTAGAGAATACAACAAATATATACGAAGACTAAATGGGCTTGGGCCCTAACTTGGGCCTGGGCCTCTATATACATTAACATTGAGAACCAGGTATAGATTCTCAACTTAGTATAGTTCAAAATTAGAACCGAACCAAACTTCTTTTAAAAGACAATATTATATACCCACTACGTCCTAAAAGAAGTGTTCATAATATAAATGACATACACTTTTAGGCGTACATAATTATTATATTTTTTTAGTTAACAAAATTACAACTTTACCCTTAATTAATTTATCATTTTTTATGACTCTTAAATAATTATACATTAAGGGGTTGTTTGTTTACCTCTTAATGGTTCAATTAATAGACAACTTCTGAATCGTTAAGAGGTGAATCTTGTTTGACAAAAAAAAATGTCTGTCTCTTAATGGTTCCAAAACCCTCTGAATGATTTTGTATCTTGACCCTCCCTTAACCATTTAGAACCCTAATTTTATGTTGAACAATTAAAAAAACAACCGTATTTCATTTTACACTATATCATACGAGTCTCTTAATCATTCTGACCACTTAATCATTCTACACCAAACCATTCAACAGCTGCAAACAACCCTTAATTAAAAGACTTATTTGAAAATTTAATTATCTATTTTCAAATCCGGTTCGATCAATTCCAATCCGATATAAGGATAAGGTATGATGTGATCGAGATTATAAAGCAGACAATGGTGGAACCCCGTGGCCGAATGAATGGGAAAACGACACCGTATTAATAAAAAAAAAATTTATATGGTTGAATGGCCATGGTTCCTTTTGACAACTGGTGGGACCCACGTGACATTTTTAGTCCGAAATCGCTGTGGCCAAGTAGGTGGCTGCCCACGTGAACATATTGACGAGTTGATTACGTGGCGGTGGAAATGCCACGTGGGGGTATCCAGGCTGACGTGGCAGTGGGAAGGGGAAGAGATAGGTATGGGTGTGGATCTCGTGTGGTGCTCTGCATCTGGGTTTATCGTATTGTTTAAGCAAATGTAAAGGGCGGGACCAAGTGGGTGCATGTGCATCTCCCCTTTCGTGAGGTCGTTTTTCAACTCCAAAGAATAGATAACATAATAATTCAAAATGAATCATTACTTCATGAGTTTTTGTCGGAGTTTATTTAATTTCGTTTTACATAAACAATTCATGTATAAAAACACAATTAAATGATTTAAAACAGATACAATTGATTCCATGTAATTTATATATAGAAACAAATTAGAATACTAACATTTATTAGGAAGAAGTCACTGTAGATGAACAGTAATTTGTGACTATTTAAATTGTTTTAACAAACGTTTTTTTTTAATTAATGGTCGAACTGAATGGAATAAGCTAGTCATTTGGTTTTTTTTTTGAACGGCAGATAACACACACGTTTCCTTGGTATCCGGGCATTGAGGGCAGTACCGACTTGTAACACCCTCAAATATGGAAATAACAACTTATTTAAAATTTTCTAAATACATCAATAAATGGATCATCTACAACCACAAATTGATATTCAACTACAATACACATATACCATCTTATCCATACGGACTATAAAGGACGGGTGTTACACATACCCATGCATAGTCACTATGTCCATAATGCGGAAGACTTCACCGAATACTTACTTTCGGATCTAGCTAAGGCTCTACTCTTCATAGGGTTGCTAGAACCAACTCCCAACCTTGAAACCTGATGCACATGCCGACAAATAAAAAGGTTAGGCTTAACGCCTAGTGAGCTCAAGAGTTTTCAACATATATAAAATAATCGCTTAAAAAGAAAGAATGCGGTTAAAATTATAGTCCTTCAATATGGTACGTCTTACATGTGAAAACGACTCATTTTCCAATAATATGCATTTTAGACAACGGACACCAATTTGAACATTTTCCAAACCAAGCTACTACAAAGATGATGATGCCAACTTAAGCCGCCCATTCATAAATTAGCTTTAACTCAAAACTCACTCAAAGCGTAAATATAATTTGAACTCTCCATTTATAAGTATACGGTTAAACCTTATATCTCGACACACCCAAAACACGGGTGGCATAATACTCAACCCATAACTCAAGGGTAAAACCCAATTATACAAAACGTCACTGAAAACTTAGATAACAAAACTCAATACCCAAAAACAACACCTTTCGGTGACGGGGGATTCCCGATTCCATAAAATGCGATGGTCCACAAAGTAAGCCCATTTTATGTTGTTAAGACTAGTCATATAAACAAAAGTACACGCAAGGGATGTCAGGCTCAGTAGCTTTAAACGTACACCCACGGAAACTCGAGTTCAACCTCGCCAGGTTCCTATGTCGAGCCCCTCATCCAATATCGTAATACTTGAGCACGTAGGACTTATAACCCAATCCGAAGCCTAAACGTGCAGCACGAAGGACTTATAACCCAATCCGATGCCAAACGTGCCTCGACGTGGAAAACTAGTCGTCCCAACGCCGAAACAATAATAATCCAAATACGGGGTCATGACTCCCAAGTGCATCAAATAAGCCAAATAATGCGCATAAGGCCCAACAAGGCTCGAAGTCGAGCTACCAAAACTGGACAATTGTCCAAAGACCCCCAAATCAAATAAAAATACCAAGCCACAGGCTTAGCAACCCATTAACCCATTGGTAAATGAATTAAAATACAATAAACGCACTCAACCAACGGTTATGCAAACACAACGACTAAAAGTAAGATTAGTTCAAAACTCCCATTAGTTGAGGCACCCATTTTTCCAAATGACTTATACCCTTATATTTCCAAAATGTCTCATAACCCAAATGACATGTATTTTTCTCAAACTTAACTGCTGATAAGAATGAAAATCACAAAATGAGACTATAAACACTCTTTCAAGTACCTCACATAAAGGTGCAAGTGATACTTTATAAAACACTCCATTTTATGATGATGCATAAAACCCGACAAACATTTAAAAGCGTAAATCTTTGACCAAAGATCCATTCATGCAATAAGACTTCAAAACACGTTCATTTATGACACATATATCAAATGCCCAAAAATCTCAAATGTGGTGTTATACAAAGTTTATAGAGTTAAATACTTCAACTAATCAAAGATTAACAAATACCCCAACATTTGATAATTTCATGTAAAACACATAAACACTTAAAATGGACATTTTGGCATGTACACCGTTTTCACAAATCAACTTGAACTCACCTTGCTAGATTTAGGCTAAATCTAGATTTTCCCCAACTAGAGCTCCTTTAAAAAACACTTGGATTCTCAAGACAAAACTTCCAAAACCTAAATTCATACATATTCAACCACAAATAAACATAATCAACCACAAAGAATTGTTTCCCAAACCATATACATGAATACCTCAACTAATACCAAAACCCTAACTTCCATAACCGAAGAGGATAGAAGATTATCTTAACCCAAGCTTGAATCCACCAACCAAAACATTTCTAGTTCACCAAAATGATTACAAACCTTCAATCTATGAAAGGGAGAACAAAGGGTGGGTGAAACTCTAGAAAAATTGGTGAAGAAGATGAAATGGGAGAGATGAGGAGCTTACCACCACAAAATACTCTAGTATACTCCAATAGACTTCCAATCTCTTGCTAGATTCTTGAAAAGCTCTCAAAAACGAAACCGTAGCAACTTGAATCGCCCAAATCGGAGTTGAAATGAGAGAGTTATGGCCAAATGAAGAAAAAACCCATTTTTACGCACTGGAGGGTTTTCGCGACAGTGCCCTGTCACAATCGCGAGGCAGGGTCGCGCGAAATTTACTGAAAGTCCTAAACACTGTTTCGTCCGTAACTTCTTCGTTATAGCTCCGTTTTCGCTCCGGAAAGAACCGTTGGACTCGTAATTGAATCCTTCATCCATATAGACTATAAAATCAAGGATTCAAGCCCAAAATAAAACATCTTATTTTTTCTTAGTATATCGGTTTCGGTATTAACTTGAAATGATACCTTTCGAAGAATCGGGGTGTTACACGACTAATCCGCGGCGACCCGACCCAACCCATTGGACTGGACCCGTCCAGGCGCTGACTAATCTCGGCCCAAGGACCGAACACGCAACCCATAGACTGGTTGTCCGGAAACCTGGACCCGAGTCGACCCAAAGGCCAACCCAGAGTCTGGGATGCTCCTCATGCGCCCAAAGCTTCCCCCTAGGCCCGAACCCGGGTAGACTGGGATACCATCCACAGTCCCCCCCCCGGGGGGTGTTACCGAGCTTCAGGTTACCACTCAGACAAGACATGATTTGCTAGTCATTTGGTATTGGCTTTAAAACACTATATTTTGCTAAAAGTAATGGGTCGTTTACCAAACACTTACATGGTAAGTGCTTACCGGTAAAATTCTAACATTATCACTTACTTACTGTGTAAGATTTTAGTCCACAAAAACGTCATCATATGCAATAATTTACTCGGTAAGCGCTAACCGTGGTAAGAATCGTCGCCCACACTTACCGGGTAAGACTCTTGATCTTTGACTCGCTCTTACCGGGTAATATTCTTGCTTCTTACCATATTCATCTCGTAAGGTAATGCGACTTGGTAAGTGCTTACCGGGATAAGTATTTAGTAAACGACTCCTAAGTTAAAGTTGTCCTTAACAGTCGCTTAACAAAAAATAACTTCAAAAATCATAAGTGATTCCCAAGGTTGCACTTGTCTTTTGAAATCGGTCTACCTTGAAGGTGAGTTCATAAATGGCCTTGAAGACTACTTAGGGTCCGTTTACCAAAATTCTTACTAGGTAAGCGCTTACCGACAAGGACATTACTCTCATTTACCTTATCGTATAACATTCTAGACTATCAAAATTGATTGTTGGTAAGTGTCTTAAACCCGGTAAGTGCTTACCGGGTAAGATCATTTCTCTCACTTATCGGATAATACTCTAGGTCATTGTTATGGCTCTTATCGGGTAAGATTCTAGGTAGTTTCCATGCTCAATATGTAAGAACTCTAAAGTAAGTGATACCAGTAAGCGCTTACCCGGGTAAGTGTTTAGTAAACGGCTCCTTAGTTTGTTTGGGGATATAGTCAATTTCTTTTTACGACCCATCAGAGGTGGTCACAATTTTTATTTTTATTTTCCAATTGTGGCAGGATTTTATTGTAAGGGTTAAAGCTATAGATTTTCTTCTTCTTTTATTTTCTAAATCATAATAGATTGGTTGCTTGCTTGTGTTTGCAAATAAGGCGTCGTTTAACTTTTCAAAGAACCAAACTTAGTTCAACGGAGAACTAGTCGATTGAGATCGATTGTAGAAAATATTGATCGATTTTGGGATGAGAGATCGATTTGAGATGGAAGGTCGAATAGGGATGGGAAGTCGATTTGAGATGGAAGGCGATTTGGGATCAGAGTGAATAGGGGATGGGGTTAGGCTTGATTTTTTCAGTACACAGTAAAACATAAGTGCCTCTAGAAAATTGGAAAAGGCGAACAATTTTAATGACCTTTCCTTTTACCGAATCAAACATAAGAGGTCGATAAGTTTTTTTTTTAATTTTTTATAATACATACAAGGTCTAAATGACTTTAGTTCGTGTCCTTTCACGTCTGTTTTAGTAAAAAGAGTTCAAAAACTGAACCCCGATATTTAAGCTAAAAAATCATGATTTTGGTAAAAGATGTGATTGAATATAAAGAAACCGTTTGTTTTATAATATAATGGACCTATTTTCCCACATGGCTAAATTTTCATTCCAGGTTAAACCGAGGGAAAGAAAAATTCATGAACCAAAGAGTCCCTTGGTCCCTTTAAACTTTTGTTCTAGTTTTTATTTTAAGAAATTGAGGGGCACAAAATGAAACATTACGTTAGCATCTTTCATAAACATAATTTATTTTATTGGGGTGGACTTGGTACGATAACAAGTTTTTTCTTCTTCCCAATATCGTATACCAACAAATTATAATTAGTACACAAAATTCTATATCGTATACCAACCAACTATATTTGAGACTAACTTTTTTCAGTTGGTACTCGTTTTATATCAACTTCAAGTTACATATATGAAAACTTGCCACTTTATTTAAATTTGAGTGACATTTTCATTTTCCAAGTAACACAATTGGTGTTTAAGGGGTTTTATTTACAAAAAATAACACTTTCAAACATTCAAATATTCAAACAAAATAAATAAAAGATACAAAAACTAATAAATAATTAAATCAGTCGGCAGTCGATACTATTGATACTATGTTGATACGCGACTTCCAATATCATGTACCAACTAAGTTTGCGTACTTGTTACAGTTACCGCTTGGTTTGGTTATGACCATATACTTGCGTCAAATAAAGACCTTATAGGAGTATGCAATACAAGAATAGTCCTAAATCCGAACCCGAACCCGAACCGAAAATAAGATGTTTGTGTAAAACCCGAATATCCCGAAATGTGAAACCCGACTTTTGGGGGATATTTGAGTCCGGGTTGGTTTGATCTTTGGCATCCCGACCCGTCCGAAGACCCGGAATAATGTGCATATATATTTTAAATTTTATATAAATATATTTATTTATCTAACTATCTTTTGAAAATCATAAATTTATAGTCGGTCGAAATGATTTCTAATTTCTAAACGTATTATCTATTTCATCGATATCTCAATTGATTGAGTTTATATTTACCTTTTACATTATAACTAGAAGCGTACTCGCGCAATTCAACGGGATATATCACGATTTTAATGTTTCATTTTATTTTTTTGTCGATTTACAATACGATTTTAGATGGTTTTGAGAAAGTGATAATGTTTTTTTATAAATTTGTTTAATTTAGGCTTAATAATATAATATTTTTTATATAAAAAAAATTAAGTATTTTGTTAGAATTCAATTATTATCTTATATATTTTAATGACATCTAGAAAAAATAACCAATTACATATTTAATAATATAAGAGAGAATTACAGTTTTGGTCCTTAAGGTTTCGTATTTTCTTTGAAAGGAGGGCATATACTTCAATATCTCAAATAGTGGTCCCTGAGGTTTGAATTTTGCTCTGAAAGAAGGACCTCCTCACTAACCCAGTTAAAAAACTCTGTTAGAGTCAGGGGTATTTTCGTCAAACCATGTATTATCCCTCTTTTTGCACTTTTTTTTGTTTTTCTATATTTTTGTTAAAACCTTAAATCTACAGGATCTGTTATGTAATATATATATATATATAGAGAGAGAGAGAGATAGAGAGAGAGAGAGAGAGAGAGAGAGAGAGAGACATAAACGATTAAGTTTTCACAGGGACCATCATGCTCACCAAGATGTCTTTAACAATACACATGTATGTATTGTTAACACAGACCACAGGGACGATCGTTCTCCTCAACGACCATAGGGATGACGATCTGCCAACCAAACTCCATCACTTGCCAAACACATAGACCATCGTATCTTCTCCAAATCAGAGGGACGTGGTGGATCATCTGTAACACCCTTAAATCTGAAGATAGCAACTTATAAAAATTTTCTAAATACATCAATAAATACTTCGAACTACAACATAAATTGAGAATTAACTTCAACGCTCACGTTCACCCTATACATACACTATATGAAAAGGACGGGTGTTACTAAACCCAATAACAGTTACTAACTCCAACCTGCGGAAGACTTCACCGACTACTCACTCTTGTAAGGCTAAGGCCCAACTCTTCAAAGCACTGCTAGAACCGAACCCCCGACAGGAACCTGATGCACATGCCGAGAAATAAAAAGGTTAGGCTTAACGCTAAGGGTGAGCATGGGTCGGGTCGGGTCGGAGGGGAAAATGGAAAACCCGATCGGGTTTCGGGTAGGAAATGGAAGCCCCGAATTTTGTAATCGGGTGAATCGGGTTTTGGGTGTCGGGCCTTGTCGGGTTTCGGGTTTGATCGGATCGGATTTCGGATAAATCCATTTTTTTATTTTTTTTATTTTTCCTCTATAAAATTAACTCCCGATAAAAGTTAATACATTGGGCTTGGCACCTTACGTTAGCATTTCACAAAAAAACACCAACGCTTCATCTCCATTCTCATGTATTGTTTTTGCAATTCAAGTTTTCCACATTTAGCATACATAAATATAAGAGTAGTACAGAATAGATTACATAATAGGATTGAACATGATAAAAAAATATGATTAGGTATTTTTAGGAAAAGTAATTAAAAAATAGTATTTATATTTAGTTAATAAAAATTCGGGTTTCGGGTCGGATCGGGTGACGGAGATTAAGACCCTACCCGAATTTATATACCCGACCTAAATTTCGGACTTCGGGTATCGGGTACGATCGGGTAGTTAGGGTCGGGTTGTTCGGGGTTTTTTCGATTCGGTTTTTCGGATTTTTCGAGTACGATCGGGTTTTGCTCACCCTTACTTAACGCCTAGTGAGCTCAAGAGTTTTAACATGAATGAATATATCTTTAAAAGAAAGGGAATCAGTTAAGCAAGATCCTTCGAAATATTATATTTCAAATGGAAACGACACATTTTCTCATAATATGCACTTTTAAAGACAATGCTCCCAAACCCATATTTCTTGCAAACGATGTAAATCATAACTCACCCAAAACGGGATCATGGTTCGATACTCAATTGTAAAAATGTAAATAATACTTCATAGCCCCAAAACACCCAAAACTCAGGTGAAACATAATACTCGACCCTTAAATAACGGAAACCAAACCATATAAATATAATACGCCATTAAAACATGGAATTGAAACTTCATACTCACGCGACGATAAAATGGAATGAAATCCGAATATTAAAACATGGACAATTAAATATCCAAAATACAGCGGGCCGACGACGGAGGATACCCGTATCCGTTGAGAGCGGAGGAACACAAAAGTATGTCACTTAAACAACGTTGACCGTACGACACTTCACGACATGCAAACCCAAGTGTCCCAACGACCTCTTAACAAGTTTCACCCAAAGAGACAACTAACCTTAGCGAACAACACCGGAATTACCGCCAAAGGATCGGCTCACGGGGGATACAACGAAGGCATTGCCCCACATGGCGAAGGTCCCAACGCCCATCAGAGGACTACCCATAGTCATAATAGCTCAACCGGAACTCAACCACTCTTAGTGCCTACTCGTAAAGACAAGGTCATAAACCATGAGTACCGGAGTCCAACCCCGTACCACCCAATTGACCATCAAATGAGACTGACTTATATGCCTATGGATCAAATGCAACACAATATAAGATTACATGACTATCCCTGAATGACTAAATCACTCGAGTCTGTAATTATCAATAACATGCAATGAAATGCATTAAGATGTAAATCATAAATTGGACTCTACATCGAGCCATTAAAGACTGGACAAATGTCCTCAAGACTCTTTTAAGCCAATACCGAGCTAAACTGCTCAAAATCCATTTGACCAACAATTACCGGTCCCTCAACTAATGAAATGTCTTTAAACAACGTTTACGATGACACATACTTCAAAGACAAGATTAGACCAAGACTCAACACATAAGGAGACTAAAGGTTTTCCAAAGGGTTTATGAATATCATTACACCAAGATGCATGTAACATGAAATAGACTTCATTTGTGCAAAACCGTCAAAGATGCATAAATCATAAAATAAATCTTTCTTGTACAAAATCACCAAGAATACGTAAATCATGCTATTTAATTGTTGAAATGTTGAAAACCCAATATAAGCATTTTAAGAGGTTAACACAACTCAAGTTTACCAAATATGAAAACTTATCAAAATACTCACACTTTGACAAATAACCAAGTAAAACATATTTTACTTCAAAATACTCAAAACTTATCAGCAGTTAACCATTTCATGTAAAACACTTAAAAATAAACATTTTGACATGTACACCGTTTTCACAAATCAACTTGAACTCACCTTGCTAGATTTAGGCTAAATATAGATTTCACTCAACGAGCTCTTTTGAAGGTCGCTTGAATCCTCAAACCGAGAACTTCCGAAACCTAGATCCAAACACTCCAAACCATAAATGTCCATAAACAACCACATAGAAACATTCCCCAACATTATATACTAAAATCCCTAAACGAGATCAAAACCCTAGTTTCTCCAAAACTAACAAATCCGAGATTTGAGATACCAAACACTAAGAAACCACCAATGGAGCATTTATAACATTATTTCAAGAAAGCTTACCACTTAAGATGACGAGACCTTCCAAGAACACCCAATCCAACACTTCAACCCGAACTCCCAACCATTGAACTTGATGAGGAAGATGAAGATGGAGGTTTTATGACTCAAGCTCCCAACTAGCTAGATGATTAAGAATCATGTGGTTTGGGGAGGAAAACCCCCCCAAAATAGGTTAGGGTTCGGTTTTGGGGTTTGGGAGAGAAAAGGGGAGAAGATAGAAATGAGAAAATGAGAAGAAATGGTGAAAATCGCAATTTTAACCCACTGGTACGTGCGTCTATAGTGCCACAATCGCCAGACTTGTACAGTAGGTTCTCAGCTTCGGTGATAGTGCCATGCTATTGTGCCCTCTGGCATAATCGCTGGCATGGTCGCCTGGGTGCCCCCGAACTCCAAAAATCCGACTTTTTCAACGCCCAAACTCCCGATACTCCGAGGGACTTTAAATAATACCTTTCCCAACAAAACCCTACTGTTTACAAGTCATAGAAATGTCCGGGTGTATCACTAACTTGGTTCGTCCACATTATGCAAATAGGAGGTCTCAAGATGTGTTTTAACCCAACATATTCGGATATCAACCATGAACACAACATTACCATCCCAAGCATGTAAATTCCATCATATGACCTAGTAATCATCCAAATACTTTGTGAGAATATAAGGTCGCCAAAAAGGCATTCCAAGTAGGAATCATCATAATACCAAGATATGCATAAGTGAATCATAGTAGGTTACTCACATACATATTTCCATAGAAATCCCCAAATACTTGTACATTAAATAAGAACTCTTCAGTAATAACAAGAATAATAACAAGTAAAGTAAATGATGTGTATCTAGTTTTTACAAAAGGGTTAGTAAACTCACAACCTAGGTTTTGTACCAAAACCTAGAAAAGATGAAAACCCTAGATTTGAGAAGATGAGAATTGAAGATGAGGAGATGTTCTTTGATAAACCCTAGAATCTTTCTTGAGGTGAGTTTAATGCTTGAATCCAAAACCCAACCACCAAAAGGTAGTATTTATGACAGCTAGGGTTTGGAAAGTGGAGAATGGAGGCTGGAATGGAAGCTCCAAAATCGTCACCAAAAGATAGTGTTTGAGAGAAAATGAGGTTGAAATCTGATAAGGGTTCATTTAAGACACTGCCCCCGACGGCGATAGTGCCATTGGCACTATCGCGAGTCACAATCGCGAGCACCATACCACCCGCGGTACAAACCGCGCGATAGTGCCCTCCGCGATAGTGCCATGGCACAATCGTTGGGCACAATCGCAACCCACCCCGAACTCTCGGTACATCTTCGACGATAGTGCCCTCCGCGATAGTGCCCAGGGCACAATCACGAGGCACAATCGCGAGTCACCCAAAAATATCCCAAAAATCAACCGAAAACTATAACGATCACAAGGTTTGAACAATTAACGAAGGTAATTTAATTATATGACATTTAGACATAATAATGATCATGAAATGTACACCAAGACACACCTTCTCACATAAGCGAAATAAATGCATTTAAGAAAACAAAGTACTTACCTTGCGAATTTCCGGGTGTTACAATCCTCCCCACCTAATTGGGATTTCATCCCCGAAATCTTATTCTAGAATGAACAAGTGAGGATAACGCTTCTTCATATCATCTTCCGATTCCCAAGTAATGTTAGCACCCCGATGGTGCTTCCATTGAACCTTAACCATGACCACGTCCTTATGCCTCAAATTCTTCACTTTCGATTCTAAAATAGATTCCGGTTCTTCTACACAACGATTCCCATTGTCCACCCGAATTTCCGACAAAGGGATCACGCTTTCCTCTTCGGATAGACATTTCCGAAGGTAACATACGTGAAATGTAGGATGTATTCCATCCATCTCCGGTGGTAAGTCCAACCGGTAGGCTTGTAGTCCAATTTTCTCCAATATGACGAATGGACCAAGGAAACGAGGGCTGAGCTTCCCACGCTTCCCAAACCGAATGATTCCCTTCCATGGTGACACTTTCAACATGACACGATCGCCCACTTGAAACTCGGCCGGTCTCCTTTTCTTGTCCGCATAACTTTTCTGGCGGTTTTGTGCCGCCTTTAGCCTTTCTCGGATCTCTTTCACCTAGTCCGCCGTTTCTTGCACTATTTCTGGCCCAACGAATTGATTTTCACCCGCTTCTAACCAACAAACTGGAGTTCGACACTTTCGCCCGTACAACGCCTCGAATGGTGCCATGCCAATGCTAGAGTGGTAGCTATTATTATATGCGAACTCCACTAACGGCAGGTGTGAGTCCCAACTACCCCCAAAGTCGATAACACATGACCTTAACATGTCTTCGAGTGTTTGAATCGTCCTTTCACTTTGACCATCCGTTTGAGGATGATACGCCGTGCTCAAATTCAATCGGGTACCCAACTCCTTTTGCAAACTTGCCCAAAAGTTCGACGTGAAACGGCTATCTCGATCTGACACGATAGATTGTGGAACCCCATGCCTGGACACAACCTCATCAATGTAAAGCTTGGCCAATTTCTCCATTGGCAAAGTCTCCCTCATCGCAAGGAAATGCGCGCTCTTCGTTAGCCGATCAACGACTACCCAAATTTTATCATGGCCTCGCAAGGTCTTCGGTAGCTTAATCACGAAATCCATGGTAATGTTGTCCCACTTCCACTCGGGAATGGACAACGGTTGTAAACTTCCATACGGTCTTTGATGTTCCGCCTTGACTTGAAGGCACGTGACACGCTTCTCCACGTAGTTAGCCACATCCAACTTCATCACCGGCCACCAATAATTTACTTTTAAGTCTCTATACATCTTGGTGCTACCGGTATGTATAGAATACTTCGACTTGTGCGCGTCTTCCAGAAGTAACTCTCGATTTCCACCCAACTTCGGCACCCAAATACGACCTTGAAATAGTTTAAGCCCGCGGCTATCTTCCGTCAAAAGTTCCCTTTGCTTCACCATGACCTCGGACTTGAGGTTTTGTTCTTTGAGTGGTTCCAATTGACACGTCTTGATGCTTTCCACCAAACTTGATACCACGTCGATTCTTGCAAGGGATAATTTAACACCACCATCATGGCTCCTCCGGCTCAAAGCATCCGCCACCACATTGGCCTTATCGGGATGGTAGAGTAGATCACAATCATAAACCTTCAGAAGTTCAAGCCATCTTCTTTGCCGCATGTTGAGTTCTTTTTGATCGAAGATGTACTTGAGACTCTTGTGATCCGTGAAGAGAGTACACTTGGTCCCGTACAAGTAATGTCGCCACAACTTCAAAGCAAAAACTACCGCCGCCAACTCTAAGTCATGCGTCGGATAGTTCTTCTCATGCTCCTTTAATTGCCTCGACGCGTAGGCAATGACTTTCCCTCGTTGCATAAGTACACATTCAAGCCCCATCTTAGAAGCGTCACTATACACTACGAAGTCTTCCGATTCCTCAGGTAAGGATAAGATCGGAGCTTCGCACAATTTCCTCTTGAGCGTTTGGAAGGCTTGGTCTTGAACATCGGTCCAAAGAAACCTTACGTTCTTTCTTGTGAGGGATGTGAGCGGTGTAGCTACCTTAGAAAAGTCTTGGATGAAGCGTCTATAGTAGCCCGCTAAGCCCAAGAAACTCCGTATCTTCGACGGATTCGTCGGCGGTTCCCAACTCATCATCGCTTCAATCTTCGTCGGGTCCACCTGAACACCGTCCTTTGACACCACGTGCCCCAAGAATTGCACTTCTTTAAGCCAAAACTCGCACTTAGAGAACTTTGCGAACAATTTCTCTCTTCTTAGAACTTACAAGACTTCCCGCAAGTGTTTCTCATGTTCGGATTCGTCTTTAGAATAAATTAAAATATCGTCGATGAAGACGATCACGGATTTATCCAAGAATAGGCGACACACACGGTTCATAAAGTCCATAAACACGGCCGGCGCATTGGTCAACCCAAAAGGCATCACAAGAACTCATAGTGACCATAACGCGTTCGGAAGTCCGTCTTCGGAATATCATCATTCTTCACTCTCACTTGATGATAACCGGATCGGAGGTCAATCTTCGAGAAACATCCTGCACCTTGAAGTTGATCGAAGAGATCATCGATACGAGGTAGAGGGTACCTGTTCTTTACCGTGACTTTATTCAACTCACGGTAGTCAATGCACATCCTCATCGACCCGTCCTTCTTCTTCACGAACAACACCGGCGCTCCCCAAGGTGAAGAACTCGGTCGAATACAACTCTTCTCTAACAACTCTTGAAGTTGCGTAATCATCTCCTTCATCTCCGTCGGGGCCAAACGATAGGGAGCTCGGGCTATCGGAGCCGCTCCCGGAGTGAGCTCAATTTGAAACTCCACTTGACGTTCCGGTGGTAATCCGGGAAGGTCTTCCGGAAAGACGTCCGGATATTCCCGCACGATCCTCACGTCTTCCACCGTCTTCTTTTCCTTCTTCGCGTCCACAATATACGCTAGATACGAAGGGTAACCCTTCGCTAGAAACTTACGCGCCTTGAGAGAGGAGATAATGGGGTTGCGTCCCTTTCCTTTCTCCCCATAAATGACAATCACGCCGCTTTCCGTCAAAGGCACTTAGATCATCTTCTTAGCGCAAAAGATGTCGGCCTTATGCCTTGTCAACCAATCCATGCCTATGACCACGTCGAAACCACCTATGGCCATAGGTAGCAAATCTACCCCAAAAGCATTCCCGTCGATCTCTAGGGTGCAATCACAATAACGGTCTCGGATAATTACTTTATCACCGTTGGCTATCTCTACTACTAGTGCGTCGGAAAGGACACTAATAGGAGTGATAAATTGCTTACAGAAAACATCCGATACAAAAGAACACGTAGCACCTGAATCAAACAATACACGAGCAGGCAAGGAGTTTACTAGGAACGTACCCGAAACAACGTCAGCGGTCTCCTTCGCCTCCTCGGTAGTCATCCGGAAAGCTCGTCTCGGCACCCTCGGCGATTGGTCGACCCTAGTCGTCGACCCAACAGATCCGACTTGATTGCTCCCCGCTAACTTTGGACAATTTCTCCTTATGTGCCCTGGTTCCTGGCATTCATAACATATCGTCGGACGAACAGTGCAGTCCCGGGCCACGTGACCCTTCTTGCCACACCTGGCACAACTCACCGGACCCACATAGGTTTTGGAAGCACATGCGCCCGAATTTTTGGTTCTGCACCTTGGGCACCACTGATCGCTTTTACGAGAGTCGCCAGCTCTCCCACTAACAAAAGGCTTCGATTGACGAACGGGCCCAGATGGCTCTTTGTAACACCCTAAAAATAGGGATAACAAAAAAATCCGGAAAACGGACATGAGGTATACCAAAAATTGCCATAGCAAGAGCCTCCCAGAAGTGGGGAATATATTCGAATAACCTGTTTAATCACAAATTGTAATTTAACGGACAATAAACAACAACCAACTAATCTAATTTCTACAACTAGAAAAGAGATTACAAAAAGGGTTGTCATCTATAAACCCGAGAAGTCTATATCCAAAAGTATAACGCGTCCATGTGCACTTCCCCAAAGCTCTCACCCCAAAGCGACTAAACTTGCTTAAGACCGCCGCCGCTAGAACCTGAGATACACATCGACACCAACCAAGTGTTAGGCCAAAAAGCCTAGTTAGTCGAACAATAATAAGCATGCAGAAACAAATACTATTCTTATCAGCAGTTAACCATTGTTCAACAAATGTGGAGTCATTAGGGGAGACCCAAAGCACCAATCAAGTCTCACCCAAGAGTCGATATACCTTGATGCCCTTAACAAGGAACACCCCAAAGGCCCGGCCCATCCGAAGACTATCGCTAAGAAAATTCCCCGGATGGCGGAGGTCTAGGCACATACCATCACAGTGGCGCCCAAGACTACATCCTCCTAGTGTACTGACTTGGTTCGTCCACATAACATTTATAAGGGGGTCCTTTAGGTATACTTCAACCCATATAATTCAATACCAACTACGGGTATAATTTTTACCACCTTATCCTTATGATGTCTAACAAAAGACCCAACGTAAATCATGCATCATCATGCATATAAACATGTCCTCCAAATGGTACTCCAAATAGAATCATCATAATACTCTTTTATGCATACCCTTAACATATCAAAATGCTCACATCATATATCCATGAGACAAATACTAAACAATGATACATAACAATATCCATGGCATATCACCCATATACATATATACATTTTTCCACTATTTTCGTGAAGGAATCCCCAAACATTGAGCATATAGAGATAAAGTAACAAATAGAAGATTATGATGTGTATCTAGTTTTAACAAAGGTTTAGTAAACTCACAATCTAGGTTTTGAACCCAAAACCTAGAAAAGATGAAACCCTAGCTTTTGAAGATGAAGAGACTTGAATGCAAGGAGATGAGAATCTTGAATGATACTTCAATGATAACACTTGAAAGAAGCTTGAATGAGCACTTAATGCCCTCAACAACCCAAACCCTAGAAATAAATGAGTATGTGCTTGAAATCTTCAAAAATCGCCTAACAGAGAGAGCTCCCGTTTTTTGTAAAGTGATGAGTGAGAAATGAGGCATTGATTCCTATAAAACAGCAGTTTGGCCACGCGGGCGATAGTGCCCGGCGATAGTGCCAAGGGCACTATCGCGGGTCACAATCGCGAGGCTCCCCCTGCTCACGGTACAACTTGGGCGATAGTGCCTTCAGCGATAGTGCCAAGGCACTATCGCGTGGCACAGTCGCTGGCCTTCACCAGCCCGCGGTACCTCTTTGGCGATAGTGCCCTTCGCGATAGTGCCAGGGGCACAATCGCCGGTCACCCACACAGCCCGGAAACTTAACCGAAACGATAACGAGCACAAGGTTTGCACTATCAACGAAAGTAACTTAATTATATGCCATTTAGATTTGAACATGATAATAAGACGTACACAAGGACACATAATCTCACAAAAGCGAATTAAATGCATTTAAGACCACAAAATACTTACCTTAAGAATTTACGGGTGTTACAATCCTCCCCACCTAACGGAGATTTCGTCCCCGAAATCTTACCCTAAGCAAACAAGTGAGGGTAACGCTTCTTCATATCATCTTCCGATTCCCAAGTAATGTTGGCACCCCGATGGTGCTTCCATTGGACTTTAACCATGACCACGTCTTTATGCCTCAACTTCTTCACTTTCGATTCTATAATCGACTCCGGTTCTTCCACACAACGATTCCCATTGTCCACCCGAATTTCCGACAAAGGGATCACACTTTCCTCTTCGGCTAGACATTTCCGAAGATAACAAATGTGAAATGTAGGATGTATTCCATCCATTTCCGGCGGTAAATCCAACCGATAGGCCTGCAAGCCAATCTTTTCCAAAATAACAAACGGTCCAAGGAAACGAGGACTAAGCTTCCCACGCTTCCCGAAACGTATGATCCCCTTCCACGGAGACACCTTCAACATAACCCGATCACCCACTTGAAACTCCACCGGTCTTCTCTTCTTGTCCGCATAACTCTTTTGTCGATCTTGTGCCGCCTTTAGTCTTTCCCGGATTTCTTTCACCTTGTCGGCCGTTTCTTGAACTATTTCCGGTCCGACGAATTGCTTTTCGCCCGCTTCTAACCAACAAACCGGGGTTCGGCACTTCCGTCCATACAAAGCCTCGAACGGTGTCATTCCGATACTAGAATGGTAATTGTTGTTGTACGCGAACTCCACTAACGGTATATGTGAATCCCAACTTCCCCCGAAGTCTATCACACACGACCTTAACATATCTTGTAATGTCTGGATTGTCCTCTCGCTTTGGCCATCCGTTTGAGGATGGTAAGTCGTACTCAAGTTTAGTCGAGTACCCAACTCCTTTTGCAGACAAGCCCAAAAGTTCGAAGTAAATCGACTGTCCCGATCCGACACAATAGATTGCGGAACTCCGTGCCTCGATACCACCTCATCAATATAGAGCATGGCCAATTTCTCCATTGACAAGGTCTCCCGCATTGCAAGGAAATGCTCGCTCTTGGTCAACCGGTCAACGATCACCCAAATGGTGTCGTGGCCACGCAAGGTCCTTGGCAACTTGGTCACGAAATCCATAGTGATATTGTCCCATTTCCACTCGGGAATGGACAACGGTTGTAAAATTCCATACAGTCTTTGATGTTCCGCCTTTACTTGAAGGCACGTGACACATTTCTCCACATAGCTAGCTACATCTAGCTTCATCACCGGCCACCAATACATTAACTTTAAATCTCTATACATCTTGGTGCTACCGGGATGTATAGAGTATTTCGACTTATGCGCTTCTTCGAGTAACAACTTCCGGTTTCCTCCCAACTTCGGCACCCAAATCCGTCCTTGAAAGAGCTTGAGTCCACGACCGTCTTCCGATAAGAGTTCCCTTTGCTTCACCATGACCTCGTCTTTGAGGTTCTCTTCCTTAAGTGCTTCCTCTTGGCTTGCTTTAATATTCTCCAACAAACTTGACACCACATCGATCCTTGTAAGGGACATTTTGACACCATCACCATGACTCCTCCGGCTCAATGCATCCGCCACCACATTGGCCTTACCGGGGTGATAGAGTAGGTCACAATCGTAATCCTTCAAAAGCTCTAGCCATCTCCTTTGCCGCATGTTGAGTTCCTTTTGGTCGAAGATGTACTTGAGACTTTTGTGATCCGTGAAAAGAGTACACTTGGTCCCATACAAGTAGTGTCGCCACAACTTTAACGCGAAAACCACCGCCGCCAACTCCAAATCATGAGTCAGATAGTTCTTCTCATGATCCTTTAATTGTCGCGACGCGTATGCTATTACTTTCCCTCTTTGCATTAGCACGCACCCAAGCCCCATCTTGGAAGCGTCGCTATACACCACAAAGTCTTCCGATCCTTCGGGTAAGGACAAGATCGGAGCTTCACACAATTTCCTCTTGAGCGTCTGAAACGCTTGCTCTTGTGCATCGGTCCAAAGAAACTTGACGTTCTTCCTCGTAAGGGAAGTGAGCGGTGTAGCCGTCTTTGAGAAATCTTGAATGAAACGCCGGTAGTAACCCGCTAGACCCAAGAAGCTTCGGATCTCCGTCGGACTTGTTGGGGGTTCCCAACTCAACATTGCCTCAATCTTTGCCGGGTCCACCTTTACCCCTTCCTTTGATACCACGTGCCCCAAGAATTGCACCTCTTGGAGCCAAAATTCGCACTTTGAGAACTTCGCGAACAGTTTCTCCTTCCTTAGAACTTCCAATACTTCCCGTAAGTGTCTTCCATGCTCAGACTCATCCTTTGAATATATTAAAATATCGTCGATAAAGACGATCACGGATTTATCCAAGAATGGGCGACACACACGGTTCATTAGATCCATGAATACAGCCGGAGCATTGGTTAAGCCGAAATGCATCACCAAAAACTCGTAGTGACCGTATCTCGTCCGGAAAGCCGTCTTCGGAATATCTTCGTTCTTCACTCTCACTTGGTGATAACCGGACCGAAGATCAATCTTCGAGAAGCATCCCGCTCCTTGGAGTTGATCAAAAAGATCGTCGATACGAGGTAGAGGATACTTATTCTTCACCGTGACTTTATTTAGCTCCCGATAATCTATGCACATCCGCATATATCCATCCTTCTTCTTCACGAACAGCACTGGTGCTCCCCAAGGTGACGAACTCGGTCGAATGAAGCCCTTCTCCAACAACTCTTGAAGTTGCGCCATCATCTCCTTCATTTCTGTCGGTGCCAAACGATATGGAGCACGTGCTATTGGAGCCGCTCCCGGTGTGAGATCAATCTGAAACTCCACTTACCGCTCCGGCGGTAATCCGGGTAAGTCTTCCGGAAAGACGTCCGGATAATCTTGTACCACTTCCACATTTTCTACCGACTTCTTTTCTTTCTTTGCGTCCACAATGTAGGCCAAGTACGAAGGGTAACCCTTCGCTAAGAATTTGCGAGCTTTAAGAGAGGAGATGATAGGATTATTCCTCCTTCCTTTCTCTCCATAAATGATAGCCATCCCATTTTCAGGCAATGGAACTTGGATCATCTTTTTGGAGCAAAAGATGTCCGCTTTATGCCTTACTAACCAATCCATGCCTATGACTACATCGAACCCTCCTATAGCCATAGGTAACAAATCTAATCCAAAAGAATTTCCATCGATCTCTAGAGTGCAATCACGAAAGCGGTCACGAATGATCACTTGATCTCCATTAGCTATTTCTACTACTAACGCATCGGGAAGAACACTAACAGGAGTGGAGAATTGTTTACAGAAGGTATCAGACACAAAGGAACAGGTAGCACCCGAATCAAACAAGACGCGGGCAGGCATGGAGTTTACTAGAAACGTACCCGAAACGACATCTGCGGTCTCCTTTGCCTCCTCGGTAGTCATCCGGAAAGCTCGACTCGGTGCTCTTGGTGGTTGCTCGACTCTAGCCGTCGAACCCACAGAATTTCCACCATTTCCTCTAACTAGTCTCGGGCGCTCCCGCTTCATGTGCCCCGGCTCTCCGCATTCATAACATACTGACCCACGGAGGGAACATTCTCGGGTCGTGTGGTTTTTCTTACCACACTTGACACACCCCGCTGGACCGAAGTGAGTTCTTGTAGCGCACGGTCCCGAGTGCTTTGACCTGCACCTGTGGCACCACCGATCTTCACGGCGTTGATCACCCGACCTTCCGCTCACAAAGGGTCTTGATTGACGAACGGGCCCAGATGGCCCCTCCCACTTCCGTTTCTCCCCAACGTACCTCTTCTCATCCCTTTCCGAATTGATGTCGTCCTCCACGAGTAAGGACTCCTCGATAACTTCTTGTAAAGTCGAACACTTTGCATTTCTCACCGCCGTTCGCATCTCGGCCGGTAATCCTTGATGATAAGCTTTAATCTTTGACCTTTCGTCGGGAACTAGATGTCCCACCAAGTTTAATTTCTCCAAAAAGAGTTTGGAGTAGGCAACAATCGACGTATTCCCTTTCTTCAGATTTCGGAACTCTCGCTCCAACTTGTCCAACGAACGCTCACTGCAGTACTTGTCCATCATCTTTTCCTTGAACACCGGCCAAGTTAACTTAGCCAGAACTTCCGGGGTGAGGGCGGATCGAGTGAGATTCCACCAAATCAGAGCCTCTCCCCGAAGTAATTGAGAAGCAAATTTGACCCGCTGAGAGGGATCACACTCACTTTCCTCGAAAGCCATTTTCATCTCCTTGAGCCAGTACATACAAGCAACTGGACTATCGGAACCTGCAAACTCCTTAGGATGACACCCCAGAAACGTCTTGTAGGTGCACCCTTTTGTCTTTGTTCTGACTCCCTCGGCGGATGGCTCTTCGACCGTCACCACATTCGGTCCTCCCGACCCCACAATAACGTTTTCAGCCATAGTCTCGGGCTGACGGTTACTGACGTCACGATCTTCTAGAAGCTTCATGAAAAACTCTTGTTGTTGGGTCATGGCCGAAGTCATGGCCAACTGTTGTTGAGCCAAAGCCGCATTCATAGCCAACATCATACTATCCCGAAGCCGGGTCTCCATGGTAACTTCCTCCAAGATGGCGTTACCTGTGTTGAGGTTCCGGCGCGGAATATGCTCAGGCCCTCCTCCCAATATTCTGGGTATGGGAATGTCATCAGAGGTTGCTCCCACCGGAGGTCGTGCCGCTGCAGATTCCATTTCGGGCTGCCCTTCTGGCATGTCCGGTAATCTACTATGAGTGTTCACCATTAAAATCTGCCATGAACGTACGATAAATAGATTGAGAAAAGACTACACGAGTTGAACTCATTGTACGTACTAATACCGTCATCAATTATCATAATAATAGTAAACCAAGTATGCTCACGTAACAATGCATTCATAATAGCAGTAGCTAAGTGAAATTATGAACGAACCATACACAAGAATTCTTGTCACCATCATCACAACTTTTAATTAAAGTAATTCCGTAATCCTATCGCTCTCCCCACCTAAGATTTCTACCCCAATTGGACAGTGAGGTCAAAAGTCTAAAGCTTAAGTCTAGATATGCTAAACAATACCTAGTTCACTTAAACTAAAGCTCTGATACCAACTTCTAACACCCTAAAAATAGGGATAACAAAAAAATCCGGAAAACGGACATGAGGTATACCAAAAATTGCCATAGCAAGAGCCTCCCAGAAGTGGGGAATATATTCGAATAACCTGTTTAATCACAAATTGTAATTTAACGGACAATAAACAACAACCAACTAATCTAATTTCTACAACTAGAAAAGAGATTACAAAAAGGGTTGTCATCTATAAACCCGAGAAGTCTATATCCAAAAGTATAACGCGTCCATGTGCACTTCCCCAAAGCTCTCACCCCAAAGCGACTAAACTTGCTTAAGACCGCCGCCGCTAGAACCTGAGATACACATCGACACCAACCAAGTGTTAGGCCAAAAAGCCTAGTGAGTCGAACAATAATAAGCATGCAGGAACAAATACTATTCTTATCAGCAGTTAACCATTGTTCAACAAATGTGGAGTCATTAGGGGAGACCCAAAGCACCAATCAAGTCCCACCCAAGAGTCGATATACCTTGATGCCCTTAACAAGGAACACCCCAAAGGCCCGGCCCATCCGAAGACTATCGCTAAGAAAATTCCCCGGATGGTGGAGGTCTAGGCACATACCATCACAGTGGCGCCCAAGACTACATCCTCCTAGTGTACTGACTTGGTTCGTCCACATAACATTTATAAGGGGGTCCTTTAGGTATACTTCAACCCATATAATTCAATACCAACTACGGGTATAATTTTTACCACCTTATCCTCATGATGTCTAACAAAAGACCCAACGTAAATCATACATCATCATGCATATAAACATGTCCTCCAAATGTACTCCAAATAGAATCATCATAATACTCTTTTATGCATACCCTTAACATATCAAAATGCTCACATCATATATCCATGAGACAAATCCTAAACAATGATACATAACAATATCCATGGCATATCACCCATATACATATATACATTTTTCCACTATTTTCGTGAAGGAATCCCCAAACATTGAGCATATAGAGATAAAGTAACAAATAGAAGATTATGATGTGTATCTAGTTTTAACAAAGGTTTAGTAAACTCACAATCTAGGTTTTGAACCCAAAACCTAGAAAAGATGAAACCCTAGCTTTTGAAGATGAAGAGACTTGAATGCAAGGAGATGAGAATCTTGAATGATACTTCAATGATAACACTTGAAAGAAGCTTGAATGAGCACTTAATGCCCTCAACAACCCAAACCCTAGAAATAAATGAGTATGTGCTTGAAATCTTCAAAAATCGCCTAACAGAGAGAGCTCCCGTTTTTTGTAAAGTGATGAGTGAGAAATGAGGCATTGATTCCTATAAAACAGCAGTTTGGCCACGCGGGCGATAGTGCCAAGGGCACTATCGCGGGTCACAATCGCGAGGCTCCCCCTGCTCACGGTACAACTTGGGCGATAGTGCCTTCAGCGATAGTGCCAAGGCACTATCGCGTGGCACAGTCGCTGGCCTTCACCAGCCCGCGGTACCTCTTTGGCGATAGTGCCCTTCGCGATAGTGCCAGGGGCACAATCGCGGGCACAATCGTCGGTCACCCACACAGCCCGGAAACTTAACCGAAACGATAACGAGCACAAGGTTTGCACTATCAACGAAAGTAACTTAATTATATGCCATTTAGATTTGAACATGATAATAAGACGTACACAAGGACACATAATCTCACAAAAGCGAATTAAATGCATTTAAGACCACAAAATACTTACCTTAAGAATTTACGGGTGTTACACTCTTCCCATTTCCGTTTCTCACCAACAAGCTTCTTCTCATCCCTTTCGGCATTGATGTCGTCCTCAACGAGTAAGGGCTCCTCGATAACCTCTTGTAGAGTCGAACACTTGGCATTCCTTACCGCCGTCCGCATCTCGGCCGGTAACCCTTGATGATAGGCCTTAATCTTCGACCTTTCATCGGGGACTAGATGTCCCACCAAGTTTAGTTTCTCCAGAAATAGTTTGGAGTAGCCAACCACAGACAGGTTCCCTTTCTTCAGATCTCGGAACTCCCGCTCCAACTTGTCCATCGAACGCTCACTACAATACTTGTCCATGATCTTCTCCTTGAACA
Source organism: Arctium lappa (assembly GCA_023525745.1). Lineage (NCBI taxonomy): Eukaryota > Viridiplantae > Streptophyta > Magnoliopsida > Asterales > Asteraceae > Arctium > Arctium lappa. The sequence goes on along the minus strand of CM042055.1, from coordinate 85,756,203 downwards.
CCGGCCAAGTTAACTTAGTCAGAACCTCAGGAGTGAGAACTGATCGAGTGAGATTCCACCAAATCAAAGCCTCTTCCCGAAGTAGTTGAGAAGCGAACTTGACCCGTTGAGAAGGATCACACTCACTTGACTCAAAGGTCATCTCTACCTCTTTGAGCCAGTACATGCAAGCAACCGAGTTATCTGAACCCGCAAACTCCTTAGGGTGGCACCCCAGAAACGCTTTGTAAGTGCACCGCTTAGTCTTTGTCTGGATCCTTTCAGCGGATGGTTCCTCGACCGTTACCACATTTGGTCCACCCGACCCCACAATAATGTTTTCAGCCATCATCTCAGGTTGTCGGTGGCTAGCGTCTCGATCCTCTAGGAGTTTCATGAAAAACTCTTGCTGTTGGGTCATGGCCGAAGTCATGGCCAACTGTTGTTGAGCCAAGGCCGCATTCATGGCCAACATCATGCTATCCCGAAGTCGGGTCTCCATGGTAACTTCTTCCATGATGGCATTACCCGTATTGAGGTTCCGGCGCGGAATATGCTCAGGTCCGCCTCCCAATATTCTGGGTACGGGGAATGTCATCGGTGGTTACGCCTACGGGAGGTCGTACAACTGCAGATTCCACCTTTGGTTGACCCTCTGGCATGTCCGGCAACCTACTCCGAGTGTTTACCATTAAATCTGCCATGCACGTACGAGAAAAAGATTGAGAAAAGACTAAACGAGTTAAACTCATTGTACGTACTACTACCTTCATCAATTATCATAATGATAGTAAACCAAACATGCTCACGTAACAATGCATTCATAATAGCAGTAGCTAAGTGAAATTATGAACGAACCATACACAAGAATTATTGTCACCATCATCACAACTTTCAATTACAGTAATTCCGCAAATCCTAACGCTCTCCCCACCTAGGATTTCTACCCCAAGTGGACAGTGAAGTCATAAAGTCTAAAGTTTAAGTCTAGATATACTACAATAATACCTAGTTCACTTAAACTAAAGCTCTGATACCAACTTGTAACACCCTAAAAATAGGGATAACAAAAACTTTCCAAAGGAGGAAAAGTGGTATATAAATTGCCATAGCAAGAGCCTCCCAAAAAGGGGAATAGTACACTAAGCCTGTTTAATCACAAATGTAATTTAACGGATAGATAAACAACAACCAACTAATCTAATTTCTACATTTAGAAAATAGATTACAAAAAGGGGTGTCATTTATAAACCCAATTCTTCCAGAAATAGTTCAAGTGCCAAAATCCCCAAGCTCTCGCCCAAAGCATCTAAACTTGCCTAGGAGCAGCGCCGCTAACACCTGAGATACACATCGACACCAAACAAGTGTTAGGCCAAAAAGCCTAGTGAGTTGCACAAGTAAAAACATGCCAGAAACCGTTACAGTTCTTATCAGCAGTTAATCATTTAATCACGTAGAGGTGGAGTCAACGAGAGCGACCCATATCTCCAATCAGGTTCACCCAAAGAGGCGATGTACCTTGAAGCCAAATAACAAAGGCAACCCAAAGGCCCGACACGCATCGGGGACTACCGCTTAGGAAATTCCCCGACGGCGGAGGTCTAGGCACATAGGGGACTACCACTCAGGAAATTCCCCAAATGTCACCCACCTACATCCCTATAGTGAATCACTGACTTGGTTCGTCCACATTATGCAAATAGGAGGTCTCAAGATGTGTTTTAACCCAACATATTCGGATATCAACCATGAACACAACATTACCATCCTAAGCATGTAAATTTCATCATATGACCTAGTAATCATCCAAATACTTCGTGAGAATATAAGGTCGCCAAAAAGGCATTCCAAGTAGGAATCATCATAATACCAAGATATGCATAAGTGAATCATAGTAGGTTACTCACATACATATTTCCATAGAAATCCCCAAATACTTGTACTTTAAATAAGAACTCTTGAGTAATAACAAGAATAATAACAAGTAAAGTAAATGATGTGTATCTAGTTTTTACAAAAGGGTTAGTAAACTCACAACCTAGGTTTTGTACCAAAACCTAGAAAAGATGAAAACCCTAAATTTGAGAAGATGAGACTTGAAGATGAGGAGATGTTCTTTGAGAAACCCTAGAATCTTTCTTGAGGTGAGTTTAATGCTTGAATCCAAAACCCAACCACCAAAAGGTAGTATTTATGACAGCTAGGGTTTGGAAAGTGGAGAATGGAGGCTGGAATGGAAGCTCCAAAATCGTCACCAAAAGATAGTGTTTGAGAGAAAATGAGGTTGAAATCTGATAAGGGTTCATTTAAGACACTGCCCCCGACGGCGATAGTGCCATTGGCACTATCGCTAGTCACAATCGCGAGCACCATACCACCCGCGGTACAAACCGCGGGATAGTGCCCTCCGCGATAGTGCCATGGCACAATCGCGGGGCACAATCGCAACCCACCCCGAACTCTCGGTACAACTTCGGCGATAGTGCCCTCCGCGATAGTGCCCAGGGCACAATCGCGAGTCACCCAAAAACAGCCCAAAACTCAACCGAAAACTATAATGATCACAAGGTTTGAACAATTAACGAAGGTAATTTAATTATATGACATTTAGACATAATAATGATCATGAAATGTACACCAAGACACACCTTCTCACATAAGCGAAATAAATGCATTTAAGAAAACAAAGTACTTACCTTGCGAATTTTCGGGTGTTACATTGTCTCCCAACCTTGGATGACAATTACTACTTCCAGGTAGTTTTTTGATCCCAACTTTACACTGACCAATTCCCTTAGGATCTATACGGTTCCGAACTCAATCGTAACCAAGCTTCCAAAATCCTCGGAGTTCAGCTGATCCATTCCTAATATCTACAAAGATATTCTCCCAAGGCGCACTAATGCGTCCTTCAGGTAACTGTTTAGCCCAGATTCGGTCAACACTCACTCAGTTCCAACACCAACCTCACAACATTCTCCAACATAAAGTCCTTATTACCACAGGAATGCTTAACACATCGGTACTTGCTCATCCACACCTAATCTTCTTTCAAATTTCCATCACCGCAAGGTCATTATTTCCCATGATCCAACCGGGATATTTCCGAATATCCCAAGATATTTTGACTTCAAGGACACAAGTCGACACCTAGAACTAAACGGTGACCTCGAAAACGTGGGCATCCCACCCAAAATTTCAATCCAGACGGATGGTCGCACTAAAGATGACACCAAACAGGGTGCTAAAAATCCCAAGTCTTACATTTCTAAGAGACAGATCACCAAAATTCCTTTAATCGCGGAACTTGCTAAAATGGTACACCAGTCGACCTATACCAAGATGTCACACCGATGAACCATCCATCAAAGCGAATTCAAAGTAAGCGCAGGTAATCACATAAGACCTTAACCCGAAGTATAAAATCACCCCTTAAATAACTGGGAAACTTAAATCTACTATTTTCATAATACAAGCGCGCACAGATTCCAAAAACTCCACGCCCAAAATATCAAGGCTGACCGCGAGTCGGATCATCCGACGCTTAAATCCTCAAGGACTCCCTTAGTCCCTAATCATAATTGCTCTCATGACAGGGTTTAAATCTACAGGCCTAATGAGTTCAAGGTTTTCCAATTACTATGCCAATTTAATTTTATAAAACTTTCCAATACGTAAGCCTTTTAACGATCAAACATGCGGTAAAGATACACTACCGTTCAACCGATAGGTTTCAAAATTGATCAACAACACAGCGCGTAATAAACTATTTCTAAAACTCATCGATTCAACACTTACGTTAATAAAGGCAATAATAAAATATGCGCAACAATTTACACTGAAGGCGTGAAAATAGGTTATTGCACCACACCACGTGCAATAAAAGGGTTTGTAGAACTCCAAAAGAGAACTCACAATTTTATCTTTAAAATTTTGCCCCTTTAACAAAAAGACGTTGCGGCGCAAAAGTATCAACAACCCCATATGCAACAGTTTATTTTCCCCAAGGCCAGGTAAAATGAGGGAAGTGCAAATAAGTTTCAAATTGAGTTTAAAGCTTTAAGCCATACAGATAAACACATTTGACCAAATAGAAATCATAACGACATAATTATTGCTAATTTGTTAAATGCATTGGGGAGATTTTCTAGCAGTAAAAGTTAATGATTGAAATATGCTCAGAACAAAACTTTGCTTGAAACAGCGTAAACCCTTTTTATACCACTACTCACACCAACGGCATAATTTATTCCAAATGTAGAGAGCATGCAACGATTGACATTTGTATAAAGCTCAAAGATAAATTGCATGATAATGAAATTCCTAAATCAACATGTGGGATGACATCGTTTAGCAAAACCCATAAATTAACGCACACACTAATGCATGCACACACGCTCCAAAATTATCTACGCGACGCAAAAGTCGTACGATAAGGCACCACAAACCCAACTAAATTTTCGTAAAACTCATTAACGCTAAAATCATGTGATGTCAAAATTTTCATTTCTCAACAAAGTGTGCAAGACGACAATAGGTCTGAAATATTAAACTTCTAAGAGTTTCCTCTTTTTATTGCAATGAAAGGTAAAGTGACACTTTTCAACAAAATTTACATTGGACAAGACGCCAAATAAGCTCGTAAGTTTAGACGAAGCAAAAGTAAAACACACACATCAAAAGACATCGCAAAACAATACTCCATGAAATTTAATAAAACTCGTACAAACTAAAATTCTCAAGAAATCCCGACTCAAAACATGGGATTAACTTTTCCTTTAAAACCATTGACATACGTGGAGGAGATCCAATGTCTAGGTTAAAACCTCATAGTTACTTGCCCAATACCCAAACGACATTAAAATATAGACATTACAATAACAGGAAATATCGTTAAACACGAGGCGTGAATAAAAGAATTTTGATAACAATTTGCAATCATGTGCAACAAAACAATTTCATGTATGCTTAAGCTCACAGTTTAAAATCTGATGAATGCTAAATGCTTTACCAAGACTTTATAATGTAAATCACTTTATGCTTAGTGAACATGAGAAACAATTGATGCAAACTTATTTTAGGAATAAATTTCGTGCATGAATTTAGTCGGCACTCACATCTTAGGACTACACTCCTCCATTTTCCCGACATACTATTGTCATCCGGATGCATCAACCGTCTTGGAGCAACACTCCCACTAATCGACTAACTTACAATTTTCCTCGAAACAGAATCGGTCTGTCGAACCGATAGTTCTACTCCGACCAATAATTCTGACCCAAGGTGGTCAACTTAATGCATTCCTCACACTTTAACTATCACTTTTAAGTGACATTGCTATATACATCAACCTTTCCTTAGATCTTTCGCTTAGAACTTTCTCACCACCTCAACGGTCATTCCACCAAGGTAGTTCAAGTATACACATTTAGCATATAGATTCGCCATGACACTGGCCAGGTGCCATTATGAACGTACCGTACATGATCATCCTTGCGACCCTCGACAAGTTTTCCCGTTTCTAGCGACTCAAATAACCTCAAAATATCTTATCTTAAGGTACCTAATGCGCACTTCACTTACAATCACTTATAAGAACTCTAGTTTGAGTTTAGGCATCCAAAAATCAATACCTAATTCTCTCAAACTTAAGCTCTGATACCAACTTGTAACACCTTTAAATCTGAAGATAGCAACTTATAAGTTTTTTCCAAATACATCAATAAATACTTCGAACTACAACATAAATTGAGAATTAACTTCAACGCTCACGTTCATCCTATACATACACTATATGAAAAGGACGGGTGTTACTAAACCCAATAACAGTTACTAACTCCAACGTGCGGAAGACTTCACCGACTACTCACTCTTGTAAGGCTAAGGCCCAACTCTTCAAAGCACTGCTAGAACCGAACCCCCGACAGGAACCTGATGCACATGCCGACAAATAAAAAGGTTAGGCTTAACGCCTAGTGAGCTCAAGAGTTTTAACATGAATGAATATATCTTTAAAAGAAAGGGAATCAGTTAAGCAAGATCCTTCAAAATATTATACTTCAAATGGAAACGACACATTTTCTCATAATATGAACTTTTAAAGACAATGCTCCCAAACCCACATTTCTTGCAAACAATGTAAATCATAACTCACCCAAAACGGGATCATGGTTCGATACTCAATTGTAAAAATGTAAATAATACTTCATAGCCCCAAAACACCCAAAACTCGGGTGGAACATAATACTCGACCCTTAAATAACGGAAACCAAACCATATAAATATAATACGCCATTAAAACATGGAACTGAAACTTCATACTCACGCGACCATAAAATGGAATGAAATCCGAATATTAAAACATGGACAATTAAATATCCAAAATACAGCGGGCCGACGACGGGGGATACCCGTATCCGTTGAGAGCGGAGGAACACAAAAGTATGTCACTCAAACAACGTTGATCGTACGACACTTCACGACACGCAAGCTCAAGTGTCCCTACGACCTCTTAACAAGTTTCACCCAAAGAGACAACTGACCTTAGAGAACAACACTGGAATTACCGCCAAAGGCTCGGCTCACGGGGGATACAACGAAGGCATTGCCCCACATGGCGAAGGTCCCAACGCCCATCAGAGGACTACCCATAGTCATAATAGCTCAACCGGAACTCAACCACTCTTAGTGCCTACTCGTAAAGACAAGGTCATAAACCATGAGTCCCGGAGTCCAACCCCGTACCACCCAATTGACCATCAAATGAGACTGACTTATATGCCTATGGATCAAATGCAACACAATATAAGATTACATGACTATCCCTGAATGACTAAAGCACTCGAGTCTGTAATTATCAATAACATGCAATGAAATGCATTAAGATGTAAATCATAAATTGGACTCTACATCGAGCCATTAAAAACCGGACAAATGTCCTCAAGACTCTTTTAAGCCAATACCGAGCTAAACTGCTCAAAATCCATTTGACCAACAATTACCGGTCCCCCAACTAATGAAATGTCTTTAAACAACGTTTACGACGACACATACTTCAAAGACAAGATTAGCCCAAGACTCAACATATAAGGAGACTAAAGGTTTTCCAAAGGGTTTATGAATACCATTACACCAAGATGCATGTAACATGAAATAGACTTCATTTGTGCAAAACCGTCAAAGATGCATAAATCATAAAATAAATCTTTCTTGTACAAAATCACCAAGAATACGTAAATCATGCTATTTAATTGTTGAAATGTTGAAAACCCAATATAAGCATTTTAAGAGGTTAACACAACTCAAGTTTACCAAATATGAAAACTTATCAAAATACTCACACTTTGACAAATAACCAAGTAAAACATATTTTACTTCAAAATACTCAAAACTTATCAGCAGTTAACCATTTCATGTAAAACACTTAAAAATAAACATTTTGGCATGTACACCATTTTCACAAATCAACTTGAACTCGCCTTGCTAGATTTAGGCTAAATATAGATTTCACTCAACGAGCTCTTTTGAAGGCCGCTTGAATCCTCAAGCCGAGAACTTCCGAAACCTAGATCCAAACACTCCAAACCATAAATGTCCATAAACAACCACATAGAAACATTCCCCAACATTATATACTAAAATCCCTAAACGAGATCAAAACCCTAGTTTCTAAAAAACTAACAAATCTGAGATTTGAGATACCAAACACTAAGAAACCATCAATGGACATTTATAACATTATTTCAAGAAAGCTTACCACTTAAGATGACGAGACCTTCCGAGAACACCCAATCCAACACTTCAACCCGAGCTCCCAACCATTGAACTTGATGAGGAAGATGAAGATGGAGGTTTTGTGACTCAAGCTCCCAACTAGCTAGATGATTAAGAATCATGTGGTTTGGGGAGGAAAACCCCCCAAAAATAGGTTAGGGTTCGGTTTTGGGGTTTGGGAGAGAAAAGGGGAGAAGATAGAAATGAGAAAATGAGAAGAAATGGTGAAAATCGCAATTTTAACCCACTGGTACGCGCGTCTATAGTGCCACAATCGCCAGACTTGTACAGTAGGTTCTCAGCTTCGGTGATAGTGCCATGCTATTGTGCCCTCTGGCACAATCGCTGGCATGGTCGCCCGGGTGCCCCCGAACTCCAAAAATCCGACTTTTTCAACGCCCAAACTCCCGATACTCCGAGGGACTTTAAACAATACCTTTCCCAACAAAACCCTACTGTTTACAAGTCACAGAAATGTCCGGGTGACATTTACTTACCGAAAATTACGGGTGCTACATCATCAAATCACAGGGAAGAGCTTCCACAACTTCCGGTTGTGACCATTGTCCCCTCCACACCTCCACTCCTCATCTCCGGCAACACCCTTTCCTCGCCTCAATCATAACCCACCATCGCATGTGATCGATTCTCGATTACAAACATCTCATCCTTATACCACGACAGCAAAAACGTCTTACCATCCTCTATTATCACTCTCCTCTCACCTATGGGAGACGCCGACAGCGGCACCACCGGTGGAAATGATGGAAGGGGTGGTTTACGACGGTGGTGTGGGTCATGATGGTGATATTCAATCGCGTACTTAGATTATCACCACCATAATAAATTAAGTATTTCACACAAATTAACAAATCAAAGTTAAGCTTAAGGAGTGATGGTTCAGGGAACGGAGAGGTTGGAAAAACGTCGTAGCCTTTATATTACGCCTTTTGATGAGGATGAGTTGATGAAGAGGTCCCTGTGTTTATATGTATATATATATATATATATATATATGTGTGTGTGTGTGTGTGTGTGTATGTCTCTGTATACACCCATTTGGTTAACCTATTTGCTAAAAATGATCTGTGGTTAACCATGATCAGTGCTCAATGGTCTGTGTATGTGGGTTTTATTATATGTGTGTGTGTGTATATATATATATATATATATATATATATATATATATATATGTATGTATGTGGGTTTTTCATAGGGATGTGTTACATACATATATGTATGTGGGTTTTTCACAGAGATGTGTGTATATATATGAGAATATGTATGTGGGTTTTTGGATGTTGATGATGATATGTATTATATGGTTAATTACAAAACATGTCCCTATAATTTTTTGGCTTTAAAAAAATATAGAAAAACAAAAAAATTACAAAAAAAGGAAGAATGCATGGTTTGATGAAAATACCCTTGACTTTAACCAAGTTTTTTAACGAAGTTAGTGAGGAGGTTCTCCTTTCAGAGCAAATACCAAACCTCAGGGACCACTATTTGAGATACGGAAGTATAGGTCCTCCTTTCAAAGAAAATACGAAACCTTAAGAACCAAAACTGTAATTCTTTTATAATATAATTAAAACAAAATTATAGTAATATAATATATTAATTAATAGTGATACATGAAAATGTCTGTGTAAAAGGAATGTCCTGCACATACCAAATTGGTGGGTGTTAGAAGTCTGCAGTAGTAATATGTATCTTGTGCTTTGATACTTGTAAATGAATTTTTTTTAAAATATTGCATAAAATGATGGTACCTTGTGTCTAATAATTTGTATTTAAGAGTTTTTTATCCGTGTTTTACAATATAGTGTAGATAATACCCGAACCCGAAGCAATCCGAAAACCAAAACCTAAAATTTAAATTCGGGTCTTAAGTTTCATATGCAAAATCCGGCCGGGTTTTTAGTTTGCCCACCCGAAACCCGACCCGCCGATGCACACGTCACACCCAAGGCCTTTCATAATTTTTTCCACGGTTTGACTCGTCATCGCCGGTCCGGGCCGGTTTGTTTTAAATTTTTACATCTATACTCAACAGTCAACACTATAGAGTTTGAATCGAATTTGAGGTTCCATTATTTGATAACTCCATTTGAATTTGAGCTCCAAATTTTCGATAACTTCGAAAATTCTGTCTTCAATCTCATCACAAAATCTGAATTCAACTGAAAATTGAACCACAGATGAGGACATCACACAATGGAGATCCATCCAGTAACGACAAAGACCACGGGCAATGCAAAAACAGGTGATCTACTGATTGCGATTCTTCATTCTTCCATCGTTTGTTTGAATTATGTGATTTATGTTGTTTTGCATCATAAATTTTGTTTATCGACGATTGATTCTGCTGCATTAACTATTTGAACCTTTGAACTTTTGTTGAGACTTGCTTGAACCACAACGATAAACGGCATGTAGAGTTATTTTGATGTAAGCTAGAACATAAAGCATCAACTACTGGATCCTTAGGGTTGATTTCGATTGATTAAATGGATGTTTCTCAACTATGAAACTACTGCAGAATGCAGATGTATAGAATTTATAAAAACATTGAACCCTACCGTGTTAGTTTTGCTCTCGGTCTCTCGGAAACGTGTTCTTGTACATGCATTTGGCACCAACAAACTGAATTGCTTAATCAATTTACGTGTACGTATAATATATGATGCTACATTTTGCACAAATTACTGAATCGAATTGTTCAATTGTAAATATTACATATTTACATGTGTGGTGCTTGATGAGATGCTAGAAGTAGAAATGGTGACCTAGAAAAAGGATATAAAGCTAATCTACATGTAGAATCTGTTGTGTACAAATCAATGTAGACACCATAATACCAAAATTTTCTTCATACATATCCCAGATTCATGAACTTGTGATCTTCTTCTGAATTTATCTACCTTCCAGCGCTGTTATTGTCACTGAGTTTCTGGAGAAGTAGCTTTCTTCACCAGATGACATGTCTGTTTCCATGAAGCCTCCTTCTAAGAAAAACCCTGGTTGTTTAGGTGGAGGCAATGTCACGCCATCATTGCACAACATGAGAACTACCGAGGACATTGTTGGCCTGTCTTTAGGGAATTTTTGAGTGCACAATAATGCCACTTGGATGAACTTTAACATTTGGGATTCTACAAGTGAATCCTCTAAAATTGAATCAGCTAGTTCCAAGGCCTTGCCTTCATACCATAGCAACCATGCCTGGAAGATTGTGATACATATAGTTGTTAGGGAGGGTGACATGAACTAAGTAGTTAACACAGTCTATTGCAGAAATTGCGGTCAAGACCTAGATTTGCGATAGCGGTTATTGCGGTAAAAAAATAGGTTCATAAATTAAATATGAATATATATAACTTAATATATTGTATTCCTAACATATATCAAGTCAAACAATTCATTAATTAAAAAAAGTTTCAAACCACACAAGCAACATAGTATGAGTAGGAGCCGATTAGGAAAAATCGAGTAGTAGGAGCCGATTGGTAAAAATCGAGTAGGAGTAGGAGCCGATTGGGAAAAACCGAGTGGAAATAGGAGCCGTTTGACAGTAAATCGAGTGCAACTGTGGAAGTAGGAGGTACTGTGATCGTTCCGTGGCTGAAGAATCGAGTAGAAGAGGTAGACTTTTAGTTTTAGGTTAGTCAAATTGAAGTCCACAAAGCCCAAAATCAAAAATAAAAAAGAGGCCCGGAAGGAAAAATGAAAGCCCAGAAAGAAAAAAGCCCAAACTTATAGGCCATAACAATTTCGGTATATAGGACCTCAATTTTTTATCAAATTGCGGTGAATAGCGCCGCAAATTGCGGTACCGCTATAATCCACCGATATTTGGCACCGCAATTTTCCTTCAGACCGAAAACCGCAATTGCACCGCATTTTCGCCGCTATTGGGGCGCAATTAACTGCATAGGACAGGAAGCATCTCCAATAGATTCTCAAAAATCAAAATGGAAAAAAATGAGGATTTTGGAGTTTTTAACCTGTTTTTTTTACTCCAATAGATTCTCCGAACTTCCTCCAAAATAGAGAAAGTAGGAGAGAGAGAGAAATAGTTTTTTTAATGTTTCCACCAATGAATTCGAATGTATTATCATTTCATATAAAGTTTGAAAGTTTTTTGGGATATTAAAAAACGGAGAAACTATTTGAGACAAATGTAATTTTATATGGAGATTTGAACTTTTGCTTTTCCATATTGGAGAAAATTATAGAGAATTTGTTGGAGATACTTACATGTCCCAAAAGGCTATGGTGGTGGTCAGGATTTTGGTACTTCGTAACTTTTGTCCCGCTTAATATCTCCAGCAAAAGCACTCCGAAACTGAAGACATCAGACTTCACTGAAAAGTTCCCGTGAATGGCATATTCTGGAGACATATATCCACTGCATGCATTGAAACAGTTAAGTTGATATAAAGGATTGGAGGTGTATCTCTGATATACGGCTGTGACACTTACTATGTTCCAATGACATGCTTTGTTTTCCCTTCACCTTGATCTCCTCCGAAAATTCTTGCTATGCCAAAATCTGAGATCTTGGGATTCAGATCACTGTCTAACAAAATATTGCTGGCCTTGAGATCTCTATGTATAATTAGCAATCTTGAGTCATGGTGAAGATATGAAAGTCCCTTTGCAATACCAAGAATGATTTCGCAGCGATTTTTCCAGGGAAGTAATGATTTTCTGTCCTTATCTGCATGGCATTTTCATCGATAGCAAGTCAATATCAGCTAAAAACATGTATCTGGAGAATCTTTAAATTTCAAGTCATAAATTTTGTTTGACTGACCAAAAATTAAGTAATCCAGACTTCTGTTAGGCAAATACTCATATGCCAACATCCTCTCATCTCCTTCTAGGCAATAACCTAGAATCCTAACAAGATTCCTATGCTGAAGTTTCGAAATTAGACGGATTTCGTTCTTAAACTCTTCAAGACCCTGTCCTGAATTCTTGGACAGTCTCTTCACTGCTATCTCTTGTCCTGTTATTAGCCTGCCCTGCAATTGTTGAGCTAAAACTTCACAATCTTTTTTAGGAAAGAGGGCGGTACCTTTGACAAATGTATACCATCACAATCTTGTCATGCTTCGTAAGATTACCATGCTAGTAATTATAAGTAGATGCATGAGTAACAACTCATCCCACAATCACATGGATAGAAAATAGGATTTGTGAGCTCCTTACAAGCCTCAAGTTGCAGGCTACCCATAATTTCCACCTTGGTTTTAAGTTGGATTAGAAGTTATAGGGCCAGCCCGTTGCTTTGGGCTTTGGGGTGTTACAGATGGTATCATAGCCGATCCTTGTACCATCAGGATGGTGGGGCAAACCTTATTGGGTATGATGAGTCCGAGGGGGGGGGGGTGTTTGTAACATCTTAGGTTAATCCCACATCACTGATTACAAGGAGGGAGATTCTGGGCAGGCTTGACGAGGGCGTCAAGTTGCAGGCTACCGATAACTTCCACCCTGATTTTAAGTTGGATTAGAAGTTATAGGGGCAGCACATTGCATATCGAGAGGCACATTTCCATTTTTTTTATTGTTTGATATGACTATGACATAAGTGTTCCCTTTAACTTCAATATGATAAATAGATTTCTGACCTTTTCTTATATTCATTGCCTTGATCGTTTGAAACTTTACTTATCATCTAGGCACTGGTCTTAAACTTAAGAGGGAAAGAATATTTCCCTTGGCTTTATATCATAATCTAATACAGCTTTGTAGGTATAAATACTCCAAATTCATGTTGATTCTATGGCTAAAAGATGCATGTCTCTGGGATTACCTTGTAAACTGGACCAAATCCACCCTCCCCAAGCTTAGAATTGACAGAAAAGTTGTTTGTAGCTTCAAGGAATGTAGATAGATTGAACCATGGTAGTTCCAACTCTTCATTGTGGTTCTCATTCTCGTACTCTTGTCCCGTGTGTCCTGGAATACGAACCAAACATAATTTAAAAGAGCAAATTTGGACCAAAAAAAAACTGTAGATTGCCAATAGGAAAATAAAATTGTTGATGTTTTATCTTGGACAACCAGCCTTTTATCTCAAATTAGTTGGGGTTGGCTAAAAGTGCAACCGAATAGAAATTATACGGAGGTGATCCTTCTAGGGCGTCAAAACACGAATAGATAATGCTCCCATTACCTTCTTTGCTCGATTTCCTCTTGTATGTTAGATACATCCATAGGACTAGAATTGTTGTTATTGCAAAAAGTACAGGGATGATGACTATGATTAATCTTCTCTTGGTCACACCGGAGTTTCCATCATCGGAGGTCACGTTATGATTAGTGCCCACGTTTACATCTGTTAAGACAGAATTGTTATTAGTAGTAGGAACCTGCATTTACAACACTACACAATATAGAAAGTTGATATTAGAATTGTTTAATTTAGACTTGCTAACTGTACGTTGAAGTATTAATACTAGTCCTCGCTAATAGTTACTAACATATAATATATCTTTACTTTCTGTGGATACATGCTTACCTATGTCCGAGGAAGCCATTCTAATATATAGGTCATCCCCATTCCCATCCTGATCAAACTCTCTGATATCAATTAGTTCACCAAACCAGATGATGCATCCTCTTCCACCCCCTCGAATGTCTGAATTTGAATAAGCTGTGCAGGAACAGTTGTTCAAGCAGACTGTTTTGCATTCTTGAAGGTTCATGGTTTGGTTGAACCAAGAACCTCGTGAGTCCGGCAATTTCAAGTTTGAATATTTTCGGAACCCATCTCCACTGTGGCAATTCAACGGATTCCTTCTTCGGCACCCGCTAGACCAATCTGCCATACTCCATTCTTCCTGTTTTCTTGGTTCAAATCCGTCTATACACTCACATAAAGGAGTATTGTTAATGTTGCAGCTCCCATAGGCTCCACACAATCTGTAACGTGCACAATTATCCGCTACGGTAGAAGAATAGAAATGCCAACCTTGGGCACGGTTGATCCAGTTCATGCGGTTGAAGTTCCCATCGGCAGTCAATGTCATTCTTGAAACAACTGAACTGTTTCTAAGTTCATATTTATAATATATGTCACTTTGATTCAAAACAAACTCGAATGTGAATATCGGGTTTTCTTTCAAAGCAGGCATGCCAGACCACTTAAGACCATCCCAAGGTCCAACCCGAAACTGTATAGCCTCTCCTTGCCACTGTATCCCTTGCGGGTATCCCTCCGTATCCACCTCAATTGAAAATCCACCAATCGAAGGATCATCAACACTCTTCCACGATCTCAGCCGTCTCTCTATGCCTGTTACCAAATCTTTCCCTATTTTCATCCCTGGTAATTGGGTATCAGTAGGATAGTCAAAACTCTGCCAAATGAAATTTTCTGGGTTGCTGTCACCAATGACAAGATTCCCAGAATCCAAAAGCCTTGCCACTGGATTTGTCGCTGGTCTCGATGAGTTCGACGACCAAATTATTGCAGCGGTCGTGTTTCGGATTACCAGAGTTCCACTTGGATCAAGTGTGAGAACACCTGATCTATTGGCCAGTGGAACCTCTCTGTTGGCAACCCAAACAACAGTGAACTCTGTTATCTTGTTGTACCATATCCCCACGTATCGATTAACCGACCTTCCGGGGCTGAAAAATCCCAGTTTAAAAGTCTCATCAGCTGAAACAATGGTGTCTCCATCTCTAATGGTTTGATTGACTGCAATGGTGTTTATTGCAGTGGAAGCTGTTAAGATTGATAATAGGGCAGTGTAACATAACAATATTTTGGTAAGGCTATTCATGGTCATTTTGTTCTTGCCATTCATAATGAATGGTTTTTACAAATCAATGATAAGTTAACAAATTAGATTCATAATTAGCAGTTTCTAGGAAAGAGTACTTTTTTTTCCGTTTGTTGAAAATTGCGTGTGGTTTTGAAATTCCGTTTTTCGTCCTTGCGGTTTACAATTGGTTACTTTTTTGGTTCTTGTGGACTTGTGGTTTACAAGTTATTACTTTTTTCGTCTAGTTTATTGCTTTTTTGTCTCTTATACTTAATTGTAAGAGTAAATTATATGTTTCGTCCCTATGGTTATATGTTTTATATAGCCCTTGCCTTTTTTTTTGAATATTCAACGGATCGTGTTCCTGTAGTTGCATTCTTACGAGTTGGGTTTTAAATGCCACCACAAGGACCAGGTTGTAGATTTTTTCAGGAACCGGACTAATTAAAAAACTGCAACCATAAGGATCCAACTCACAAAAAATGCAAACACAGAGATGTAACTCGTTAAAAAAGCAACCACAAGGACGCTTTTCGTTGAATTTTCAAAAAAGGGATAAGGACCATTAAAAACACCTAACCACATGAACGAAACATGTAATTTCAAAGAAGGGATAAGGACATTCAATAAAGTTTTTCCTGGGAGTTTCGTCCCCCTTTTTCCAAAAAAAAAACATGTAATATACTCTAATCATAATGAATTGCTTTATGGACGAAAACAACAATGTATTACAAATCCTAAGGACAAAAATTGTAATTTTGAAAGTACAAGGACAAAATCACAATTCTAAACAATCCACAGGGACTAGAATCGTAGTTTACTCTTCTAGGAATGTGAATTCACATGTGGTTTCAAATTGTACGTGGGAGTTTGCTGAGATGTGAAGATATTATTTGATCATTGACTTGGAGTTGTGGGTATTAATTAGAAAAACAGCATACAAATTCAAACCAGTGTTCTTTGACCGTTTCTCGTTATCGTTTTCTGTGACCATATATGTTGAATATGTCACAAATTCACTAGTAGGTACATGTGATCATTTACGGGCTGGGACCCATCCGGGTCTAATATGTTTTTTGTCCAACAAGATTGATATGGAAAACTAAGACTGATTTTACGTGTTTAATAAATTACCCTTACTCGTCATATAAACAGGCTGGACTTGTCCATGGGCTAATGGGGCTGCAAATCTTTTACAAAATAAAGAAGGAAACTATATAAAACTTTTAAATGTATAAGCATTATGTAAAAACATGATTTAAGAAAAAACAGTCTCCAAGAGATATGAAGTATGCACATCTCCTCTCCAATGATTTATTAACCTTTAGAATTCGGATTTTTTAACAATAAAATATGTCACCACCTAATATTTCAAGATAGAGTCCGAGTCCGAGTCCAAAGCCAACCAAGTAGGCTTTTTTTTTGTGGAGGGGGTAAGGGTGTCCTAAGCTATGCCTAGACTAATCCCTTGGTAAATTATAATTGTTAGACATCAACCCTGATTAAACCTCAGTGGCCACAATTGTTGTGTACACCTGGATTCGAACCCTGGACAGTTGGGATATTCCACCACATCAACCAGTACGGCACATCCCTTGTGGTTGCCAATCAAGTAGAAAGTGCCCATGCAGCATTCTTTTGGGAAACACACCCCTTCCTCCTCTAGAGTAGCATAAAGCATTTCTTCTATTTTCATAACCATCGTCATAGTATATAAATAATTTCCTAAATGTGTCGTTGAAAGACTTGAAGATGTACAATATACATGAAGAACTCAACTTTTGATTTGAATTGTTTCATGGAAGCTCTTCTTTTAGTTTATAACTATTCATTCCTAGCTTTTCAGCTTTAGCTGAAGACTGCAAATTCAAAAACACATATTATGCTGTCTCTAACTCTAACCAAACAATAGGCTCCTATTTGGGGTGTAGGAATGGAGATGGGTCCTATGGGGTTTACAGAAAAAAGATATACAGACATAAATACACTATCTAGCATTCAACATTGTAACGGTGAGTTCGTTGGTTGAATTTGTTCCGTATGTACTTGAAGAATAACCGGTCTCTGTTGTAGCTTTTTCGTAAAAGAAACCTGGCAGCTTAGGCGGAGGCAATTCACAATCACTCTCGAACATTAGAATCACAGAAGACATGGTCGGTCTATCTTCTGGACGTTGTTGAACACACAACAGACCAACGTGGATCAACCGTATCACCTCTGATAAACGGATTGATTCGTCTAGAGATGCCGCAACCAGTTCCAATGATCGACCTTCTTTATGGAGTCCCCATGCCTAACAAGAAAGAAAGAAAAATCAGTAAGGTACCATAGCTTATTGAAAAAACCTTTTTTGGAAAAACCTTTTTTGGTTAGCAATTGAAAAGCTACTTTTCAAAAAGCTCTGTGGCTTTTTTTTCCCAAAATTTTCTAATTATGCCCTTTATGTTTTTCCAGTTAATTTTTCAACATGTTCTTTTTTAAGTTCCTTTTACATTGTCATCTAGCTTATCAGTTAGTTTTTACCGAACATGACTAGTTTTTCAGCTAGTTCGCCAAAACATAGCTTAAGCATAAGAGCAAACAAAGATAGGCAGCTTAATTGAAACCAAACTAACATGTCCGAGAAGGTTGTTGCCGTGTTCTTTATGGAGGAATCCTCTGTTTTTCTTCCCGCTCACAATCTCCAGCACCAAAACACCGAAGCTAAATACATCTGATTTTATTGAAAAGATACCATCTCCTGCATACTCTGGTGCCATGTAGCCACTGCAGCAAATTGGTGGTTTAATACAGGAAATTTTACTAAATAAACACAAGTAAATTGGCCAGGCTAGGTATAACGAGTCTCACTATGTTCCAACCACTCTGTTTGTGTTTGCCTCTATCTGATTTCCTCCAAAGCTTCTGGCCATGCCGAAATCTGATATCTTCGGGGTCATATCATGGTCAAGCAAAATGTTGCTGACTTTGAGATCTCGATGGATAATCCTCAGTCTAGAATCTTGATGAAGATAAACAAGTCCCCTAGCAATCCCTTTGATAATGTGAAATCGCGTAGGCCAGTCTAGTATCTTACTTTGAACTCCATCTGCAGGTAGTTTACATCAAGTCTATGTTTCTGCCGGTTTTTTAAAATGAAAAAAACAAACCAAACCAAACGAACCCAAATTCCCACATGAATAAGATATTAGGTGTATATATACATATATATAGAGAGAGAGAGGAAGAATCATGCGAGAAGTTAAACATTTTGCGAGAAGACGAGAAGTCCCAATATCATATATGATTACAGTTCTTTGGGTGTGTTTAATCATGTATGATTAAGCGTCTTATGTGTTCAATGCAACATGTGTTTATATGATTAAGCTTGTGTAGTGTATCATACGTGTAATCATAAATGATATTGAAATTTCTCGCCTAACTTTTCATTTGAACCTGCCCCTATATATATATATATATATTTTTTTTTTGGGGGGGGGGGGGGGGGGGGGTTAATATACTTGGACCATTCATCTATCCCAAGGGGATCAAGATGTGGTGTTAAGATGATCATACCAAATATAAAGGAGTCGAGGCCTTTGTTCGGCATGTATTCATAGACCAACATTTTTTCTGCTCCTTTGATGCAGCAGCCTAAGAGCTTTACGAGATTCCGGTGTTGCAGTTTGGAAATACAGATGACTTCATTCTTGAATTCATCTAGTCCTTGAGTTGAAGTCCTTGCTAACCTCTTCACTGCTACTTCTTGTCCGTTTCCCAGCACACCCTGAAAACAATCTTTGAGGTAAGCACAATATCTATACATAATTTTTTTGTGAGAGTGTGAGAAAAAGTAAATGTATCCTTATATTATGTGAAGGTTTATCGTGAGAATTATGAAGATACATTTATATTGTCGGAAGGTTACCTCATTCCCACAATATAATTTAACCTTCTAATATATGGTTAATATATGATGTGAAAGTTATAATCATTACATAATATAACGTAACGTTTATGTAATATAAATCCATCTTCACTTGTTCTCACCTTCTCAGAAAAGTGAAAAATTCTAACATGATCCTAACACACACACACACACACACACTCTCTGTGTCTAAAATCTAAATATATATATAGGGTTAGGTTCAGAGGAAAACCTCAAAAAATCGAAAAACTGAGGAACACCCTGGTAGCCATTCATCTGGACGGTATGTATTGTGCATACAAGTAATTTATAACATGCACACATGTATATGCAGAAATGCAGAAAAACAACTTTTGAGGTTTTCCCTGAACCTCAAAATGAAGGGCTATATATATGCCTCAACTAGTTTTCCATTTTTTTTGAGGTTTTCCCTGAACCTCTATCTATCTATCTATCTATATATATATATATCCTCTATGTATTTTGTTGGAAACAAAAGCCTCAAAACTCACACACAAACAAAGGAAAAACAAACTTGGAGAGAAGAGGAGAACTAACAGAACAATATATTTAAAAGCAGTAAACTAACGGCTATCGATACATCCTGCCACAAAGGAAAAAACCCATCTCCTACTATTTAAAGCAACAAAATAAAAACTAGAGACCCATGAACTCCTAAACTATAGCTACCCACTACCCATTATTCTCCACTAAACTTGGTCAACTAAAGACTAAGTCCAAGCAAACTAAAAACTAACTCATATGCTACCGAACCGTAACCCGCTAACCCGTAAACAATACCGATTAATCCAACAATCACCCCCTTAATCGGTTTGTTTCATACTTCCCGTTCACAGCAGCTCCGGTTCCTCTTCGATTAAATTTGCCTCTTGCTTCTCCCATTTAGGACACTCATTGTTGTAGTAACCAAATTCACCACATTTGTAACATTTAACATCCCGCTGGAAACGTTCATTGACATCCCGACTTTTCCCGAACCCACGGCCTCTTCCCCGGCCACGTCCAAAGCCATCACGATTTGAACCTCCATTGCCACAATGCTTACACACATGCGCCTTTTCGTCACTAACCAACAATAAACTACCTTGAACGTCCTCCTTTCCTTTTAAATGCTCCTCATACGCCTTTTTCCTTCCTTGTTTTGACAGCTTCAACCCTTTTCCAATCAGACTTGTTCCAAGAGCCCTATTCCACCGACCAAGAAAACAAGCTACAAGCTTTACCGTCTTCTTATACCTGCAAAGCGAACAAGATCCAAAGCCACCTGCTTTGACGGGTCTGATACGTTCGTTTTTCACGCACCTCCGCCGGTTAGTCTCTTTTCCGACACGAACAGGTTGATCAAGAGTAGAAGCTGGTTTCGTGACCCTTTTTCGTTAGTCTCTTTTTCGTGACCCTTCAACCTTTGATCAGATTTAGCTTACACCCCCTTCACAACGAACGTGACTCTGATACCAATTGTTGGAAACAAAAGCCTCAAAACTCACACACAAACAAAGGAAAAACAAACTTGGAGAGGAGAGGAGAACTAACAGAACAATATATTTAAAGGCAGTAAACTAACTGCTATCGATACATCCTGCCACAAAAGAAAAAACCCATCTACTTTTATTTAAAGCAACAAAATAAAAACTAGAGACCCATGAACTCCTAAACTATAGCTACCCACTACCCATTATTCTCCACTAAACTTGGTCAACTAAAAACCAAGTCCATGCAAACTAAAAACTAACTCGTATGCTACCGAACCGTAACCCGCTAACCCGTAAATAATACCGATTAATCCAACATATTTAAATGTAGAAATATCTGTTTATATATGCCTCAACTAGTTATTGCGCTACATTCTAGCAAACTAACAAGTGATGCACTCATTATTTTTACCTTGTAAACGGGTCCAAAACCACCCTCTCCGAGCTTATTGTTGACCGAAAATTTGTTGGTAGCTTTACGTAATGTAGAAAAGTCGATCAGCGGTAGTTCTAGGTCGTCCTTCGAGTTTTTGTTGCCAGGATCATTTCCATAGTCTTCCTCTAGTGTCCCTGAGAAATAGCCAATGTCAATAGAACTATATAATCTGCATTACAAATCAAATTAACAGATGAAACAAGACCAAAATAGAACTACCTTCTTGGTTCGCCTTCCTCCTCTT
This sequence comes from Arctium lappa, assembly GCA_023525745.1. Lineage (NCBI taxonomy): Eukaryota > Viridiplantae > Streptophyta > Magnoliopsida > Asterales > Asteraceae > Arctium > Arctium lappa. Next base: position 85,734,581 of record CM042055.1, on the reverse strand, counting down.
TCTTCGATAAAATATGCAGGCAGAAAGTAGTATGACCAATAATACCGATATTATAGGGACAATAATCGCTACTCGTTTCTTTACACTCGAGCTTTTACCTTTTGCTGCAATGGCAGTATCACCCGTTAATTAAATAAATCAAATTCTTAATGATAACAATTAACAAACCAAATGAATCAGTTGGGTCTAGAGGGGTCCTTTTTTTAAATGACCTTCAGACAGGTTTTCAGATCGCTGGTACTTTTATACACAAGAATGTCTAGAAACCTGCCTAAGGACCTGTTTGTTAGCAGCTTAACGAGACTTACAACTTATTTGGTCAGCTATACATGACTGTTTGGTAGTGGCTTAACGATATAGAAATGGGTTATTCAGTAAATTTCTAGGGGAGCTTTATGTAGAAAGCCAAGTTCCTGTCCCTCTCAGTTAAAAAAATACCTTCCTTCCGTCTAGGAAAAACCGACAACTTTATCTATGAAGGCTTAACGAAAAACCAACCAAACCAAACAGCCCCTAAAGGTCATAGATTTAAAAAGCACTTGTCAGGAAGCCATTTAGGGGCTGTTTGGTAGGAGCTTAATGGACTGTATAATAGATAGGGCTTATTTGCACGGCCATAAATAGCTGTTGGGTAGAAGCTTAATAGGCTGTATAATGGAAGTCACGAGAGGGTGATTTACCTAATTCCGATGCTGGCATTCTTATATAAAGATCCTGCCCGTTTTCCGTAAATGTTCTGATATCGATCAAGTTACCGAACCAAAGCAAGCACCCATTTCCGGATCCCGTTATATTCTGGGTCGTATAAGCACTACAATTGCAGTTCCTCTTGCAAACCATCTCGCATTCACGAAGATCCATACTCTGGTTAAACCACGACTCCTGCGTATCCGGCAATTTTAGGTTCGAATACTTCCTAAACCCTTCCCCCGGTCCACAATCCAAAGGGACCGACCGACGACACCCTTGAGACCAATCCGCCACGTTCCATTGGTCCGGTGCTCTCGGCTCGAACCCTTTCAAACACCCACAAGAAGGCGAGTTGTTGATATTACAACTCGCGAACGACCCACAAAGCCCATACCGATCACAACTATCGGTCTGCGGAGTCAAATACAACAACCATTCCCGCCGGTTTTCGATCCATAACAACCTTTCTAAACTACCACTAGGCTTCATAACTACCCTTGTGACTATTGAACTATTTATAAGATCAAAATGGTAATACATTTCTCTTTGATCAAGCACAAACCCAAATCTGTAAATCGAATTCGGCCTCAAATTCGGCTCGCCGCTGAACCGAACTCCGTTCCATGGACCTGCCCGGAAAACAATTTTCCGGCCATCTCGAACGATCAATTGTGGGTACCCTTTTGTATCGATCCATACACTATGCTCACCAACAGAAGGATCATTTTCACTCTTCCATGATGTAAAATACCTTTCTACCCCTGTAACAAAATCTTTCCCGAATTTCATTCCGGGAACAAACGTATCCGTCGGAAAATCAAAACTTTGCCATATGGGTTTCTCCGGGTCACCGCCGGTTTCCTCCCGGACGATGAAGTTACCGGTGTCTAAAAGCTGAGCCACCGGTTTTTTCACTGACGGCGGTGATGATGATGAATTATCCGACGACGACCAGATGACGTCGCCGGCGGCGGTACGGAGGAGTAGGGTTCCGTTTAGAGTGAGTGAGAGCTCGCCGGAGTTGTTGGTGAGTGGTGTGTTCCGGTTGGCCACCCACATGACGGTTCCCGGTGAGATTCTTTTGTACCAGATTCCGACGTATCGGTTTGTGGAGTTTTTCGGGGAGAAGAAACCGATCTCGAAGGTTTGTTGAGATGAAAGAATGGTTTCGCCGTCTTTGATGGTTTGGTTGGCGGAGATGGTGTCTGCTGCGGTGGTACAAGTTATCACTGCACAGAGTACAATGATGAAAAACCATAAGTTGGTGACTCCTCCTTCTTCTGCTTTTTCTTCCGCCATTGATGTCGTCGTCTCTTTTTCATCCACCACCGTTTTTTGCCATTAAATTGTCTTTTTTGTCTATCTGTCTTGCTTTAATAGTTTATATATGAATGTTTGACATTTCCTTTTGGTCCTCGTGGTGATCGGAATCTTGACTCGACCACAAACGACTAACTTTTGCGATTAATTTGACCATCGTTATTCGTTTCACAAAATTTGATTGCCAAGTCGTTTACTCATATGTAATATTTCATTATAGTTGCATTTCCTTTAAAATATATAAACTTTTTGATCTTTATATTGTGCTAATTGAATATAATTTCATATTTATAAACATCAAAATGAAATCTATTTTTTTTGTGATATAATTATGTGAGAATATGTGAAACCTTATTAGATTACTCTTCAAAAGAGTTATCGAGGAGGGAAAGAATGTTCTAATATCTATATTATATTATAAAAACGACATAAAAAAATCTTAATTGCAACATTTTAAGCATAAGTTACAACTAATTAAAGTCAATTACTTAATTTACAATTTTTTAATGCTTTGGTACAACCTTTCCAAGCACAGTATCTCACATAATCATCTATTTGTGGAATGAATACTCATTTATTAATATAAATAACGAGATACGCTAATAAATTATCGTATTCTTTTAAATAAAAATATTTCGCAATACTTTCCAAATTAACCAAGTGCAAAAAAAATAAAATAGAAACGATGTAGGTATAAAAATATTCTTCCATATTTTAATATATTTACATTTAAATGTAAAATCGAAAATAAAAATAAAAGATTTTAAAATATTCTCTACATTCACTATAAATATATATAGCTTCTTTATGTATCATTCAAGTACAAGAAGAAGACGAACGGTCGGGTGTCAATAGCGAAACCTGCAACTGAACAAAAGGTATTCCACTATATTTTTGTTTATTTGAAAAACTACTTTTTTTATTTTATTTTATTTACTGAGGAGTTGTTTATATTTTTCAAAACTCACAATCATATTTTATTTACTGAGAATTTGTTTATATTTTTCAAAATACATTCATTTTTCACATTGTATTTCATTAACTGTTAACAGAGAAATTACGTTTCATTTTAACTTGGTTCAATATTCCAACAAAAAATTTATTCTCCCGTGCAATGCACAGGCCCAACACTAGTATATATTAAGAAAAAAATGATCCAATCCTAGTTGATGTAAGACTCCAACACGCAATGGAGACTAGAGGGGTATAAATTATCCGTAAAGTGATATATCTTGGCTTTGATATCATATGAGAATACGTGAAACTTCATCAGATTACTCTTCAATAAAGCTCTTGAAAACAAAGAAATATGTTATAGCATATAGTAATCGATGTAAGAACCTAATAGATTTGAATGTGATTCAAAATGGATCAATAATAGGATTAAATGGAGGTAATTGAATTTACAATTTGTAGATATTTTAGAAAGGGACGTATGTGTAGAAATAGTAATAGGGACAGTTTTGTAAGTCTTAGACTTTAGTCAAAGAAAGTCGCCATTAAAAGCTGTAGAGAAAAGGTAGGGACCAGGTTAACCATGTTCCGTCTTTATCAAGGGGCAGTTTCGTCAATTATGAGAATACAGATATGTGTTTTGCTTTAAGGGTGTGTTTGGGATTGATTATTTAGGCTATGTTTGGCAAACTAGCTGATAAGCTAGCTGGTTAGCGATAAGCTAGTTGATGAAAAAATCACGTTTAACAAAAACTAGCTTATAAGCATTTAAATTACCAAAAATGACATTAACTATTTATTTATAATTAAAAGTTAATATATAATTATGAATATTAATGAGGGGCATAATTGAAATAATCACAAAAAGCTCCTCATAAGCTACTCCAAGTAGCTTATCAAAAAACTAGCTTATAAGCTAGCTTATTTTTGTCAAACAATGCCTTAAAATGTTATTCTAATGTGGTACTAGTAATAAACAGTTTTTATTGTTTGGATGAGAAGAAAAGAAAAATGCTTATATAGGGTTGGCATCGGTGATAAAAAGTTTTTGATAAGTCATTTCATTATGACTTATTAACTTATTTGAAACAACTTATCACTTTTTTGGTCATTTTACATGTATAAGCAATCTCAAATACCCCTAAAAAACAACGTGTTTGCGTATTTCATTTTGGTATAACGATAAGCTAATCCAAATACTTTCTATAAATTCCGGTTTAACATCACATAAGTTAATAAACACTTTTACAAAAAAACATAAGTTGTTTTAAATAAACAATCCCAAACACCCCCTAATAACATCATTTAACAGTTAAAGACCTTTAATTTTGATACAATTTGTCCATTAAAAATAAGGTATCACACTATCACTTATACTAATTTAGGTTCTAATGACCAAAAAAAAAAGAACTTCATTGTTAAAATTAGAGAAGTGCAGAAATTCATTCGATCAGTTTATGAATAGTGTTTTTAAATGAAATGTATGAATAATTGGTTCAAAATATAAGTTATATTCAATTCCATAATCAATAATCTATACTATATAATGAAAAAACTAAAATGTACAAACATTTCTATAATTACATTTACCATTCTTACAATGTTACATTTATCGCTCTTATAATTACTTATTTAATTTACTTTATATCTTTTACTTTTTCATTTTTCATTTTACACCATTATCATATTAACACAAATAATCATATATTAAAAAAAATGTAATGAAAAAATACGTTCATTTTTCTACAAATTATACCATTATAATCGTCTCGTCAACACCTACAAAACGAGCCCAATATTGAATATTTTTTAATTTAACTGCACTATTAAATATCATGAATATCTACGAAATAATTTGTTTTATATCCATACGTTTTATTTTTTTCCACCGTTAGCACGTTAAAAATACATAATCGTAAAATACGTTTCATTCTTATTATAAATTATATCATTATAATTTTCTTCGTCAATAATTGTAATATAAACTAATTATTAAATATCTTTATGGGTTTATGTTTCATAAGTTGTGATTCTTAGGTCATGGTTGATTGTTGATGACATGTATATAAGGAAGTAGCATTAATTGTTCGTTCTTTACTTATATTCCGCTGCATCGTGCGGATATATGCCTAGTAATATATGATTGACATAATTTATCCAATCTAACATCTATTAAATTAAATTTGATGAGTCATTCAAAGTCAATTAAATTGAATCGGTCGTTCAACTCAACATATAACTTGTGATTGAATTATACCGATTCTTTTAAATCTCTTAAATATAAACCATTGAATCCATTTAAGTTAAAACATAAATTTATAAAATTTTTAACTATTGAAATATAGAAGGTATAACTTTGAATAAAATAAAGGAAAAAAAGGAAGAGGTGTTGGTGGGGTGGGGGCCGAGGGTGGTTGAGGGGGGTGGGGTGGTTATGACTTACGAGTTATGTTGTATGATTATTTACGAATAAGACACTGTGAAAACGAATTTAGGGTTTTTTTAGTAGCTCAATGAGATTCACAACTTATTTGGTTAATTATACGTAATTGTTTAGTAGTGACTTAAAAGTGATTTATCTGGTAAGTTTCTAGGGAAACTTATGCGGAAAGCCAAGTTTTTTTCCAGACATATCTCTCCCAATTTAAAAACTCGCTCCTTCCATACATGAAAAAACTTTCTCAAACAAAAATATTCTCAATCTATACAAACAGATTAATCCACACAAACAATTTCATTTATACATGACTTAATGGAAAACCAACCATACAACCCATTTAGACATGTATCAAATCAGTTGCAAATAAGACTAAGTATAAATATTGAAAAGGATTTAATCCATAACATCAAAATTAATGTGATAATCTACACAAACAATCGAGATTGATTCGTACAATTAGTAAGATTTTGGTGGTTTGTATTTGAAACCGATTTTATTTGTGCATTAGATCAAGTTTTAAATTTTAATTATGTTTATAAATATGGCAAAAGGAACCTTTAAATATTAAGTTTGAAATTGAATAGAAAGGTATGATTGTCCTTTTTATTATTTTTTTATATCATTTCAATTGAAAAGTTAGATAACCTTTTTAACGTTTTCTAGTAAAGATGGCTTACCTGCAACAATAGTCGAACTTCATTTTTCTTCCGATATCATTTTCCTACCTTTTTATATAAATGATGTATAAAATATTTAATTATTACTTAATATGTATAAAATACTAATTAAATCAAAGTACATTAAATTTTTATACAATTTACCATTTATATTGTTTGTCCTTGACTATGAGTGTCCAAATCTGTTTTTTTTTTTTTTTTTGATAACCGTGGGATTTCGGGTCAGCTTACGCGCACCGACTAGTCCCCGGGCGACCACGAATGGCCTGGAGTCATCGCAGGTGAACCTCCATGGCCACAAGGGCTTTGACAACGTCTGTATTTGAACCCTGGGTAGATGAGACCTTTCACTACATCCCCCAAAGGGTTTACCTGTGCGCCACAACCCAAGTGGTTTGTCCAAATCAGCTTGTATACACCTCGATTAAGCTCAGGAGCCTTGGAAACATCCAGAAAAATCCTCAATGGCTCTACAGGACGCGAAATGATAACCGTTAAAAAAGATCCCCTATATACCTAACCTTATTATCATTTGAACTAACACACAAGATTTACTATTTATATCTTGATCCAACTTTGTAGTTAGGTCTTTCTTCTTCTTTTTTTTTTTTTTTTGAAAGGTGTCCTAGGCTATTTCTAAACTAATCCCTTGGGAAATTATGATTGCAAGACATCCGCCTTGATTAAATTTCAGTGGTCACAATTGTTGTTTACGCCTGGATTCGAACCCTAGATAGATGGGATATTCCACCACATTCTCCAAGACCTTAACCAGTATGTCACAACCCTTATGGTTAGGTGTTTTCTATATATTGTTGGGTCTATATTCAAAGTTGCATCATAAACATACAATATTTAATGAGTATTAATTCGTTTAAATCTAAAATTTATACAAAACAATAATGGCACGAAGTGGGACCAGGACTATGCTTGTATTTGACTTTCTAACCTGCCTGCTTTGGTCCATTTACGTTTTTCTATATTTGTTTTTGAAGCTTTTCTTACTTTTTGAAAAATGTTTGTGTGAATTATCGTTTGATCCCCACCATATGGTACAAGAATACAAGAGAGTAATAAGATGAAACATATTAATTATTTTATAAAATATAATAAAATATTTAAAAGAAATATTTTGGATTTCGATTTTGTTGTAACTTTGTTTTATTTATTGTTCAATAAGTTTCTTCCAACTTTTCAAAAAAAAAAAAATATATATATATATATATATATATATAGCCTTACGTTCATTTGAGAAATGATAAATATATGAGAAATAGAAAGTAATCGTAGTCATTCAGACGGTCAAGATCGGATTTGACTGGTCAAATATTTCGACTTTAACTGGTAAAAAGTTGCGGCTATTCCAAAAATAGAAGAACACTTTCATAATTTTTACAAAATACACGGACTGTGTTCATATATGAACATGTATAATTTACATATGAACTATATGTTCATATGTGAATCAGTGTAATTCAAATCTGAACTCTTTTAACTGATTCATATAAGAACCTTTGTGATTCATATATGAACTAATTAACTGATTCACATATGAACTAATTAACTGTAAGTTCATATATAAATCAGTTGGACTAATTAACAGATTCATATATAAACTTTTGTGATTCATATATAAACTAATTAACTGATTCACATATGTGAATCATATAGGTTCATATATGAACTTATCGCGCATATTTTACAAAACTACCTCTCTACCTTCTATAGATGTTTCGCAGTAAAAGCCACAAATATTGACCAGATGAATGGCTAAGATTACTTCTCTATTTCTCATACATTTACCATTTTTCAAATGAACCTCTCCCTATATATATATAGGGTTAGGTTCGCGTGAGACCAAGTTGTTTCCGTGAGACCGCGTGAGACCAAACCTTAAAACATGAAACTTCACACCGAAACACTGTGAAGGTAAAAAACATTCAAACCTTCATAATGTAATCACACTATGAAGGTAAAAAAATCTAAACCAAATTAAAAAAATCAAACCTTCACAGATAAAAGACTGTGAAGTTATATCCGAACTTTCACAGTGAAGACGCTATGAAGGTAAAAAAAACGAACATTCACAGCGAAAAACACCGTGAACGTAACATTACGGTGTTTTCCCTATGAAAAATTCGATTTTTTTACATTCACAGTTTTTTGGTGTAAAGTTTCATACTTTAAAGTTTGATCTCACCGGTTTCACGGAAACTGTTTGGTCTCACGCGAACTTAACTCTCTCTATATATATATATAATAAAAATATTTAAAGGAAATATTGGTGGGTTAGTCCTACACAACCTAATCGTTTTGACCCACCTTAAAAGTTAAAATTGATTTGTTTTAATTCAACTATTCAAGTACCTTAATGTTCAAAAACATTTTAATAGGACACAATCTGATTTGATGAGATTTGGAATTGAATTATATTTCAAATTTGCATTTGGTTTAAAGAAAAGTTTGGAATTTTAATAAAATCTTGCAAACATGAGATTTAGAAATCTTACTAGGATAGTTGGTATTTATAGAGATTTCATAAGATTTGTTTGAAATAATGTTTTAAAATATATGAAAAACAATATTTTTTTAGAATTTGTTTTTATAAAGAATTGAATTCAGTTTCATTCTAAATTCTACAAAACAAACATACAAATTCTTTCACGAAATCCAAATACCAAACATTTCATCCAACTAAACGGGCCCTAGAGGTAAATGATGCAAAACCTATCAAAAATGACGAAACACGACAACAAAAGGATTTTCCCAAAAATCATTTTACTTTTAGGATAAAATCTTAGAAGGAAGTTCCTTTAGGAATCCAAAATTGATTAAGAACATGGGATCTACCCACTACGCGTCACGTTTCCCTCTTTATAGTGAATGTTTAATCATGAATAACACATTCACAATGAATATGGAACTGTTATTCATCATAAATCACACATTGATGATGAATATGAAACATGTTTTCATCATCAATCAAACATTGATGATGAATAACACGTCCACATGTCGCGTTATGGACAGATATAGGGTTCCTAATCAGTTTTAGGTGAACCTACCCCTCAAATCTTAAAATGAAAATATTGACCCACTGTTATGTCATATAAGAACCTTAATATACGTGATTCGAGCCCTTTGTTTATTAGGTAACAAAAACCTAGGGGTATGCCACAAACGAAGACGAAAACCTGTCATTATGTTAAGTGTGACCACTGCAAAAATTCTAACAGTTTTCTAAATAATCAATAAAATTCTCTCAAAATTCTAAATAATGATATAACTTCTCATAACTTAGCAAACCTTTAAAACATGCCTAAATTTGGTGGCCTATAGGGTCATATTCTCACTAAAGTCAATAAACCTTGAAAATAAAAGAAATTAAAATCGTTACGCAATTATGCATTCCCTACAAATTGACCCCCAAACTACTACAAAACTTGCTTGCTTAAACTTGTTGAATTATAATCAAGATTCAATACATTCTTCTAGAACATGAGTTATATTTCTATTAAAGTGTATAAGAGCATCTCCAACAACTATGTTAAAATAGAAAAAAAAATGAGATTTTAACAATTTTTTTACTTCAACAACTATGCTATATCATATGCTAAAATAGAGAAAAGAGCAGAGAGAAGATAAAAATCTCCAAATTTGGAGAAATCTCTAAAACCCCATATTGAAGAGAGAGAAATAATATTTTATTCTTTTCCACCAATAGGAGACATTGAAGTGGTATGTTTAGGAGAGAGAAATAATATTTTATTAATATAATTGATGATAGAATATTAGAATTGTTAAAATAGAGTAGCTGTTGGAGTTGGTTGTAATTTTTTTAGAGATTTCAGCTTTTTATACTCTATTTTAGAAAAATTATAGCATAGTTGTTGGAAATGCTCTAACATTTTTGTACAATAAACTAAAATCACACACGGTTATCACGTTTGGTATGCAGAACAGAGTGGAACATGACAGAACATAACAGACTTGTCCCATGTTTGGCGTGACCATATGTGGGACACGCTAGAACTAAGTGGAACAAGCATGAGACACACTTGTCCCACTCCAACCCCCTGAAACTAAGTAGAACACCATTATTTTGACTAATATACCATTTGTTAAAAACATAAAACATGTATTCTCATCATCCACGTCTCCAAGCTAGGTGTGTGCAAAACCCGAATAGTCCGAAATCCGAATCCGCATCCGAACCAAAAATAAGGTGTTTCATACCCCGAAATCCGATAATCCGAAATCCGACATTTGGGAGGATATCTGGGTTCGGATTGGGTTTGATCGTTGGCCACCCAACCCGTCCGAAAACCCAAAATAACATAAATCTATATTTTAAATACTATATATATATATATATATTTATTTATTTATCTAACTATTTTTTGAAAATCGTAAATTATAGTCTGTTGAAATATGTTCTAAATTTTAAACTTGCTATCGATTTCATCAATCTTTCAATCGTTTGTATTCATCCTAAAAAAAAATTGAATTTATATATAATTTTTGCATTATATAATACCCGAACCAGACCGACATCAATCCGAAACCCGACCAACCCAAACCCGAAACAACCTAAAATCCGAAACATAAAATTTGGGTTTTGATTTTCATATCCAAAATCCAATCGTGATAAATTAGTTTTATGTTTTTGATAATCCATTGCACTATGTATTAGTGATGTAAATTAGTTTTATGTGATGTAATCTAATCTGGGGTAGATTCGTCATTTAACCAGTCTAGTCCTGTTCTGTCCAGTTGTGTAATGTCTTGTCAAACGCTGGACAGTTGTCCTGTTCTGTTCTGTCCTGTCCTGTTCTATCTTGTTCTGTTCTGTCCTGTCTGCGTCCAAACGCACCATTAAGAAGATTGAGTTACTAGAACTTGAACCATATTGATATGTCTTTATTTAACGGGTGATCATGCTCGATGGGTCTACTCAAATTTGCTTGGCCTCAAACCTCTTGAATCAGTCTATTGAGTAGGGGTGCTCAAATTTCCGTTCAACCCGGCCAACCCAAACCGAAAAATCATAAAATAACCTAAACCGTATCAACCCGACTTATAATCGATACATTTTTTTACCAAACCGCATTAAATGGGTTGATAACGGCCCAAACCAAACCGGCCCAACCCGACAACCCGATGAAAAACAGGCGGTACCTTTTAATTTTTCACAACTCGCTCCGCTTCAATTTAGATTGTTGCCCTACCTTCTGTTTGAGTTTTTGTTTCAACAATCGAGAATCGAGAGTGCTTGAGACTTGATCGATTGAAATCGAGAGTGCTTGAGCTTGATCGATTGAAATCGAGAGTGCTGGTCCTGCTGGAGTAGAAAGTCGAAGGCATCAATCGAACTCAAGAACTCAAGAATTTGATCGAGACATCAATCGAGAGACCTGATCTGTTGGTTCAAGGATTCAAGCTTTGGTTTTCTTCTTCGATTGAGGTAGAGGTACTATTACTATCAGATTCACGCTGGATTGAACTCAAGAATTTGATTTCTCTTTTTCCTTCGATTGAATCAGATTCTCTTTGTATACAAGTTTTCCTTTGTTTAAAATTGTGTTTAAACTGAATTTTGTTTAAAACTGCATTGAACTGTTGTGTTTTAGTTTTAGTTTGGAACTTTGGATTTTGGAAAAATGGAAAATGGATGTTGACTTTTGAAACTGTTGAACCCTTGTGATCTGAATTTTGAAACTGGATTGAACCCTTGTGATCTGAATTTTGATTGAGTTTTAGAATGGATGTTGTTGGAAATGGAAATGAAACACTTTCAAGACAGTAGCTAATCAAATTTTAGATTAGAAGGGACTAGTATACTGCTGTGTGTTTTCAGTTCTTTGACAGGTAATCTCATATATTAACAACTTGCTGACTTGTTGGCTTATAAGACTATGTGAAAATGGCATAAATGGAATCCTTGCATATGAGATTAAATATTTTGTACATCTCATTACTTATGTTCATGTAGATATGATGAATAATGCTCAAAATATTTATTTTGATTTCTTGGATATAGCAATGCTTGGTAAGTGTATAACGTAGTTTGTATTTATAGGTTCCTATGTCTACAAGTTGTTAATCAATCCTAATACGTAGTTGCATTACCCTATTTTCAAAACCAATTAATTGAACTTCCAGGATAATTTAAACTCTACAGCAGTTCTTTTTCCGTAGCACCAATATTCGACTCGACTCGTCCGAAAACTCGATTAGATTTTTCGAGCCGAGCCGAGCATACACTTATTGAGGTCAAGCGTATAAGCGAGCTAATCAATCTCGAATTCAATCCCATAAACGGGTATCGAGCTCGAACTCGAACATTGAAAAAATATTGGAGCTCGATCCCGGTGCTATTTTTTCGAGCCGAGCTCGAATAACTTGCAAATCGACTCGGCTCGTTAACCCCCCCCCCCCCCCCCCTACAGATAAATATTAGCACATGAACCCTCCCCTGAGCCCAACTGCTGAGTCATCTCAGAAATGCCTCCTCACATGTGGTTCCTAGGGGGCGGTTCAGTGTGGGGATGGTCGGGGTTACCGTTAATCAACCTGCTCAAATATTAGCACCACTTTGGTTTCCTTTTTAAATTGCACATTGGGTTTAGCTAAATTTCTTCTGATTGTGGAAGAAATGGGAGCTCCAATTTCCCTAAAGAGAAATCATAATCGAAATATAAGGGGGCGTTTAGTTCGCATAATGGAATTTGATGGAATTGGAATCCATTGAAGAAATTTGACTTTGAAAGAATTGGAATGGAATTTAATGAAATATGACCACACGTTTGGTTGGTAGGAATTGAATGTAATTCAATTATTTCACTTTAACCAATGAATGATGAATTCCTTGATTGTGGAATTCAAAGGATTCCATCATGATCAATATGTGAACCAAACAAAGGAATTGGAATTTGGTCAAAGGAATCATCCATTCCAATTCCTTCTGATTCCTTCAAAATCCATGAACCGATGCTGAACTATCTGCAATTTGAACTTGCAAGAATCAAACCACTTCGGTGGTTGGGTTATGTCGCACGGTTTAAGGCTCATGGGATGTAGCGGAAATCTCATCTTCCCTAGGTTCAAATGCCTAAGCTCTTGTGGCCATGGAGGTTCAACTGCGATGATTCCAGATCATTCGTGGTTGCCCGGGCCAAGGATTAGTCGGTACGCGTAAACAAATCCGGATACCCACAATTACCCACTAAAAAAAGAACTTGCAAGAATGGGAGTTATCTATAGAAGAGATTAATGAGACTTTTTGGACCTTACAGAATGGCATTTTGTACTTCCTATATGAACATCAAGCCCCAACCCTGACTTCTAATGGCAAGACCAAAACTATAAATTGCAAGTTTGCAACTTTGTTTGTAGTCTTTGGGTGTCCGATTTTGTTTCCAATACTATAACGAACTTCCCGATTGTTGTAATCTCTAATACTCTCTCTTTTTCAGCGTTGATCAAGCAATCCTACATCCTCGAATTTTAGGTCCTCAACCCACTTCTAGTTTCGTTGATTGGAAGCAAGAAAGGCACTTCTAGGTTTCTTTGAAGACACGCTTTTTTATCGAAAAAATGAAGGAAGAAGAAGTAAATAGATGTCAAATTCAAGAATGGTATCCAAGATTCAAATCCACATCTATAAAAACCGTGATCCACGAGCTTCCCGAATCATTCATCGAGTATCTTCTTGATGATTCAGGCCCCTTCCTTCTCCCACTTTCCGTCTCCAACGATGATGCATTACCCAATAGAATCCACAAACCCGAAGAAGAAGACGACTACGTTATATCAGAAGAACCATCCGACGATGAATCGGAACAAACTTCACCACCTCCTTCTTTCCCAGAACTCGAATCCGAAATCAACCAATCAATCGAAACCCTCGGTGGCGCCATCTTCCCGAAGCTCAACTGGAGCTCCCCTAAAGACTCCGCTTGGATAAGCCCAAATGGGAGTCTCAAATGCACATCCTTTAGCGAAATCACACTTCTGCTTAAATCTTCCGACTCACTCGTCCATGATCTCTGTCACGCGTACGACTCGTGCAGCGATTGCAATACCCTTCGGCCCACTCGTTTCTTCCTCGCCCTTCGCAAATGGTACCCATCTCTCCACCCGGAAATGGAATTCCGTTGCTTTATACACAACCACATCCTAGTCGGAATCTCCCAGCGGGAAGTCACTGGATTTTACCCTACATTGACCGAACAGAAACACGAGCTGGAAACCGTGATAAAAAACTTCTATACGGACGAGGTGAGTACGAGATTCGAGTCGGATAGTTACGCGTTTGACGTTTACGTGAAGAGAAACGGAGAGGTTAAGCTTCTTGATTTCAATCCATGGTGTGCATTCACATTGCCATTGTTGTTTACATGGGAGGAATTGGAATCTGATCAGTTGAGTAGAGAAATGGAGTTCAGAATTGTGGAGAGCCAATGTGGAGTAAGGCCAGGTTTGAAAACTGCAGTTCCTTATGATTATTTGGATACAAGTGCAGGAAGTGGTTGGGATCAGTTTCTGAGAAATGCCGACGACGAGTTGCGGCGGCAGACGAGGTCGGCCGGTGGCTAGACGATCGTTGCCGTCCGTCTGCTTGCTCTAAACTAAGGTTCGTTTTAGTGTTTAGTTGTTGGTTGATTATGAGTTTAAACTCGACTTTTAAATGTTTGTGATACAACTGTTCTACACTTTGAGATAAAGTACTGGTATTTGGGCATTTTATCTTTAAACCCTATTTTCGAGTGAGATAACCGGATGTTATTATTGTAATTTGCCACCAGTTATGTTTTTTCTACTGCCTGTTAGTTAGGGGGTGTTTGGGATTGCTTATTTAAACAACTTATGTTTTTTTTTTGAAAATGCTAACTTATGTGGTGATAAAAAAGAGTTTTATAAAAAGTGTTTGGATTAGTTTAATAAGTTGTTATTTAGGGGTGTTTGGGATTGCTTATACATATAAAATAACCAAAAAAGTCGTAAGTTGTTTTAACTAAGTTGATAAGTCAGAATGGTTTAGCTTATCAAAAACTTCTTATTAGCGGTGTAGAAAAGCTATAAGCATTTTTTTTTCTTCCAACCCAAACACTAAAAATAGCTTATTAGCAGTGAGGAAAAGTAACAAGTCAATAAGGAGTTTAAATAAGTAATCCCAAACACAAGGTTAATGTGATACATAGAAAGTGAATTATTCGGTAACATGTCATGGGGGAGCTTTATATAGAAACCCAAGTTTTTTTCTCTCCCAAACCTGCCCTTCACAATTAAAATACAACTTCTTCTATCTATGAAAAAACCTTCGTGATCGAAACTTTAACAAATTCATGTATATGAAAATAAACAAATTATATGTAAAAGTTCATAAAAGTAAAAGTAAATATGAGGATAAAAGGTAAACTAAAGTAGTTGATGATAGATCAAAAATTCAATTCATCATCTAAAAGCTCACAAATATTCTTATAATATGCACCATAAATCCATAATGGTTGATTAAAGATGGATAAAGTTAAATGAACTAAAATTATATAAACATCAAATTTAAAGAAACATTTTATAGTTAATACTAGGGACACACTGTGGTTTGGGTTGGGCAGGTTGGGACATTTTTATAACCCAACTTAATTATGGCGGTTTGGAAAAACTCAATCCAACCTAACTTATTCAAAAGTATAACCCAACTCAACCCAACCCTTGCAGATTATGGCGGGTTGGGTGGTTTAGTAGTTTGCATAAAATTGTAAAATAAAATACGATAAATACTACAAACATTTAGCAAACCAAAAGGTTATTTGGTTAGCATTTAGCAGTGTTAGGGCTGTAAATGAACCAAACGTTTAGTGAACCTTTCTGGAGAATTGCGTTTATATTCGTTTATTTAAGAATTGATCGAACATGAATACATTTTTTTGTTCGTTTAGTTAAATGAACGAACATGAACAATGGGCTCATTCGTTTATTTACGTTCGTTAATATTTGTTTATTTATATTTGTTTACATATATAAATATAAATATATATATATATATATATATATTATGATATTAATATGTAAAATCATTAATTATATTAAAATTTAAGAATTTCTTTTTTATTATTCATAAATTTACCCGATTTTTCATTTTGTTATGTTATTTCGGAACGAAATAATGATTAATGATGTTTTTTTGTTCATTTGTGTTCTTTTGTTTATGTTCGCTTGTTTACGTTCATTTAGCATTTTAACGAACAAACATAAATGAACACGAACAAACACATTTTCTTAACGAACGAACATGAACACAAAAAATTACGTTCTTTTACTGTTTGTGTTCATTCATTTGTTTGGTTAAGTTTAATGAACGAACACGAACAAGCCTCCATTAGTTTGTTCAGTTAAGTAAAATGTATTATATATATATAAGGGAAAAGTCGAAAAAAACCCAATAAACTATCTGATTTTGAATGATTAAGTCCCTAAACTATTTTTTTGAATGATAAAACCCTTAAACTTTCTAAAACCGGTTAAATACATCCTTGTAACCTGTTAAAAACAGGTTAATGTAATAAAAATTTGGGAAAAATCTAAAGAAACCCAACAAACTATCTGATTTTGAATATTTAAGTCCCTGAATTTTTTTTACCAAATAAATCTCTAAATTTTTTACCAAATAAATTATTGATCTTTTTTAAACAAATAAATCCAAAACTTTTCTTGAAAAAACAAAATCATGAACTTAAATTTGAACAAATAAATCTATTTTTTTTTTTTTTTGCATGAACAAAAATAATATATATAATTCCTCTCACCGACAATATAGCAAAATTAACCAATTAAAGAGAGAAAACAAATATAAATTTTTATTACTAATTACGAATCATTCAAAATTTATGCCTAAAAGTCTAAAACATAAATAGATACGTATAATTGTACAAAAACTATTCTCATCCTTTCACAAAATATATAACAAAAAAAACGTCAATCCTTTCACAAAATGTACCAAAAAAAGTCAATCTGTACACAGATATACCAAAAAAAAACTTTGCTTATTGACTCGTTTACCTTACCGGATGAACATCGCAAGGATCGAGAATCATACCCGGTAAGAACGATATAAGGATGGAGAGTCTTATCCAGTAAGTGGAGGTGACGACTCTAACCCGGTAAGCGCTTACCGGGTAAAATAAGTTAGGGTGTCGATTTTATTAAAAAGCTATCGCGTGCACAACTTACTCGGTAAGCGCTTACCGGGTTAGAGTCGTCACCTCCACTTACTGGATAAGACTCTCCATCCTTATATCGTTCTTACCGGGTATGATTCTCGACCCTTGCGATGTTCATCCGGTAAGGTAAACGAGCCAGTAAGCAGAGTTTTTTTTTGCTATATTTGTGTATAGATTGACTTTTTTTTTGTTATATATTTTGTGAAAGGATGAGAATAATTTTTGTACAATTTACGTATCTATATATGTTTTAGACTTTTAGGCATAAATTTTGAATGATTCGAAATTAGTAATAAAAATGTATATTTTTTTTTCTCTTTAATTGGTTAATTTTGATATATTGTCGGTGAGAGGAATTATATATATTATTTTTGTTCATGCAAAAAAAAAAAAGATTTATTTGTTCAAATTTAAGTTCTTGATTTTGTTTCTTCAAGAAAAGTTTTGGATTTATTTGTTTAAAAAAGTTCAATAATTTATTTGGTAAAAAATTTAGAAAAAAGTTTAGAGATTTATTTGTTAAAAAAAATTCAGGGACTTAAATATTCAAAATCAGATAGTTTGTTGGGTTTCTTTAGACTTTTCCCAAAATTTTATTACATTAACCTGTTTTTACAGGTTACAAGAATGTATTTAACCGGTTTTAGAAAGTTTAAGGGTTTTATCATTCAAAAAAATAGTTTAGAGACTTAATCATTCAAAATCAGATAGTTTATTGGGTTTTCTCAGACTTTTCCCTATATATAATGTATATAATATAGTTTGGGCTATAAATTTGCTTAAATAGACTAGTTGTTTTTTATTCTTGTATTATATATATATATATATATATATAATTTTATAAAAATTATATATTAGCGGCGGGTTGGGCGGGTTGAACAAATCGTAACCCAATTTCAACCCTCTTAATTTGCGGTTTGGCGGGTGGACGGGTTGGGCGGGTTTCGTGGGTTAAAGGTTTTTGTACACCCCTAGTTAATACTAATTTAACACAAAATAAATATAAATGAATAATAAAACAATGTACAAGAAAATAGTGGTTAGTAACGTTGTGGGTTAGCTTAACTAACATTAAGACTTGGGTTTCAGGATCTTCTTAGAGGTTATCGGTTCGAGTTCTACAAGGTTACCGAAGATTTTGTTGACTGTATTACAAGACCCTTAGGGAGTGTTTGGTACGCAGACAAGATTGGACGGGACTGGACAGGACAGGACAGGACAGAACAGGACTGGACTGGACAGGACAAGAGGCTAGGACTGGACAGGACAAGAGGCTAAGACATGACTGGACAGGACTGGACAAGACAAATGGTTGTCTTGTGTTTAGTACGACTAGGACTGTATATGACAGGACTGGACAAGTTTCCCTAAAAGTTGTTTGATAATTTTATATGTCATATAATAGTTATAAATAACACAAATAAAGTATATCTTTAAATAATTTAATTAAAAAACATTATTAACTTTTTTACACAATTTTCATACATATAAATACATAAAAAAACAATAGTAGGAAATTTGAATGAAAAATCTGAAATAATTGATGGTAGTTCGAAAAAATCCGATTCATATAAAAAAAACATAATAGTTGATTCAATTTGGAATATCTTAATGAATTGGTGGATGCATAGTTGCAGCGACGAGTAAAGATAAAAGACGATGGGTGGCCGGTGAAAGACGATAGTTGTGAAGAAGGTGAAAGATAGTAATAGAGGTAGTGGTGGTGGCGGTGCACAGTGGTAATAGAGGTTATTATAGTGGAGGAAGAGACGGAGGTTACCAACGATGGTTGGCGGTGAGCGTCGGTGACGGCGGCGACAATGGGTGGTGGTGATTGGTGGAGGTGGTGATGGGCGGTGGTTGTGGAGGTGGTGGAGGAAGTTGTTGTAGTAGTGAAGGAAGAGGTGGAAGTGGTCGACGATGGTTGGTGGCAGTTACCGGTGGTCGTCAATGATGGTGGCGACAATAGGTGGTGGTGATCGGTGTTAGTGGAGGTGGTCGACGATGGTAGTGGTGGTGGCAATGACCGATGGTTGTGGAGGTGGTGGAGGAGGTTATTATGGTGGAGAAATAGGTAGAGGTGGCCAACGGTGGTTGGCGGTGGCTACTAGTGGCCGCCGATGGTGGTAGTAGCGACGATGGGTAGTGGTGACCCTTAAGACTAATACCATATTAGGATTATATATCAAATGGCGGTAAATCAGTGATTTTTAGTTTCTGTCTCATTTCTGTCCCATGTTGTTCCACCTATTTTGGTGGAACAATAAAATACCCCTTTTTGTCCCATCTTGTCCCACCATGTCCAGTCTTTGTCCCTGTCCCATGTCGCGCCAAACATGGGACAATTAACTTTTGTCCTGTCCCATGTCACGCCAAACATGAGACAGTGAATTTTTGTCCCGTCCTGTCCCACTCAGTCTGCAAACCAAACACACCCTTAAGACTAGTCGAGGTACCATTAAAAAAAGAGAAATTAATTATTTTAGCCATTTTTGGTTGATGGCTTAACCTCCTAGTCACCTTCTCTCTATTTTTGCTGAAATAGCCCACACCTCTATGAAAAACCTTCGTATTTATGAACTCATGCAAAAAATAAAAAATATTTTATACTTTCAATCCCTCTTCGTGAAAAGTCCAAATAAAATTGCGAATCTAAATTGAAATCCCATTACCAAATGAAATGCGAACCTAAATTGAAATCCCATTACCTTTTTACGAACATAAATAATTTTGCAGAAGGAATGGAATTTTGAAATTGCAAACCTGGTCCTTGGAGTTTGAAATATTATACTTTTCACCCAGGTTTGCAATAGGTGTACGAAAAGGGGCCGAAAATATAAAATATTTCTTATCTTTTGCATGAGTTCGTAAATGAGAAGGTTTTTCACGAGGTGTGGTTTATTTCAGTAAAAATTACAAGAAAAAGTGACTAAAAGGTTAACCCATCAACAAAAAGTGACTAACAATTAATTTCCCTTAAAAAGAAAATTAGGGGGGGTTTGGTTCACGGAATATAATTTGATGGAATTGGAATACATCGAAGAAATTTGATTTTGAATGAATTGGAATGAAATTTGATCACACGATTGGTTGGTAAGAATTCATTTCCTTCACTTAAGCCAATGAATGATGAATTCCTTTAATCGTGGAATTCAATGGAATTGGAAGGATTCCCTCGCTTTCATCCTGTGAACCAAACATGAGCTTCAAATTTGGTAATGGAATTGATCATTCCAATTCCATGAACCAAACAGCCCCTTAATGGTTTGTTAGAGTGAAATGGTATTAAAAAAAGGGAGGCTAATGACACTCTTATAAATGATTTTCTTCTCACACACATCAATATCAAAACCTGTTTTTTACATTCCCAATACATGAATTGACATGATTTTGACATTCCATTAGATTTTGACTTTACGATAAAATTGCTATGATGTCGACACATTAAAAAACAAAATTTCCACAAACTTTGTAGGGGTAAAATCGTAATTTCATCTCTAATTTGGGAATATCCCCAATTAAGAAGCATCCTAACAGAGGTCAAAATTCCAAAAGCCAGCAACCTCCCTCCTCCTCCTTCCTTGAAAATACCTTCCCTCAAAATTCTACATTTTAGAATTGGTCCGCTTATATATATCTATATATTGTATATATATATATATTGCAATCAGCTTCTTCATTATTCAACAACCTCATTCACATCTCTTTCCAATTTTCAATGGCGGCATCAAACAATCAATCAGAGTTTCACGATTTCTTACCTTTAATGGCGGAAAAGCTCGGCGGCGATGGTTTGATCGGAGAATTATGCAACGGATTCCGACTATTGATGGACGTTGATAAAGGCGTGATCACGTTCGACAGCCTGAAGAACAACTCCTCCGTTTTAGGGCTCCAGGATCTGAGCGATGATGATCTGTTGAGTATGTTGAAAGAAGGCGATTTCGATGGAGACGGTGCTCTGAATCAGATGGAGTTTTGTGTTCTTATGTTCAGATTAAGTCCAGATCTGATGGATCAATCTCAGGTTTTGTTGGAAGAAGCTCTTGAACTCGAGTTCAACAACTCACATTAATAGTTTTGGTTTTATTTCATCATTTACTGCTTCTAATTTACTAAATAAGTTCATCTTTGAGAGTTTGATTGAAAGTAATTATATATACATATAATTTTATATATATCTATATATAGAGAGAGAAAGAGAGTAATCTCAAAATTCTATCTATTTTAATGAATATTTGGTTCTATAAACATCTTGATTATTTCATAATCTAATGATTTAATCATAATTAATAAACTATATGATTATCTTTCATAAATATTCATATCATTGTAAATAAACTATCTAACGATTTTAATTTTTCCTTTTATTTTTCCTTTTTTTTTATTGATTTACAGTATGATTTTAGATGGTTTTGAGATAGTACAGTATGATTTTGTATGAGTTTTATCCTGTATTTAGTTATGCGGGGAGTGATTTTAGGGGAGTTGAAGTAAGGAGTGAGTTTGGTGAAGTTAAAAGTGGTTAGAGATAAGAATTGAAAGTTAATAGATAACATTAAATGTAATACATAAAACTTTAATAATTGTTTTTAAAAGATTTTTAAGTAATTATCATTAAATAGTTGTACATTAAGCTTTAACAATTGTTTTTAAGAGTTTTTTTTATAGATGCTTTATAATACTAGAAGCGTACTCGCGCAATGCAGCGAGATACATCACGATTTTAATGTTTATTTTTATTTTTTGTTTTTTTATTATTTACAGTACGATTTTGGATGGTTTTTATTGAGTGATAATGGTTTTTATATATATAAATTTGTTTAATTTAGGCTTAACAATATAATGTTTTTTATATAAAAAAATTAAGTTGTTTGTTAAAATTCATTAATTATCTTATATATTTTAAATTTTTTATATTTAAATTGAGATGTTTATTCTATTTTGATTATGTTTATCAGAATTCAAATTTCATAATTTTAGAATTTGGGGATTAGAGATAAGGATTTTGGGGGATAAGGATGAAATTTATTAATTAGGGTTAAAAACATTTAAAAGTAGTATATATTGCTTCATTAATTGTTTTTTAAGAGATTTTAAGTAGATTAACATTAAATAATAGTACATAATGCTTAATACATCACGATTTTAATGTTTATTTTTATTTTTTGTTTTTTATTGATTTACAGTACGATTTTGGATGGTTTTTATTGAGTGATAATGATATTTTTATATATAAACTTGTTTAATTTAGGCTTAACAATATAATGTTTTTTATATAAAAAAAATTAAGTAGTTTGTTAAAATTCATTAATTATCTTATATATTTTAAATTTTTTATATTTAAATTGAGATGTTTATTCTGTTTTGATTATGTTTATCAGAATTCAAATTTCATAATTTTAGGGTTTGGGGATTAGAGATAAGGATTTTGGGGATAAGAATGAAATATATTAATTAGGGTTAAAAGCTTTACAGGTAGTACATTAGGCTTTAGTAGTTATTTTTAAGAGATTTTAAGTAGATAGCTTTAAATGATAATACATAAAGCTTAGTGAGTTGTAATTAAGAGTTTTTTATGTCATCTTTATAATATAGTATAGATAGTATATATATCTCATATGGTGTTGCTATTCCTACCCCTCCTCACTCACAAAACCCCCATACCCCCTTCTATCTCACTCACATACCCCCTCCTATCTCGGTTTGCTTTGATGGTTTGCATCTCGCAATCTCAGCGTCTGCACATCGGGTTCGGATGCTCTTGATCCGTTCTTTTTGTATCGTCCTTGTATTGTCTTGTTTTGTTTGCGTCATCGGTCAGTACCGTATTGGGGTCGTGCCCCGAATTCTTTGTATTCCTTGATTCCTTGGGTTTGGTAATTTAATCTTATTGTCGTTCAAAAAAAAAAACATACCCCTCCTACCTCACTCACATATCCCCTATAGGAGAGGGTATGGATAGAATTCATCTTTTACTAATTAGAGGACGTTGTATTTGAATCTCTCTATATATAGAGAGAGAGTGTGTGTGAGAGAGAGAGAGTGAAAGTGTGTTTCAAATACAAACTCTATGATTAATATAAACCAATTTCAACCGGTCATCTAGACTGTTTAATGAATATCTGGTTTTATAAATACTTCGATTATTTCATGATTTAAAGCATTAATTATAATAAATGAACTCAATTATCTTCCATAAACTTCTAAATCATCATAATTATAATGAATGAACTCTTGGTGTTCGTTTTAGAAGAAAGTCTACGGGAATATAATATCATTTAACGATAAAACCATTGAATAATTTGGAAAAAAACAAATATAATATTCGTCAAACTTGTCATTTTCTTTTCCTTTTACAAGTATATGATTTTATTTATGGTTCAAATTATTAAGCCTTTGTTTAATGAACTCTTAACAGATAATCATTTATTGGGTGTTACTTATCTTATCAGGTTAGTTTAGCAGCGACCGATAATCTTACTCGGTAAGAAACATAACAATGACCAAGAATCTTTTCCAGTAAGTAGAGGAAAAGACTTTTACCTGGTAAACGCTTACCGGGTAAAAGACACTTACCAACCATCTATTTTAATGACCGAGAAATGTTACCTGGATAAAGTAAGTATGTGAGGGTGATACTCTTGTCTATAAAAGCTCAAGTGTTTTCGTAAAAGACCCCTAAATAATTACATATGTGAGGGTGGTAAATATTGCTGGTAAATGTTTATTAGGTAAGCGTTTGGTAAACGACCCATTGAAGTGTGAGATTTCAAAGAATAATTCAAGAGGATTGAATTTTTCAAGGGTTTTTTCGTATCCTCTTGAGCCAAATTAAGCATTGATATGTAAGCGATTCGGAACATCCTAATCCTATATCCATAGGGGTGTTCATAAAAACCGAGGCAAAACGTTTGATCTGAAACCGGAATATCCGAAAAAAAAAAAAAAGACCGAAAAACCGGGCATTCATGTATCGATTTCGGCTTTGAATTATAGGTACCCGCAGGTACCCGAACCAAACCGGATATAATGTATATATATATATATAATATAATTTAATAGATAACATTTAATACTATATGATTATATTATTTATTTATTTATTTATTTATTCATACAAAGTTAAATGAGTAAAAGTCTTTTACGTTTTGATGCCAATCATTATAGTGCTTGAATTCTTTTTAATGAAGTCATAAAAGAGTCAACGTTAATCGAAAAATGGACGTTTTTAATTTTTAAACAATTAATCTTATTTAATCTATAGTGCTTGGATTCTTTTTTATTTAGTTGTTGTGTAATTGTTTTAAAGGTTACAATACTAATTTTATATTGTGAATGATAATTTTTATAAATTTGGCTAACCGTGAACCGAACTGTGCGTAACCGCCTTATTTCAGTTTGGTTCAGTTTAACATACAGTTCGATTTCGATTCAAATAGTTAGGTATTCGCCTCATACTGTTCGGTTCATATTTTTTCTACTGACAAAACTGAATCGAACCGTAAACACCCATATATGGAAGAGTATTAATGCCAATAAGCTTTTCTATTTGGGCCATTGGCTCATTAGGGGCTTTTTTTCTCTTGTTGAACCCTTTGTTCCATTTCGTGCTTCATTTTGGGCTCCTTGTCCCATTTTTCATTTGAATTATTTGAGCTATAGATGGTCTAATTAATTGATTAATTTTATCTCATTTAACCAATACTAGAAACGTACTCGTGCAATGCAGCGAGATACATCACAATTTTAATATTTTTTTTTGTGATTTACAGTACGATTTTTGATGGTTTTGAGAAAGTGATAATGTTTTTTTTTATAAATTTGTTTAATTTAGTCTTAATAATATAATGTTTTTTTATAAAAAAATTAAGTATTTTGTTAGAATTCAATGATTATCTTATATATTTTAATGACATCTAGAAAAAATAACCAATTACATATTTAATAATATAATTAAAACAAAATTATAGTAATATAATATATTAATTAATAGTGATACATGGAAAGGTTTGCATAAAAGGAAGGTCATGCATATACCAAATTGGTGGGTGTTAGAAGTCTGCAATAGTAATATGTATCTTGTGCTTTGATACGTGTAAATTAAGAGATTTTTAAAATCTTGCATAAAATGATGGTACATTGTGCCTAATAATTTATATTTAAGAGTTTTTTTATTCGTGCTTTATAATATAGTATAGATAGATATAGATTTCGGTTAATTAATTTCGTATCCGTTAATATGTTTTAAGCATGTTTTATTTTTAATTTTCGAGACTGTTTGATTGATTTTCCATTAAGTCCTGTACAAATAAAACTATGTAAGCGGATTAATATGTCTGTATAAATTGGAAAATATTTTTGTTTGCGAGAGTTGTTTCATAGATGGAAGAAACATGTCTTTTAATTGGGAAATACAAGTTTGGAAAACTTTGGCTTTTAGCATAAAGCTCCACCTCTAAAAGTCATTGAATAAGTCACTTTCTATGTCATTAAGTCACTACCAAACAATTATGTATAATTGACAAAATAAACTGTGAGTCACATTAAGTTTATTAATGGGTTGTTTGGTAGTTGCTGAATGGTTTAGTGTTGAATGATTAAGTGGTCTGAATGATTAAGAGGTTTTTATGGTATAGTGTAAAATAAAATATAGTTGTTTGCTAATTGTTCATAATGAAATCAGGGCTCTTAATGGTTAAAGGAGGGTCATGATACAAAATCATTAAGAGGATTTTGGAACTATTAAGAGGCAGTCCTTTTTTTTTGTCAAACAAGATTTACCTTTTAACGATTCAGAGGTTGCCTCTTAATGGAACTATTAAGAGGTAAACAAACAACCCCTAAGCCTTTAGCAAACATGTCCTATCCTTTTGTCCTAGATATCTAAATTGAACAATAGACATGATTTGTGTCATTTTCATTATGTTTAATTCACATTTCATTAAAACGTAACAAATTCTAATATCATATATTAGTCATCTAAGCATGCATGTATGTCTTCAATCATTTTTATTATGTTAAAAAAAAATATCTTATACGTATTGTTATAACAACAATAAATATTTTTTTCAATAGAAATATTGTTTTCATAAAACTCAAATAAATATAAAGCAAAATCAATAATAGGTGTCCTTCATGTTGTAGCCCAGTGGTAAGGTAACATCATGGGGGGTCAGTGGATGGTATCCCTGACTATCCAGGTTCGAACCCCTTGGTGAGCATCCTGTGACATCCATGATCATGGGTCTGCCACATAGTGGTACCCTTAATTGGGTTGGGTCGTGGTCGACGGGGATTAGTCGGGTGACACCCTTAATGGGAGCCCGGATACTCCAGGAATGTGTGCATGTGTTAACTTGCCGTTCAAAAAAAAAATCAATTGTTTGGGTAAAAATTTCAATAGTACATTGTCGTACGATTAACGTTGGGCAACAGGTAAGGAATTCCAACAGTCAGAACTTACTGTGTCGCACGACCAAATAGATAGTAGATGCTCTTTCTTTAGACGACCAAACATCCATTCGACGAATACCGTCGTACGACTTGATTTCAGTTACTAATTGGCAACATACATTATACCATGTTTTAATGCAGGATTCAATGATATTTTCATAACGGAAGCCTTCATCAATAGCAACGGACATAACGGACGCTATCATCAATGTAAAAACGGTCATCCTATTAATGTGTAAGATACACATTAAAGGCGTCCTAACGGAAAAATGCACTATAAATACGAAGAGGAAATCTCACTCGAGGACATCTGATGCTCATACCTCAGAAGCTCACAAATTATATTCTCAAGCTTGCTAAACCTCTCTGGAAGTTCATAGTCTTCTGCTGTTTGTCGTACAACGCACGACTGAAGTCTAAATACACACGACGCACGACCGACTTTACTTTATCGTATTGTTCTACATTATATTACACTTGTAACACTTGTTCTAAAGGACGACGTCCCTGATTGACGTCCATAGTGCACGACGACTCACACTCGTCCGCGGTTTTTACCCATTTTTGGGGTTTTTCGCGTCACCAATTCTCTCGTCTTATTTACTTTATTTTTATTATAGTCGTACGATTATTGTTGTTACTTTCTTTGGTTGGATTAAGCTCCACATTTACCTTAAATTTTCCTTGGGAGATTTTTGGCATAAACAGTTTGGCGCCCACCGTGGGGCCCCATCCAAAGGAAATCTTCAATAATCTCACGACAGACTAACGTTTTCTCTTAGTGTTTTCTTGTCCAGTTGTTCAGGATAATGGCATTCCAAGGAACTCAAGATCATGTCGTAGCTCAAATGAACATGGAGCTAACAGCTGCTCGTGCTCGTATTGACGCCTTAACAACTCAAGCTCGACAAGCAGCTGAAACCATCGAGAATTTGAGAAACCAAAATGGGAACAATATGATGGGGACTACAAATGCTTATGTTGGTACTTGGAATGTGTCTCCTCCATTACCAAACTATCCTCGTCCACCATCAATTAACCCTGCAACTTTTATGATTCCAACTATGCCTATAACCTCTATTCCATTTAATGGATATGCTTCTGATGCCTCACAGCAAAATAGCCTCAATGGGACTGGTTATGTTCCATTGGACACTCCAAATGGTGTTCCCTTAGATCCTGTTGCACAAAGATTAAAACTTCTGGAAGAGCAAAATGAACGTGTCCTTTCAATGTTGGCCAAATTACCGGGGGCAACAGTTCCAGTCGATGTCGAGCCTCGTACAGGGTTTCAAGCGTCGCCGTTCGTTGATGAGATCGCGTTAGTGGACGTCCCAAAGAAGTATAGCATTCCAACCTTCAGTCCAAAGTACTCAGGCGTCACTGATCCAACGGAACACGTCGCTCAATATAAGCAACTTATGTGGACTGTCTCAATACCGCACCAATTCCAAGAAGTTTGCATGTGCAAAAGTTTTGGGGCAACCTTGACCGGGGCAGCTTTACAATGGTTAATAAATCTTAAACCTAAAACTATTGGGTCTTTTGCAGAACTGGTGAATCAATTCACTCAACAATTCGCTAGCAGCCGAAAAATGGAAAAGCAGACAAGCGACCTCTACTATGTCGTGTAGAAGAGTGGAGAGTCCATCCGGAGCTACTTTAATCGGTTCAATGCGGAGATGATTAGTATCCGTAATTGTGATGTAAAAACAGCAATCGAAGCATACAAACGAGGTTTGGACGATAGTTCCGGGTTATATCTTGATCTTACAAAATATCCTCCGGAAACCTTTGAAGACGTACGAGCACGGACACTTGCCCATATGAGGGTCGAGGATGACCTTACATTCAGAAATAAACATTCGGGTGACCGAAAAAGCCTAAGTGTTAAAAAGCCAGACTTCAAACCAAAGTCAACCAATCGATCAGAGCCTACTCGGCAGATTTCAAACGTCAGATTTGAAAAGAAAGGATTGATGACTTCTAAATCTGTCCAGTATCCTAAAGTATCATCTTATAGTTTCCCTGGATCAGCTAAAGACGTCGTCATATCATTGAAGCAACTTCAGCAAAACATACGATGGCCAAAGAAAAGTGACAAAGACAGTGACAAGAAGGATAAAAATAAATGGTGCGACTTCCATGATGACTTCGGT
Organism: Arctium lappa; assembly: GCA_023525745.1. Classification (NCBI taxonomy): domain Eukaryota; kingdom Viridiplantae; phylum Streptophyta; class Magnoliopsida; order Asterales; family Asteraceae; genus Arctium; species Arctium lappa. Next base: position 85,705,663 of record CM042055.1, on the reverse strand, counting down.
CATATAACGGAAGATTGTATCGCCTTAAAGAAAGAGTTGTCCTGGCTCAATTCGAAAGGTTATTTGCAGGAATTAAAGGAAAAGAAAGACGCACGTCCCACATCCCCAGAACATGCCAAGGTGATTAATTGTATCACTGGAGGTTCTGATATCTGTGGGACCACCTATTCAGCTGCTAAAAGACATGCCAGTCGCGGTCCCGATGACCGACCAATTCCAAAGGAGGTACGACTCAAAGAGGACGCAGAATTGGAGGCTATGCCCTTAACGTTCGACCAGGCGGATCTCGATGACGTACATCAGAAGCATCATGATGGACTAATTATTCAATTAAGCATTGGGAATTGTCTGACCAAAAGGATACTCGTCGATGGAGGTAGTTCAGCTAACATTATCTTTTTTGATGCAGTGAAAGCAATGGGCATCGACAAATCTGAGATTACACGACGTTCGACCACACTCGTTGGGTTTAATGGTGGAGCGACAAACACTATGGGTGAAATCATATTCCCAGTATATGCTAAAGGAATCAACAGACAAACGAAATTCAATGTCGTCGATTGTTCATCAACTTATAACGTTATTCTTGGGCGACCTTGGATTCATGACATGAAGGCTGTGCCTTCGACATATCATCAAACTTTGAAATTTCCCACGCAATGGGGAGTACAGGAAATTAAAGGCGAAAGAAAGGTTGCTAGGGAATGTTACAAAGTTTCCTTGAAGCCCCCGAAGCAGACAATATAGCAATTACAGAACCAGGACGTTCCTGGGACTAACGACGATTATCGCTTGGAAGCTGTCGTCTTAAACCAGGATAAGCCTGACCAGATGGTTTACATAGGTTCTACGCTCGACCCTTCTTTTAAAAAGCAACTAATTTCTTTTTTGCAGGACCACTATGATTGTTTTGCTTGGACACACGAAGACATGGTGGGTATTGATCCGAGTATTATTTCTCATAAACTCAACATTGATCCATTATTTAAACCTGTTCAACAGAAAAGGCGAAAATTTGCTCCTAAGAGGAATAAGATTATCAACGACGAAGTTGATAATTTACTTAAAACAGGAAAAATACGGGAAGTCAAGTATCCAGATTGGCTCGCTAATGTTGTAGTCGTTCAAAAGAAAATTGGCAAATGGCGAGTCTGCATCGATTTCACAGACCTTAACAAAGCATGTCCGAAAGATCCATTTCCATTACCACATATCGACTCCATGGTCGACGCTACAGCAGGACATGAGTTACTCACATTCATGGATGCATATTCTGGGTATAACCAGATATTGATGCATTCAGACGACCAGGAAAAAACAGCCTTCATGACGGATAAAGGTATTTATTGTTACAAAGTAATGCCTTTTGGTCTTAAAAATGCAGGTTCGACATATCAACGATTGGTGAATATGATGTTCAAAGAACATTTGGGTGATACTATGGAAGTATACATCGATGACATGCTTGTCAAATCAAAACATGCGGACGATCATATCGGACATTTGAAGCAGTCATTCGACATCTTGCGTGAATACAAGATGAAGTTGAATCCGACGAAATGTTCCTTTGGGGTTCGAGCTGGAAAATTTCTCGGTTATATGGTCACACGACGAGGAATCGAAGCTAATCCAGAACAGATTAAAGCAATTGTTGAGCTAAAATCGCCCAGAAATTTTAAAGAAGTCCAACGTCTTACAGGACGTGTAGCAGCGCTGAACCGGTTCATTTCCCGGTCGTCCGACAGGTGTCATTTATTCTACAATGTCCTACGAAAGAATAAAAGGTTCGAATGGACAGACAAGCATGAAGAAACGTTGCAGCAACTCAAAAAATACATGATGTCGCCTCCTTTTCTCTCTAAACCTGAGCAAGGTGAAGTCCTTCAACTTTACCTAGCAGTCAGCAATAATTCGGTAAGTGCAGTTCTTATACGAGAAACCGACGGACGACAACTGCCAATTTACTATGTAAGTAAAACTCTATTAGATGCTGAAACCAGGTATTCGTCTATAGAAAAACTTTTACTTTCATTAGTCATGGCTGCTAAAAAGTTATGACATTATTTTGAGTCACATCCTATAATTGTGGTAACTAATTTTCCTTTAAAATCTGTGTTAAGAAAACCCGAATTAACAGGACGATTAGCTAAGTGGAGTATTTACCTCAGCAATTTTGATCTGGATTTCAAGCCCAAAACAGCGATCAAGTCACAGGTCTTAGCCGATTTCATCTCAGATTTTAGTCCAGAACTAGAAAGCACGATGACGTCCGATAAAATTGTGGCGACTTTGCACGACACTACATGGACAATCGATGTTGACGGTTCGGCAAATATACGTGGCACCGGCTTGGGTGTCGTCTTACAGTCCCCACAAGGGGGCAAAATAGTATATTCCATACGATGCGATTTCAAAGCAACAAATAATGAAGCAGAGTATGAAGCATTGATTGCAGGAATCAAAATTGCTCGTGAATTGGGGGCAACACGTCTGCACGTCCGAAGTGACTCATCCTTAGTTGTTAACCAAATCAATGGAGAATTCGCAGCAAAAGATTCAAGGATGATTGCCTATTATAAAATAGTAAAAGAAGAAACAAAGAAGTTCAGTCACTTTGTAATCGAGCAAATACCAAGAGATCAGAACACTCAAGCTGATGCACTGGCCAATTTGGGGTCAACACTTAGTCGAACGACATTCGACAATATCCCAATAGTTCATCTTGCTACCCCTTCCATCAAGGAAGATGATAATATTTCAGTCGCACCAATTGAAGAAGAAAATTCTTGGTCGGACGACATTCGGAATTACTTAGAGCACGATCAATTGCCCGATGATAAAATGGAAGCAAGAAAAATTAGATTCAAAGCGTCGAGGTACGTTATGATCAGAGGACAATTGTATCGACGATCTTCAACTGGTTTGAATTTGCGGTGTATCACCAGCAAGGCACAAGTACACAAAATTTTACAGGATATGCACGATGGTGAATGTGGAAATCACTCCGGAAGCCGCAGTTTAGCTAACCGGATATCGAGACAAGGTTATTATTGGCCGACGATAAGACAAGATGCGATTAGGTATGTACAGTTATGTGACGCATGTCAAAAACACGCAGGTATGTCTCATAAACCTTCTGAACCTTTGCACTCGACTTTGATCCCATGGCCCTTTATGAAATGGGGAATGGATATTGTTGGGAAATTACCACCTGCTCCCGGGCAAAAGGTATTCCTTTTAGTTCTAATTGATTATTTCTCTAAATGGGTCGAAGCAGCGGCTTTTTCCCAAGTCCGGGATAAAGAAGTCGTTTCTTTTATCCAAACTAACATCATTTGCAGGTTTGGAATTCCATCTGAATAACGTGCGACAACGGGACACAATTCATCAGTGACCGAACGCGAAGATTTTGTGAAGAAAGAAATATCAAGTTAGTAACATCGACGCCTCGATATCCACAGTCGAATGGTTTAGCTGAGTCGAGCAATAAAACTATCATTAATTCACTTAAGAAACGACTTAAAGCTGCTAAAGGAAAATGGGTGGAAGAATTGCCTTCTGTTCTATGGGCTAATCGTACGACACCACGTACGTTCACAGGACAAACTCCCTTTTCCTTAGTCTATGGATGTGAAGCTGTGTTACCTATCGAAGTACGACTACCAACTTCAAGACATACGTCTGTTGAACATAACTTAGTCGATCTAAGTTATGATCTTGACGCCCTAGAGGAACTTCGGGAAGCTGCTTACATTCGCATGGCATCACAGAAGCAAGCTGTTGAACGACATTTCAACAAAAATTTATCCAAATCAAAGTTTTCCAAGAAGGCGACTATGTCTTACGTCGAGTGTTCCAAAACACTCAAGAATTCAACGCAAGTAAACTTTCCACTAAGTGGGAAGGCCCTTATCAAATCTCTGGCGTCGTGGGTAAAGGAGCTTATAAGATCCAAACCCTTGATGGTCGAGATATCCCACGAAGTTGGAATGCAGTTCATTTAAAGAGGTATTTCTTTTAAATTATGAATTCTTTTCCTTGGATTATTTCTTAAAAAGATTACTAACTTAAGCATCGGAGGGTCGTTGGTTAAACCAACGACCACCACGTTAACAATGATCTTCGCAGGGACGCACGACTTAATTAAAATTTTCATGTCAAGTAATACTCATGTGATCGCGTGAAGATGGTTGGTTGTGATTATTGTCAAAGGTTAATCTTTTCCATTTGAATCCCAGTATGTATATTCATATATACGAAAGCCATTATTACGATTGCACTCGTTCGATTGTAAAGTTCAGTTGATTCCATTATAGCACTTGGATGAGTGATGATTTGGTCGAATGTATATAATGATTTTTGTATCTTCTTAAATTTACTTGACGTGCTTTTGGAAAAACAAAGCAAATGATGAGCATTGAAAAACAAAAGAAACTTTTTTCATTACTAAAAAATTACAAGTATAAGAGACGACCACCGACGACCGACTCTTATTTGTAAATCTAAAGAAAAATAAACTAAGTAGGAGGAGCGTCAGATTGTTCCTGCGTGACGTCCGTCCTCACTACTAGCTCCTCTTCTCCTCCTTCGCTCCCTTCCAAATCATCGTCCTCGTCAAGATCCCTCTCAGTCCCCACCTTCTCAAGGTAGGTCTTAAGCTCTTCAGCGGCCGACGCCATGGGATTCTTCCCATTCTGATGACGTCTCATCAAAGCAGCCCTGGCTGTGAGACGAGAAAAAGCTTCAAGCTGTTGATTCTCTTATTCTAAATCTTTGACATTATCCTCTAAGCTTTCAACTTTCTTGAGAAGGGACCTAACTTCATCAGCAGAGGCAGCAGCAGCAGTAGTAGCCTTTATCTTCTCCACCTCCAGCTTGGACGTCGAGGCCTCAAGTTCAAGGACGTGATCCCTGAACTTGATCGTCTCACTTTGAGCTTCGACAAGTTTGGTCTTAAGACTCTCGACCTTCTTCTTCTCGACCTCAACCGTCTCTAAGGCGACCTTCTCCCTTTCAAGAGCCTCGTCGGCCCTTTTCTTGACGTCGGGAAAGGATGCCCTAAGACCTTCCGTCTGAGCAAAGAAGCTCAAGCAAGCTTGAAAAGCCTGTACGACAGAAAGAAAGAGTTAGTAGTAAGAAAAATGAACGGAGTAAGAAATAAGTAAAGACGTACCATGAAGGAAAGACCAGCAGCATGCGCTCCCGTATCCTCGACCCGAGACTCCTTGTATCGATCGTAGAAGGTCGGAAGAAGGAATTTTCCTAAGTGAGGAAAAATGACGTCCCTCTCGAGGACGTCATTTGCCATGAAGTCAGATGGGAGAGTGACTTTGAATGTCGTCTCTCCCACCTTCTCCTTGTTCTTCTCTTCCTTTGAAGAAGAAGAAGTGGGCTTATTAACGCCCGACACCCCCGACAGGGGAGTGTCCTTCGTCACCTGAGTCGAGCCTCCGAGCTCGACACCAGAAACGGTTCCCTTCGTCGGTGACGCCCCTGGTAGGGACGTCATAGTAACGTCGCCCGTCTTTTTAGGCGAAGAACGAGGTTGCTTGCCTCGAACTCTTCTTGGATCTGCCCCTGTGGAAGCGGCAGATCTTTTCTTTGATTTTTCCCTTCCTTGACGAACGAGCTCTAATTGCTCGGCTCGCCTGACAGCAGCTGACTTGGCAGTTGCATCTCCTAAGTAAAAAGAGACAGATAAGAACAAGTTAGAAAATACTTACGATTCGTAGGAAGTAAGTATTGTTGAAAAACTTACCCGTCATCTCTTCTTCTCTTTCTCCTTCTCTCTCTTCTTCTATATCCTCTCCTTCCTTCGAAGGATCCTCAGTAGGTGCAACTTCACTGACTAGGACGACTTCGTCCTCCTCGTCGTTCGACCGAAGGGAGAAGGAACGATCAACAATACTTCTCTCTAAGATTCTTTGAACCTTATTAAGAGAATCCCTCTTTGGCTTCACTACACTGAAATCGATCACTGCAAAAACAAAGAAAAACATGAAGCTAAAACGCACGAATAAAAACGCACGACAAAAACGCACGACAATAAACCTACCCGATTCATTCCAGCCTGATGACAACCATTGGCTGTCTTCATCACTTACGGATGCCACTTGAAGGAAGACATACCGATGTTTCCACCCACGGTCGTTCACCGCAGTATTAAGTATCATTACGTTATCTCCCTTTGAACGAGGGAATAAGCTATAACGGTGATAACCATCTGGTCGCACGCTATAAGCTGTCAAGAGGTCGTTCACATTGAACGGTACCTCCCACTCGGCTGTGAGACGATCAATCACTTGGACAATATGCCAGAATTGAGGCATTAATTGTCCAGGTGTCAAATCGAAGGCATCTAAAAACGCCCTGACTAAAGGGCTAAAAGGCCAAGAGAAACCTATCTTAAAGGGGTACTCGTACAAAACACAGTATCCCCTCGGAACCTCGTCCGGTCTTAAATCTTCCGGCGACACTATATTTATCTCATCTGGAAGTTTAGCCAAAAGCTTGAAAAAGTCTATATGTTCTTCTTCTCTAAACAAACTCACTGGTTCATTCGACATCTGAAAGTCAGGGATGTTAAGAGTCGCGCACCAATAACTCAAAATATCCCAAGCTTTCCTAGGTTTTCTAGCTATAGATTTTCTATGCATAAATCGACACAGGAAAGACTCAGAAATCGTACCTTAAATAACAGTCTAAACCTCGAATTCAGAGTGGAAAAGATTCTGATCGCTCGGAAATCTCGCTGGAAGTGTATATTTTCCAAAGAATTGTAAGCGTGAAGAAGGAAAGGATTAACAACAATCCTTACTTATATTATAAATTTGGAAACTAAATCGACCGAAAAAATAGATTGCCAGTCGTCGTTTGACACGTGTCTCCTGTATCAAAGGAAATACTCGAGTATACTCAACGAGGACATGACACCTGTCCTTTATTAGCTGTAAAATTGTTAACTTTGCAGGAGATGACGTCATTATCTGGTCGAAGATGAACCGATTCGGTTCTATGCAAATTTTCCGATTTCTCTTTTGTGACACGTGTCTTAATTTAAAATTCAAAAAGTTGCCGCTTGAACTTTAAATTTGGGGGCAAACTGTTTGGGTAAAAATTTCAATAGTACATTGTCGTACGATTAACGCTGGGCAACAGGTAAGGAATTCCAACAGTCAGAACTTACTGTGTCGCACGACCAAATAGATAGTAGATGCTCTTTCTTTAGACGACCAAACATCCATTCGACGAATACCGTCGTACGACTTGATTTCAGTTACTAATTGGCAACATACATTATACCATGTTTTAATGCAGGATTCAAGGATATTTTCATAACGGAAGCCTTCATCAATAGCAACGGACATAACGGACGCTATCATCAATGTAAAAACGGTCATCCTATTAATGTGTAAGATACACATTAAAGGCGTCCTAACGGAAAAATGCACTATAAATACGAAGAGGAAATCTCACTCGAGGACATCTGATGCTCATACCTCAGAAGCTCACAAATTATATTCTCAAGCTTGCTAAACCTCTCTGGAAGTTCATAGTCTTCTGCTGTTTGTCGTACAACGCACGACTGAAGTCTAAATACACACGACGCACGACCGACTTTACTTTATCGTATTGTTCTACATTATATTACACTTGTAACACTTGTTCTAAAGGACGACGTCCCTGATTGACGTCCATAGTGCACGACGACTCACACTCGTCCGCGGTTTTTACCCATTTTTGGGGTTTTTCGCGTCACCAATTCTCTCGTCTTATTTACTTTATTTTTATTATAGTCGTACGATTATTGTTGTTACTTTCTTTGGTTGGATTAAGCTCCACATTTACCTTAAATTTTCCTTGGGAGATTTTTGGCATAAACATCAATAATAGGTAAATCTAGATATGTTTATTACGTGACTTTTTTTTAACACGTTTCATTGTTATAAATCTTGAAAATTTAGCCTTACAACGAATAACCACTTATGTAACAATACTAGTCATCTGATTGTTTTGAAACAAAATACGATCCATTTGCATAACTACTACAAATTTCAATAAGACTAATAGGCCTAAAATCAATTAATTATTAAGATCATTATAACATTATTTATCTATCTTTATTTTGATCAACTTATTATCTTATTTAATTATTTAAATTGTGACAATTATTTCAAAATACACCTCATAAATCAATTCCGAGTTTCCAGACCAATTCATACTAAGTTAGGTCTCGTTTGTTAACAACTTAATGAGTCTAATGATACTACAACTTATTTGATCATCTATACATGATTCTTTTGTAGTTGTTTAATGATATAAAAAATAACTTATTTGGTAAGCTTGTAGAGAGAAGCTTTATGCAGAATGCTGGGTTTTTTCAAACTTGTCAATTCTAATTAAAAAATACGTCCCATCCATATATAAAAATACTTTTCCAAACAAAAAAGTTTATAATTAATACAAACAAATCAATTTATACAATCAATTTTTTCATACATAACTCAATAAAAAATAAGCGAGTTGCTTAAAGTAGGACCCACCTAGGAAAAACAACACGTTTATGTAGGGATTTGTTTAAATAAAAAAATGATGGTGGTTTGTGACACCAATAATCCTATCATTCCCCATGAGCCCCACATAGCTTCATATCTCCAACCACCTTCCTTACGACGTCGTTTAGCTGCTTTTTAATTTTTCGTCCTACCTCCCTATGCTATACAATTTTTATTTTAATTTTTTTCAAAATAAATGTATATTTTTCAAAATGAAGCGTGCAGTTAACTATTCTACCCTTAATAATGAATATAAATTTTCTCCTCTATTATTAAAGATCAAATTATCATTTAATTACTTAAAAATGTAATAATTATATACATCTAAAACTGTGTGTCATTTCCATTGTGGACATTTATTTTAGAACGGAAAAAAGTATTATTTACGGGGTAATTGTTTATGCTCGGTCAAGTTTATGTGTACATCGGTTAATTTTTTCTGGTTCTAAAGTTAATAAGCCAGACAAACCCTTAAATAGTCTTTAAGGAACCTTGAACTAGCGATGTATGTGAAACAAACTCAATGTTTTTAGATGTATTTGGTACGTGGTACATGACAATATATAACAGAACAAAAAAATATTGTACATCAGGTGCGACATTGGATTGGACGAGACAAAAAAAAATACAAATTTTTTGTTCCAATAAAATAAATGGAGCAAAAAAGAATGGGACGAGACTAAGAGACTAAATTACAAAATTACCCTTGTGTCACATATGTATGTATACAAAATGCAAATATGTTACAGACTGTGAACCAATTTTTATGTGTTAACTAATACATGTGAAATGTTCGGATTGTTTTGCATGCGAAAAAACGAAAATATGTTTCATGTATAAAACACACAAGCATACAAATATAAGAATAAAACATGTGAACAATATAAATCATAGTTTAAAATCAAACTTATTAATGATTCATATTGATTTTCACATGTTTGTAATATATTTTACGATTGGTACATGATTGAAAATGTGGATGTATTATCTTTTTTTTTTCTCCATTTTGAACTAATTAATTTTTTGTTCTATATATGGTTTATGAGTTTCATAACCTAATTTCATGTTTGAGTTTATAAAATCATTCTTTCTAATATGTTTTTCTCATTTATCCCTGATTTAACTGAGTTAAATGATTTATTTTGACGATATTAGTCAGAGGGACCATATATAGCCACGATAAATTACATAAAATAGGGACGAAAGCCCTAATAAACATATCATAGGGACCGTACTACAAAAGGGAAATTGGCTGAAATAGCTATATTACAAAGGCAATTGCATCTTCTAGCCATTTATCTTCCTGATTGATCAAAATAGACCTAGGTCAGCAATGGCGGACCTGCAGGTCTGCTACTATGCAGAAAAAGACAAAAAAAATTGTCGGTTCAAGACAGGTCCGCAACGGGTCGACACGTGTCACGATCTCACTCGACGACAGCTCCGCCATTGCCCTGCAGGTCCGCCATTGCGGACCTGCTGTTTATTTAGTTTATTAATTGCTTTATTTAAGACCTACCTACCTTTTTTTATATTTTTTTGCATGGTAGCGGACCTGCAGGTCCGCCATTACGGACCTAGGTCTATTTTGGTCAATCGGGGAGAGAAATGACTAGGAGATGCAATTGTCTTTGTAATATGACTATTTCAGCCAATTTTCCAATACAAAAATATCAAAACACAAGGACTAAATCTATAATTCATCCTTTATATAATTTATTCCTCTTTCGTATAATCTTCAAATTTTAATTGTGTTTTATGTATTCATTAACATGTGATTATTAACATAACACATAAAATCATCATTTTTGCATGTGGTGTTTTTGCAAATGTTATCTGCTTGAGGTTTAATGCGTGAATGAACAATAAAATAGATATATTATCAAATTTGCTTATGGTTTATCTGCTCGTTCACATGTGAATGAACATTATCAATTTTTCTTATGGTTTTATGTGTTCAATCACACATGAATACTAACTATCACAAAACCATTTATTCTATATCAACTCACCCACAAACTTGGCACAGATTCACATGTCAATAAATAGTAATTTTTTTTGAACAATAAAGAAAACTTTTATTACCCAACAGAAAAGTCTAGAAACAAAACAAAGCAAACACAAAACATCAGAACAAACAACACCACAAGAACCAACAGAGACAAAAAAACAACCAAAACATAACACCAAACAACAACTAGGGGTCTGTTTGCGAGGGGAAAACAACCCGGAAACGCAGCGTGAGCTGCTGTTAAAGTAGATGAAACTGAATCCTACGCCGAGCAGAGGGACAGCGGTGGTGTTTGCAAGCAGCAAACCACCACAAGCCACCTCGTCTTTACCGGAAAAAAAAACACGAACAGGTTGGAGCAACCTATTAAGAACACAACCATGTAGAAAGTAAATGGTTTTGATTATATCTACATTTATATTATATTATAAAAATACATGTTGGGAATGAGCACAGAGGAGGATGGTGTTTTGATGTCTGTAATAAACACCGTCCCTATGGGTGTAGTGTGATGTTTTTGATGGTGAAGAGAAGGGATGCATCAATGGCAGGTGCTAATGGTGGTCGGTGAAGAAGTGTAAAGAACAATGTCCTTGTGGGTTTGGTTCTTGTTCTTCAGTTACTTTTTTGCAAAAGAAGGCACAATGGATGCAAAATAATGATTAATAATATGCAACAAAAATGGTGTTCATTTTTTACAATGTCTTGTGATTTTAGGTTCATGCCACAACTTATGTACCACCAATATAAATATAAATATAATATAATATATAAATATAAATACATAAATATAAATAGAGTAACCTATAATTTTGGTCCTTGTGGTTTAAAAAAACGTCCCTCAATGAATTGAAAAGGTAAGAAAGACAAAAATGTTCTTCAATTAACGGAATCTTGACTAGCGAAGTTAGACACAAGAACCACTTCAAACGCAAAATATAAACCACATGGACTCTAATTGTACTTATTTTTGTCCGTGAGGGCAAAACACTACTTTTAAGTATGAATAAGTAAAATAGAAATGAATTGTAAACCGTAGGGATGAAAAAACAATAAAATTTAGAGTAAATTACATTTTTGGTCCTCGTGGTTACCACTCATTAGCAACTTTGGTCCCTCTTTCAAAGTAATTACACTTTTGATCACTGTGGTTGCCATTTTGTTTCACTTTTGGTCCCTCTGCCTAACTTTAATTAAAATAATTATTTAAGTTAAGGGTATTTTAGTCTATTAACCTTTTCTTTGTCTTTTCCATTTTTTTTGTTTTAATAGATTGAATAGTAAGTTACAATTTTAGTTTTGGGGTTTATCTTTTTGATTTTTTTATCTGTCCAACCTTTTTATTTTATATCCTTATTATATAAATTGATAAATAATAATTTTTACTACCAATACATTAAAAATACATATTTTATTTTGTAAATTACATCATTCGAAAAGTATTGTTAATATCTTTAAAATAAGTTAATTACTGAATATTTTTTAATTTTTACGCAATTTATCCGATATATCTACAAATTCGTTTACACTAATCTGGAAAAAAAAACTTTTCTATTTTAAGTTGTGTTTAAAAAATTTATCGTTTTTCTTATTTATGTAAGAAAAAAATCGAAATTTATCTATGTTTATTAATAAAAATTGTATCGTTTTTATATATTTCATCTGATTACATTTTTTTAAATGTGTATCGAATAAAAAAATTTATATTATAATTATATTTTTTTTCCAAAATATAAACTTAAATTTATCGTAATGAAAAATAAATAATCAACTAACAACACATTTTCATTAATTTATTTAATTTCGGGAATTAGTATATTAAAAAGAATGATTTACAAGATAAAATATGCATGGTTCATGAGCCTGCATTTCAGGTCAAACAAACAATAAGGTGACGTTTAGTACGCATGCATGATTGGATTGAATTAGACATGACAAAACTGGATGAGAGAGGTCTAAACACGACCAATGTCTGTCTTGTTAATTGGTTATTTACTTTTCATTCGAATAAATTTAAGTTTATATTTAAAAAAAAATAGATAATAATTATGTTATACAGTTTTTTTATTTGATAGACATTTAATTGAATAAAATAGACAAAAACGATACATTTTTTTATTAATAGACATAAATAAATTTCGATTTTTTTCATATATAAATAAGAAAAAACAATAAAAAAACTTACACATAACTTAAAATAGAGAAGTTTTTTGTTTTGGGGTAGTGTAAACCGATTGCATATATATATATATATATATATATATATATATATATATATATATATATATATAGAGAGAGAGAGAGAGAGAGAGAGAGAGAGAGAGAGAATAAATTGCGTTAAAAATTTACAAATATTCAATAATTAACCTTTTTAAAGATATCAACAAGACTTTTTTAATGATATAATTTACAAAATGAAATATGTATTTTTAATGTATTGTTAGTAAAAATTATTATTTGTCAATTTATATAATAATGGTATAAAATAAAAAAAGGTAGGAAACACAAAAAGCAAAAATAAACAAACCACAAGGACTAAAATTGTAATTTACTACATACTCTAATAAATAAAAAAAAAATACAAAGAAAAGGTAAATGGACTAAAACACCCTTCAATTAACTAACCATTTTAATTAAAGTTAGTTATAGGGACCAAAAGTGAAATAAAATGTCAACCATAGTAACCAAAAGTGTAATTACTTTGAAAGAGGGACCAAAGTTGATAATAAATGACAATCACAAGAACCAAAAATGTAATTACTCTAAAATTTAAGTCATAAGAACGAAAAAAGTAATGAATCATAAACTATAGGGATGAAAATTATAATTTCAAAACTATAAGGAGGAAAATAGGAATTTTCAAGAAACCACAGGGACTAAAAACGTAATTTACTCTACTATTAATAATAGGGGTGTACAAGAAATCCTCAAACCGCGAAAACCGCCTAACCAATCCGCTAACAACCCAATTAAACCCAACCCGCCAACCCGCTAAACCGCCAACCCGCTATTTAGGAGGGTTGAAATTGGGTTAGCATAAAGTGCATAACTCAACCAACCCAACCCGCCGCTATATATTATTTCGATAAATTTATATATATATATATATATAGATGGAGGTTCAGGGGAAAACCTCAAAAAAACGGAAAACTGAAGAACACTCTGGTAGCCTTCCATTTGGACAGTATGCACTTGTGCATACAGGTAAATTATGTTGATTTTTGATTTTTATGCACAAGTGCATAATGCACTTGTGCATATGCACGTGTGCATGTTACAAATTACCTGTATGCACAAGTGCATACCGTCCAGATGAAGGGTTACCAGAGTGTTCTTCAGTTTTTCATTTTTTTGAGGTTTTCCCCTGAACCTGACTCTCTATATATATATATAGACTTAAGTTCGCGTGAGACCAAACAGTTTCCGTGAGACCGGTGAGACCAAACTTTAAATTATGAAACTTCACACCAAAAAACTGTGAATGTAAAAAAAATCGAACTTTTCATAGGGAAAACACCGTAAATGTTACGTTCACGGTGTTTTTCACTGTGAATATTCGTTTTTTTGTTACCTTCACAGCGTCTTCACTGTGAAGGTTCGGATATACCTTCACAGTCTTTTATCTGTGAATGTTTGATTTTTTTTAACTTGGTTTAGGTTTTTTTACCTTCATAGTGTGATTACATTATGAAGGTTCGAATGTTTTTTACATTTACAGTGTTTCGGTGTGAAGTTTCATGTTTTAAGGCTTGGTCTCACGCGGTCTCACGGAAACAGCTTGGTCTCACGTGAACCTAACCCTATATATATATACTAGTTGTCTACCTGCGCGATGCAGCGTGGGTGAATCACAATTCTGAAGCAAATAACTTTTCTGACACCGAAGTTTTTTGTTCGTATTATTCTCGTTTTCTCTCAATTTTTTTTATAGGTTAGTATGATTTAATTGCAAAACAGTTACTACCATAAAATATGTTTATTAAACAAGATATCTAGGAAAATAATCTCAAAAGTGCCGAGTTTACAAATCCATATATTCACAACTCGTTAAAAATTTGAAAATAGTGACTAAAAAAAAGTGACATTACATTCAAATGTAAAAATGCACATCCGTAGATTCATATTATGATAAGACATGTGAAGCATCAATCCGTAAGCATGTTCTGCAATTATGTTTTACATAAATCATTTGACACCCATGTTTTTTGTTCGTATTGTCCTCCTTTTTTTCTCAATTTTTTATAGGTTTACATGGTTTAATTGCAAAGTAGTTACTAAAAGAAAATATGGTTTATTGACAAGACACCTACGAAAATAATCACAAAAGTGCAAGTATCCAAATCCATATATTCACAACTCGTTAAAGAATTGAAATTCATGACTAAACGAAACAAACATTACAATCATATGTAAAAATGCACATCCATAGATTCATGATATAATAAGACATGTGAAACGTCAATCTCTAAGCATATCCCGCAAAAAAAACATAATTAATATTGTACCAAATGTGTAATACTAATTAGTTGATTGTACCTTTTTCCTCATGTCAAACTTCTTTAATTTTATGTGTTTGCTTATTAGGATTACCATTTTATTGTAAATCAACCTATGTCCTTCATACATTAGGGGATCATCATAAATACTTTCAATTTGAAAATGATAAAAAAAAAACACCTCTGACTAAGCTCCTTTGTTTGTATAATTGCATTAAATAGCCTCCAACTATTGCTACCATTTTTTCTCTCTAACATATAATAAAATATTTGGTAAATAAATTTAAAAATAATATTTTTTTACCATGCATTTAAAGTAAAATTATTTTTAACTTAAACTTTGATCAAGTAAAGTAATATATAGACAGTCTTTTTTTGACATCTTCCCAAACAAGTTCCACATGGACAGTTTTTAAGTTCTACCAACCATATTTGTGTTGTAGGGATGAAAACACTTCAACATTATGTGGAGTATTCATTTACTACAAGTTTGTAAACATTAATAATACTGTTACATTGAAAATATAAAAAATGGTTGTTCATATCCACGTCTCATACTTCTCACCATTAACTCAACTCCTCATACGATCCTTCGGCTAACATCGTAACCCTGTTCATAAAACACCACATTCTCTCCCCCCCCCCCTATAAATTTTATCAAAATTCTCTTTCTCTTTCTTTTTTTCCCCCTAAATTTAATTTAATTTTTCCCCCTAAATTTAATTCAATTTTTTTCCCTTTGATTATTCATTATTTACTAGAAGCGTACTCGCGCAATGCAGCGAGATACATCACAATTTTAATGTTTCATTTTATTTTTTTGTCGATTTACAGTACGATTTTGGATGGTTTTGTTAAAGTGATAATGTTTTTTTTATAAATTTGTTTAATTTAGGCTTAATAATATAATGTTTTTTATATAAAAAAAATTAAGTATGTTGTTAGAATTCAATGATTATCTTATATATTTTAATGACATCTAGAAAAAATAACCAATTACATATTTAATAATATAATTAAAACAAAATTATAGTAATATATAATATCTTAATTAATAGTGATATATGGAAATATCTGCATAAAAGGAAGGCGCTGCACATACTAAATTGGTGGGTGTTAGAAGTCTGCAGTAGTAATATGTATCTTGTGCTTTAATACTTGTAAATTAAGAGATTTTTAAAATATTGCATAAAATGATGGTACCTTGTGCCTAATAATTTGTATTCAAGAGTTTTTTATCCATGCTTTATAATATAGTATAAATATATAATATTTATAACCATTATAATTCACAACCCAAAAAATACATACATATATTAGTCAAATTAAAAACCCAAAATATATATACAAATATTAGTCTAATTTACAGCCCAAAGCCCAAAATTAATCCAACTACGTCAATGTCCGAATTAATTCAACTAGGTGGATCGATATGTCTCAATAAGCACGAATGCACAAGTACATTGAAACAACTAGATCGACGTTGTTGTTTTCATTGCATAAATAAACATATAAAGTATGTTTCGAACAATAGATTTCAAATTAGAAGTATAAACATAAATGAATATAAGGAGTATGTTTTAAAATAGAAGTTGGAACCATGAATTTTTGTTTTCATTGCATTGATGTTTTTAAAGTTTGATTTTTATTGCGTAGAGAAATATCATATGTTCTTTTTGTAGGTTCTAACTTCTTATTTTTATATTATATTTCCTATGTATACGAGCAATGGGAAATACTCCTAAGTCTCCAAAAATCGAATACAATGATGAATCAAACACGTCTAAGAAAAGAGGATGTAGGTCCTCGAACATTTGTAATAACTAATAACTTTGTTGACTACATTTTTAGCATTTATTTATAGTTTTACAATTGTCAACTTTATGAATATTTATAACTCGTCAACCCAACCCAACCCAACCCAACCCGTCCTAACTCGTAACTTCGTAAGGGTTGGGTTGGGTTATACTTTTGAATGCGTTGGGTTGAGTTGAGAATTTTCAAACGCCTCTAATTAAGTTGGGTTGTAAAAATGTCAAAAAAAAAAAAAAAAAAAAAAAAAAAACGCCCGACCCAACCCGCTATTCGTTTTTAGTATAAAGAGGGGACGCAGGAGACACAGGCAAATTACTCAAACTAGTGCTCGTTGTTGCTCTCTCAACTCAATTCTCGACGACCTATCGAAATCGATAAGTGATTCGCTCATCATCGATCAGAAACTAGAAACAATCGTTTGTGGATTCATCAATGGCTACAAAAGTGTATATCGTGTATGTTTTTTTTTCTTCATAACTATCCTCTCATTTGATGCTTGTTGTGTTGCCGATGGTTTATTTGCTCGTTTGATTTCATTTTACGCTGTTTAATTCGATTATATTTTATTCTCCATCAATAATCTGCTTAGTATGTTACTGATCGGTTCTCGTCATCGATCAGAAACTAGAAACAACGTATGTGGATTCATCAATGGTACAAAAGTGTATATTGTGTATGTTTTTATTTTTTTATTTATAACTATTCTCTCATTTGATGCTGGTTGTGTTGCCGATGGTTTATTTGCTCGTTTGATTGCATTTTACGCTGTTTAATTCGATTAGATTTTATTTTTCATCAATAATCTGCTTAGTATGTTATTGATCGGTTGATTTGAATTTCGCGGAGTTTTTTTTTCAGTATCGACGAATGATTTGAATTTGCAATATTCATAACATATGATTGACGATTGATTGTGTTTGGTGTGTAATTGATGAGATTAGGCTGGATGTTAGTGGGAAAGGAGCATCTTCGATCTGCATTGTTTTTGTTTCTAGATCTACTTTGGAATGTTTGGTTAGAAGCATTCGGTTGTCCTCTGCGGAGATTTTTGGAGGTGCTGAAAAATTTATTAGAATTTTTATATTTAATGCTGTTCTGATTGTGATGTTTGATCCACTAAAATGTTGACTTATACTATAATGATGAACAATTTGATAAAGTAAAACTAATGAATCGATTTACAGCTGTTAGAAGAAATAATCCATAGGAAAGGTGGCCGTGTTCCCTTTGCTGACAAAGTGAAAGCAAGCTTAAGAATGTAATACCTATGATGATCAAGGTCACCATCTCAAATATTGCATACGGTGTCAATAGAATAAGAAATTCTGTTCTGGAGGACTGTGGATGATATAATAAGTTAATAACATCGTTAACTTTTCTTGTAGTAGCTTCCATTATTCATCTTGATATAGCCATATTTTTACTTGGCATAAAAAACCAACGGAGTCTGTTTTGGAGACCAGACCCGTTCCTGACATTTTATGGGCCCTGGGTGTATGTAAAATCAGGGCCCTCCAAAAAAATTCAATAGATATTTTTCATTAGTAAAAAACTGAATATAAGAAATGCTAATAATTCATGGAGGAAACAAATCTTATACTTCTTTAGTATAGATAAGAGAATGCTTAATATTTATGTACTCATTATAAGTAATTAGCAATCAAGAGTATAATGTACTAAAAACAAGGATAGTTTTGAAGTCCTAATATATAGATATGAGTTTGACCATCTACAATGGTTGGTAAGTTTTTTAAAAGGTAAGATTTTTCTTAGTTCATAACAAAAATAGTGATATTTTGATACAAAAAGAGAACTTATGTAAAGGAAGTAATCGAGAGAATCAATAAGGGTGCGTTTGGTTTGTGGGAATGGATTGGAATAGATTGGATTTCATGTAAGGATTTGGATTTGGAGGGATTTGGATTTGAGGGGATTTGGATTTGGATTTGGGGGGATTTGAAATCCTTTCATGTGTTTGGATAAGAATTTGAAATCCATCAGGCTTTAAAATCCATCAGATTTGGATTTCAAATCCAGGCTCATTGCAACGGATTTTGAAATCCATCATGTAAGGGATTTTTAAATGGTCAACGGATTTCAAATCCGGTCAACGAAATCCATTCCTGCAAACCAAACGCAGGATTGGAATGGATTTAAAATCCAAATCCCTCCAAATCCATTCCAATCCCACAAACCAAACGGGGCCTAAGAGATCAATGATAGAGAAGATTATCAAGGTTTTCTAGACATAGAGATAAATGAGAATTATTAAGAATATGGAAGAAGTTGATCCATTAAGTTCCAATGAAAATAAATAATGAATAGCTCAAGGAATTGTTGCTTGCACTTAAATATAATATTGTGGTGTGTAGTGGAATCCCAATGAAAGATGAAAATCAAACAATTGATGAAAATATTTGAATTTTCTTTTCCTTCTTTTCTTGCTTCACTAAATAAGATGTTAGGATTAAAAGCTTATAGAACATGACATATATAAGAGAAATTACTGAATACAATTAGTAGGGAAAGTTTATTTATTAATCACAAAACCATGTAACACGTCATAGCTCATAAACATTGGACTTTGAAAAATATAAGTATAAGATCATCTGGAGAAACAAAAATATATAGCAATGGCCAACAAAAGCAATTATGCAAACTACATAAGCAAATAGCAATCCTCATTATAAGCAAAAATAGATAAAAGTATCCAACAAAAACATATAGCAACAACAAGCACATGAACTTAAAGTTGTTATCCATTGAATTGTTGAAGCATGAAAACAATCAAGCAAATAAAGATAGCAATAGCCAACAACATTGGACTTTGAAAAATTAAAAGCAATACGATATAACGAATGACCAATTATTATTATATTAATATATTAATTTTTTTAGACTACTACTATATAGTGACAAAAAAATTTGGGTTCTGTTCCTGTTTTACTTGCTTCATGGTTGAATGAAGGGTGAGTGAGGTAGAGAGGATGATAAAGAATAAGAATTTTTCGTCCTGCCATGCCATTCTTTTATTAACTAGTAAGTTTCATGAGTTGCTCCTTGAATCACATTTGGAACTGATGATATCTTTCTGCCACATTTATCTGGTGCATCAGTTCCCCAAAATGTAGACTGAAAGGTGAGGGCTAAGATGAACAAGGCCAAATCCTCATTTTCACTTTAACCAGATTTTATATGGACATAAGAACTTTGGTAGCAGGTTTATGCACACATAGAAACACGTATGTGTTATAGAACTGTGTTCTATTTGTTTGAAAAAAGTGAACACAATAGAATTTCGAACCAAGATAAAATAATAGCGTCTGGTAGCTTGTGAACATATCGCACCCATATGGTAATTGGTTGGAGTATAGTTTAAAAGCAGATAAAGCTTTTTGCTTATGTTGTTACTTATTTAGAGATCAGTGTGGTGGACAAATCAAGATGTAATGACTCGTTTTCAGATGATGAAAACTCGTAGAAATCAACTTATGTAATCACATATTATTAAGTCGCTTATTATTAAGTATAATGATATGGTATATTAGTACTTCTTAGTTTAATTTCTTAAGTGCCCGCACTCTATAAATTTCCCGGATCCGCCACTGCCCATTACCTCTCATTGCTACTATTCTAAAGGAGTATTGACGGTGGTCTAGACCTAAATTTTGGTTATGCTGGGTTGGCAGCTGTCTAAAATAAGAAGCCATGCCTGGAAGCCTAAACTTTTGCTTTTGTAGAACCCAGTTTCTATGTAGATTGCTTAATCGAAGATTACTGCTTTGCAGAGATATTGCATCAAGAACATAGCATCTTATCTTTCCAAGAAATGAAACAACATTTAAGGGAAGTTAACTCGAGTATTTGTCACATACTCTGGAGATGATCATTAGGAAAATGATTAGTATTAGCTT
Source organism: Arctium lappa (assembly GCA_023525745.1). Lineage (NCBI taxonomy): Eukaryota > Viridiplantae > Streptophyta > Magnoliopsida > Asterales > Asteraceae > Arctium > Arctium lappa. The sequence continues at coordinate 85,684,872 of CM042055.1, read as the reverse complement.
CTCTTCACTGGTATCTATTCCACATGTGTTTGCTTCTCCATAATAAGCAGGCACTAAAAGCACCATATTGCATTTGTTTCTCCTGTTTATGGGAAGAGTCTAGCTTCTGTTACTCTTAAACAATAGTTATTTCACAAGACCATACGTGAAATTTCGTGACCGAGGAGTGGATGCAAGATGTTTTACCACACAACATTTGATCTTTTCTTCCTTTTAGAGATGTCTGACTTTCCATGAAAGAAAACTCTTTGAAGGCATGCTCCAAAGCAATTTGATGTCTTCTACCCATAAGTTAACTGATGTTTGTTGAAGTCCCACAGAAATTGAATTTGTAATTTTCAAGCTCAACCTTAATCTCCAGAAGGAAGGAATGTTTGGATGTTGCCATTAAAAAAATTGAGTAAAAAAAACATTTAAGTTTCAGATGTAGAAGAGAACAACTACTAAAACATTTCCTTTCCATGGAAAAAGGGATTGCTTGTCGGTTTTGATTCTACTTTGCTTTGTAAACTATTTTTCTTTATCATTCTGTAAATAAAATGGTTTCTGTACTATCGCAAATGCTATCACACAGGGAAGATTAGTTAATTTTACCCTAGGCATGTAAGCCTGCTAGAGACAGATAGTTATTAGTTAGGACAGCTAATAGACTATCTTTGAATTAATAACGAACAAAAATCAAGTTCTGCTTGATTTATGTTTATTAAGAACATCATGCTGATGCTGTCACTATTATGTTGATCAAATAATCAAACAATCATTACGAGCCTGAAAGAGAGAAAATGAAAATGTACAACCTTTGTTTCATCGTTTTCTAAGGGTAATATCTGCGTTTGCCATGCATGCTTTGTATGATCACCATGGTGGCTTCATGTCATTCTATGGATTATTCAGGCAGATCAAGAGTCGAATACTGGCAAAACAAATAGGGGATTATAGCATTTGTCTAGAGTAGCTAAGAACATAAAAGCAAAGTGAATAATGAAAGAAGTGGAGGTTCATACGAGAACAGGGCCAAAATACGAAAAAAACAAGAATAGATCTTAACAGTAAGTTGAGAATGAGATAATGCAACCTATGTGATTAGAGAGGTGATTACGACCACCTTTTTGTAATTTTGTTAAAACATCCCCCCCCCCCCCCCCCCCCTCTTTTAGTTATACCAAAAAAAGGAGTATTTTATTCTCTTTAATTTGACATCTATATTGTTATTCTTTTTCACGGCGTGAATCATGGTGTTCTCGTAGTTTGACCATGTTCTTGTTTGAGCCCTCCCCAAACGGAAGAAGTGCCAAAGGTGATAAATGATAGATACAAGGTTGAAACAGATATACCTTAGATAAGTTGAAAAGAATCTAGAACAAGTTGCAAGTGATGGATAAGGTAATCATCAAGCAAATTTACAGACTTTCCCCAAATTAACAGTAAGATAAACTATGGTGGAAAGATGAATTTACAGAGTGGTGGAAGTAATAGTATAGAACATACACATCATCCTTAATTTTAGTAGATAAAAAACTTGTATATCTTGAATCAGAATCTTTATTTAAAATTCCTCTAGAATGGAACTCTCCATTGTTATTTACAATATAAGCTATTCATCATGGTATACTACTACTATACAAAATCTGTTTTCGGAACAATTTTCTGCTTACTGACGATTAACGTTTCCTTCTCGTGGCAGGTACTATTCCATGTATGGACATGTAGCAAAGCTAGCCGAAGAGATAAAGAAAGGGGCTGCATCTGTGGAAGGAGTTGAAGCCAAATTATGGCAGGTGGATGCTTCATCTCTAGTTTTTTTATATGTTAAAACAATTGATTAACATATGTACTTCTTCATTTAGAAATATATAGTTTTTACACTTTAATTAACTAAATGACAATTTTACCCTTCATAATAGAGACGGAATTAAGGGTAGACATGGAATTCTAGATACGATTCCTATCTTCCTGGCTTCGGAATTCAGAGCAACTAAATATATGCAAATGAAGCTTAAAAATCCTCTTATTCTATACTCAAATTCCACTTGTCCTGTTTGGGGGTCATAGGTGCCAGAGACTCTTAACGATGAGGTGCTTGCGAAAATGAGTGCACCTCCTAAAAGCGACGTGCCCATAATCACACCAAACGAACTTCCTGATGCCGATGGATTTATTTTCGGATTCCCCACGAGATATGGTATGATGGCTGCTCAGTTTAAATCATTTTTTGATGCCACCGGTGGCCTTTGGAGAACACAACAGCTTGCTAGCAAGCCTGCTGGTATCTTTTATAGCACTGGATCTCAAGGTGGTGGCCAAGAAACTACAGCGTAAGTACCCGTAGATCCAAATAATTATATATAGTTATGTTGCATAACATTTAAGTAACAATGCATCCCACATGGATAAAAAAATTAGATCTTTGAGCTCCTTAATAAACTCAAATTTGTGGGCTACCAATACCTTCCACCATGACTTTATGTAAGGTTCTAAATGGCATGAGGCGTGACAGCGAGTTCATACCTCAAAACTTAGGAGCCACGACGAGGCCATGGCCTTTTTCAAGACATGATTTATGACGCCAAATCTGTATATAATATATATGGTAATCATCATGAATCACACAATAAATATATTACAACATTCGTGATGAATAACACGCAATGTTCTAAAAAACTCGTCGCACAGCCGCCATGGCACCAAGGCTTGTGTGTCACGCCACGTTAAGCCCATGGCAAGCCATGGCCTAATGCGTAGTTATCGTAATGAAATATTTGATATTTCTTTAATATATAACCTAATTTAACTTGTTTATTACTATTGACTCATTGAGTAACAATAACGAAACATATGTTTTTATATATATTAATTAGAAATTTGACGTCATAAGTCACGCCTTGAAAACGCCATGGCTTCGCCATGGATTCTAAGGCTTGAGGCTTGGTCTCGCCGCCACGCCACGTCTCACGCCATTTAGAACCTTGATAACACGTCCATATTTTTGATGAATATGGCATGTGTCGCTCTGTGGGCTGTTCCCAGGTTCCTAATCAATTTTGTCCCTATTTTCTACTATTACTCAATGAGTCAATGATATAAAATAATTTAAATTAGGTTATAGTACTAAAAACTAAAAAATATACCTACCCTAAAAAGGTAAGACAATCAAACATCGCTTTACAAAAACCACCATGGCCTGCCACTTAACATGGCGTCAAACACCAATCTTGAGCCACAACGGCAATCGTGAGTTTGTGACGATCATTTTACAACATTGGTTTTTTAAGTTGATTTGAATTCGATTTGTATGTATTTTTGTACCAGATTGACTGCAATTACTCAGCTTGTCCATCATGGGATGATATTTGTGCCAATTGGATACACATCTGGAGCTGGGATGTTTGAAATGGAGAAAGTAAAAGGTGGAAGTCCTTATGGTGCCGGAACTTACGCCGGGGATGGTTCGAGACAGCCATCAGAGTTGGAGCTGGAACAAGCTTTCCATCAGGGTAAGCACATTGCTACCATCACTAAGAAACTCAAGGGAACCGCCTGATTCAATCAGACAAAAGCATCATGCTATTAACTAATACTATATGTGAGTGATTGCTAAACTGCTATGGTTGTTTTTCTTTTTCTACTTGCTTTTGTTGCTATATAAACCTACAGAAAATGTGTCTGAAACTATAAATGATTGAAGCATAATGGAATATATGTTTGAAGTAGTTGTACTGGGTCATTTATCCGTCATTTGACCTTAATTGAGTTTTCAATTAGGAGCATGACCTTTTAGATATTTTTTTAGCTCAATGACTATTATCTGACCTGTTCGTAGTTCAAAACATTATGTTTTTTTTTTATTCAAAGCAATATGCTCTTGTAAAGACTTGGGAATAGACTAGAAAGGTATTTTGCAAAATATGTTTTGAAAGGTCGTTGAGCTAAATAGCCCGTTATTGGTATGACAAACATAACTCAAAACTTCATTCATGTTTTTGGGTACAACCACCACAGGAATTCCAATGTTGGGCTCGCTATGGAAATAGCAACCGATTCCTGCTATTTCGTGGGGTTACATGATAGCATCTCTGACGTCACGAAGGTTCTTATAAGAACTTATTGTCTGTACTTTTTACTGTCATATCATTTCCAACTCATCAAATTAAGAACCTAGACAAAAGTCTACAATTTTAGTTCTTATAAGAACCTCTTTTGAGGTCTCATATAATAATAATAATAATATATGTATATATATATACACACACACATTGGGACAGGTTTCTAAATGAACTTACCTCTATATACATATACATATTAATAATTATAAAGTCAAAAAATATATAAAAACTAACATAATGTCACTTAACATCAAGTTCAAGATAAGAATCAAGGTTCTTATAAAAACTCTCTCCAATAGCAGTTCTTACAAGAACTTTCAATTGAAGATGCTCCAAAGCGTGGTGGTGCTATTTGGACTTATTTTACGTCAAATCATAATGTTAGAATTTAGAAATATAAAAAGGATTATATTAATATTGATTTATGTCGTGGAAAGAAGTATAGAGAGGCGTTTATTTAGAACCATAGTTATGTGAAATGCTATTTTCCCTTGTTTTATTAAGGTGTTGCTATTTAAACTCTTTTGGATTAATCGGAGCTTTGAAAATATTAAGAACAAAAAAAATTGGACATCTGATATTGATACATATGAGAAAGAAATTTACAAAAAAAAAAAAAACGATTTAAATAGCATATAGATAGGTTCATTTAATATCACTATTTTATTATCAAGTATTCATTTTAATTGTTGTAGTTCTATGTGTTAATCATGTTCTATATATATCCCTAGTCTTATTCTTATGATTGCAAATGGGGATTGAGATTGGGTTCCAGTGAGAAGTTGAGGTTAACGTGAGAAGCGTGAGAAGTGATTATCAACCGTTGGATGAGAAATTGACGTACATTAAGATGCATCGAAATGCATCAGATCAATTTTCTTCTATGGCACAATTCATGGGAGAGCATGAGACAAACAGGGTGTTTGTTTAAAAAAAAACCTTTTAATGGCTCATAAGTCTGAATCGGTCAGACCTTTTTACGTTAAGACTGTTTTTTTTTCTTTCAGTTTTCAGAATCTCTTAACATTTAAATACATAAATCAGAAATAAGAATTGTTAACCTAACATCTTAAAACCTCTTATCGCCGCCTCAGTTCATATACTCAACATTCTCTCAAGACGTCTCCAGACGTTACAAAAACAAACAGTCTTACTGATTCAGATTTCAGACTTCAAATTTGAAGTATAAAATACCCCTCATCTAACGGAATTTTTTAACAACCATTAGAGGGAGGGACCAAATCCGGTCGTTTTTGCATACCACGATGGCCAATCTGTATTTTCGAAACTGCAAGGATGAAAGGTGTTACTTTCAGGAAACCACATAGACCAAAAATGTAGTTTACTCTAAGAACAAAGACAAAGCTAGTTACATATTTTTTAAATAAAAAGTTTAAAAGTTTGTTTCTCAAGATGAATATTATAAAGTTAAAGAATCTTGTCAATGTTTCTCCAAAATTTCTCCAAAATAAAGAATGGGACTTCAAAATCTCAATTTTAGAGATTACATTATTGATTATATTGTTAAAAAAATTCATTTGTTCAATATAATATTATTTTTCTCTCTAAATATTTAATTTCAAAGTTTTCTATTGGTGGGAAAATAAATTACAAATATTTTTCTCTTATTGTAATTGTTTTTTTTGGGGAATTCTCTAAATTTGAAGAATTTTACACCGTCTCTTCTACTTTCTCCATTTTGGAGAATCTGTTACGTTGTGTTCTCGGGTTTTGGAAGAAAAGAAAACAAAAAATAAAAGAAAAGGGAAAGAAAGAAAGAAATATTTGTATCTATGTTCTTGAGATTGAAAGAAAAAAAAGAAAAATAAATAAAATAAGTTTTCATGTTCTCGAGTAGGAGAGAAAGGAAAGAACAAATGTCAATTTTACCAATTTACCCTTATTTATTTCATAGTGGAATGTAATTAATTGGTATGTGTGTAATTTTATAATTTTTTTAAATTTATTTCTTTTATTTCATTACGTTTCCTCTGACATTTGGAAGGAAAATCAACAATATTTCCTTCATTTCCCTCCTTAAAAGAACTTAAGAACACAACATAGTTTCTTTCCCTCTTATTTTTCTTTCCTTCTCTTTCCTTTCCTTTCCTTTGTAAAAAAAATTCGAGAAAAGTGTTAGAGCAAAAAAATATACCAAAAATCCGTGTTTTGAAAAAATCTGTTGGAGATACTCTTAGGGGGCGTTTGGTTCGCATAATGTTTTTGGATGGAATGAAATATGTCAAAGGAATTTGACTTTGATGGAATTGGAATGGAATTTTGTCAGGTTTGACCACCTGTTTGGTTGACAGAATTGGAATGAAATCTGTTAAATGAATTGGAATTTTTCTGTTTGGTTCACAGATTGTAGCTTCGAAATTGGAATGGAATTTTAGTAAATGACCAAAATACCCTTTTTGATTATTTTAATTTTTTAAACAAAAATTACTTTAATAAAATAGTCATTAAATAGTTTAATTTTTAACAAAAAATGTTTTTATTATTTTAGCACATGAATGATGCCGAGAGAGTGAGGAGAGAGAGGGAGAGGGAGAGAGAGAGGGAGAGAGAGAGGAGAGAGAGGAGAGGAGAGAGAGGAGGAGAGAGAGGAGAGAGGGGGAGAGAGAGGGGAGAGAGTGGAGGAGAGAGAGGAGAAATAGAGGATAGAGGGAGAGAGAGGAGAGAGATAGAGAGAGGAGAGAGAGGGAAGAGAGAGAGAGAGAGGAGAGAGTGGAGGAGAGAGGGAGAGAGAGAGAGAGAGGAGAGAGAGGAGGAGAGAGAGGAGAGATAAAGAGAGAGGGAAGAGAGAGAGGAGAGAGAGGGAAGAGAAAGAGAGAGGGAAGAGAGAGGGAGGAGAGAGGGAGGAGGGAGAGAGAGAGGAGAGAGTGGAGGTGAGAGAGAGGAGAGATAAAGAGAGAGGAGAGAGAGGGAGGAGAGAGAGATAGCGAGAGGAGAGAGAGGGAGATAGAGATGAGAGAGATAGTTGGTGTTTGCTGATAATCAATATTAGTAGGGTTTAGTTTGGAGTAAAGGGTAAATTTGGAATTATCAAAATATAAGATTCCATTCCATTGAAATCCTTGGGTTTTAGGATGGAATGTTCAAATTCTTCATTGGTGGAATTTGGTGGAATTCACACATTCCTTCCATAGAAAAGAATGAACCAAACAAGGGAATTGAATTTGGTCAAAGGAATTGGACATTCCAATTCCATCAGATTCCATCAGAATCTGCGAACCAAACACCCCCTTAGGGGTTGTTTGTTTTTTAAAAAAAATCCTCTTAATGGCTCTTAAGTCTGAATCGTTCAGACCTTTTTACACACCACCTCTTGTTAATCATAACTAAAATAAGATTTCAGACTTTAGACCTCTTAAAAAACAAACGACACTTTTGTTCGTAAAAAAACAATAAATGCAAAACTTTTATGTTATTTTAATGCAATTTGTTTAATTATACATCTACGATTTCCATGAACAAAATAGTTAAAAAGTCGTTTGAAAATGTCTTATTTTCTTGCCAATTTCAATAATCAACAATCATAATCATGGAAATGTTGAGTGGAAAGGGGTATTAATTATTAAAAGGATGAAAGTGCGGGATGAGCGTATATAATATGTTACCTCGTCCAATCAGGCTCGTTCCTAATATTTTATCGACCTTGGACGAGATGTAAAAATGGGCCCTTCAATAATTACGATTTTTTTTCAATATATTGTTTATATCATCAAAGATAACATTGAATTCTAAAAATACTAATTTATATAAAACCGTTTTTTCCCGATATTCCTAGCACATGATTAATCAATAATTATTTTTAAATTAATATTATTTACCATATCATTTTTACATAACATCGTCAACTCGTTCCACCATCAAAGACATCTTATGGTCCTTCATGTTGTAGCCCAGTGGTAAGGTAACATCCTGGGGGGGGGGGTCAGTGGATGGTATCCCTGACTACCCAGGTTCGAATCCCGTGGTGAGCATCCTGTGACATCCATGATCATGGGTCTGCCACATAGTGGTACCCTTAATTGGGCTAAGTCGTGATCGACGGGGATTAGTCGGGTGACACCCTTAAGTGGGAGCCCGGATACCCCAGGAACGTGTGCGTGTGTTAACTTACCGTTAAAAAAAAAGACATCTTATGATATACCTTTAAGATATAGATTGAAATCATTTTGAGGTCACTATGTTGACCATTCGGAGTAACACTTTAAGTAAATCAACATAAATCGGTTGAGTTTCTACATGTTACCTGGTTTTCATCACCATTTTTAACATTTGGAGTTGAAACAAACTTTTTAAGAACTATCAATCTTAGAATCAAAAGTCTATATTGGTTATAGTTTGAGATCTTATTCATGTTTTTAGAGATAAGAGAGTACTTAAGATTCATGTACTCAATATTAGGTAATAAAGAGTCAATAATGTACGAAAAAAAGATAGTTTTGAAATCGTAAATATAGATATAATTTGGGTCGTCTCGTATAGCTGGTAATTGATTTCAAAAGGTGGAATTTTTCTTAGTTAATAACAAAGAAATCTACTATATTCTAACACAAAAATAAAATTCATGCATATGTAATACTCAAAAGAGTATATGGAAGATGAGTAATGAAATATATATATTAAAGGCGCATTTGGTTTGCGGGAATGGATTGAATTTCATGTAAGGATTGGGATTTGGAGGGATTTGGATTTGGGGGATTTGGAATCCCTTCATATGTTTGGTTTGTAGGATTTGGAGTGAAAGTCGATTGAAGTTTGAAGCAGTTATCAAATCCATCAGGATTTGGATTTGAAATCCCGCGAAATCCCAACCCATTGCAAAGGAATTCCAAATCCATCATGTACTGGATTTTTAAAAAGTCAAAGGATTTAAAATACGGTCAATACGTTCCATTCTTACAATCCAAACACATGATTGGAATGGATTTAAAATCCAAATCCTTTCAAATCCAATCCATTCCCGCAAACCAAACGGGACCTAAGGTTTATATGCAAAAATATTTTTTAGATATTAGTAGTAGATAAAAAAATTAGAGAAATAACAAGCAATACTATAAAGTGAAAGACCAATTAATTTTTTACAAATTTTATCGTCCAATGTGATTAATTAATACATGTTTGTGCCCTTAATATAATGTTAAATTCTTTTTGGGTCTTATAATATACTAAATTTTTTTGTCTTTTTAATTTACAAATTTTTATAACTACTACTATATAATATATATAATTAAAAATTTCGAACCCATATTTCCTTTGGGTCCTGGACGTGCACCCGGCCTGCCGTCCCCAAGGATGGCCCTGTGTCCAACTTCCAAATTAAATAATTGTACATAAAAAAAATAATTATTAATAATCAAATATCTTTTAAATAAAAACAAGATTAACAGAACTGATAAACTAAGAATTAATGGTTTTTGAATGGCATATCGCCCCGTCCTAAAATCATGATATAAAAGACAAACTATGTACACAACGACTCATTAGGTGGTGTAACACCCGAAAAATCCAGGTAAGTATTCATTGTTCATAATTTAATTATTGTACTAAATTTGTAGTTTTGGAACCCATTAGCATTATAGTATTCGTAATTTAACCTTGCTTATATTAAACCTTGTGAGAAGTCTAATCCATGCGACCATTTACGAGATCGATCGAGAAATTCGGGCCTCGGGGGTGTTGTGCGACAGTGCCCTTGTGTAACACCCCGATTTCGAAATGTATCATTTCAAGTTAATCCAGAAATCGGTAATATTAAAGGAAAGATAAGATATATGGTTTTGGACCTGAATGTAACACCCTAAAATTTCGTGTAATTTTAAAAATTAAAAATTCGGCAATTTAACGTTTATAAATAGGGCAAACCACCCAAAAAGGGTAAAGCGTAAGCATATACAAAAACTGTAATAATGTATGGGGAAACGACAACAAACTAATCTAAAACTACATCTAGCTAGATTACATTGGTTGTCAACCCAATACCAAAATGAATAATTGTTTCAATGCTAAAGCTTCCAAAAGTTCTATCATTAAAAAATGCCCTCAAGAGACCACGCTCTTCTCTCAACCCCTTGATGGCCCGCCGCTAAGAGAACCTGTTATACACATCATTTGAGAAAAAGTGTTAGGCCTAAAGCCTAGTGAGAACATACAGTTTATATGAAAGACAGTAAAAGAATTAGTTGCAATATAAATAAACTGTTTTCAACAACATCCTTGTAAATGGTTTGGTAAGCACATAGTGACCTTCTGGTCCAGACTTCATCTTGCGATGACGGGTGTAAGCCCGGATTCCAAGGATTGTGGCGAAACACAAAGTAAGTCACTTTCCGAGTTTTGAGCTCACCATACTAGGATCAAGGCCGCGAGCACGCCGACTCGAATAAATATGTAGGCGATGGCACCCAATGATTCCTAGTCATGCTCATTCGCTATAATTACATTTAACCCATGGCTAGTAACCGATCCCACATAACCGTACCAAAGGCTAAAAAAGGGTAAAAATGCATCCGTAGCTACAAAAGGGACAACATCTCAACATATAAGCCGACTCAATACCTAGAGATCCACTAGTAATAGTCTAGACTTGTCACAATAACACATGTGACCAACTATAATCAACCATATAGTTCAATACACCATTTAGCTCCCAATTCACATTTTGGTAGTTAACTGCTGATAAGAAATACAAAGCCCGAATATAAAACATAAGGCTCCCATCTCAATTTTTTCAAAGTGTTACCTTACCAAATAAACTCTCCCATATAAGAACCTTTTTATTTGAACATAAATTTCCTCATGTTATAAACTATTTATGGTCTCTTTGCATGAAATACTATTTTCAACCAAAATCTATAAAAGTTAAATCATAAACTTGGCTAGAAGCCATAAGTTGAACTTTTACTCCACATAATATAACAATAACCCCTTCGTAGTTTCAAAACATAGATTATATCATCATTTTACAAAAATGGTAAGAAACCCTAAAATCTCCCAAAATACCAAGTTAGGTCAAAATTTCATCAATAATGAAAATGTTGAACAAGGAGATGTTTAGGAGTTAAAATATGCATTTTGATGTGTATAAAGTTTAGAAAAAGGGAAGTATGAACTCACCAAGTGGGTTTTGAAGAAAAACCCAAAAACCTAGATCTTGACCCCTTGGAGAAGATGAAGATGGAGATGAAGCTTCCAAACCGAAACCTTGGATGATGCTCTTAACTCTAGCAATCAATGGAATGAATAGTGGTTGGACCAAACCCTAAATGGAGTAAATGAAGAGGGAGGGTTTTAGAGAGAAGAATTGGGAGATAGAGATGAGAAGTAAATGAAATTTGGGGGAAAATCTCATTTAACCCGTGTTGTTGCTTCTGATGACAAGCACGACCCGTGCTACTTTTGTGAAGAAAATAGCACGACCCATGCCAAAGTTTCTGTGACTAGTCCCGACCCGTGCCAAAATACTGAAGAATGGCGCACGGGCCGTGCGCCCTGCAGACCAACGAATAAATGCCCTTTTCTTCTTTTCTTCTTCTTCTTCTTCAATTTCCCTCAAAGAACCCTAAAACCCAACATAAGAATATAGAGAGAGATACAAGGGGTTTTTCATAAGATTGAAAATTCAAGGTGTTACACTGAATCCTAGATTTTACAGTCTTGATGGATAAAGGATTCAATTACAAGTCCAACGATTCTTTCCAAAGCAAAATCGGAGCTATAACGAAGAAGTTACGGCCAAAACAGTGAACAAGAAGAAAACTGGACAAACAGTGCACTACGCGACTTGTGCCGCGACTTAGAGCCACCCGCGCGACTTAAGAGGAAACGGGCGACTTATGTCGCGACTTAAGGTCGCGGCATAACCCGCGAAACACCTTGTCGAGCTAAAACTCGATTTTCAGCCATCCATCTTCATTTCTCACAACAAAACCCTAAATCTTTTCCCCTTCTCTCTCCCAGACCGACCCCAACCTCTAAAATCGAACCCTAACCCATTTTGAGGGTTTTTCCTCCTTAAACCTCATGATTCTTCATCATCTAGCTAGTTGAGATCATGAACCACCTTCATCTTCATCTTCTTCACCAAGTTCTTGTGGGGTTTCATCTAACCCTTTTCATCATTTGAAGATTGGAAGTTTATGGTTCGTTTTGGTGAACTACAAGTGTTTGGTTGGTGGATTCAAGCTATTGGTTGAGGTAATCTTCTCCTTTTTCAAGTATGGAAAATTAGGGTTTTTAGTATAAGATAAAAAGTTCATGTACATACTTGGGGAGCATTTCTAAAGGCTTGAATATGATTATTTACGGTTGAAAATGTGTGGATCTAGGTTTTGGAAACTTGAGTTGAAGAGTTGGAATGGATGTTGATATGTATTGAGTTTTCAATACATATTGCGTATTTTTTCTTTTCTTTTAGGATTTAAATTTTCTTTATCCCGAATAATTGAGTCATTTTCTTATCTTATTTTATATTTTCTCTCATACATGGAACTAAGTATAGTAGTTAACTAATTGTTGCTATTTTGCGCAAAACGACCTAAAATCTTGTGTTTATTGTAATGTCAGGTTGAATGCTGGAGCATTGGGACTGAAATGAATATGAAGATTAAAGAACACTTTTTGGAAGCAAAGGAAATCTTTGACTTATTGTTCTTTCCAAATCTTTGTATTATTTGAAGAAATCATATTTTTTTGTTGGCTGGACTTAGAAACAAGTGGATTGGACAAAACCATGGGTATAACTTTAGTTGGTAGTCCTTATATATAGTATTTTAAGTTTTCAATTTTTACCATTTTGCCATCATGGATTGGTATAAATTGGTGATGTATTCTCATGTTTTGGATCATCTTTTGGGGGTTGTAATTCATCCAAGGAGAGAATTGCTACATTGAAATTCTCTCTACAAAGTTTAATATTAAGTCTTCATAGTTTTATAATTTGTGTTCATCATTATTAATTGCTTGTCCTTATATTTCTTTACTTATTATATTTACTTTATGCGTTTTACATTTCCGTCATTTAATTTTTGTCATTTATATACCGTCATTTACATTATGTCTTTAATTTATGTCATTTACTTTTATTGCAATTTATATTACGTAATGAGTAGCTAATTTTATAGTTTGGGTGTGAGACAAAAAGGGAGTTTGTAAACCAAAAACTAGTGGACTTTGTTCTTCAATAACATTGTTCCACTATGTCATTTTAAGTTTTATAAATCCAAAAGCACTTCTTGACGAATTGATCACTTCTTAAAGTGTGAAAGTGTCATGGACTTAGGAATAAGCCATGAAAAAGCACGTCAGTTTGAATGATACGAGAAGTATACTTGGAAGAGTTACTAGCAAGGGAACTTGTTATCTTTGTTTTTCAAACCGATTGATTCTTGACGGGTTGATCACTAGTCAAAGTGTTAAAGTGTAGTGGACTCAGGAATGAGCCACTAAGAACACGTCAACTTGAATGATATGGGAATCGACTCGGAAGAGTGATTTTTAAACAAAGGCATTTGTTTTTCCATATACTTTAAAGAAACCATTTGACACTCACACTGGTCCGGACATTTGCATAGGCATATGTTGATTGAAGGCTAAACAAAAGTGTAATGGTAGATATCCGGAAGGATCCTCTTTAAAGTACATGGTGAAACTTGTTGTTGATGAACTAATGCTATAGCATTCCTATAGCATTGGCCTCCAGAATTTGTGTTTATTCCTCACTTTAAGTCTTGCACCCATTCTATCTTTATATATCTTGTTAATCATATCACTGTTAACCAACTCAAACAAAGTCTTCAAATTCGCCATCTGAAATCTCTTCTTTTACTACACTTTTATTACGCTTTTACACCAATCTCTGTGGGACGATATTCGGTATTTTACCATTTTATTACTTGAAAAGACGATATTGGATCCCGTTGTATACTTGCTTTGAGATTCAATTATCACGTGTCTTAGAGGTGTGAAAACATTTCGTATCAGATGTATTCGGAAAGCTTTGGGTGAGATCTATGCTTTTGAAGGCCAATGGTTGGGGATTGAAACTTAGGTTTAACTTAACCTAGCAAGATGAGTTCAAGTTGATTTGTGAAAATGGTGTACATGCCAAAATGTTCATTTTAAAGTGTTTTGTGTTGTACATGAAATCGTTAACTGCTGATCACCGGATAAGTTTTGGCTATTTTGAAACGTTTAGTTTTATAAACATGGTGAAACATCCATTTTGGGGAATTTTGGTAAATAAATCATGTAATATGTTTCATTGATGATTTCACATATATAATTGGTGTTCATTTGATGTAAGTGTCATTTTGTGTAATTGATCTTATAAACCCTTTTGGAAGATGCATATTTGTGTTATGAGGCATTTTGGAAATATAAGGGTAAAGAGCCCATTTGGAAAATGGTTTGCCTCAACCAGTGTTGAATTGGAGTAAATTCCCTTTTTGGTTGTGGTGTTTGCATAATTATTGGTCAAACGTATTTCGATGTCTCTACTAGCTTTCATTAGGTATTTACGTAAATTGTTGGGCTTTTGGCTCGGTTTTGACTAAATTGAGTCTTGAGGACGTTTGTCCGGTTTAATAACCGTTGTGGGGTTTTGAGTATGATGGTGCATTTTCGTGTCATTGGAGAGTTGCATGTTTTAGGAGTTTTGGTCTTTCAATTGGAGTCATGTAACGTTAGACAGTGTTGTAATGGATCCATAGGCACGTAAGTCTGTCTGGTTGGTACGACCTGAGGTTTTGGGTTACATTTAGTGACCGCTTGGGTTTGCTAGCGAGTAGGCAATATGAGGGCTCGAGCCTCCGGGTTGTAACTCGTCTAGATTGGATAGGCATCCATGTCCGTAAGACCTTGGGGTGGAACTCGACGGAGTATGGCAAGAGGCAACAAACGGTCCGAGGATTGTGATGTCTTGCATGGCATGGGAACTAGGATCGGGATATGTGGTGAAATCCAATAGCATCATGGGTGGCCCCATTTACGTGTTCTCGCCACCCACGATGGAAACGTTTAGATGACATGTGAGAAAGTTGTATGGGCGGCCTACTTGCATGTTCCTCTATTCTCAATGTGTACGAGTCTCTCTGTCGTAGATCCGTGGTATTTAAAAATGTTAATGTCATATTTTACCAACTTTGGTTTGTGTGGTCGACGGTAAATGATGACCTTAATATTGGGTGTTCCCCACGTATATTCAGGTTTGAATGGAATGCGTCGTTTCCACGTTTCGGTATTTGATTTTGTCCATTTTATGGTCGCGTGAGTTTTGGGTCTAATGTCCGTGTTCACGACAATATTTATTTACACAAAATTTCATCTATGGTTTAAGAGTTGTGTATCATGTTCCACCCGTGTTGGGTATTTCGAGGGATAACATTTTTACCCGCATTTTTATAAAATTGGGAGTCCTCTCTCTATCCTTATTTTGAGCAAGTTTTGGGTTAAGTCTAAGTTTACGAAAGACGTTTTATATTGGGATTTTAGTCTGTAAAACAGTTTGGTTTGGTTGACGATTAACTCGGTATCTCTTCTGTTTAAAATGCATATTTATTGGTAAACAAGTTGTTTTCATAAGCAGAGCATATCATTTTGAAAGATTATGATTTTAATGGCATTTTTCTTTCTTTTAACGATTCATTTTTTATATGTTGAAAACTCTTGAGCTCACTAGGCGTTAAGCCTAACCTTTTTATTTGTCGGCATGTGCATCAGGTTCCAGTTGGGGGTTTGAATTCTAGCAATTCTATGAAGAGTTGAGCCTTAGCTTTGTGCAAGAGTAAGTAGTTGGTGACGTCTTCCGCAGTTTGGAAATAGTGACTATTATGGGGTTTTAGTAGCACCCGTTCTTATTATAGACTGTATGTATAGAATGAATTATGTGTACTGAGGCTATTTAATAAATTGTGATTGGAGATGTATCATTTATTGATGTATTTAGAAAATTTTAAATTAGTTGATATTTCCAGATTTTAGGGTGTTACACCTTGGGCACAATCGCATGTCAAGGTCGTTGGGATTGTATCGAGACCCGGGGGTGGCCTGCGACAATGACCGCGATAGTGACATGAGGCATTGTCGCCTATCACTATCGCCCATGATGTACCGTGAGGGGGTGAGCACCCGCGACAGTGCCAACGACTATGCCACTTGGGCAAAGTTGCCAAGCATAGTCGCCCGATGTATCTGAGGGTATAAAAACCCACTTAGCCGATTTTATCCTCATTCTCTCCTAAAAATCAGATTTGTTATGTATTGTGGAAGGGTTTTGGGCGATTTTCTTCCATCTACTCCCTCTCCTCATTAAATTATAGAGCAAGGTTGGTGAACATCATTTAGTGGAGATATTGGGGTGTATTGGAAACATTTATTGTGGTTCCTAGAAAGATTTCAAGTTTCAAAACCTCAAGCATCCATCTACCTCATCTTTTAGGGTTTCTAAGTTTTCTAGGGTTTTTATAAAAACTTAGATTGTGAGTTTTCTAACCTATTTCTAAAAGAGATACATGTCTTTATATGTCTTCCATCATTATTTCATGTTCCTTGCATTATATGAATCATATGATAAAGTAGACCTAAACTTGTCATATTGGGAAATGTTGAGATCTTGGATGTTAGTCTTTATGAGAATCTTGATGGGATTATTTTATGTTGATAGTTGTTGGGATATATTCTTGAGATTAATATGGATGATGAATGTTATATGAGTTTATGCATAATTTAGGGTTTTGACGTAAATTGAGGTTGAAGCTATGTGGAACTTTTATATGTATTTTGCTTGGAGTAAAATGTATATAATGTGGAATGGAATATTGGATGAATCACGAGTAGGCACTAGGAGGATGTAGTCGTGGACGACACCTTGATAGTATGTGTCTAAACCTCCGCCCTTGGAGTAATGCCTTGGAGGTAGTCTTCAATTGTGTCGGGCCTTCGGGATGTTGCTCGTGAGAGTGAACATCAAGGTACATCGACTCTTGAGGTGAAACTCGTTGATGTTTTGGGTCTCCCCCACTGATTCCTCTATGGATCTTCATGTTTATATATAAACCCTTAAATGATTATGTTATGCTATTGTTCAACTCACTAGGCTCTTTTGGCCTAACACTTGATTGGTTTGATGTGTATCTCAGGTTCTAGCGGCGTGACTGTAACACCCTCAAATCTGGAAATAGCAACTTATTTAAAATTTTCTAAATACATCAATAAAGGAATTATCTACAACCACAAATTAAGATTTAATCTCAATACAAACATTCATTCTATACAAAAGCCTATGATAAGAACGGGTGCTACTAAAACCCTAAAGATAGTCACTATCTCCAACATTGCGGAAGACTTCACCAACTACTTACTTTAGTGTCTAGTAAGGCTCTACGCTTCATAAAACTGCTAGAACCCAACTCCAAACTGGAACCTGTTGCACATGCCGACAAATAAAAAGGTTAGGCTTAATGCCTAGTGAGCTCAAGAGTTTTCAACATATATTAAGATGTCTGCGAAAATAGGTAATGCATTTTAATTCATAATCTTTCAAAATGTATGCTTTGAATATGCAAACGACTCGTTTTCCAATAATATGCATTTTAGACGGAGAACACCAATTTGGACGTTTTCCAAATCAAATTACTACAAAAGAATAAAACGTCACCAAAAACTTGGATAATAAAACTCAATACCCAAAAACAACACCTTTCGGTGACGGGGGATTCCCGATTCCATAAAATGTGACGGTCCACAAAGTAAGTCCATTTTATGTTGTTATGACTAGTCATATAAAAAAAAGTACACGCAAGGGATGTCAGGCTCAGTGGCTTTAAACATACACCCACAGAAACTCAAGTTCAACCCCGAAGGGTTGCTAGGTCGAGCTCCTCATCCAATATCGTAATACTTGAGCACGAAGGACTTATAACCCAATCCGATGCCAAACGTGCCTCGACGTGGAAAACTAGTCGTCCCACGCCGGAACAATAAATACAAGCGCAAGGGATGTCAGGCTCAGTGGCTTTAAATATACACCCACGGAAACTCAAGTTCAACCCCGAAGGGTTGCTAGGTCGAGCTCCTCATCCAATATCGCAACCAAGGCTCTAAGTCGAGCTACAAAAACTGGACAATTGTCCAAAGACTCCAACTCAAATAAAAATGCCAAGCCGCAGGCTTAGCACCCATTGACCCATTTATAAATGAAGTAAAAATACGATAAAACGCATTCGACCCACGGGTATGCAAACACAACGACTAAAAGTGTAATTAATTCAAAACTCCACGTTAGTTGAGACAATCAATTTTCCAAATGACTTATACCCTTATATTCCCAAAATGCCTCATAACACAAAAGACATGCCTTTTTCCAAACTTAACTGCTGATAAGAATGAAAATCATAAAATGAGACTATAAACGCTCTTTCAAATATCTCGCATAAAAGTGCGAGTAATACTTTATAAAACATTCCATTTCATGAATGATGCATAAGACCCGACAACCATTTAAAAGTGTGTTTCTTTGACTAAGGATTTAGTTATGCAATGAAGCCTCAAAACACATTCATTTGTGACACATTTATCAAAAATCCCAAATGTGGGTATTATACAAAGTTTGTAAAGTTAAATACTTCCAAAACTCAAAGATTAGCAAATAACCCAACATTTGATAATTTCATGTAGAACACATAAACACTTTAAAATAGACATTTTGGCATGTACAACGTTTTCACAAATCAACTTGAACTCACCTTGCTAGATTTAGGCTAAATCTAGATCTTTCCCCCAACTAGAGCTCCTTTGAAAAACACTTGAATCCTCAAGCCGAAATCCTCCAAAAACCTCCACACAACTTCAACCGTAAATAACCACATCCAACCATATAGAAACATTCCCCAAACATAATACACCAAAATCCCTAACGAGATCCAAACCCTAGTTTCTCCCAAAACTATCAAGTCCGAGATTTGAGAAACCAAACACTAAGAAACCATCAAGGGAGCATTTATAACCTTAATACAAGAAAACTTACCTTTGAAGACGATGAGACTTCCGAGAACACCCAATCCAACTCTTCAACCCGAGCTCCCAACCGTTGAACTTGATGAGGAAGATGAAGGTGGAGCTTCTAATCTTTGTTGGGTGGGGGAGAACACTTGGAACATGATAGGTTTGGTGCCATGGATACATAGAAACCGATTTTAAGGTTTGGGTTCGGTTTCTAGAGAGAAGAGGGTGAAATGGGGGAAGGTTGGAATGAAAGAGGGTTGAAGTTCGCGATTTTAAGCAGGTCTGTACCCGCCGGCGATAGTGCCACGCGACTATGCCCTTGGCATAGTCGCCGGGCATAGTCGCCCGAAGGGGGGTGCCCGCGGTACGTTCCTCGCGACAGTGCCCCGCGATAGTGACACCCTGTCACAGTCGCGGGCACAATCGCCCAGGACATACCGAGCATCAAACTTCCGACTTTTCAACGCCAAACTCCCGATACTCCGAGGGATTTTAAACAATGCAATTCCCGACAAAACCCCACTGGTTATAAGTCACAGAATTGTTCCGGTGACATTTACTTATCGAAAATTACGGGTGTTACAGTGACCGCTAAGAAGGTTTAGCAACCCCTTAGATGAGAGCTTGGGGAGCATTTTGTGACGCCATTAGAATATGGTTATTTTGGAAAAATTTAGATGACAACTTATTGTAATCTCTTTTCTTGTTAGGAATTAGATTAAGAAGTTGTTATCTCTTATTGCTTTATTATTACAAACATGTAATTATAACAAGTGTATATTGTTCCCTTTTTGGGAAATGTAATTCCAAGATCTCTAAATCTTAGAGAGAGAAAGTAGAGAGAGAAAGATGAGAGCACCAAAAGTAATATGATATATTCAATATGAGTGCAAAGTTTCAAAGAACAAAGGCCACAAGGGACTTAAATACCCTTGGCCAATACAACTGATAAAACTATCTAAGCACAGTATAAGAACAAGGTAATAATTACAATGATTACTACAAAAACAGTCTTAACAATCTCCCCCTTAGTAATCATTGACGGTCCTCTCTTTGATGAAGTCTATTCAGTCCAATTAAAACTTCCAGGCGTCTTAGAGTTGAGCGGAAATTCAATCTCTCATGAATTGTATTCAAAGTCTTCTTGATGAGTCGAATTTCATCATTATCAATCAGAAATGTATTACTTCTTGTTTCCAAAAATCTTCTTTCAGCTTCTTTCAGACGTTGCTCCAACTGAAGCTTGATCACCTTTAAAGTTCCATCAGAGTAATGACCAATTTCTTCAAATCTGAGGAAGCACTTTTGACTTGAGCCATTCTTGTAGATAACTCCATATGGATCTTGAACAATGGTGAATAAAGGATAAGAATCTAAGTCTGACAAGCTTCGATTGGGCCTTTGAAGATTTACAACAGGCTGAAAGCTTTCAACGGCCATCTGAAAATCAAATACTCTGAAAAATCTGATTTGCCGTCGAATGAATCTTTTGATAACAAACAGTGCTTGAGAAACATCCTGTGTTCTATGATAAAGATTCCTGAAATGATCATATAAAAACTCAATATCATCAATAGAAAGATCAGTAAAATCTGCCTCTGAGAAAGTATATCGCTTGCAATCTCTTCTTTCCACTTCAAATTCCGGATACCATATATTGACTAACTTGTTTATCGTGACGCTGATAACTCGGACAATCAGATGCGGAGAAGAAACGAGATTGTTTCTACGGCGTTGACACTTGATGAGCATCAAATATTCATACTGATATGCTTCTGACTCTTTTTCAACACCAAGGATAGCATAAATGTTGATCGGCCTTCTTCTAGAAACGAAAATATTACTCTGAGAATCTTCTAGAAAAGCAGATCTTTGCCTTGAAGCCATATACCTTTGTTGAAGACTTCTTTGTCTCTGCTGTCTAGTTAAAGCTGGTCCTTCCTCTAGAATTGTTGGAGGAATCACAGGTTCAGAAGAAGGAACATCAGCTTGTGCTCTTGACGACTGACCAACTTCAAATGAGTTTGGAGGAACAGTGGTAGTCGGAGCTGTACTAGCAACAGGAGAAAAAGTAGCTGGAGCAGATTCTGGAACTTGAGTAGCTTCAGTACTTGGAGAAGTTTCAGGAATCTCATCTTGAGAAGGAAGATCTCTGTACAACATGTTCGCAATTTCTTCATCCTTAGCATCCATAAACACAAAATCATCTTCAGTGTCAGAAATAATGACTAAGTCATCACAATCCTCTTCTTTAACTTGGCAAATCTTCTCAAATCTGATGTCATCATCGTCATCTGAATTTATCTCTATGAAATTTGCAAAGAAGGATCTCATGTCGTTAGCTGCTTCAGAATCTTCAATCTCATGTACCCTTGTTGAAATGTCTGGATCAACATACACAACAATATGCATATTATTTTCTACATTTTGTTTAGAAATATTTAGTACATTTGACATGGAAGATAAATCAACATTATCAATCATAATATTCACTAAATCCTCAATGTTGCAATCTTGAACATTGTCAGTACTCTTTTCTGTACCAGCCGCCTCTTCTTGCGTTTGATCATCTCTGGTTAACGAACCCTCCACCCTTTGTCTCTTATTCATCTCCCCCTCATGACCTTGAGGATCTGGATCATCCTGGTCATGTCGTCGCTTAAGAGACGGACCTGCTTCAGTCCTGCAGTCCAGTTCATGACGATCAAAGCGATCAGAAAGAGATGTGAGAGCTTGAGTCAGAAGAGATAAACCTTCCTTGATATCTAAAAAGTTCGTCCGAGCTTCAGTATAAAAAGCAGTGAATTCCCCGTAAAGGGCAGACACCCTGTCAGGAGCAGAAGTAGACGTAGAAGCTGGAGTCGGAATCGGAGTCGGTTTCGGTTGAAAAGTCCGTAGCAGAGAGATCAAATCTTTATCTTGTTGGTCTGACGGTGACATAGATAAAAGACGAGCGTAAAGCATGTCTGACAACTCTGAGATAGGAAGATATGAGACTGGAATGCACGATGAAACTGGAGGACAAGTTGTTGTAGAAGGAATCGAAGAAGATAATCCAACTGACTGCATAAACGGAGGAGTAAGTGGAATAGATACGATTGCAGGAGCAGTAGAAGTAACAACAAAAGACAAATCTCGGATAACTACCCCAGATGGGCGTCTCAAAAGAATCTCTGGAGGAATCGAAGCAACATCAATCTCTGGCATTTTACCTTTGAAGAAAGTCTTTAGTTTCTGAATCTGAGCCTCTTTCTCAGCATGCATTCGATCAGACAGTTGTCGAATAACCTCATTCAGAGTGGTGAATCTCTCAGAAGCTAATACAGCTGAACTGGATGTAGCTGATGAAGGAATAACAAAAAGAGAAGTTGCTGGAGCTTGGCTCTCTTTCTGAGTATTGGCTTGAGCAAAAGCTAGATCTAATTCATCAACCTGAATTTGAGCAACTGTATGATTAATCGATACAAACTCATCTTCTGAAGTAACATCTTCTAAAACTTGCACTACTGGTTCCTTGAACTGCCTTGCATAGACACGAAGACTAGGCTGATCACCATCATTTCCATCATTATCTTCATCATCATCATCGTCACTTCCAGCAATATCATCACCAATATCAGCATTTGCACCTCTATCTCCATCTCCATCAGAAATATAATCAGCGGTAGCAGAATTAGCATGAACTGCAGGTTCATTGACAATAGCGACAAGAACATCATCAATTTGTTGAGCTACGACATCTGTTTCAACTTCTTGATTGGCAACAGCTTCTTCAACCTCTTGATCAGCATGAACAGAAGCAACTTGTTCATCATGAGAAGGGTCAGATTGGTCAACTTCCAGAAAAATATCATTGTCCACACAGTATTCAATGATACTTGCATCAGATGGATCAACATACTTCACAATAAGCTCCTGAGGAATAGGCATAGAGAAGTTGAACGTCTGCTTCAGTTTCTGAATATAAGTCATCTATGTATCTGGAATTTGAGGCCAATTCAATCTACGAGGGATAGCCTAATTACTTCTGAGCATACTGCGAACTATCAGCTTCAAATACCGGATAAAAGGAATGAATTTACGCTTCTTATTAGTCCGTTTGTCTTGCACCCTCTCCGAAAGTTCAGTCCAAAAGATGTATGTGTAGTCGACATTGTAACACCCTGAATTTTGGGATTGGGTGAGAAGTTGACCTTTACCCAAAGTTCAAGGGGGCAAAGTGTAACTTGGGTTACATAAATACAAATCAAATCTGAGATATTTTCTAAATATCTCATTTGATCTGTTTTGTGTTTGAGAAGTCAGGAAGAGAGAGAGAGAGAGAGAGCAGGAGAAGGCAGTGTTGAAGGGTCGATCATTTCGGGCAAATCAAGGTATGAATCTAGCTTAATGCTTTGATCTAAATGCTTTTAGCCGCGTAGAATCTCGTTGTGAAGGTTTTGAACCATTCCATTTTGAGATCTGAGTATTTTCTCATTTGGATCTGGGTTCTGCATCGAACTGTTCTTGATGAACAAGGAGATGGTTGATTTGACCGAAGGGTTGTTCGACCGAATGGTCGTTCGACCGCATGGTCCTTCGACCGGATGGTTGATTCGACCGGATGGTTGACTCGACCGCATGGTCCTTCGACCGGATGCCTGTTCGACCGGATGCCTGACTTCGACCGGGGTAGTGTTGGACCGGGGATGTGTTCGACCGGGGTGGTGTTCGACCGGTTGTTGCCTTTGACCGGATTAGGTTCTGTTAAGTTGTTAGCTTCTGTGTCTTTGAGTCCTATTCAAGTAACGAGAGGTTTATCTGTATTTCGACTTACCGATTCTTTCGGTGTTATCATAGGTAGCGCTCGTTAAGAAGAAGGAAACAAAGGTGAGTTCCTACTATCATTTTAAACGGTATACATATCAAAAGTTACCTTTTTGATCTCATCTTATTTTTAAACGTAAAATGATGTTTTACCTGTGCGTTTATGCGAAAGAAATATTCAAAGGAACTTCTTTTAATGATTTTCATTCTTACCAGAAGTTGAACTGGGAATAGCATTTTGTTTATAAAAATGTGTTTGTAACCATATGTTTATTTATGGTTGGGCACATACGTTGTTGTGACGAGTCCTTACCATTACTAGTGGATCCCTAGGTTTTGGAGTAGACTGTATTGTTGGGATGTTACATTCCCCAGAATTGTAGCTATGGATCACTTGTTCCTTGGGGGAAACTTGGTACGGTTATGTGAGGCCGGATACCAGCCATGGTTCATAGTGATCCTAGCGAAGGAGTATACCTTGGTTTTGCGCTTGGGGCTTGATCTCACGTTGAAGCACGGACTTTGTGATTCGTATCCGCGGACTCCAATTGGTTTAGCTCGTAACTCGGTTTGTTGGCCTAACTTTGTGTTTCGCCACAATCCTTGGTAAAATGTTTTACTTCGGTCCTTTTATGGCATGTTTATAACGAAAAGCCCGTTTGTGGCAAGGACCTATTGTGTAAACTTAATCTCTTTGGAAATGTTATCTTGATGCAAATTTTTTATCTTTTGAGCTTTATAAACTGTATGTTCTCACCAGGCTTTAAGTCTGACACTTTTTCTCAAATGGTATGTGTATCAGGTTTCCATTAGCGGTGGGTTGCCGGGGTTTTTGGAGAGACGAGTTTTGAGTCTCGAGGTTTTTGGGATTGATTAGTATTATTGTTGGGCATTGTTAAGTCCCATTCTTTTGATGAAATCCTTGTATAGGATTGTATAGTCTTAAGGACTAATCCCATTTATGGGAAGTTAATGGAATTGCTTACGTCATATTGTCAGATTTCCAGGTTTTAATTTACTCTGATTTTTGAGGTGTTACAAGTTGGTATCAGAGCTCTAGTTTAAGCGAACTAGGCATGAATGTAAGATGTCTAGACTTAGACTGCGTATGCTAAGAATTGATCCGCGAGATTTGGGTAGAGCTCCTAAGATGGGTTAGTCTTAGAGTCAACGGAAAGTACGTTTATCAAGCGTTGTAGTAGTGGTGACAAGAATCATTATGTGTTGTATGTTCATAATTTCACTTAGCTAATGTTATTATGAGGATATTGTACGTAAGAGTCCTTGAGTTGCTATTAATATGACATTTGGTAATGTGGTAGTACGTTTTCCCTTCGTGTTTTTCTATCTTTTCTTATCTCTTCCACTGCTCTGTGTAGCAGTTCAGAATGGTAGGTACGCGTGGAAGACCGCGTGCTCGTGTTGATGGTCAGGAAGCGACAGCCTCTACAGCGGGTCAGCCGGAAGGAGTTGAGGTTGTCGTTCGACCACCCGTTCAGCAAGTACTAGGTGGGGGGCCAGAGGTCATTCCGAGAGTAGACCTGGCTTCGTCCCACCCAGTAATCGGGGATGCTAATCCCCAGTCAGAGTTGCTGGCCAGCGTGATGTTGGCGATGAGGGAAGAGATGGCGAAGCAGCAAGAGTTTCTGCTGAAAGCAATGGAAGACCGCGACGTGAACCATCGGAGAAGTGAGACGGTGGTGGAGAACGTCGTAGTAGGTTCTGGTGATGATGGTATAAGGGTCACGGCAGTAGAGCGCAGGAGTTCTGAAGCTCCGGGGAACAGGAAGAGTTGTTCCTATAAGTCCTTTCTGGGCTGCGGACCGCCAGAATTCTTCGGTTCTGACGACCCGGTGGTGTGCGTTAAGTGGATCCGAGCGGTCGAGGAAGCTTTTGGCTCCTCCGAATGTGGTGATGATCAAAGGGTGCGGTTTGGTACCCAGCTGCTGAGGGACACTGCACTCATCTGGTGGAACATCATCCAATCCACTCTATCTCCTGAAGTGTTGGCTCAGTTGTCATGGGCCGAGTTCAAGAAAAAGCTTCTAGAAGAGTTTTGCAACGAGAGGACCATGGACCGAATTGAGAAAGAATTCCGGTCCTTGGTGAAGGGAAGCCTGACGGTGAGGGAGTACACCCGTCAGTTTATGGAGAAACTTGGTCTGGTAGGGCACGCTGCCCCAACAGAGAAAGACAAGATGAAAGCTTATCTCAACGGCTTGCCTGCGGACATGCAATCCATGGTCCATAATTTCAAGGCTTCTAACCTCCGAGAGGTGGTAGAGGAAGCTCAATTTATGGAAAAGATGTTCGCGAAGGGCAAATCTGAGAAGGCAGTGGTGGTGCCTGAAAAGAGAAAGTGGGAGAACAGTTCAGTACCTCCCAAGCGGACCCGACCTTTTGTCGGAAACCGCAACTTCAGCAGTTATCAGGAAGCTAAGTGGTATCCGAGGTGTCGAACCAAGCATCACGGTAACTGTTACAACAATTCTCAAATTTGCTATAAGTGTGGGAAGCCCGGTCATACTGTCAGAGATTGCCCGGTCAGTGGAATCGTCTGTTACGAGTGTAAGGCACCGGGGCATGTAAAAAGAGATTGCCCGAAGCTTGTGTCGGGTAGCGCGCCAGCAAGGAAGGAGAACCCTCCGAAGGTTCAGGGCCGAGTTTTTCAGATGACGGCCGAAGAGGCTAGGGCATCCGCTGATGTGGTATCGGGTACTTTTCTTATAAACTCTGTACCTGCTCGTATTTTATTCGATACGGGTGCTAGTTTCTCTTCCGTATCTGAATTGTTCCGTCAGAAATTTGCTATGCCCACTACTAGTCTTGAGGATGCATTAGTGGTAGAAATAGCAGATGGTAGGCAAGTTCTGATCCATGAAGTTCTGAAGCAGTGTGCTCTTAGCATCGAAGGGAGAGAATTCCCGATCGATCTGCTACCAATGTCAATCGGGGGTTTTGATGTTGTAATCGGTATGGATTGGTTGTCAAACAATCAGGCCGAGTTCGTGTGTTCCAAAAAGATGATTCGACTTCCCAACCCCTCTGGTGAGGTAGTGGTCATCTATGGCGTAAAGAGAAAGGGTGAAGTGGCAATAATCACAATGACAAAAGCACGCAAGTGTTTAGTAAAAGGATGTTCGTCCTTCCTAGCCTATGTGATCGATGCCAAGTTAGAGAAGTCCAAGCTGGAAGATGTGAAGATCGTGCGGGAGTATCCAGATGTCTTTCCGGACGACTTGCCCGGGTTGCCGCCTGATCGTCAGGTAGAGTTTCGGATTGATCTCGTGCCAGGCGCTGCACCGATCGCTAAAGCACCTTATCGTTTAGCGCCATCGGAGATGCAAGAGATGGTAGCACAACTCCAAGAGCTTTTTGAGAAGGGATTCATAAGACTGAGTTCGTCACCTTGGGGAGCTCCGGTCTTATTTGTTAAGAAGAAGGATGGCACAATGAGAATGTGCATCGACTATCGTGAGTTGAACAAAGCTACAGTGAAGAACATGTATCCGCTTCCGAGAATAGACGACTTGTTCGATCAACTTCAAGGAGCGGGTTGTTTCTCCAAAGTCGACTTACGATCAGGCTATCACCAAGTGAAGGTGAGAGAAGAAGATGTTCCGAAGACGGCTTTCAGAACGCGTTACGGCCATTACGAGTTCCTTGTAATGCCTTTTGGCCTGACGAACGCACCAGCGGTGTTTATGGACTTGATGAATAGAGTGTGCCGACCATTCCTCGACAAGTCGGTCATTGTATTCATTGATGACATACTCGTGTACTCCAAGAGTGAGACATAGCATGAGCAACATTTGCGTGAAGTTCTGGAAGTGTTGAGAAAAGAGAGATTGTACGCCAAGTTTTCCAAGTGCGACTTTTGGCTTAAAGAAGTACAATTTCTAGGGCACATAGTCACTCGGGACGGAGTGAAAGTAGATCCCTCCAAGATTGAAGCTATGATGAATTAGGAGCCTCCTAAGAGTCCGTCAGAGATCCGAAGTTTCTTGGGTCTGGCGGGATACTACAGGAGATTCATTCAAGACTTTTCCAAGATCGCTTCTTCCTTGACAGTTCTGACTCGGAAGAATGTGAAGTTTGAATGGACCGAAACCCAAGAGAAGGCGTTCCGGATCCTTCAAAAGAAGTTGTGTGAAGCTCCGATCTTGACGTTACCTAAAGGGTCGGAAGATTTCGTGGTGTACAGCGACGCTTCAAAGATGGGATTGGGTTGCGTGTTGATGCAACGAGGCAAGGTAATCGCTTATGCCTCGAGGCAGCTTAAGATACACGAGCAGAATTATCCAACCCATGATCTGGAGTTAGCAGCGGTGGTGTTCGCTTTGAAGCTTTGGCGACATTACCTCTACGGCACGAAGTGTACTCTTTACACGGATCACAAGAGCCTGAAGTATGTCTTTGGTCAGAAAGAGCTGAATATGAGGCAAAGGCGGTGGCTCGAGTTGTTGAAAGATTACGACTGTGAACTACTTTACCATCCCGGTAAGGCGAATGTGGTGGTCGATGCGCTAAGTCGGAAGGACTATAGCGGGAGTATTCAGGCTACCCATTCAAGAATCGAACTAGTGTCTAGTCTTGTTGAGAAGATCAAGACATCTCAGATGGAAGCATTGTTGGAAGAGAATCTCAAAGAGGAAGTCATGACAAAACAGCGTTTACTCTTAACGGAAGATATCCGTGGGGTGAAACTGTTCAGCGGTCGAGTGTGGGTGCCCAAGGTTGGGGGAAACCGTGAGCTGTTGCTAGAAGAAGCACACAAGTCCAAGTATTCCATTCACCTGGGAAGTCCGAAGATGTACAGGGACTTGAAGTTGCACTATTGGTGGCCGGTGATGAAGCTTGATGTGGCGCGTTACGTTGAGCGTTGTGTGACGTGTTCGCAAGTCAAAGCCGAACATCAGCGACCGTATGGGAGTCTTCAGTCCTTAGAGATTCCCAAGTGGAAATGGGAGCATATCACCATGGATTTCGTGACGAAGTTGCCTAAAACTCTTCGGGGACATGATACCATCTGGGTGATAGTGGATAGATTGACGAAGAGCGCTCACTTTCTGCCTATGCGCGAGACTTTACCGATGGATAAGTTGGCGAAGCTTTATATCGATGAGGTGGTCTCGAGGCATGGAATACCATTGTCGATCGTGTCGGATCGCGACAGTCGGTTCACTTTGAACTTCTGGGATGGATTTCAGAAAGAGCTTGGTACGCGAGTTAAGTTGAGTACGGCTTACCATCCGCAGACCGACGGGCAGAGAGAATGAACAATCCAAACCTTGGAAGACATGTTGAGGTCTTGTGTCATCGATTTCGGGGGTAGTTGGGACTCTCACCTGCCTTTAGTGGAGTTCGCTTACAACAATAGCTACCACTCGAGTATTGGGATGGCACCTTTTGAAGCACTGTATGGGCGAAAGTGTCGGACTCCCGTGTGTTGGCTAGAAGCGGGAGAGAAGCAGTTCGTCGGACCTAAAATCGTGCAAGAGACTGCCGATAAGTTCAAGTGTATTAGAGAGAGGATGAAAGCGGCTCAAGATCGTCAGAAGAGCTATGCCGATAAGAAGAGGCGACCGATGGAATTCCAAGTAGGCGACCGCGTTATGCTTAAGGTATCGCCATGGAAGGGCATCATACGGTTCGGAAAACGTGGGAAGCTGAGTCCTCGTTTCCTCGGACCTTTCAAAGTACTTAAGCGTGTAGGGTTGCAGGCCTACCAGTTGGAACTGCCACCGGAGTTGAGTAGAATACACAACACGTTTCATGTCTGTTACCTCCGGAAGTGTTTGGCGGTAGAAGACAGCGTCATTCCCCTCTCAGAGTTAAGGGTTGACGAAGGTAACCGCTGTGTGGAAGAACCCGACGCCATCTTAGAGAGAAAGACTAAGAAGTTGCGTCATAAGGAAGTCACTTTGGTCAA
Organism: Arctium lappa; assembly: GCA_023525745.1. Classification (NCBI taxonomy): domain Eukaryota; kingdom Viridiplantae; phylum Streptophyta; class Magnoliopsida; order Asterales; family Asteraceae; genus Arctium; species Arctium lappa. The sequence continues at coordinate 85,655,019 of CM042055.1, read as the reverse complement.
GGTGCAGTGGAAGCATCACCGAGGAGCAAATGTGACTTGGGAATCTGAAGAGGATATGAAGCGTAGATATCCTCATCTCTTTGTATAGTTGGATTTCGGGGACGAAATCATTCCCAAGTTGGGGAGGATTGTAACACCCTGAATTTTGGGATTGGGTGAGAAGTTGACCTTTACCCAAAGTTCAAGGGGGCAAAGTGTAACTTGGGTTACATAAATACAAATCAAATCTGAGATATTTTCTAAATATCTCATTTGATCTGTTTTGTGTTTGAGAAGTCAGGAAGAGAGAGAGAGAGAGAGCAGGAGAAGGCAGTGTTGAAGGGTCGATCATTTCGGGCAAATCGAGGTATGAATCTAGCTTAATGCTTTGATCTAAATGCTTTTAGCCGCGTAGAATCTCGTTGTGAAGGTTTTGAACCATTCCATTTTGAGATCTGAGTATTTTCTCATTTGGATCTGGGTTCTGCATCGAACTGTTCTTGATGAACAAGGAGATGGTTGATTTGACCGAAGGGTTGTTCGACCGAATGGTCGTTCGACCGCATGGTCCTTCGACCGGATTGTCGTTCGACCGAATGGTTGATTCGACCGGATGGTTGACTCGACCGCATGGTCCTTCGACCGGATGCCTGTTCGACCGGATGCCTGACTTCGACCGGGGTAGTGTTGGACCGGGGAGGTGTTCGACCGGGGTGGTGTTCGACCGGTTGTTGCCTTTGACCGGATTAGGTTCTGTTAAGTTGTTAGCTTCTGTGTCTTTGAGTCCTATTCAAGTAACGAGAGGTTTATCTGTATTTCGACTTACCGATTCTTTCGGTGTTATCATAGGTAGCGCTCGTTAAGAAGAAGGAAACAGAGGTGAGTTCCTACTATCATTTTAAACGGTATACATATCAAAAGTTACCTTTTTGATCTCATCTTATTTTTAAACGTAAAATGATGTTTTACCTGTGCGTTTATGCGAAAGAAATATTCAAAGGAACTTCTTTTAATGATTTTCATTCTTACCAGAAGTTGAACTGGGAATAGCATTTTGTTTATAAAAATGTGTTTGTAACCATATGTTTATTTATGGTTGGTCACATACGTTGTTGTGACGAGTCCTTACCATTACTAGTGGATCCCTAGGTTTTGGAGTAGACTGTATTGTTGGGATGTTACATTCCCCAGAATTATAGCTATGGATCACTTGTTCCTCGGGGGCAACTTGGTACGGTTATGTGAGACCGGATACTAGCCATGGTTCATAGTGATCCTAGCGAAGGAGTATACCTTGGTTTTGCGCTTGGGGCTTGATCTCACGTTGAAGCACGGACTTTGTGATTCGTATCCGCGGACTCCAATTAGTTTAGCTCGTAACTCGGTTTGTTGGCCTAACTTTGTGTTTCGCCACAATCCTTGGTAAAATGTTTTGCTTCGGTCCTTTTATGGCATGTTTATAACGAAAAGCCCGTTTGTGGCAAGGACCTATTGTGTAAACTTAATCTCTTTGGAAATGTTATCTTGATGCAAATGTTTTATCTTTTGAGCTTTATAAACTGTATGTTCTCACCAGGCTTTAAGTCTGACACTTTTTCTCAAATGGTATGTGTATCATGTTTCCATTAGCGGTGGGTTGCCGGGGTTTTTGGAGAGACGAGTTTTGAGTCTCGAGGTTTTTGGGATTGATTAGTATTATTGTTGGGCATTGTTAAGTCCCATTCTTTTGATGAAATCCTTGTATAGGATTGTATAGTCTTAAGGACTAATCCCATTTATGGGAAGTTAATGGAATTGCTTACGTCATATTGTCAGATTTCCAGGTTTTAATTTACTCTGATTTTTGAGGTGTTACAGACATGCAGGTCATAGACAACCGCATGGAACAAACGAAGATAATGCAGACTTGCATTGTCCGTGCCAGAGTGCTTCGATGTAAGGCACCTGTTAAGTACTGAAAACAATGCATACCAGACTGGAGGTAGATTTGACTTGTCAAAGTCACTTACCCTATTCAAATTACCAAGATAACCCAGATTCCGAATACCGTTGAGAACATCCTCTTCTGAAGGAAACTGATCGTAAGAAGTGCGGCCTGGTCTAGAATTTGGCTCAGGAAGTTCCAGAATGAGACGAAGACGCTTGTAAGATAGAAACGATTCAAACTGATCAATCTGCAGATCAAAGCGATGAGGTTGAACGAGCTCATTCTTTGTGATTGAATGTCATGCCTGTTGAAGATATACTTCCGGAACATCTGCATAATATGTAAGAGTCGGAGCGAGCGGATGACCTTTGAGAATAGCACGTATGACTGGATGAATTTTGATTTTGTCAAAATCCACGTAGTAGTTGTTCGGCTTGTACGACAAGATGTACTTCATCGTTGGAAAGACATCGTTCGGTGTTCGACGAGATGCAGAAAGATTTGCCCCGACAGAAGGAACAGACGGCATCGGCGTCTCGTGTGAAGCACGATCAGAATGATCATCGAGAGTAACATTCTCGTCTTGAATTACAGGATCAATGTTAGTCTGAGAAGCCATTGTATCACCTAGAAAACAGAAACGATGAAAAATTAGACAAAGTAAGAAAAACACAAAAATGAAAAAATTTCTAAGTCTGGTTTGCGTGACAAGAAGGAAACGCAAACTGAGGTTTGCGCGATGAACTAGATACGCAAAGAAGAGTTTGCGTGACAAGCATGAGACGCAAACTGAGGTTTGCATATATAGTTCATAACGCAAATCAAGGTTTGCGTGATTCCATTGTGAAGAAAACTTGACCTGGAAAAATTTCATTAAAACAAAGAGACAACACAAAAGGTTTGCGTGACACTTTGGTAACGCAAAGTTAACTTTGCTTGACCAACAGGTAACGTAAAGTAGACTTTGTGCGACCAACGTGTTGCGCAAACACTACTTCAAACAAAATTACACAAAAACTGAGGTTTGCGTGTCAAGAAAGTAACGCAAAGTCAGGTTTGCATGATCAATAGGTAACGCTTAGGTTTGCGTAACCAACGGGTAATGCAAACTTAGGTTTGCGTGACCAACAGGTAACGCAAATCGAACTTGAGTTATTCTCATAAAACGCAAAACCCTAGAATACGCAAAGGTTTTCGCGAGTTCATCGTTGAAATGTCAAAAATGCAAATAAAACGGTGTAAACCAAAAATTTGTGGATCGAAATGCAAATAGAAACATTTATAAACAAATTTCGATCAAAGATATACTGATTAAAATCAGTATTCGACCCAAAATCGAGAACATTTTCGAATTTCAGATATGAACAAACGTAAACCTTAAATATCAAAAACGAAGCAAAATAACAACAAATCAAAGATTAAAAACACATACCTGAGTCTCGAAACTAGAGATTAAGACAAACCCAACAACTGATTTTAACAAAAAATTGCGATTCTGATCGAAGAGACAATGAACAGTGAAACAACAAAATACGCACAGTAAGTAGATGAAAAAGAAAACAAAATCAAAATAGAAACAATGTTATACTAAACAAAACACAAATCAAATACAAAAAGAAGAACACATACCTGAATCAAAGATCAAAATCTGAAACAAAGAAAAGAAATCGACGAGAAAAAGGTAAAGTGAACAGTACAAGCACTATTTATACTAAACTAAAAAATAAAGAACACTGGAAAAAAAACACTTTTAAAAAAAATAACATTTAAAAAAAATAAAAGTACATAAAATTGAAATTTTACTTGAATATCCCTTTTACTCCCCCTACACAAATACACATAATTTAACAAATCAGATCAGCATTTGCATAAAATTATCAGAAATACTTACCTGATTAAATTCTGATCAGTACATGAAGTATTTTAGCAGGTAGATTCACTCCCCCTCAAAAACAGAATTTGCCAAATTTGCAGTCAGATGTTCTCTCCCCCTCAAAAAATGCACAAACCAGTTTGACAAAAATATGGATACACAAACATTAAGACATCAGTGTAAAAAGAAAATTATACTGAATATAAAATTTGAAACAACTGAACATATAAAATTTTAAACACTAAACAAATTAAAGTCTACTCAGTAAAATATCACAGATTTATCAATCAGTTGAAATCAAGCATATGTTGTTGGATACAGAGACAAGTTTCATTGCATATCAAGTTAAGACATGTTCAGTTTCAAATACTTCCAGCAATCTATTCAGTGTGCTCGCATGCGAACTTCGATTAGCTTCAAGAAAAATGAAATTCTAAAAATATTATAGAAAACTTTGCATGTACTCACACTAAGCCATCAAAAATTAAGACTTTCACAAATTTACAGGTTTATCGCAACTCAAACATATCACCAAGTATCATGAGATGTGTGCTCATTGGCATCTTTTAGCATTATGCACATTGACATCTTCACATGAGTGTGCTCTTTGGCATCTTTTAAGCTTGTGCACTTTGGCATCTTTTTAATCAAAAAAGTTCGGTAAATAAAGAATATGCCGTAAACGTAACTTTCTATCTGACCCTATTGCAGGATTTGGGTCAACCGCTCCCAGACCAGATGGCCTTAGGGGACTAGGTGTCAAACACCCCTTGAAACTTACTTTCCCGGATCAGAAAGGCTACATCGACACATCCTAAACCCATTCATACCAGTAGAACATGACTTTCGATCTGGTTCTATAGAAGGATTTGGGTTCGATCACTCCCAGACCAATTGACCTTAGGGGACCAAATGACAAGCATCCCACGGAACTTACTTTCCCAAACCAGAAAGGCCACAAGTACAAACTTTTAAACTCAGAGATTTCTGTATTATATATATATATATATATATATATAATATTTTCATCTCAATCACTCAATTCTACATCTAAGTGCTTAGCCCATATTTTCACTCCGATCTATAATTCTGGTCAATTAGGTAGTCAAAGCAAAGTAAACTATAAATATTCCGACTTACATATCTTTAAAGCAGAATCAGAAGCTTCAAACATGTTGCTGACTTTTCGACTTTTGTAAGACTTGAAAGTTGAACATATAAAGCTTTAATATAAACAAAGCAACTTGAAAATTTATCCTCGACACACATTTTATTCTACTGAAAGAAAACCTGTAAAGCTTTTACTTTATAGAATAAAAATTGTAAAGATTTAAACTTTTAAATTGAACATGCCAAGTTTTGAAAGCAGAAAATTAAAACGTTTTTCATCTAAAGCTTTTGTAAAGATATCAGCAAGTTGATATTCAGTTGGGACAAAATATAATTCAATAGTACCTTCTTCCACATGATGCTTTATGAAATGGTACCACATATCTATGTGTTTGGTCTTAGTGTGCTGGAGCGGATTTGCTGTCACAATAGATTGGCACTGTTTTGTATAGCATCCCGTAATCATAAAGTTGTGTCTTCATCCAAAGCACTTGAGCGCAACAACTAGCTGTGGCGACGTATTCTGCCTCTGCAGTTGAGATAGACACACAGTTCTGCTTCTTCGACGCCCAACTTATCAGTCTATCACCCAAAAATTGAAGGTGACCTGATGTGCTTTTCCGGTCTAACTGATTTCCACCAAAATCTGCATCAGAATAAGCAATCAGTTTATAGTCAGAACTCTTAGGATACCACAAACCTAAGTATGGAGTTCCTTTGATGTAGCGAAATATGCGCTTGACTGCCAACAGATGCGATTCCTTTGGTTTGGATTGAAATCTGGCACATAGGCAAGTTGAAAACATTATATCCGGGCGACTTGCTGTTAAGTACATCAATGATCCGATCATTCCTCGATACGTCTTGACATCCACAACTTTTCCATCTGGATCTAATCCAATTTTGGCACCGTGAGCCATCGGCGTGCCGATTGAAGTAGATTTGTCCATCTTGAATTTCTTCAAGATATCAAATACATACTTTGACTGATTGATGAATATTCCATCTGGAAGTTGTTTCACTTGTAAGCCGAGGAAGAAATTGATTTCTCCCATCATGCTCATCTGAAACCTGGAGGTCATAAGATCAGAAAACCAAGTACATAATGATTGATTAGTTGCACCAAATTTAATATCATCTACGTATATTTGAGCTAAGCAGATATCCAAGTTAGAATGATAGATAAAAAGAGTAGTATCGATAGATCCTTTGGTAAACCCTGATTTGATCAAGAAGGCTGACAACTCATCATACCACGCCCTTGGTGCTTGTTTCAGACCTTACAATGCTTTATCGAGAAAATATACGTGATCAGGACGATCTTTGTCAACAAAACCCTCTGGTTGAGATACATAGACTTCTTCTTTCAGTTTACCGTTTCTTCACATCCATCTGATACACGGTAAAGTTGCGATAAGCAGCGAAAGCCAGAAACATACGGATAGCTTCTAATCGAGCAATCGGCGTGAAAGTTTCATCGTAGTCAATTCCTTCTTCTTGTCGGTATCCCTTGGCTACCAATCTAGCTTTGTTACGAACAACGATACCATCTTTGTCTTTCTTGTTCTTGAATATCCACTTTATGCCAATTATGCTTTTTCCTTTAGGCCGTGGAACAAGTCTCCAAACTTTCAGTGCATCAAATTAATTGAGCTCCTCTTGCATTGCTATAATCCAATCTGGATCCTCCAACGCTTCAGATACTTTGGTTGGTTCAATCTTGCTTAAAAAGCAAGTGAAGAGACATTCGTTGGGAGTTGCCGTCTTGGAACGTGTAGACACACTTGCTTGAGGATCACCAATAATTTGATGAATAGGATGAGATCTTGTCCATTTGGTGGTATGAGGGAGAGGATCTATAACTTCTTGAACAACTTCTAGTTTTTGAGAGAGAGCTTCAGTTATGTCTATGTCAGATGAAGAAACATCAACAGTTTCAACTGGAGGAGGAGGTAGTTCAACAACTTCATAATCAGACTCTGGAAGTGTTGGTTGAACATTAGCAGTTTGTTCTTCATCTTGAACTTGTTCCTCTTGAACATGTTGTTCTTGGATTGGCTCAGTTTCTGATTGTGCCTGATCATGTTCAATACCATTGTTTTGATTGACAGGAGGTACTGAAACAACATCAGTTTAAGAGATAGATGCAGCGGAATTTGGAGTAGATGTGATCACAGTTTCCTGATTCAAAACATTTGAAACATTTTCAGATTTAGATCTAGGCACATCATCATAAAAATTCTCAAACAGAAAATCAAGATTAGAAAGATTATTCAAAGAAGTAGAAAGATCCTGATTTGTCAGTTGAAGTGAAGGTTCTGAACTGAGTTGTTCAGAAGCCGAATTTCCTGTAGGTGCGGATTCTTGATCTGATTGACCAGAAACCAAGTCGGCAGCTTCGTCAAATTTGACATTGACACTCTCTATCACTTTTATTGCAGAAGTAAGAAAGACTCGATAAGCTGTAGAGTTAGATGAATAACCAAGAAAAATACCCTCATCTGCCTTTGGACTAAACTTGTTGAGATTGTCTCTGTCATTTAGAACATAACACTTACACCCAAATGACTTGAAATATTTGACATTCGGTTTGATACCGTTCATAAGCTCATATGGTGTTTTGTTGAATCGGCGATGCAGAATTGATCTGTTCTGAGTATGACAAGCAGTTGAGACAGCTTCAGCCCAATGAGACAAAGGAAGACCAGAATAAGCAAGCATTGATCTGGTAGTCTCGACAAGCGTTCTGTTTCTTCGTTGAACAACCCCATTCTGTTGCGGTGTTCGGGTAGCAGAGAACTGTTGTTGTATTCCTTGATCCTCGTAGAAAGCTTGAAGACTGATGTTCTTGAATTCTGTGCCATTATCAGATCTGACAACCTTGACTGCTTTTTGCTTATTTGTCTGAATTGTTTTGATGAGGTTGATGAGAATGTCGGGAGTTTCATCTTTAGACTTAAGAAACTTAACCCATGTATACCTTGAGTAATCATCAACAACCACCAAGACATATCTTTTCTTTCCAATACTCTTTGTCTTCATCGATCCGCATAAATCAACGTGAAGTAGATCAAGAATGTCCGAAGTGCAAGGTTCAGGCTTTGGCTTATGAGAAGCTTTCTTCATCTTTCCTTTCTCACAATCTTGACATAGGTGGTCTTTCTGAAAACGAAGTACTGGGAGACCTCTCACCGAATCAGTCTTGACAAGGTGATCCATGTATTTAAAGTTGAGATGAGCTAGTCGTCGGTGCCAAATCCAGCTTTCATGAACTGAAGCTTTAGATAGCAAACAGATGTCTGATGGGATTTTAACCTTAGAAAGATCAATGGTATACAAATTGGATCTTCTCTTTCCAACTAGTAAATCTCTGCCACTATCATTCTTTACAGCAACTCGTTTAGATTTGAAGCTGACTTCAAGATCTTTATCACAAAACTGACCAATGCTGAATAAGTTGTGGCTTAGACCTTCGACGTAGCTGACTCTCTTGACAGTTATATTACCTTGAACAAGATCACCATAACCTAGAATGGGAGCAGTCTCACAGTTTCCAAACTTAACACGACCGCAAAATTTTTCTTTAAAATTGGAAAGCAGAGATTTGTTGCCCGTCATGTGTTTGGAACACCCCGAATCCATATACCATAAATGACTAAGCTGCACATACAGAAACTACACAGATTTAGGTACCCATATGCTTATGGGTCCCTTCTTCTTAGATTTATGTCTTTTATTTTTCGAAAAAATATTTTTCAAACACTCATGAATGTAATCATCAATAGAGGAAGAAACATAATCATCAGAATCAGAATTAGAAGAAGAATAAGAGACATTCTTTGCAATGTGAATCATTTGCGGAATTGAATATTTTGTGTTTTTATTACAAAAGGCAAATGTATCCGAATGACAAAGATTCTCTACACATTTATCTCCTAACAATTCAGACTCTGTTGATTGCTGCTTAACCCTCCATATCAGCTTTGGTGACTTCTTCACAGTCCGATCTGAAATGGAAGAATTAGAAGAATTAGAATTTTCAGACAAAACATTATCTTGTTTCCCTGACTTCTTTGGCCTTCTTCTTTTACGCTTTGTTTTATAATACTGATCATTTAGCGTCAAAGAATCATCAACAATTGAATTAGAAGAAGAAATTTTATCTAAGAAATCAGACTGAGCATTCGACATTGTAGAACTAGCCTTGGAGTGAGAATTTTCAAAAATGCACAAGTCAGGAGGAGGTTTGCGCGACCCTTTGGTGGCGCAAACTGAACTTTGCGCAACCCACGTCTGGTGCAAGTTGTCAGTTTACGCTACCAACTGGTGGCGCAAATGCACACTGTTTTGAAGATTTTGAGTATTTTCCTTGGAATCGATAGAAAATCCAGAAGTAATTTTGTCTTCAAAACTTGTTTTCATTATAAAAGGAAATAAACTGTTTTCTAAATCAGTTTGAAGACTTTGTTCTTCCAATTTATCTTCAAGATCAACTATCTTACCTTCTAACACTAATGGGGGAATGTATCTCTTAGAATCATAAGACACTGGAGATACATTTTCCTTACCAGTGTTATTTGCATATATATCAACAAATTCAGTTGGTAATGAAGATTTATTGGAAGAATTGATATTTAAAATATTTTTGAATTTTCTGGATTTCTTTGATTGGTCAGGAAAATACTTGGCATTTTCAGAAGTATAGACAAATGGCATTTTTATCCTCTTGTTTTTCATTCTTTTCTCATTTTCATCTTCTGAAATTTGCTTTTCACTAGTCCAAAAGAATTTAAACTGAGGTGCATATCTTGCAAGACCTAGATGATCATATTCATATAAAGTAGGAACTTTTGTTTTAGCGAGATTTAAAAAATGCGGATTTTCAAAACCGAGTCCCCACTTTTCCTTTATAGATTCATCACTCCTTGGTTTATTCATATAAATGGTTTGCTCAATTTGTTCTCTCTTATATAATTTTCCTTCTAAAACAATTATTTTATCAGAAAGATTTTGATTTAAAGTGGTCAGTTCAGTCAAAGAATCACGATAAGTCTGATTTGAATTTTCTAACTCACCCAACTGCTTTTGAAATTTCTCTTTTGTATCTATTAAAATAGATTTTTCATCTTTCAGCGAAATTTGCTGTTTTTCAATCAAAACAAACTTTTCTTGATTATCCAGCTTTTCAGATGTGAACTTTGAACGTAAATCATGTAAAGCATTGATAATAACGTTCATTTGAGATAAAGTAAAATTATAATCAAACTCATAAATTACCTCAGATTCATCTGTTGAGGTGTCATCTTCTTCATCATCGCTCTTATCGTCTCCAATGAAACACATGGCAGCAGTTTCTTCATTCTCAGCTTCGTTGTCAGAATGGTCAAGCCAATACTCTTCCTCAGCAAGCAAAATAGTTCCATTTTCTCTTTTCTCTGCCAGTTCCAACTTCTTTCTGTAGAACGCAAAATCTTTGACCACCTTCACACGACACTCCTTATCAATGTGTCCCGGTTTTCCACAGTTAAAGCAGTTCATAACTTTCTTCTCTTCCTTTTTCGGCTCGGCCACTTTAACCGGTTCATACTTTGGGACATATGGCTTTGAAGAAACCCCGGGTTCCACTTTCTTTGATCCGGATGTGAAGCGAAGGTTGTTTGAACCAGATCTGTGTTGGAACCTTTTCTGATAATGTTGAGTGAGAAGAATCATAGCTTTCTCTAAAGCCTCACCATCATCTTCTGTAGAACCATCATAAGCATTTTCTGATAAAACTTGTTCTGCCAACTGACTAGCCAAGAGAGCAATCGGATCAACATTCTTTGGCTTATTCTTCTTTTCCATCTTAGCTTTCTTTTCCAAAACCAGATTCTTATCAGACATTAAGATCTCATACAGTTCTTGAATTGGCATTGTGGAGATCCGAACATCATTCCTCATTCGGTGACAAGATTTTCTCCATTCCGGTTGAAGAGCATTCAGAAACTTCAGATTGGCTTCAAGTTCAGTCTTTGTCACCGTTATCTTGTATAAATCATTGATCACTACCCAAAACCTATCAAACACGCTTTTCAGACTTTCTCCATCTTTAGCTTTAAACTCTTCAAAGTTGTTCATGTACCGGGTTTGACGGAGTTGAGTAGCCACAACTGATCCAAGCATTATCTTTTCCAATTGAGTCCACATGAGCATAGGATTTTGCTTGAAACAGTCAATTATGTTGTAGATGGAGTTTGGCAGTGCAAGAATCAGATTTGACTTTGCTTGACTATCAACTTGATATCTTAAGAGCTCATCAGCATCATACTCTCTTATAGACTTTTCAACTCTTGTAGCCCGAGTAGTTGCAGTAGCTGGTATTTGTTTCATAAATTCTCTCCATAGGACCCTCAGTCAGAGATTTCATCATATTGTCACCATTTGGTTGTCTCTCTATGAAGTTGATGAATCTGTCCTGCCATTGCTGAAACTCATTCTCATTTATCAGTACCGGAGGGCGAGTATCAGACCCCAAAGACATCATTATGTCGTTCTTGTAAATCTGTGCTTGAAGAGACATCTTGAAAAATTCAGAAAATCAGAAAATTGCTAAGTCTGAACTGGAAGGCTGGCGCAAAAAGAGGGTTTGCGTGAAAAGCGAGTGACGCAAACACAGATTTGCGTGAGCAGTGGAAGACGCAAAGTGAACTTTGCGTGAGTCGTTGAAGACGCGAACCAAGCTTTGCGTGAGCATTAGAAGAGCAAATCGAGCTTTGCGTGATGCGAATAAGACGCAAAGTGATCTTTGTGTTAGAAGCTGGTGACGCAAACTGGGCTTCTCTTAAGCTGATGAATACGCAAAGTAGCTTTGCGTGATAGACTGATGAAGAGAACTTGTACTATGCATGATACACAAGAGACACAAACAATGATTCTCTTGATGCACTGGAGACGCAAAGTTAGCTTTGCATGATGAACACAAAGCGAAAACCTGGATGAAAACCTGAAATACACTGGCGCAAAGATTAGAACAACAAGAAACTAGCGCAAACAGATATGAACTCGCGCAAACCGAAGAAAATCAAGAAAAACTAACAAAATTCAATTATAACCATGAATTAATCCAACTAATTCATACAGAATTAAACGAAAACAAGATTATAACACTTTTCAATCAACAAAATCAATTAAAAACAACAAAATTGAGATTTCTAAAATGGAACAGTACGCTCAAAACGAGTTTTCAGAAAAACACTAAATCTTAAAATCGATGAACAAAACCTGGTTTTCTTGCAAAATTATATGAATAAACAATGTTCTATAACCAAAAACGAATCCAATGATCTAATTTGCAACACGATTCGACCTAAAAGCAGTCCGAATTTGATGAAAAAGCAAAAAACGAGATTTTCTTGAAAAAATCAAGAAAATCGATCAAATCTTCTGCTTTAATCCACAAATTCAGAAACAAAAAAGATTTCTCTCAGTCCTCTCAGATTCAGATTAGCTCTTATACCAATTGTAATTCCAAGATCTCTAAATCTTAGAGAGAGAAAGTAGAGAGAGAAAGATGAGAGCGCCAAAGTAATCTGATATATCCAATGAGTTCAAAAGTTACAAACACCAAAGCACCTAAGGGACTTAAATACCCCAGGTCTTAACCAATACAGATAAGCAAGATAAGCAAAGTATAAGCACAAGGTAATAATTACAATGATTACTACAAAAACATTCTTAACAATCTCCCCCTTAGTAATCATTGACGCTCCTCTCTTTGACGAAGTCTATTCAGTCCAATTAAAACTTCCAGGCGTCAAAGAGAGGAGCGTCAATGATTACTAAGGGGGAGATTGTTAAGACTATTTTTGTAGTAATCATTGTATTTATTATCAGTAGTCTTAACTTTGCTTATCTTATACATAAATTTGCCGATTGAAATATGATCAATAATACTAAAATTATTCTCAACAAAGTTGTTAATTATTACAATTAGGGCTTGTTCGTGTTCGTTCGTTTAGCTTAACCGAACAAACGAACGAACACGAATGGTAAACGAATGAAATTTCTTTAGACCAAAGGGCCTTTGGCCTAGCGATAAAAGAGCCTTTGACTTCCTAGGAGGTCAGAGGTTCGAACCTCAACAAAGGTGAGGAGGGTGTGTGAGTTTATTTGTTGCATTTGTCGTATATAAATATTATATACTAAAAAAAATGAATTTTTTTGTGTTCATGTTCATTCATTAAGAAAACGTGTTTGTTCGTGTTCGTTTGGTAAGATGCTAAACGAACATAAATGGACTTGAACAGACATAAACAAACGAACATAAATATACTTAAACAAACATAAACGAATGAACATAAATAAATTTAAATGAACATAAACGGACGAACATAAATGAACAAAAAACAACCACCATTACTCATCATTCTGTTCCTAAAAACTAACATAGCAAAATGAAAAACTTTGTAAACTTATGAGCGATAAAAAAAAGAATTCTAAAAATTCAATTTACTTAATGATTTTACATATTAATGTCACAATATATAAATATATTTATATAATAAACAAAAATAAACAAACGTAAATGAACATAAACAAACGTAAACAAACATAAACGAATGCAAATGAACGAACATAAATGAACAAACAAGACCATTGTTCATGTTCGTTTATTTAACTAAACGAACAAAAAATGTGTTCATGTTCGTTCATTTATTAAATGAACGAACATAAACGAACTTCCCGCCAAACGGTTCACGAACGGTTCACTGAACGTTCGGTTCGTTTACAACTCTAATTACAATCATCTAATTATAAATTATAATCCATAAGTCTTAAAGTTAATTTGGGTTGTGAATAAACTGCATATATATATATATATATATATAATATAATATAATATAATTTTATAAAAAAAAATAGCGGCGGGTTGGCGGTTTGGGTTGGGTTGAGTTTTTCTAACCCAATTTCAACCCTTCTAATTAGCGGTTTGGCGGTTTGCGGTTTCGCAGGTTGGGTTTAATTGGGTTGGGAGCGGGTTGGGTTGGTCGGGTTTCGTGGGTTGACGGTTTTATGTACACCCCTAGTTCTTACTTTAAACTAATTACACTTTTGATCATTGTGGTTGCCACTTGCCACTTTGTTTCGCTTTTGGTCCCTGTGGCTAATGGTGTTAACAAAATTCGTTAATTCTAAGGCATTTTGCTATTTTTTTCATTTATTTAATTTTATATTAAAAAATTAAACAAAAATATTATTATATTAGGTATACCCAACCCTTTTCTTCTCCAATCGTAGATCTCGTTGGCCACCATGGTCGAGACAAAGGATCGCAATCCCGCATTGGTGAACTAACTCCAAAAAATCCATCCTTAGTACAACTGGAGGTTGCAATGTTGGCTTCTATGGTGGAATCAATTAGGGAGTCTTAGAGACAATGGCTTACCTTGTAGCAGCTGTCAGTGAGGTTCGAGTTCAATTCACTTATCTACAATCCGTGAACTTAGCCGATACAAAACTATTTTATAGCACTCAATTTTTTTCTGATTCGAAGATATTATTTACGAATGCTGACAAGATTCATCCATATAGAAGCAACGAACAACTTAATTTATGTTATAAATATGAATTTTTGAACTGATAAAAATTGGAAGCAAAACCCATGATCCATATAATTGGATGATGACAATAATTGATTCATCGATTGTTTTATGAAACAGGAACTCTAGGATTATATTTTATTGCTTAAATTAGAAGCATTATCTTTTCATTTGTTTAAAATATTAATTATTATTTAAATAGTTGTAATTTTTAATTCATTTTGTCTTCGTTTACTAGTCCTTAAATTTGATTTCAACTAATGTTTGAAATTTTTTAAATATATTTTCAATGCATCATAATTTACTAGAAATGTACCCTCGCAATACAGCGGGTTTCGAAAATCTAGAACTTGAACCCTCGATCATTATTCATACTTTTTGTTAGTCTCTTTATATTTTATTTTACGATTTTGATAAACCTAGATTTAAAACAAAAATATATTTTAGTTTAGTATAATTATGGTTTTTTATAAAAAATAACAATAATATTTTTTGTTACAGGTCAAAAAATGTTTAATTTAAATGATAATAACTATACTTAAGATATTTTATATTTAAAATTAAAAAGATAACATACTTCAATAAAAAATAAAAATAAGGTGTTTTATCTCGAATTTTCTTATATTTATCAGTTAGTTATATCAATAGTTAAAAATATGAGATTATAACTAATATAGATATATTAAGAGCAAATCATAAAATAAAAAAAAAATATTGATAATAGTAATATTAATCAAATCGTCCAATAAATATTTATAATAGTAGATAATATTGATCAAATCGTCCATTAAATATAAAAAACAAATATTTATATTAATAAATGAGTATACATTCTACAAATAGATGATGATGTGAGATATTATGCTTGGATAAGTTGTACCAATGTATTATGAAATTGTAAATTAAGTAATTGGCTTTAATTAGTTATATTTTGTGCTTAAAATATTGTAATTAAGAGTTTTTTTATGTCTATTTTATAATATAGTATAAATACATAATAAGTTCTTGGTCTTTAATGTCCATATGAAAAGAAACTCGATAAAATTAGAGTAAATTACAAAAAAAAAACGTTTTTTGAGGTTTGTGAAAATTTTCAGATATTGTCCTTGTAATTTGAAAATAATAAAAAGCGTCATTTTGACTTGTATTTTGTTATGAAAATTTAACTTGTATTTTGTTATGAAAATTTTTCCTGATTGTTACTGTCGTTAACATTATTTGTTAAGTGCCTTATGTTAGTGCATAATTTTGCATTTTCTTTAATATTTCTAGTGTACAAGTCTGAAAAACACGTACATAAATGTTCAAAATATTTCAAAGGAATCTAAATTAATCCCTCGTCATCGATACCCCTCTTTCTCTGGCACACCTCCTTTTTTGTGATCCCTTTCACTGTCACTCATGCCTCCTTCTCCGACACCCATCTTAATTGTCCCTTCCACCATTGCTCATTCAGAAAGGAAAAAAACACAGTTGAACTCTCACTCTCACTCTCACTCTCGCGATCCTCTCTCTCATCTGCATCAAGAGAGTTAAATGTGTGGAGATGGGTTGTCGAAGAAAGGATTTAATGATAGAGATGTAGGAGGGAAGAGTTGTAGTACGTCGTCGGTTGTGTCGCTGGAGATGGGGGATGGGGTTAGTTTTAGGTTTTTTTTTTTTTTTTGGGGAAAAAGTTCCAACAATTTGTACATATGTTTTAAAAAACTTGTATCTGAAAAGTTATAAAAGAAAATTAGTAGAAATGATTGAAATGTCCCTTACGTGACTAGCACATGATGACACTAAATGACACCTAATCAATGAACATTATACAAGGTCAAAGAAAATTTCTATAAGACTATAACGAAATAAAAACCAAAATACGGTCTTTTTAATTTCCAAATTGTAAGGACGATATCCAGAGTTTCCACAAATCCGATGGACAATTTTTGTGTAATTTACTCGTAAAATAAAAATCATTGTAATCCTCTAGCCTTTTTCTTCTTACTTTGTCACGATATTTAACCTTCTTGCTTGAATATCCCACTAATTATATATACGTGTATATGTATTTATGTCAAGACATGGAACCATGTAAAATGAATCACATTTCTTAAGACCCATAAGATCATTTCGAAGTCATTGTATGAGTTGATCTCGTCGAACATTCACAGCAAAAAAATAATGAGCATGCATAACTAGACATCAAACTTTTACAGAATAAAAAATCGAGCCTTCACATTAGAAAAACAAATCTTCAAATGAAAAATATATAGAAAACATAACAAACTTTTATAGGAAAAACACATTAAACATTCACAATGATCTAACGAGTCTTACAAAAATTGGTTTGATCTCATGAGAATCCAACCTTTATGTCAATTATATGTAAAGATATTATGTATCATTTCATGCTTCCAAGTGAAGCTTTGTTTAATAGGCAACTCAAATACTTATCTATTGCCCCTACCTACTACTTGATGCCATTATCATTTCAACAAAAGATTTTTTTTACAGGTTACGTTATTTTAAAGTATCTTTTGAACTTTATAAAAAGAATATAGCTCAATCGGGAATTCTTAAATGATTGATCCTTTTTATTATAGTTTTTAAAATTTCTAAGTTAATTGAAACTTACAATTGTCAATTTGTTACCTAATAAACTACAAATGCACATCACCGAACATGCATCAAAAACCTCATTGTCTTCGAAAGAAAGTAAAATTCTAAAATAAATGACTTCGAAGATATATTTTTTAAATAAATGTCCAAAATTAACACATACATATTCAATTCCATAACATTAAAAGACTTTACCAAACTAAGATTGATATATGTCATTCGATCTCTAAGTCACACAATTTTAGGATTTTAATTGTCTTGCTCAAAACCATCTTCATAAAGTAAAAACCCTATTTGGGTCCCTTATGAAAACGGAGCAATGCCAAAGCAAAGCATGAACTGTATAGAGTTTGCTCATTCGTATCTATCTAATTAAATGACTGAAAACTTTTCAAATAACTTAAAAAACAGACGTTTAAATCTTCAACATGAGTATTCTCGACAAAGTAACTTAACATAGTAAAAAAAACAGTTTGTATTGATAAAATATATATGAATTTTTGGAGAAGAAAGGGATAACTTTAGAGAATGGGACCTAGGAGGACATGAAGGTGACCATTGGATGAAAAGCACAAAGGCATACTCCTTCTTCATCTTCCCTCCATTTAATTTCTTTTTCAGGAATATTTTACACATATTTTATTTTACTTAAAGTGGGAAAAAGTATGCATACCCTACCATTCACTCTCTCAATTCCACTAATTAATTTAATTTAATTTTTGTTTATTTATTACAATTTTTCAAAACCCCATGCCCTTCCCCTACCTTTTGTCCTCAATCATCATCACTTAAATGCATTAATTTAATCATTATAATTTCATTAATCCCTAAGAACCTCTCTTTGACATCTTAACAAACATAATCCTTTATGTAAGCCAAATATATATGATATAAACATTATAACTTGTAAAATGATTCTTTTTTCTAACCATGGGTGTCGGATTAAGTTAACTTATATACGCATCAGTTGATCCACTAGACGACCACAAATGGTCTGTAGTTATCGTAGATAAACCTTCATAGTCACAAAGGTATTGACAAGTATGGATTCGAACCCAAGAAAGATAAGATTTTCTGCTAATAAAATGAATCTTTTGTTAACAATGCATTCACAAATGAAACCGTTTTGAATTTATTTCATTATTTTCAACTAAATTTAAATTCGAAACTCATTCATGTGTCATAAAATGAAGTATTTTTTATTACTCCGTTTGTTTACGATTTTTTTAACATTTTCTTATATATGTTATTTCAAGTAATGCAACATTTTCTGTTACACCATGATTCCAATTCAAGATGTTAATTTTGGTCCATAAATTTATTAAAAGACATTTTAACTATTTGTTATTAGTAACTTTCTTTTATTATTACAAATTAGTCAAAGTGTTACTTTTCCTAAGAGGGAGATGGAGAGATTTGCTATCTAAATTGAATTGAGATATTGAGTAGGTTGCTAACTAGGGTTTGATTTATATATATACATATATATATATATATATAGAGAGAGAGAGAGAGGGGGGGAGGGAGGGAGGGAGGTTCAAAAGAAAACCTCAAAAAAATGAAAAAGTGAAGAACACTCTGGTAGTCATTCATCTAGACGGTATGCACTTGTGCATACAAATAATTTATAACATGCACACGTGCATATGCACATGTGCATAAAAACAAAAAAACTAATTAATTACTTATATGCACAAGTGCATACCGTCCAGATGGAATGCTATGTGGGTATTTCTCAGTTTTCCGTTTTTTTGAGGTTTTCTCCTGAACCTGACCCTATATATATATATATATATATATATATATATATATATAGGGGTTGTTTAATTTGCAATCCTTAAAAAGGTTGCAACCCACATCTTAACCGTCGGATTCATGATCGGCGGTTACAAAAGATATGGGGCCCAATATTTTTAATTAAAAAAAGAGAAAAATAAAAATAAAATAACCGTCGGTCATGAATCCAACGATTAAGATGTGAGTTGCAAGAGTTGCAATCTTTTTAAGGGTTGCAAAATATCCTTCCAATATATATAACAGCAAATGAACTTTAATTAATTAAATAATGATTATATATGTAGGCTACAATTATTACAACAATACTCATATTCTTGTACAAAGATATTGGCCAAAGCTGCATCATTTTGCCTGTAGCTGGCCCAACATCAAAGATTCATACACCCTTTCCTTTTTCTTTTCATTTCTTTCTCTATCACCATTTGTTTTCTTTCTCTTTTACATACCTTTCTATCTTTATCTCCCCACTTGCATTGTTGTTCCCGTTTTTCATTTATTAATCGCATATATATATGTATGTATATATATATATATATATATATATGTATACATATATAAAAAAACAAACTCCTAATTACATTATCGAAACGTTCCACCAAACGTAGGTGTCCAGAAATCGACTGTTGTTTCATGTGTCACCGGAAACGTACTTGAAACTGGCACCAAACATAGCCCACGAGTTCTTAGTTCTTGTCTCGGTACTACTTCTGATGATTTATCCGCCGTCTACATGAATTAATATCCGAATTCAAAAATACGAAAAACAAATTAATCCATATATATATATATATATATATTGTAAACCAATGAAATTTGATTTTTCATTTTTTTAAATGTCACTGTTTACATCCTAACAGTTGATTGTTTAATCGTGTGGTATAGATGTGGTTGCATAGCTTATAACTTTTTTATTGTTTGTATATGAATTAGACTATATATATATATATAGAGAGAGAGAGAGAGAGGGGTAGGTTATTATGCACCCCTTTAGATGGTGCAACTCATGCAACATCTCCATCCACTACTCATTTTTTCTTAATTTTCAACTTTTTTTTTGTATCGTGTAAAGGGGTTGAATTTGAATGCCCCTCTATATATATAGATAGATAGACAAACATATAGGGGGGTTATTATGCAACCTCTCTATCCACCACTCATTTTATTTTTAACATTTTTATTTCTTAATTACATAAAATGAGTGATGAATAGAGGGGTTGTATAAGTTGTATTGTGTAAATGAGTGACATTTGAACATCCCTCTCTCTCTTTATATATATAT